>JAGSMZ010000016.1:2812500-4012500 GCA_029286645.1 Papilio protenor | reverse complement strand
ATAAAATTACTAGCTGTTGCTCACGACTCCGTCCGCGTGGAATTAAAAAAAAACAAAAGTGAGTAGTCTATGTATTCTTCCAGACTTTCTCTACATCTATAACAAATTTCATCGAAATGCGTTCAGCTGTTTAGGCTACAAACTCTAACAAACATCCATCTAAATATTCGCATTTATAATATTAGTATGAAAGTATGATTAACGTTCAATTAATTATTAAAAATATATAGGTTAAGAAATAGAAGGAGTTTAACTACAGATTTACAAGTTAGTACTAATTAGTGGTAAAAAATAATTATTCATTACATAAATGTAACACCGAACAGACGATTTCTTTATTTGAATCTAGTTTTCCTTTAATTTTATTCGATATAATTTTTCTATTAAATGTTGTATCGTGTTCTTTTTATGTTATTACTAGCTTTCGTCCGCGACTCCGTCCGCGTGGAATTAAAAAATACAAAAGTAGATAGCCTATGTGTCCTTCCAGACTACCCTCTACATTAATGCCAAATTTCATCGAGATCCGTTCAGCAGTTTAGGCTACAAACTCTAGCAAACATCCATCCATTTAAACTTTAGCATTTATAATATTAGTAAGAAGTAAGATTAGTAAGATTATGGGAAGATTTTTTATATTAAACTTTTAATAGTCTTTTTGACCGACTTTACAAAAGAAGGAGGTACTCAATTCGTCTGTATGTTTTTTTTTTAAATTTAGTACACGTTTAAAATTATTGAGTAAAGAAAATAGGCAGAAGAATAGAGAAAACAGAAGAAGACAACAGAATGGCAACGTGTCAAACGGGCGTACCGGCGGTACCAGGGCGTCAGCGCCACAGGCGGTTATGCAACCGCGCGGCCCGCGAGCCCACTCTCACTTTCGCGAGCGGGGCCGCAGCGAACTTTGTAACGCTAATGTCATCCGCGACGCTACATCTAGAATTATGACCGCCTGGTACTGGATTATCGGGATAACAGGAACACAATCGATTTGGTTACCTTATTATTTTTTTAAGCCTATAAAAATTAAGTTATTTTTGTAAAATAATATGAAATCTATACTTCTTACTTTTCTTCTCTATCTTCTATATTATAAAGAGGAAAGATTTGTATTTTTGTATGTATTGAAATAACTCAAAAACTGCTGGGCCGATTTAAAAAATTCTTTCACCGTTAGAAAGGTAATTTATCTGTGAGTAACATAGGCTATATTTTTTAATTTGACGCGGGCGAAGTCGCGAACAACAGCTAGTATAAAAATATTTTTGTCTTTGTCTAATACATCTTATTTTATAAGCGAGGGAAGGAATAACATTTATATCATAGGAATAGTTCACAAGAATGTGTTTAAACGCGTACACACAAATTTTATCGTATGCAATCGGAATAGTGTTACCATAAAAATAAAAATTACGAGACAATTTTTTTCATTTGAATTGACAACAATTATTTAAAGAACACTGGATATTTTTTATATATTCTATTTTTTCTGCTCTCCTCCTATATTTTTCTCATTATCAACTCCTGTTTAATACGGAGAGCGGGACCACAAAAGAAACACTTGATTATACTTTGCACTACTATATTTGAACATTCACATACAGATCAATTCAGTGACATTTCAGAACAAACTGCCACCGACATATAAAAAACTAATAACTCCATCTATTGATTTACAGCTTAAACATAAACCGCCCACCAAGGACACACTCTGTCCTTCATTAAACAAGTTACTCATTAACCAACTTAGAATTAAACAATAACACATAACAATCTTACTAAACAAAACTTAAACGAACAAAAGAAAATCCGCCCACCATGCAGCAATCTATTTGGTCAGTACACATACTCTACTCATTGGCCTTTTTATTAACCCATTGATTGTCTTGACCAAAATAACTCTAGTAACATTGTCTTTACCAGGATATTTTTTAACAATAGTACCTAGTACCCATTTTGCTGGTGGAACATGATCATCTTTTATTAAAACTATTTCATTAATCTCTGGTTCCTTATTTTTAGTATACCATTTGTAACGTTGATTTAGATTAGAAATATACTCTTGATTCCACCGTTTCCAAAAATAAGAAACCATTTTTTGTATTAACCTCCACCTATCAAGACCTACAACATCACTATGATCTTCGTCAGCTATATTGATTAATGGCTCACCAACCAAAAAATGGCCTGGTGTGAGTGGGAGTGGGTCATTTGGATCACTACTTAATAAAGAAAGAGGACGTGAGTTTAAGCACGCCTCAATTTGAGTCAAAACTGTTGATAATTCCTCGAATGTTAGCAAACTGTCACCAATAGTTTTCTTCAAATGAGTTTTAACACTACGCACGCCTGCCTCCCACAATCCACCAAAATTAGGCGCGTGTGGAGGGTTGAAATGCCATTCAGTTGATTCTAATGTTAACAATTGAACAATCTCTTGAGGCCAAGATTTTTGGGCACCTTTGTGCATATTAAACAATATCTTATTTGATCCTACAAAATTAGTGGCATTATCGCTATAAAGATCTTTGCAATGACCTCTCCTGGCTATGAATCGTCTAAAAGCAGCGATGAACCCTTTAGCTGTCAAATCCGATACTACCTCAAGATGCACTGCGCGTGTGACCATGCATACAAATAAACATATATAACCTTTGTACGCCTTAGCACCTCTTCCTGGTGAAAACCGAACATTAATAGGACCCGCGTAATCTACGCCGGTTGATCTAAACGGCTTACTTGGCTTGAGTCTCACATCAGGAATCTGTCCCATCAATTGAGTTCTGTTAACAGATGAATACCTTTTACACTTGACACAATTGTGATAATACTTCTTGACTTGAGCTCTAGCATTAATGATGAAGTATGTATATCTAAGATGATTTAACATGATCTGTGGACCGCCGTGGAGCGTTTTCAAATGAGTATCTCGGATGATTAACAAAGTAAGATGATTATTAGCAGGCAGTATGATTGGATGTTTTCTATCATACCTTATTTCGGCTCTCTCCAAACGTCCGCCCACCCTTAACGTCCCTATAGAATCTGTTTTAGGGCAAAGTGTATGTAGTATACTCCGTTTCAACACACAACCACGCGATTTGATAGCATCGATCTCTTCTTTAAAATTCTTAGCTTGTACTTCGCCGACCAACTTCAATAATGTGTCATTCATCTCTTGAACTGAAATAGAACCTGTATTCTTCTGATAATTCCTTTGAGAGATTCTGTATTGCAACCAACGTCTGCAATATGATAAAACTTTAAGCATTCTTGTAAGTGATGAAAATCTTTCTATCAATCCTTCAGAATCTTTTTCTTTCATAACATTCGCTAACAGACAGACCTCCTTACTTGCTTTTTCTTCTAAATTTGTTTGCTTAAAAACTCCTTTGTTGTATTTGATTTCCTTGTCACCTAACCACTTTGGACCCTTCTTCCATAATTCTAAAGTTATTAATTCTTTTGCCTTAATACCTTTTGATGCACAATCAGCAGGATTCTCCTCAGATCGTACATGTGACCACTGATTGTTGTCCATTATAGTGAGTATCTCTGATACTCGATTAGCGACGAAAGTCTTCCACTTACTTGGATGGCTGCTTAACCACGAGATGACAACTGATGAGTCTGTCCAAGCATGCACGTTCTCCTTTGGGACCTGTAACACTTGTGATACATCAAACAGAAGCTTAGCAAGCAACACGGCTCCACATAGCTCTAGACGTGGGATAGATACTTGCTTAACTGGAGCCACCTTCGTTTTAGAACGAAGTAGGTTGATTGTTACCTGTCCTTGGTCATCTATCACTCGTGCATACACCACGGCAGCATAAGCAATATTTGAAGCGTCGCAGAAGCCTTGAAGCTCCAAGCGTTGATTGTTTACACTACTTCCAATCCACCTAGGAATGCGAAATTCTGAAAGTGTATAAAGCTCTTGACGATATGTGATCCACTCCTTTAACATGATTTCAGGCAGTTCTTGATCCCATTCGATTCCAGCCAGCCACAACTTTTGTATAAAAGCTTTGGCTGTGGTGATAGTGGGCGCCACCCACTCTAACGGATCAAACAACATTGCTATATCTGAAAGCACCTTGCGTTTAGTTACAGGAGTTGATAATGTAGGCAACTTGACCACATATTCAAACATGTCTTCACATCTGTTCCAGGTGATTCCTAATATTTTCAGCGTCTCATCCAATTTGATTATAATAGAATCTTTGTCTGTCATTCCGTCTTGTCCTATGATATCCAACAATGCATTAGAATTACTGCTCCACTTCTGAAATTGAAACCCTCCTAACTTCATAAGATTGCTCAACTCTTCAAAAATACGAACTGCTTCCGACTCATTCTCGCAACCGGTCATTAAGTCGTCCATATACAGGTCGTTTTTTGTGATTTCTGCTCCAATTGGATATAGCAGTTTCTCATCTTCTGCAAGCTGGTGTCAATGCTTTAATTAAATTAAAAAAAACCATCCAAATACGGTGCGCAAGCTGTCCCGAATGTCAAAGTCAACAGCTGGTAATGTTCAATCGATTGTGCGCTATTAGGTCTCCATAAAATCCGTTGATAATTAACATCTTCTTCATGAACACGAACCTGTCGATACATCTTGACCAGATCTGCTATAATGGCAATTTTGTGAATACGCCATCGCAACAAGAGGTGTTGTAAATCTTGCTGTAACTTAGGCCCAACAAGTAGGTTGTCGTTGAGTGACACATCATTCACGCCTTTGCATGAAGCGTCAAACACTACGCGTACTTTCGTCGTGTCCCTATCCTCCCTCACAATAGCATGATGTGGTAGATAAACGGCTTTGGGATTGTCGATGTCATCTTTAGGAACAGGTTTCATGTGATTTAGGATCTTATATTCTTCAATAACCTTAGCATATTCTTCACTTAATTTCGGATTTCTAGCCAGCTTCTTCTCTAAAGACATGAATCTATCCTGTGCAATCTTCATCATCTTCCCATAATGACATTCTGGATCTTTAGAGTTGAATGGTAGTCTCACTACATATCTACCATCTTCATTTCTTGTCGTTGTCGAAGCAAAAATCTCTTCACATTTCTTCTCTTCTTCTGTCAACATCTTCTGATTAGTTTCTGTTTCTTGCTCCAACTCCCAAAACTTCTTTAACAAATCTTCTACTCTGATTTGTGTGTGCATACTTATGACTCTTTCTGTTGAGCCTGATTCTGAAGCCATACTTCCTGAAACAATCCAGCCGAGAAGTGTGTCTTGTGCTATTAATCTTCTCGTTGAATTCTTGATAACATCGCCTTTTAAAATCTCACTATAGACTTCGGCTCCGAGTAAAACGTCGATCTTACTCGGTGATAAATATGATGGATCAGCTAGAGGTAACTTTTCTAGCTCGAGCCAGTCAGGTGAATGAATAACCTTAGAAGGAAGAATAGTTGTAAGGGTGCCTAACACATAAGCGTTAACCTTGATGGAATGATACGGAGGATGGCGTGATTTGATATTCAATAATACCATATACTTAACTCTAGTGTGACCATCTCCCACTCCAGACACCAAACCATTGATTGGCTGGCGTTTGAGCCCTAACAACTGGACAGTTTCTTCCGTGATAAAAGACGCTTGCGATCCTTGATCGATAAGCGCTCTGATAACATAACTAACACCATTAACTGACATAGCCCTAACGATTGCGGTTGCTAATAATACTTCACAGGGTGATGATTGTTTCGCAAACGTTGATATGATAGTAGTGCTCTCCTTGGATTGAGTGTTTGTTTTTTCTGTGGTTTCCTTTCCTTCCTGCGCCTCCTTCTCTTGTTCTCGTTCTAGATGCAGCATGGAGTGATGACGACGACCACATCTACGGCAGCTTGTTGATTGGTGACATTTATTCACAGCATGATTCGGTGCAAGACAGTTGAAACAAAGACCTTTATCTCTCACATGTTCATACCTTTCGTAAGGTGATAAGGTTGAAAACTTCTTGCATTGATATAAATAATGTTCACCATGACACATCCCGCAATTGATAGTTTTCTTATTTTCTGTTGCGTGAAATGTCTTTGCTCTGAATGTAGTCTGCATTGGTTTTACTCCTTCTAGCATCTCCATTGTTCTATATCTTGTCTCCAAAAAGTCCTTCAGTTGATCCCAAGTTGGTAGCTCATCCATACTAATCTGACTTAAATGATGTTCCCACTGCTTACGGCTTTCCTGATCCAATTTAGTTATAACAACATAGTTGATAATAGTATCCCAAGATGTAATATCTATTTTCAAATTCCTGAATGACTTCATACATGCTGATGTTGTATCCAATAATCGTTTGATAGCAGTAGATGATTCTGTGATAGTTTTTTGTGAAAACAGTGACTTTAGCACCTCATTTGTATTGAAGCGCTTGTTATTATACCTCCTTAGTAGCTGCAGCCAAGCCTCATTGTAATTAGCCTCGGTGATAGTAAGATTCTTCAAAACTTGCTCAGCTTCACCACGGAGACAACTCTTGAGATAATGCATCTTCTGAACTAGCGTTAGCCTTTCGTTATTATGGATTAATGATACGAACAAATCGTGAAAAGACTGCCATTCCTCGTATCCGGACGTAAATGTCGGCAAGTTGATTTGCGGAAGCCTCACTTCGCAATTTGGTGAACTTGATGTTACATTTGAGCTAGGAATGGTAGCTGATGTTGATGGCTGAGAGAAACTCTTTAAATCTTCCTTCATTTTCGAATGATAGTCCGTATACAATTCCTCCACTTGATCATATAAGTCTTCCTTAAAATACGCTAATTTCGCTTGTTCAGCCTTATCTATATTACTTGTAATTTGATCATGATTATCCTGAAATTTTTGCCAATATTTGTTCAAAGTTTCTAAACGTGTTTCAATGTACGATGAAGTTATTCTCGCCTTCGGAGACTTAGAATAATTGTTGCTAGCCTTGTTTATTAATTTTGATAATTCTTCTTGGTTATTTATCAGTGATGCCATTTTTCAAAGTCTTTAATTTAAGATAAATAACGATAAAATAATTCTAAGTCGATAATCAATAATATCACTAAGTTCATACACTACACGCAACACATGAAACTGTCGAATTGTCCAAAGTCCCACTTTTACTGCAACATAAGTCTATGACAACTCACGTGACACATTTACACAAGTATGGACTTGTACGTATGGACGTAGCACTGTTTCCATAGAGTCACAACACAACACCACAACACTGTTCACTTTAAATATTTTTAAAAGTCACTGATCACTTTCACTTGGAATCACTGTCTGAAGCACTGCACTAGTTCACTCAATCGTCCCGGGTTTCGGCACCATGTTTAATACGGAGAGCGGGACCACAAAAGAAACACTTGATTATACTTTGCACTACTATATTTGAACATTCACATACAGATCAATTCAGTGACATTTCAGAACAAACTGCCACCGACATATAAAAAACGAATAACTCCATCTATTGATTTACAGCTTAAACAACTCCTTTATATCATTTTCTTTTATATTTTAATAATTCAGCAAAATACTTGTACATTGATGTCTGTAGATTACTCTAAAAGTGTAGACACACCACTCATTTAATTTATTTTTTATTCTACACCGATGAAATGGCGGGAAAAGGCTAGTCCGAAATAATTAAAATTTTATGGCCACCCTAAGCGGTCGGCTGTAGCCTGTAGCGAAAGTGTGTCAGGCCCACGCGGCACCGAGGTAGGGATGAGGTATTTCCAACGTGAAATGGTATGGACATAGCCGCTAACTTGACTACTTTATACCTTTATTTTGTTATAATATAGTTATGAAAATTAATAGACTCGTTATGAACACAGCAACACTAATAATAATCATACAACCAGCAAACAAATGTAACTTAACATATTAAATTGGACTACATAAAGACATAGAGAGCGTCGGTGGCTCAGTGGTTTAAGCACTTGACTTGTAATCTACAGGTCTTGGGTTCGAATCCCGCCATGTACCAATGTGATTTACGATTTTTTCGAATTTTCATATGTACATAATTTACCCAACGTTCTTACGGTGAAGGAAAACATCGTGATGCAACCTGCACATATCGGCGAAGAAATTCAAAAATATGTGTGAAGTCAACCAACCCGCACTGGGCCAGCGTGGTTGACTATGGCCTAGTCACCCTTACTTAGGGTAGGCTCCGAGCCCCTCGGTGGGGACGTATGGTGAGCTGGTGATGATGATGATGATGACATAAAGAAAGCAAGTCGTTCATCGTTTGCTTCTTGTAATATCCATTGAATTTAATATGTGAAAGCGCAAACAAGCGTGAACAAGGTGATTAACAACGCCTTACATCTGCAATACCAGAGGAACTACAGATGCATGGCCTCTGAGGAAATGGTACGATTAAAAAACCCTAAGTCGGACTAATTTAGAAATATCGCTAATAAAGCAATTCAACAACGCTGATGAGCGAAGAAGTTTTAGTTAAGAAATTTATTGTTACATTCATTACATCACCAGCTCACTAAATCCCCACTAAGGGGGTCAAAGCCTACCTTAGGAGTCTAGACCATAGTCAAGCATTCTGGTCTCGTGCGGGTTGACTTCATATTTTTGAATTTCCTCGCCGATATGTTCAGACATCACGATGTTTCCCTTCACGTTAAGAACATCAAGAAAATAATATATTTAAGAAACTAGCTTTCGCCCGCGACTCCGTCCGCGTGGAATTAAAAAAAACAAAAGTGAGTAGTCTATGTGTCCTTCCACACTATCCTCTACATCTATATCAAATTTCATCGAAATCCGTTCAGCCGTTTAGGCTACAAACTCTAATAAACAACCATACATCTAAACTTTGGCATTTATAATATTACTATGATGTGAAAATCACATTGTTACAGCGGGATTCGAACCTAGGATCTGTAGATCACAAGTCAATTTAAACCCCTGAGCCACCAACATCATTGAACCTTGAAAACTGTAATATACCGAACTCTATAATTCCCTATTGATAGTTATCTTAACCTATTTGTAGTCGAATAGTCTAAAATAGTAAGATCAGTGGTCAGACATTGATTAACATACAATAAGGTAACCTGTTGGAGTTGGTCAAGAGGCACAGTGACCCCCGGCCTGTATTGTAAACGTCCTTGGTACAAATAGGAACAACGACACCCTAACACTGTTGAACGCTTCAAATGTGGAAGTATTAGTCATTATTTGTACTATACTAATATAATAAAGCGTAAACACACTACTTTGTGGCGTAGGATGTCAGCAATCACAGCATATTTTTGAATAACATACTAATATTATAAATGCGAAAGTTTAGATGGATGGATGTTTGTTAGAGTTTGTAGCCTAAACGGCTGAACGGATTTCTATGAAATTTGGTATAGATGTAGAGGATAGTGTGGAAGAACACATAGGATACGTACTTTTTTTTTTAATTCCACGCGGACGGAGTCGCGGGCGAAAGCTAGGAATAATTATTTCTTTAATTAAAAGCCTTACACTTACAACACGCTTTTAAACTTAAGGGGTAAATAAATTGGAAAGAAACCTTCATGTGGGAAAGGGACCATAAACTACAAGCTGCCAACATTAAGGAAGCAAGGTTATTATGGTAACGGTAATTTTGACATTTGCAGTTTTTTATAATTTCACGCGCTCTAATGTGATGTCTTAAATACATTTTCTTATCAGCATTGGATCCGAGCGGTACCAGGGCTAGGCGCTAGTATAGCATAAAATATATCATAACAGCTACAATAAAAAAATATCTTATGACACTTTTTCATATTAACAGAGGAGTGGGCTATAATAATTTATTTTACCACACCGGGTCAGTTAACTTTGTCCAACTGTACCTATCATAGACAGAAGTCACCTTACGCACAAATAGATAAATAGCAAAATCTGGATTATTTTGTTATCTATTTTAATATTATCAAACGCGTACCTCCGCACACTAGCGCCGTGACCTAAAATTGTAACTAAAAAGATGCAAACAATCTTTTTTTAAAGTTTTGATACCAGGGCCGGAATACAACTACGCTCCAATTACGTATTATATAATAATAAAAGTGTTTTTGTTTTTTTTTTTAAAGTTTTGATACCAGGGCCGGAATACAACTACGCTCCAATTACGTATTATATAATAATAAAAGTGTTTTTGTTTTTCCGTAATGTTTAAAAGCAAACATTCGGTTTACTTTTTATTATTGAATAACATTTATACGTAACTTTACATATCAGATAGATTTGGGGCCTGTCCCACCAAATTGTACATTTTCTGATAACATTGTTAAGGGCCTGTTCCACCACTGGCTGATAGAGACTCGTTAGACACGTTGGATTGTAATATATGTGATATATCGGATATTGTTACCTTATCTGACAGTGACATTTTTAAGCTATCTGAGTCTCTATCAGCCAGTGGTGGGACTGGCCCTTAACTATGTTTTTATATAATAAACATTGTTAAGGGTCTGCCTCATAAATAAACTAAATGTACTTTAAAATTACCACTGACAAGACACAAGGTATTAATTCTGCAAGATTATTTACACAAAAGTTCGTATGTTTTATTCCAAACCGCTCTGACAGTTTGGCGAATTGACGTATTTCTAAAAAAACTTACTAATATAAATGTGAAAGTTTAGATGGATGGATGTTTGTCGAAGCTTGAAGCCTAAACGGCTGAACGGATTTTGATGAAATTTGGTATAGACGTGGAGGATAGTGTGGAAGAACACATAGACTACTCACTTTTGTTTTTTTTATTCCACGCGGACGGAGTCGCGGGCGAAAGCTAGTAATAATTAAATTTACTTTGAGATCGTCGGATTCCCCATCAGTCTATCATGTCAATTTTACACTATTCCGTACGATGACTGAAATAAAAAAATATCACTTGATTACTATAAAATAACGAAAGAATTTTACTTTCTTCTTTACCAGTTAATGCGGCCCTGTATTTTTCTATTACTAGCTGGGCTCGTCCTATTTTAGGTATTGCAACATAGGGCCACACATACATGCGATGTCTGTGTGCGTAGATAGACAGTGCAGACGATATTCGTGTATTATATCATTATTTTGTTGATTCAAGTTTTTATATGATAAAGCATTGACAACGCAAATAATGTAAGCGAAATATTTCATTAACAACTTAAATCGGTTATTTTCCTTATTGTAATAGAAAATTGACTTAAATTGCCGTATAGTTCAACTATTATAACATACAAAAACAGTGGTAGAGCCCGCTTTAACATCTTTGCACGAATGGGTCGTCTCGCCCGGTGTACACAACCACACAGAAGACAGGCGTGAAGTGGAAGCAATTCCCCGTAGTCTGATGAGTGTGCGTTCCGAAGGCGTAGTTTTGCTTCCTTTAGAAGGGGCAGTGGATTTGACAGTGGAGGAGACGCATTAGAAGGGAAATACCGTCTTTATGTGTGTCTCCTTCGTCGATTAGAGGTAGGCAACGCATCTGCAATTGAGGGAGTCTATGGGCAGCGGACGCTTCGCTTTTTCGGCGTATTCAGGTGTCTGCTTGTTTGTTACCTTATCATATAAAAAAATCGTCCCTTTCATTTTCAAGTAATTAAATTATTTAGAGAGGCAAGTATATTGTAAATGTCATGTTTGTCGCTTCGCTTTGAAATTAATAATCATTGTGTGTGGTCTTTAATAAATAACTTATTATATTAATAACCGTGTGAATGTAAGGTTAATAATAATTATTTCTTTATATGTCTAATGATAAATAACTAACCGCTATAAATATCAAATAGCTTGAATAATTGAATAGTGTTTTTTCTTGTTATTGTTTGTTTTATTACAATTATTTCAAACTAGCTGTTGCTCGCGACTTCGCCCGCGTGAAATTTAAAAATAAAAAAAAAATATAGCCCATGTTACTCACAGATAAATTACCTTTCTAATGGTGAAAGAATTTTTAAAATCGGCCCAGTAGTTTTTGAGTTATTTCCTCTTTGTAATATTAGTATCGTTATAGATGAAGGTACTAACTTTAGCTTTGATTGGAAAATACGTACATAAGAAGTATCAAGGAATAGTTCCATAGAGAAGTAGCAGAATAATTTATACAGACACACTGAATGTATATTAATTTCCTCCTTTAGTAAGCTCTCTGAGTGCGGCAGTTAGCCTCCTACAGACGCCCAGTTCGAACAGTTTTATCTGAAGTTCGAAGCTTCTCTATTCCCATGGATTACCTTCAGTCGACCGCACGTCTCCGTTATTTGAATATCTTGCATTTATACTCCCCTGGTACATGACATGTAACTTGTATGGATGACGTCATTATAATTTATAAACTGGTACTTGAAAATCATACTAATATTATAAATGCGAAAGTTTAGATGGATGGATGGTTGTTAGAGTTTATAGCCTAAACGGTTGAACGGATTTCGATGAAAGACATAGATGTAGAGCATAGTCTGAAAGAACACATAGGCTACTTGCATTTTTTTTAATTCCGAGCGGACGGAGTCGCGGGCGAAAGCTAGTCTTATAAAACTATCAAAGAGTAGACAAACAATCGAATGCAATTTTGTAGGATAAATGCAATTCTATTGATTATTCTTGTTAATTTATTTGATGGAATCATGTTTATTAATTTTTAAACAATTTATTATTTAATTTAGTCTTAATTAATTTGTTTCGTAGACGTATTAACGCTTAGGAAATTTTGTAAATATTTTTTAATTCTTGTTACAATTTTGAATGAGATAAGATAATTTTACTACGAAAGTTATAAAAAAATTGATTTGATGTAAAAGATAAGGGTAGGCATAAATTGTAAGATATGGCATAAACAACAAAATAAGATGTATCCAAATTAAGTAAAAAATAAATACATAGTTTAATTAAAGTGAGTGGTTTCGTTTTTTCTTACTTCTATCGCCACCTAGTAGCGAGTAGGAGAACCATCTTTGAATTTCCTTTTGATAAAATTCATTTGAAAACGTTTTAATTGTTGATGTTCATCAAGTTTAGTTCTAAAAATGTAATATTTCTTTTTGTATTTCATAAACAATAGATAGATAAATATACTCGTTCACGTTAAAGTGAGATCTTTCATCAACAGCGCCATCTAGTGGTGAGTAGTATATGTTCGAACTTTTAGTTTCGTCATAATTCCGCTAGATGTTAATAGTAAGGACATACGAAAAAAGAAGGAATCTGGAAAAACAAGGAATAAAAATAGTAGGAACATTTGTGAGAAAGTATTCCTATTGACAAAATTTATTTGACATTTGTGTAGCGGTCAGGTGTCGGCATATCGGTCGGAAACTACACCGCAAATCTAATAAAAATAATTTAAATGGGATTTGCTCGAAAATATTATTTAGCATAGTAATAAAACAAGTTTACGTATCAATCTTTATTTAAGCTTAACAAAATAATTGAATACAAAAAAAGCAAAAGTAATGTTTCCGCCCGGGATCGAACCGGGGGCCTTCTGCGTGTTAGGCAGATGTGATAACCGCTACACCACGGAAACGCTTAGCAAACACTCCAATTAATGCAATAAAAAGACAAAAGACACTCTGTTTTTATAACAAAATTCATGTTTCAAAATTTAAATTGAAAAAGTACTACAACGTAAGTAGCTATACAAGACAGAAAGCTAAGAGGCAATGTTGCATTCAATCCAAACGCGCTACTCTCCCGTGCAATATACGCCGCATTGCCTGCGCGTAGAACATTTTTGTACAGCTTTCTTTGACCTTTAAACATACAAGTATAAAAGCATAAATTTAATTAAAATAAAACTAAACAGCATTAAAAAGGTATTTCTCTATCAGGCCAATGTAAATTCCAATCGAAGAAGAATAATTTACACATTTTTGGAAGCTTCCACTGTCACAAAACTCGTATTAAAAATAAGGGTTAAGGTAAAATCGAAAATGACAACACTAACTCCAGTCGTTAAGTGTTTTCAAAATCATCGATTTTCATTTAATTCTCGTAAAGTATTATAATACTAGCTGTTCGCGTGCGGATTCATCCGCGTGAAATTATAAAAACTTTATTTTATTGTTTACATTTGTCAAATTATCAATAGCAAATGTCAAAATAACATGACATGACATGACAAACCTTAGCAATCTTTCTTTCTTGATGTTGGCAGCAACTTATGGTCTCTTTCCCACATTAGGGTATTATCCAAAATATTTACCACCTAAGTTTAATGGCGTGAAAATATATAGCCTAAAGCGTGACGTAAGTGTAGGGCTTTTTATTAAAAAAAGAATTATTCAAAAATATGCTGTAATTGCTGACATCTTAGGCAACAAAGAAGTGTGTGTTTACGCTTTATTATAATAGTATAGATATAGATAGATAGATAGATAGATAAGTATAGAAGTATAGATAAGAAACATACAGACGAATTGAGAACCTTCTCCTTTTTGAAGTTGGTTAAAAAACAATCCACGTGTTGTCTTGTAGGGCTACCAGCAAACCATAAATGTCCACAAGACTAGAAGAAACACAGATGGTCTTAATTTTGTGCAGTGATACTAACCTGAACACTTCACTTTCGCATCC
Source organism: Papilio protenor (assembly GCA_029286645.1). NCBI lineage: Eukaryota > Metazoa > Arthropoda > Insecta > Lepidoptera > Papilionidae > Papilio > Papilio protenor. Next base: position 3,997,911 of record JAGSMZ010000016.1, on the reverse strand, counting down.
TGCATAAGAGATACAACTTGAGTATTTTTCAATGTTATAAAAAATTCTTCAGTTTTAAAGCTAATTATAGCTATAAGGAAGAAATATTTTAACGTCCACAACAGTCCGGTGATTAGGTTACCCCAAAAATCGTCTGGATACTGTAAAATATAAGAAACCAGCTGTTGCTCGGGACTTTGCATAGAATTAAAAAATATAGGCTATGTTACTGGCTGATAAAATAGCTTTTTAATGGTGCAATAATTTTAAATCGGTCCAGTAGTTTTTCAGTTATTTCAATACATACAAAAATACAAATCTTCACAATATTAGTATAGTTAGATTTATTTTTTAATCTATTTATTTTCAATTATGCATATGCATGTATCATCTTTTATTATGGGTTCTTAAACTTAAAACAAAAGCACGCCTATGTTAGGGAGAATTTGACAGTGGTAGTGCCCGCTTTAACATCTTCGCACGATTGGGCCGGCACGCCCGGTGTAATACCACGACCACACAGAAGACAGGCGTGAAATGGAAGCAATTCCGCTTTTCGTCCGATGAGTGTGGTGCCGGAGGCCTAATTTAAGTCCATTTCTCTTACCACGCTTTTTTTATAAGGAAAGGTTGGGGAGGGAAAGTGGATTTGACGATGGAGGAGATGCATAGGAAGGGAAAATATCCTCTTTATGTGCGTCTCCTCCTCCGTCGAATAAGGGTATGCAACGCATCTGCAATCGCGGATATCTATGGGCAGCGGTCGCTTCGCCATTTTGGCTGATTGAGGTGGCCGCTTGTTCGTTTGCCACCTTATATTATAAAAAAAATACACATGGCCAGTTCACGAGATAGGTATCTGTAGAACTAAATACACCATCTCCAGCTCATTATACGTCCCCACTGAGGGTCTCGGAGCCTACACTAAATAAGACGTGACCCCTCAACCACGCTGGCCAACTGCGGGTTGACTTCACATATGTTTGAATTTCGTCGCCAATATGTTTTGTAAATTACATAAATATTGTACGAATTTTATATTTACCGATAACAAAACTTCAAGTTGCAATAAAACGTTGAAAAGATCTGTAATCATGTAAAAGATCATCTGCAAAAGAAATAAGATGAAATAATGTTAAATGCTTTTTTATAGTCTTAGATCTTAGTACTTCTTACTAATATTATAAATGCAAAAGTTTAGATGGATGGATGTTTGTTAGAGTTTGTAGCCTAAACGACTGAACGGATCTCGATGAAATTTTGCATAGATGTAGAGGATAATCCGGAAGAACACATAGACTACATGCTTTTGTTTTCTTTAATTCCGAGCAGACGGAGTCGCGGGCGAAAGTCAGTACAAAAAAAGGTTATTGTTTTGTAATTTAATATTGAGTTCAAACTTACCGGAACTTTTGCCATTTCTTCATACAAACTTGCAGCTTTCGTTATATCGACGTAAGCTTTTACCAACGTCTTTCTGTATAGTTTCAAGTTCATCGAGACTGTGCTGAGTCCGTAAGTGTTTATTTTATCTAGATATTTCAGCTCTGACATCCAGGTAATTGTGACGTAATTTAATAATTGTATCACACGGACCAATTATATAACGTTAGCGTCAGAAATCATAAGAGCTATATAATAGAAACTGAGAGAGATTGTCAAATTATTTTGGTACAAATGTGTTCCAATTGATAAGATAAAAGAAAAATAAAGAACAAACATATATATCCAATTTCCGATTCCAAATGATTGATAATCGATTTTAACAAATTTGAAAGATTTTTGTATCTTTTGTATTGTTAAAATGAAATCTACGTGAATGTCACTTTGAAAAGAATTTACTATAAAGTTAATAATGAAGGATGAATCGACTATTATATCAATTATGAAAAATAAATAATATACTACATGAAAATAATCTCTCACTTTAATAATATAAACAAATACTATACTAAATATTAATGAATAACAAAATGAACAACAAAACGAACGCCATTTTGTTTTGTTATTGTTAGGAGTTATATAATTGTCACTGATACAATATTTCGGTGAATACACAATAAAATATGTCAAATTTAAAGGATAGAGAAACTTCTGGAAACTGTTTTCAATACGATTATTAAGAAGATATTCATCCATTTTGAGAATATTTACTGTTCAACCTTATGCACTTATAACGTACATAAAACTGAGAAGTTTTTTCATAAAATAATTTCCAAGCGATAACGTTGTCCAAATTTTAATTAATTTCAATTTTTTCGTGTGCCATAATAGCATTATAGTTCGACGAAATTATATGGCCCGGTGAACAATACTGTTATTTCTATCTATACTTCTATATCTATACTATTATAATAAAGCGTAAACACACACTTCTTTGTTGCCTAAGATTTCAGCAATTACAGCATATTTTTGAACAATTCTTTTTTTAATAAAAAGCCCTACACTTACGTCACGCTTTAGGCTATATATTTTCACGCCATTAAACTTAGGGGGTAAATATTTTGGATAAAAACCCTAATGTGGGAAAGAGACCATAAGTTGCTGCCAACATCAAGGAAGCAAGATTGCACTAGTAACGTAATTGGTATTTTGACATTTGCAATTGAGTATTTGACAGATGTAAACAATAAAATAAAATTTTCATAATTTTATGCGGATGAAGCCGCAAGGCAACAGCTAGTTAGAAATATACAGACATGCCAAGACAACTGTATTCCGACTAACTTTGTTCCATAATTTCTAGTAGTTCATTAACGAACCTCTTTGTTAAAAATGTGCTAAAGATTTTTAACAGACTGCTGGCGACTGCCCAGGGCGCCGGGTATATTTGGGCGCCACATGTGTATTAAGACGCGCCGCGGGCGCCTTTTTTCATATGAATTTGAATTGCAGTTATGGGGCGCCGATAATGCTAAAATTTATTATACTTCTATACTAATATTATAAAGAGGATAGATTTGCATTTGTATGTATTTAAGTAACTCAAAATTACTATGCCGATTTTTTTTCCATTAAAAGCTACGTTATCACTGAGTAACATTGGCTACTTTTTTAATTTACGTGGACAAAGTCTCGAGCAAAAGCTAGTTTATTATTTTACCTATGTATATTTCGATTTTCTAGGGACTATTTCGAATTTTAAATTTATTAAGGGCCTGTCTCAATAAATTGTAAATTGTCTGATAACAATCCAATGTGTAAAATATGTGATGGAAATATCGGATTTTGTTCCCTTGATAGTGACGTCATTTTTAAGCTATCTGAGCCTCTATCAGCTAGTGGTGGGACAGGCCCTTAGTTTTCATAAAATCGATACAGTTCATACTAAATGGACTTTAATATCAAATGCATTTGCTGACGAATAAAATAAAATATTGTAAGTAATTCTGTAATGTGAGCATAATTGTTGGTTTTTCAAAAGATTAATACTTTGCTTGCTTTTAATTACGAGTACACTTTGAGTAGTACATACTCGTATTACCCGCGACTTCGTCAACGTAAATTAAAATAATTAACAGCATATTTTTGAACAATTCTTTTTTTAATAAAAAGCCCTACACTTACGTCACGCTTTAGGCTATATATTTTCACGCCATTAAACTTAGGGGGTAAATATTTTGGATAAAAACCCTAATGTGGGAAAGAGACCATAAGTTGCTGCCAACATCAAGGAAGCAATATTGCCATAGTAACGTAATTGGTATTTTGACATTCGCAATTGAGTATTTGACAGATGTAAACAATAAAATAAAATTTTCATAATTTTATGCGGATGAAGCCGCAAGGCAACAGCTAGTTAGAAATATACAGACATGCCAAGACAACTGTATTCCGACTAACTTTGTTCCATAATTTCTAGTAGTTCATTAACGAACCTCTTTGTTAAAAATGTGCTAAAGATTTTTAACAGACTGCTGGCGACTGCCCAGGGCGCCGGGTATATTTGGGCGCCACATTTGTATTAAGACGCGCCGCGGGCGCCTTTTTACATATGAATTTGAATTGCAGTTATGGGGCGCCGATAATGCTAAAATTTATTATACTTCTATACTAATATTATAAAGAGGATAGATTTGAATTTGTATGTATTTAAGTAACTCAAAATTACTATGCCGATTTTAATTTTTTTCCATTAAAAAGCTACGTTATCACTGAGTAACATTGGCTACTTTTTTATTTTACGTGGACAAAGTCGCGAGCAAAAGCTAGTTTATTATTTTACCTATGTATATTTCGATTTTCTAGGGACTATCTCGAATTTTAAATTTATTAAGGGTCTGTCTCAATAAATTGTAAATTGTCTGATAACAATCCAATGTGTAAAATATGTGATGGAAATATCGGATTTTGTTCCCTTAATAGTGACGTCATTTTTAAGCTATCTGAGCCTCTATCAGCTAGTGGTGGGACAGGCCCTTAGTTTTCATAAAATCGATACAGTTAATACAAAATGGACTTTAATATCAAATGCATTTGCTGACGAATAATTTAAAATATTGTAAGTAATTCTGTAATGTGAGCATAATTGTTGGTTTTTCAATAGATTAATACTTTGCTTGCTTTTAATTACACTTTGAGTAGTACATACTCGTATTACCCGCGACTTCGTCAACGTAAATTAAAATAATTTACACGTAATTGTTGGAAAAAGAATCAGTACACAGCTAATTGCTTTTTAATATTATCCCGTCGTTTGTACAACTTATGGATTACCTAGTTATTTGTAAGAGACGGAGTTCGTCTCGTTGCTACTAATATTATAAATGCGATTAGATGAATGGATGTTTTTACATTTAACGGCTGAACGGATCTTGATGAAATTTGGCATAGATGTAGAAAAGGCTGTAAGATTAGGCTACTTTTTTTTTCGCGCGGAAAGAGTCACTGGTGATATATAGTTTTTCTAAAAGTGGAACACCGCTGGTTTCCGCGATTGTACCTAATTAAATTGAAAACTACTCAAAATTAATTTCTTCACATCAGACAAAGGTTTTTTTTTAAAGTTATAGTATATCGGTTGTTAATACGATATGAGTGTTATAGATTCCGTGTCAAATGTTTTCTTGTTTCCATCAAAATATTATCGAAATCATGTTTCCACATTTATCTTAGACAATTACATTGACGCTGTTTTACAAAAGTCTCTTTACCCGTTGAATTTATTAGAAAATATTCTATTCTTATCGAAATATTCAATTCGTGATAATTTTATCACCTCGAATAACCGATGGGCCACATTTTATTCTTATTTTAGTACTGTTTTGATTATTTTCATTTATATTCTTGTAATTAGTTTTGATGTAGGCGTAAGAAATTTCACCCCCAATATTTTGGTCGTAGGAATTGTTCATTATATACTTTTAATTTTCGGGAGGATTTTATATAATTGTACAAACAATGGTTTCAGCGATTCTCATGTCAATTTGATTATTTCCATACAAAGATTACAAAGATCTCAGATCTTGAACTACAAAAGTTTCAATTTTTACAATTGGATATTGTTCTTTGTTACCATTTTTTATTACATTATTTTATTTATTATACAAACGTATGCCGGAAGATGTACTATTTTAGTATTTTTGAGTTATATAATTCTGTTAAACGACGATTTAAATACGTTATATTTGATTCGTATAAATAAATTGTTACTCGAGTATGTTACTTTGTTACAAACTAAATTAAAAACCGTGATGAACTTTGATGTTAGTTCAATAAACAGTGGCCGGATGAGAGAAGAATCTTTGAATAAATTGGTCAAAGCATTCCTAGAGATATCCAAAGCATTGAGTACTTATAAACTTCTATCTGAAATTCCGGTAAGTATTGCCAAAAGGGTAAGATGATGTTCGTCTTATGGCCAACTATGTTATAAGGCTTATGTCCAGCGATGTTAACTGATATAAGGCGTATGGCCAGCAATGTTAACTGATATAAGGCGTATGGCCAGCAATGTTAACTGATGTAAGGCGTATGGCCAACGATGTTAACGGATATAATAGTTATGGCCAGCAATGTTAACTGATATAAAGCGTATGGCCAGCAATGTTAACTGATATAAGGCGTATGGCCAGCAATGTTAACTGATATAAGGCGTATGGCCAGCAATGTTAACTGCTATAAGGCGTATGGCCAGCAATGTTAACTGATGTAAGGCGTATGGCCATCGATGTTAACTGATATTATGCTTATGATCAGTAATGTTAACTAATATAAGGCTTATGATTAGCAGTGTAAACTGAATACTTAACAATGACTGTAAATGCTTTATTAGTCATGTTAAATATCATTGAATTAATTTATATTATAACATATTTCACTCATTTCTTTTTATTTTATTTCAAGATGTTTTACAGGACGATTTTTATCGCAATATATACGTTGACATATGTGGAATTAATAATATTAGTAAGTAAATATAGATATGTGTATATAGAATAATTAGTTGTGAAAAATCAATTAATAAATTGTTAATTTTAATTAGTTCCAGAACACACCGGATAACATGTTTTCGGTATTACTTCTTTGTTGGTTAATAAAAATTGTCAGTCAAGTTGGTATGATGTGTTATAATTCAGAGAGGTTAAATCTGATGTTGAAAAGCATTCAAGCTACAATCCTTGTTGATATAATAACGGGAGACAATACAAGTGAGTATTCATTATATGTTAAGTTAGAGCGCAAATCTGAAACTAAACTATCGCATAACTGTTTAGTCTCGCTTTGATTTGAGGTGCGCACACTACTCAATTTTTAGTTGTGCAACTAAACAGTTGAATTGGCTGCAAAACAATCGACAATCGCACAACAGTTGTGCGGTAGTTTAGTCAAAGGTAGCGCTGGCTCTTTGCAGAAGAGACTTACGGAGCTAGTAAAAGCGAAATCTGGAACACTTAAAAATAACTTCAGGGAACAGATAATTTATTGTCAAAGCTGCTAGTTTTGGTCGTTTATTTACCATTAAAGGATTTTTAATAACTAGCTAGTGCTCGGGATTTTGTCCATTTGAAATTAAAAAAGTAAAAAATACATATCCTTTGTTAGTCAGCGATAATGTAGCTTTTTAATGGTAAAAGGTTTTTTGAAATCCGGCCAGTAGTTTTTGAATTAGGCAATAAATAAATAAAAGATTAAAATCTCCAGGTTTCGTGAATGTAAATCGCCTCGTGTACGAAAAGCTTAAATGTATACAAATTCCATTAATGTTCAATTTTTTTAACAGCGATTTTAGAGAGTCTACTACGAGACTGTGCAGTCATTTATGAGAAGATGACGACCAACACTATACTAACAGTGGACGCATCGTTGCCTCTCGCATTACTCTCTGTCTGCGCAACATACACTGTGGTTCTGCTGCAATTCGCGTTTCTCTAGTATTGTCGTCTCTATTTTTTTAAACAGAATGAAAGGGATGACAAAACTTAAGACATTTTAACAACGCACCTCCATAAAGCCATTATCTGCGGTACTTTTGATGTTGCATGTCAATGGGCGTCAGATCGATAAATATTGGCTGATCTGTTGCTTACTTGATGCCTTGTATAAAAAAATATTCTGCAATTGAAACTCACTGTTTTTTCGTCAATGTTATAATTTAACTCATTAATTAAAATCTTGATATGAAAAAGATTTTCATTTTAAATGAGAAACGATGATCTGCGTTAGGTATATGTGATAAGCGCTACAATACTGAAAACGCTTTATTATCTATACTAATATAATAAAGCGTAAATACACACTACTTCGTGACGTAGGATGTCAGCAATCACGGTACATCATACTAATATTATAAATGCGGAAGTTTAGATGGATGGATGGATGTTTGTTAGAGTTTGTAGCCTAAACGGATAAACGCATTTCGATGAAATTTGATATAGATGTAGACGATAGTCTAGAAGAACACATGCCTATGTGTAGCCTTACTCACTTTTGTTTTTTTTAATTCCACGCGAACGGAGTCGCGGGCGAATGCTAGTTTTTGAATAATTATTTCTTTAATAAAAAGCCCTACACTTACGACACGCTTTAGATTAAACATTTTCACGCTATTACATGTAGGGGGTAAATAATCAGAGGGACCATAAAGTACAAGCTGCCAACATTAATGAAGCAAGGTTATTATAGTAACGGTAAGTTTGACATTTGTAGTTGAGAATGACAAATGTAAAAAATTAAAGTTTTTATAATTTCACGTGGATGAAGGCGCACGGGAACAACTAGTCAATTAAATAAGCTTGTCGGAGAGACGAGCGGTTTGTAGAATTCAATTCCGAAGGTAGATTATGTACACGGTAACGATCTTTCATTGTGGGCGTGCGTATGTCGGAGATAATGAAATAACAATCGCGTAACATTAGAAACACTATTCTTATTTGACCACCATCTTAATTGATAACTCCACACACACTCTAATCGAATTACAAACATTCACAGAGATTAACCAATTGATTTTATAATAACAAAGCGCATCATTCCACCATTCAAAGACAACTGTCATCTGTCATTCGATCGCCGCTTGACATCTATATGCACGATGCACATTCAGCCAGTACTCAAAATTATTAGTTGCCAGTTACTTTAATCGTTCAAAAAGTATCAATAATTTCGCCCCGTTAAGCTTAAAACTAACTTCAAAGGTACATATCACGAAACTTATGGTAGCTTGAATTGTAAGAGCACTACAACGTAGGTAGCAATACAAGATAATAAGCTTAGAGGCAGTCTTGCGTCCAATGCAAATGCGCCACTCTCTCTAGCGACGTACGCGGCGTTGCCCGCTCGCAGGACACTTTTGGACAACATATGTTTACCTATAAACATACAAGTAACAAATATTATAGACCTAACAATAAAAACTAAGGCAGTGTTTCAGACACATTTTAGTTTAAACATATTATATAATACGTCAACGCTTTTAAATCAGCTATACACATGTTGACTATGTCCTAGTCACCCCTAACTTAGGGTAGGCTCCGAGCCTCTCGGTGGGGACGTATAGTGAGCTGGTGATGATGATGATGATGATACACACGTTCAGTGAAAGCTCTGCGTTTATAGCCAAAACTGTTCAACTGACAACACTTCAACTGACTCAAATCAACTTCACTTCAACATCATCATCATCATCCTCCTTATCCTACTCTCGTAGTATCGGCGCAACAGGATTTTGTCCTCCAAATAACTCTATCATACGTCATCTCAGTCATCACTCCCTTATTCATCATGTCACCTTTCACGCAATCCATCCATCTCTTTCTAGGTCTACCTCTACCGGTGTACCCTTCCACACTCATAATTAACGTTCTCCTTGTAATATGCGATTCATCCCTCCTCATAACATGGCCATACCATGCTAACGTTTTACGCCTTACCTTCTCTAACACTGGGGCTACTCTCAAACTTCCAAAACTCAAAAAATGTTACCAAAGTTTTTGTCGACTTTTTACAGAATAGAGTTAAATAAGCGTCTGTAGCGGGTTTTATACCGTGACTAGCGCCCTCTAGTATCAAGCTTCTTACCAACCATTCCCCTTCCTCAACTTATAAGCACATTATTGTCATAAAATCAAATATTGTGCCAACTAGTATACCAGGTACAGACAGACAAATTATCTCTCACATATATCTATTACTAGCACGAGTAAGTACCAGCTGTCATGTATATTCCTAGCAATTGACACCGCATATGGTAGCCCTTAAATTGTACTAAGAGCGGGCACACACCTTTGACTAAACTATGGCAGAACTGTTGTGCGATTGTCGATTGTTTCGCCGCGAATTCAACTGTTAACTGCACAACTAAAAATCGAGTAGTGTGCGCACCTCCTTATAAGCTCATAGGTATCAAAGCGCGACTAAACAGTTGTGAGATAGTTTAGTCAATGCGCCCGCTCTTATAGTTATTACTCGTACTAACCTGAACATTCATCTGTCGCGTCCGACAAAAGAAATAAAACTTGAGTATTTCTAAATGTCGTGAAAAACTCGTCTGTTTTAAAGCTAATTATAGCTAAAAGGATGAAATATTTCAATGTCGATATAAATCCGAGGATCGTGTTAGACCAAAAATCATCTGGGTACTGAAAGCAAGTAAAGTAATTACTATATATCCAACTAATCTGACTAATATTATAAATGCAAAAGTTTAGATGAATGGTTGGATGTTTGTTAGAGTTTGTAGCCTAAACAGCTGAACGGATCTCGATGAAATTTGGCATAGATGTAGATGATAGTCTGGATGAACACATAGGCTATTTACTTTTGTTTTTTTTTTAATTCCACGAGGACTGAGCCGCGGACGAAAGATAGTATGAAACTAAATATTAAATACTATAAAACAACGGTAGTTTTAGAGATGTAATATTTAAACTCTATGTTACATACTTAGCTGAAATGCTGAAATATTTACCATAAATAAAATTTCAACATGTATTAAAACGCTAAAAAGGTATGTAGTAATATAAAAGACAATCTGAAAATAGATAAGAAAAGATCGTTAAATACATTTTTATTGTTCACAATCTATCTATATCTATACTATTATAATAAAGCGTAAACACACACTTCTTTGTTCTCTAAGATGTCAGAAATTACAGCATATTTTTGAATAATTCTTTTTTTAATAAAAAGCCCTACACTTACGACACGCTTTAGGCTATATATTTTCACGCTATTAAACTTAGGGGGTAAATGTATTGGAAAATCTTTATGTGGCAAAGAGGCCATATATTACATGCTACAATAACTATTTGATTTTATGACAGCAACCACGTAGCAGGTGACGGAGGGGTCGAGGGCGGTATGAAAATTAACAATGCTAGGTCTCATTTCACTCGATCTCATTGACATTTTACTGACTTGCGTGAGGTATCGTTAGCATTAACGGGCATGCCGGCTACTACAAAATTTTAGTGGCATGTGTATTTCCGGTTTACGAGTACGAATTTTGCCTTAGAAAACAAGGAAAAAAACAAATAAAAGAAGAATAAATACGAGACAAAGATAACATTCTGAGCGTAAATACTTAGGGTTGTCAATGTTACCTGAATTTTAGCCATTTCTTCGTACAAACTCGCAGCATTTGTTATATCCAAGTAAGTTTTGAACAGCGTCTTCCAATCTGACTTCGACTGAACTGATTCCTTCCTGAACATTTCAGTACTCTTGGTCATTTCATCTACATGTTTCAACTCGGACATCCAGGTTTGTGTGACGTGAGTCAATAATTGAATGACTCGGGTCAAATAAATAACATTAACGTCTGTGATTAAAAGAGCTAAATAATATAAACAGATTATTAGACTCAAGTTACTTTGGTACAAATGTGTTCCGATTAGAGAAATATAGGAAAAATTCAGAACAAATACGTAAATCCAGTTCGAGAAGATGTATGATTCGAAATCTATTTTAACGAATTCGAACGAGGAATTAATATTTTGTATTGTAACAACGAAATCAACATTTATATCACTTTGAATTGAATTAACTATGAAGTTATTAATGAAGGAACCAGCTGTAATTATATAAGAAATTATTAGTAAAAATAACAGAATACCGTCATAAAATCTTAAACCATTATCAAAAACAAGAGCAATGATAAATATTAAATTGTAACATAAAGCACAACATAACGAAAGGCATTTTGTTTTGTTATTGTTAGGCGTTATAAAATTATCACTGATATAGTATTTCGGTGAATAAACAATAAAATGTGTCAAATTCAATGGATATAGAAACTTCTGGAAACTAGTTTCAATACAATTATTAAGGAGATATTCAGTCATTTTGAGAAGGAAATATTAAAAATGAAATAAAACACAATTATGATGGTTCAAGCTCGAGCACATATTTCGTGTATAGTTATAAAATAATTGTCTAACAGTAACATTGTCCAAAATTTGATTAAAGCAATGTGTGCAATAATAGCATTATAGCGCGACAAATTTATTTGACCCGGTGGATACCTTTTCGTACACACATTTTTTTATAATATAAGGTGGCAAACAAGCAAGCGGCCACCTGAATCCACCGAAATGGAAAGCGACCGCTGCCCATTAACATCCGCAATTGCAGATGCGTTGCCTATCCTTAATTGACGGAGGAGGACACGCACATAAAGAGGACATTTCCCTTCCTATGCGTCTCCTCCATCGTCAAATCTACTTTTTCTTCCCATCCTACCCTCTTAAGAAAAGGGTAGAAAGGGAAAGGGACTAAAATTAGGCCTCCGGTACCACACTCGTCAGACGAAACGCGGAATTGCTCCCACTTCACGCCAGTCTTCTGTGTGGTACACCGGGCGAGCCGGCCCATTCGTGCGAAGATGTTAAAGCGGGCTCTACCACTGTTTAAAAGCTTTTTTTTTTTTATAACATAAGGTGGCAAACGAGCAACCGGCCACCTGAATCAGCCAAAATGGCGAAGCTGCCCATTAACATCCGCAATTGCAGATGCGTTGCCTATCCTTAATTGACGGAGGAGGACACGCACATAAAGAGGACATTTCCCTTCCTATGCGTCTCCTCCATCGTCAAATCTACTTTTTCTTCCCATCCTACCCTCTTAAGAAAAGGGTAGAAAGGGAAAGGGACTAAAATTAGGCCTCCGGTACCACACTCGTCAGACGAAACGCGGAATTGCTCCCACTTCACGCCAGTCTTCTGTGTGGTACACCGGGCGAGCCGGCCCATTCGTGCGAAGATGTTAAAGCGGGCTCTACCACTGTTTAAAAGCTGCCTGCTATTGGTTATTCCGCGTGGTCGATGCGTACAAAACGTTCAAATGATTGTAGCGTTGAAGTACCACACCAACAGATCCCCCGACCGTACATAATGGAATTAAATAATGCGTGATCGTATTTCATATTGCGCAGTTTGTTTTTTTTTTAAAGTCTAATTACTTAACCTTGACCGCGTTTAATATTAGATATTAAATGCATTTCATGAATCATATTAATATTTCATACTCTTTATTTCAGTAATTTAGATGTTACTTTGCTAGTAATTACAGTTATCTTGCAACATTACTTTTTAATATAGATAATAGTGTTTGTCAGTGTAGAGTTAAAAAATTATTTATTTCGTTGAAACAAACATTTTATATTAACTTTTTATAACATAACTAGCTTTCGCCCGCGACTCCGTCCGCGTGTAATTTTAAAAAACAAAACTGAGTAGTCTAAGTGTTCTTCCAGACTATCCTCTACGTCTATGTCAAATTTCATCGAAATCCGTTTAGCCGTTTAGGCTTCAAACTCTAACAAATATCCATCCATCCATCTAAACTTTCGCATTTATAATATTAGTATGATATTTTTTTACTCATATCGTTTTGACTCATTTAGTTGATAGGAATATGAGATGCAAAAAGGTAAACGTGGTATGGACATACCGGAGATCTGATGATCACAAAAAGTTGAAGACAGTATAGATGAATGTGCGATAGAGGATATCCTCATCATCATCATCATCATATACATCCCCACTGAAGTGCTCGGGGCGACCCTAAGTCAGAGGTGACTAGGCCATAGTTAACCACGTTGGCCCAAAGCGGGTTGACTTCACATATATCTTTAAATTTCGCAGATATGTGCAGATTATTTTTTCATTATGATATTTTCCTTCACCGTAGAACTTCAGTTAAATGTGCATATGAAATTCGCAATATGGAGGGGTACACCGTTGAGTCGACCTAGAAAGAGATGGATGGACTGCGTGAAAGGTGACATGATCAAGAAGGGAGTAATCACTGAGATGACGCATAATAGAGTTATTTGGAGGACGAAAACGAGTAGGATAACGTAGGGTAGATGATGTACATGTGAAATTCTCAAATCGGTAACCAGAATGGTAAATGGTTTCGAAACCAGGAGCTGGAGATTACAAGTCAAGTACTTAACTCCTGAGTCACCAACGCTCAGCTGAAGGGAATCAATTCAGTGGCCTGGATGGATGATCAATCTGGATGGACGATGACAGTCAATGGATGATGATAACCTCTTTATAATAAACTAGCTGTTCCCGTGCGGCTTCAGCCGCATGAAATTATGAAAATTTTATTTTATTGTTTACATTTGTCAAATTATCAATTGCAAATATTAAAATGACATGACATGATGACAAAGCATGGTAACCTTGCTTCCTTGATGTTGGCAGCAACTTATTTCCCACATTAGGGTTTTTATCCAGAATATTTACCCCTTAAGTTTAATGGCGTGAAAGTATATAGCCTAAAGCGTGACGTAAATGTAGGGCTTTTTATTGAAAAAAAGTATTATTCAGAAATATGCTGTAATTGCTGACATCTTAGGCAACAAAGAAGTGTGTGTTTACGCTATATTATAATAGTATAGATAGTATAGATAAACAGAAATCTAGAGGATATTTTTTTTTTTATTTGATGAAGGTTTAGACACAAAGTAATTTGCTAAAGTAATTAAATCGATAACTATCCAATACTCATTATTGATTTCGTCACATCAGTTCGAGGCTTTTAAAATTCAATGTGTTTCTATTGTTGATTCTGTTACAAGTAATGTGTCATGGCCACCAAATCGAACGTTCTTTTCTTTCCATCGAAATACCAAAATTTCTTTTCGACTGCATTTATTTTAGACAATTATCTTGATAGTGATTTACAAAAATTTCTTTATCCATTAAATTTTTTTGAAAATCTTCTTTTCTTATCGAAATATTCCATTCGTGATAATTTTATCACGTCCAATAACCGTAAAGCTACTTTATGTTCTTATTTAAGCACTGGTTTTATAATTTTCGTCTATATTCTTATTGTTTGTTTGGATGAAGGCATAAGACACTTTAGTCGCGAATTGTTGACTGTAGGAATCATTAATTATGTTTTTACAATTATTGGAAGAATTATATATAATTGTAGCAACAACGGTTTCAGCGACTCTCATGTCAATTTGATTCTTTCCATTCAAAGATTACAAAGAACAGTGAAAATAAACTACAAGAATTTTACATTTTACAATTGGATATTCTTCACTATCACATGTTGTTATTATATTATTTTATTTATTATACAAACGTATGCAAAAAGAGGAACTCCCTATATTCTTATAACTTATATAATTGCGGGATTTGACGATTTAAATTCGTTATATTTGATTCGTATTAATAAATTGTTGCTCGAGTATACAATTTTATTCCAATCTAAATTAAAAACAGTCAGGAATTTTGATGTGAGACCGATAAATGGTGATGGGATAAGAGAAGAATCACTGGATAAAATTTTCAAAGCATTCCTAGAGATGTCTAAAGCAACGAGCACCTACAAAAACATTTCTGAAATACCGGTAAGCATGATCAACGATGTAAGCTAATGCAAGGCTAGCGGTGTAAACTGATACAGAGTGTACGGCTAGCGATGTTAACTGATTTAATGCGTATGGCCATTGGTGTAAACTGATGTAAGGTTTATAGCCAGTGGTGTAAGCTGATATAAGGTTTATGGCTAGTGGTGTAAGCTGATGTAAGGTTTATAGCCAGTGGTGTAAGCTGATGTAAGGTTTATAGCCAGTGGTGTAAGCTGATGTAAGGTTTATGGCTAATGGTGTTAGCTGATGTAAGGTTTATAGCCAGTGGTGTAAGCTGATGTAAGGTTTATGGCCATTGGTGTAAGCTGATGAAAGTTTTATAGCCAGTGGTGTAAACTGATGTAAGGTTTATGGCTAATGGTGTTAGCTGATGTAAGGTTTACAGCCTGTGGTGTAGACTGATGTAAGGTTTATGGCGAGTGGTGTAAGCTGATGTAAGGTTTATGGCCATTGGTGTAAACTGATGTAAGGTTTATAGCCAGTGATGTAAGCTGATATAAGGTTTATGGCTAGTGGTGTAAGCTGATGTAAGGTTTATGGCCAGTGGTGTAAGCTGATGTAAGTTTTATAGCCAGTGGTGTAAGCTGATGTAAGGTTTATGGCTAATGGTGTTAGCTGATGTAAGGTTTATGGCGAGTGGTGTAAGCTGATGTAAGGTTTATGGCCATTGGTGTAAGGTGATGTAAGTTTTATAGCCAGTGGTGTAAGCTGATGTAAGTTTATGACCAGTGGTGTAAGCTGATAATACGATCTAAAACTCTGAAACAATACCTGACCAATGTATTTCTTATTTATTGAATTTCGTTATACATTGATTTATTTCAATTTATTCCAGATATTTTATAGGATTACTTTTATGGCAATGTACACTTTGACATACGCGGAATTAATTATCATGGCAAGTAATAATAAAATAAAATAATACAGCATCCATTCGCTAATTTTATATGAATAATCAATTAATTAATAATAAGTTCATTTTAAATATTATAGTTCCATAGCGAACCTGGTAACATGTTTTGGGTTTTATTTATTTGTTGGATAATAAAAGTTGGATATCAAATCGTAATAACATGTTACAACTCGGAAAACCAAACACTAATGTTAAAAAACATTCAAGCTACAATCTTTGTTAATATGACGACCGAAGACAATCCAGGTAAGTAAAATACATAACGGTAAGTGTTTTACAGTAAAAAGAGAAAAATTAACAAGCGACTCAACTCCTCCAATAATCGATATTACGTTAGGTGCTCTATATGTTTAATTCTGTCATCGGGATAGAATACTTTTGTGCAATGAAAGTCAACCCTTATTTTTCACTATTCATCACCGATTTCGCCAGATAAAGATATACCTACACTAATATTATAAAGAGGAAAGATTTGTATTTTTGTATGTATTGAAATAACTCAAAAACTACTGGGCCGATTTTAAAGAATTTTGCTCCGTTGGAAAGCTAATTTATCTGTGAGTAATATAGGCTATATTCTTATTTTCACGCGGACGAAGTCGCGAACAACAGCTAGTTTGGATATAAAACGAAACATCATTCTCGCTTGCACGGGTTGTCTCCATCAGTCCGTGGAACGTACCAACTATGCGGCAAAATTCAGATTTTTCACGAAAAATTACACGTTTCTAACAATCAGTGTGATAGTGTGCACTAATAACGTTTATATTTCTTAACAGACGTTAATTCGAAGTATCAAAGTCTACTGAAAGAAAGTGAACTCGTCTGCGAGAAGATGGGGACCAGTAATATGTTGACTGTGGATGCCACGCTTCCTCTCAAATGGCTCTCTGTCTGCGCAACGTATACTGTGGTTCTGCTGCAATTCGCGTTTCTTTAGTGTATTGTTGTCTCTGCTTTTTTAAAGAGAATGAATGGGATGACAATAAGCTTTTGTTTTTATTACCCGAGTAACTCGGATATTGATAGCTTAACAGTGGTAGAGCCCGCTTTAACATCTTAGCACGAATGGGCCGGCACGCCGGTGTAATACCACGACCACACAGAAGACAGGCGTGAAATGGAAGCAATTCCGTGTTTCCTCTGATGAGTGTGGTGCCGGAGGCCTAATTTAAGTCCCTTTCTCTTTACCACACTTTTCTTATAAGGAGAGGATGGGAAGGGGAAGTGGATTTGACGGTGGAGGAGATGCATAGGAAGGGAAAATATCCTCTTTATATGCGTCTCCTCCTCCGTCGAAAAAGGGTAGGCAACGCATCTGCAATTGCGGATGTCTATGGGCAGCGGTCGCTTCGCCATTTTGGCGGATTCAGGTGGCCGCTTGCTCGTTTGCCACCTTATGTTATAAAAAAAAAAAAAGCTCATCAACCTGTGGCCGATTGAAGCAATTTTGACGAGGTTTATTTCGATTCGTCTTTTTCTTCAGATTGTCATAGGTAGTTTCATGTGTTATAGGGGTTTTTCACGACTAGCTATTCCCATGCGGATTCTTTCTAATGATATTATAAAAACTTTATTCTCTAATAACGTATTATTTTCAATTGCTAATATCAAAATTCAAAGACCCACTGACTAAGCATTAACGTAACCATGGCAACCTATGGGACCCTGTTTCGCAGATCGATTTTTCCTATTTACTCGCTTAGTGTCATAGCTTGAAAACAGATCGCTTAAAGCGTGTCAAGTGTAGGACTCTTTATAAAAAATAATTATTAAAAATATTTATGTTGTGATTTCTGACATTCCACATAACAAAGTGTGTTTACGCTTTATAATAATATAAGTATACACTGTGTTATAAACATTTTATTTTTGAGCAGACCGTGTTCATTAAATTTATGATTTCAAAAAACTTTTTATTTCACACCTGAAACCCAACCCGACTTTACTCGGGTACTTAGAATGAGCAATTGAAAATTGGTTACATAATTAAAAAAGAAAATAATAAGCAAGAGTCACAATAAAGGACACATAGGCTGTGTTCTTCCAGAATATGTTTTAACCCTTAAATGCATATTGTTGCCAAAAGTCTACAAACAAAAATATAGTTTTTATTGAAACCAAGATTTTTTATTTATTTTTCCCTTAATCTGTGACTCAAAAGGTTTTTGAGTATAGGTTTACTGAAATATTTACTTCATAATTAAATAAAAAATCATGCATTTAAGGGTTAAATCAGTGCTAAACAAACCATCGTTTGGATATTGCAAGCCTCGGTAGCGCAGTAGACAGCGCGTAAGTCTCATAATCTTAAGGTCGTGAGTTCGATCCTCACCCGGGGCAGTTTTTTCTTCAATCGTTAGGATATTGCAAGATATACTGACAAATCACTTATAGAAATTACGAAACTTCTAGAACGAAGTTTCTATTTCCTAAGTTGAATAAAACCTTCCCATTGCTATCCCTTTTATTGTCTCTGAGGAAAGAGAGATGACAATCTATAAATACAGTTTTATAATGCATTTCAATGTAGGCGATGCAATTATTCAAATTGATTATTTAATATTTGTTTCACATACAAACTTGTACGTCATCTATATCTATACTAATATTATAAAGAGGAAAGATTTGTATTTTTGTATGTATTGAAATAACTCAAAAACTACTAGGCCGATTTTAAAAATTCTCTCGCCATTAGAAATGTAATTTATCTGTGAGTAATATAGGCTATATTTTTTATTATTTTTAAATTTCACGCAGGCGAAGCCGCGAGCAACAGCTAGTCAACTATATAGCCAAACAATTACTATCTAACAAACAGGTTTTTTATTGAATTCCGTTTTAAAAGGAAACACATAAAACAAAGAAAACGCTCTACATCTATACCTAACTTCGAGATCAGTTCATCAGTTTAGGCTACAAACTCTAACATTCATGCATACGAAGTTTTGCATTTATAATATTAGTAATATAGTAAGATTAGTAAGTTAAGAGGAGTAAGAGTCAGAAAAACAAAAAAGTGGTGTACGAGCCACTACGCATCGCACAGGTGACCTTGAGCCGCAAAGTAATTTGAAAAGACAAATACTAAAAAGTCTTCTTACTAAAAATCTTTCTTTATAACTCAACTTTCACTCGTATACGTAAATACGTAGAATAGAAAAGTTAATAGGATTTTCGTATATAAAATAGTACAGTTCGTACGAATGCAATTGCGTCAGGAATTCCGCGTCGTCTTCCGTCTATTAGCGACGTCAAATTATCTTCAATTGAAGTCGGACCTACATGATTGATCATTTATATTTCATACGAGCTGTCGCCCGCAAACTTCGTTAGCGTGGAATTAAAAATTGGTCGTCTATAACACTCCCGCGTGCTTCTACTTTTTACCAGCTACCTTCCAGTCAAAGTCCCGTCCAAATCGGACCACCCGTTCTAGAGATAGCGGCCCGGTCGCCATTTTCACACCGAGGAATTAAAAAAAAGTAGCCTATAATATGCCTGTCTATGTCAGATACTTTTCCGTGAAAGTCCAGTAGAAAGCGGTTAAGCCGTTTCGGATATTACCCGGAACAAACGCGGCTTGCGGACAGACAGACAAACAAAAAAAATTAAATGCGATTTTCGTTATCAGCAACGCAAATACATCATCTTCCCGAAATCTGGAATTTTTCCTTTGATATTACAAACAGACACTCCAATTTTATTATATATGTATAAATAGATATAGATAGATTATACAAGTAAACTCAATATTATTGAATACAAAATTAAAATTTTACGCTTTTAACGTCAGAATTACAGGATTAGACAGACCGGAGTTCGCTTATATAAATGCCGAAACGTTCCGAGTACGTTCTCGTAATTATCACGCACATGTTCATGATAGGCCCTTATATCATACTAGCTGTTCCCCTGCGACTTCATATGCATAAAATTATGAAAATTTATTTTATTGTTTACATGTGTCAAATTATCAATTGCAAATGTCAAAATGACATGACGATGACAAACCATGGCAACTTTGCTTTCTTGATGTTGGCAGCAACTTATGGTCTTTTTCCCACATTAGGGTTTTATCAAAAATATTTACCCCCTAAGTTTAATGGCGTGAAAATATATAGCCTAAAGCATGACGTAAGTTGTAGGGCTTTTTATTAAAAAAATAATTATTCAAAAATATGCTGTAATTGCTGTGATCTTAGGCAACAAAGATGTGTGTGTTTACGCTTTATTATAATAGTATAGAAGTATAGATATAGATTCGAGCATTATAGTGTAGTATTGCAGTGTACTAATGATGACTTTGAACTATAACCTTAAAGATATCCTAGCGTAGAGGGTCATCGCTTACTAAAGTGGGACAATTGCGAACGGAACGAATGGTCATAAATGTCTATTATTTATGACATGAAGTATTTATTACACCTAGACAAAGGAAATTAGATAGCTGGCCAGTGTTTATATAAAGCCTGCTATAGACGCTCAATTCTAACTGACAATTTTAATGAAGAGTCGAACTATTCAGTTAATACTGTGCTTCTGTAGGTAAAATTACTACTCTGTTATAACGTACGGTTTTAACTGAACAGTTTGAATCTTTAGTTAAAACTGAAATAAATAGTAACTTTCCTAAAAATCAAATAACAACATGCAAAACCATCATGTTTCATCTGGTCAACATAAATCTATACTTCTATACTAATATAATAAAGCGTAAACACGCACTTCTTTGTTGCCTAAGATGTCAGCAATTACAGCATATTTTTGAATAATTATTTCTTTAATAAAAAGCCCTACACTTACATCATGCTTTAGACTATATATTTTCAAGCTATTAATCTTAGGGGGTAAATATTTTAGATAAAAATATTAATGTGGGAAAGAGACCATAAGTTGCTGCCAGCATCAAGGAAGTAAGGTTGTCATCATGTCATGTCATTTTGACAATTGTAATTGATAATTTGACAGATGTAAACAATAAATTTATAATTTCATGCGGATGACGCCGCATGCGAACAGCTAGTTGAGTATGTTTTATAGGGTCACAATGCAAATTTTCTATGATTAGGTTAAACTCGTTTGTTAACCCTTTGTAATTACTTATTCCAAGGTATTAGCGCGTAGTAAAAGGTTGTTATGGCAGAATTTACATACATTAATTCAGTCTGAATGTCACAGTGCTAGTTGGTGGAGCAACTTTAGTAATCTATTGACGCTACTCGTACGTTCATCGAACACATTCGCAACCAATCGGACCACTTCGGACTTCGAAGTGGCGGGAAAGTGATTTTTAAACGCCTTATTATTATCTGCCAGTGAAATGTTTTAAGAAAAACTAAAATTCTTTTCGACCAGTGACAGGAAAGTGAACTTTTTTAAACGCATAATTTTTTTCAGCCAGTGAATTGTTTTAAATAAAACTAAAATCCTTTCCGACCAGTGACGAAAAAGAGTTTTTTTAACGCCTTATTATTTTCAACCAGTGAATTGTTTTAAATAAAACTGAAATTATTTTCGACCAGTACAGTGGCGGTAAAATGTATTTTTTTTAACGCCTTATTATTTTCAGCCAGTGAATTGTTTTGAATAAAACTAAATTTTCAGCCAGTGATAAAAATATTAATTCTCCAGAAATGTTGATATTTAATTTTGAACAAATTAAAAACAAAAAACGTTGTAGGAATCAAAATGACATCTTGGACCAAAGAATTGGATGAAGCAGTTGTTTTAGCAACGAGCAAAGGAACTTGGCATATTTTCCTTTTTTATCTTCTTTGTATATTAGCAGCTTTACCAACTTCTTTTTTAGTCTTCTCACAGGTATGTATGTTCTTGATTATATTTTGTTTTTCTATACTTATTGTTACTCTATTTTATAGAAACGTAGTAAATAGCAATTATTAAACATTTATATAACTTGAAACTGTCGTGTTTTTTACAAATACAATGTTGGTAAGATACAGGTTTCTTACCACGATTTGGTTGTTTAAGCTCCCGATATCGTAGTAAGAAACCCGTTTCTTACAAACATTATATTAAACAACTTTAACACAAATGATATTTGATTAACATGAAAATAAGTAACAAAACGGTTAAGAAAGCAACAATGTAAATGCTTATACCGATCACATTAAAACAATTTTATCTGAAAACCATCCATAAATTAGAACAAATAAATAAATCGTAAATAAACATAGGACATCGAGTAGTCTATTTACGTCAGTTAGTTCGTGTTTTGTTTTAAAAACAACTTCATAATGTTATTTAAATGTATTCCATTTGTAGAACAACACTACAATGTTGATGACATGTGTTCATTATGAATGACATGTGCTATATTTGTCAAAGGTTTCAGAGTTTTAATGAGATATCGCATAGCATAGTAATTAGTAGAAATATTGAAACATTATGATTTAAAGCTATTAGGTGATTAGGACATTTTATGCATTCTTTTTTCAAGTAACATAAAAATAAGAGTAGATTCTATGGGTGTAGCCGAAGATCGTCTGTCCGCAAGCCGCGTTTATTCCGGGTAATCTCCGAAATGGCTGGGGCGATTTCGACGGGACTTTCACTGAAGGGTAGCTGACGTAGACAACCATATTATAGGCTACTTTTTTTTAATTCCGCGCTGTCAAAATGGCGTAACGGGTGATCCAAATTTGCGCTAATAAAAATTGCGGGCGACAGCTCGTATTGAATAATACAGACATAAACATAAGTTAATTTCGACAACAATTCGAATTCGGAATTGTCGAAATTAACTTATTCACTTACAATCGAAATTGGAATAAGAAAGTATCTTAATGTTTATATCACAGGTATTTACCAACGCCACACCGGAACATTGGTGTGCTCCGCCACGTCTACTGGAAGATCTATCACTACCTGACACATTACTTCGAGACCTAACTGTACCTAAGCGTAATGGAGTCCACGAATCGTGTACCAGCTATACAATAGACTCAAGAGCTTTGTTAGCAGCGTTACAAGATAACGAGCATGAAAGGTGAGATGTAGGAAGGTAAATAGACCACACTAAAAGCCTAAACCCCTTTTAAAATATCTGTTATGTTCACTTCTAGAGATCCCCAAACATCGTCTGGGTGGTAAAGGAATTTCATATATTTTCTCTCACATTTCCCGTCGATGTACCGTTTATTGTGTAAACACGTTACTCTGTGATAGAGTAGCTTTCTAACGGCGTTCTTTTCTGTAGAATTTTTGAAATTGGTTAAGCAGTTTTGGAGCTTAATCAATGCAAACAGTCAAATGTATCTCTAGTTGTATAATACTAACTGTTGCTAGCGACTTCGCTAGCGTGAAATTTAAAAAAAATAGCCTATGTTACTCAGCGGTAACGTAGCTTTCTAATGATGAAATAATTTTTTAAATCGGCCCAGTGGTTTTTGAGTTATTTCGATACATACACAAATATACAATTTTTTCCTCTTTATAATATTAGTATAGATTTGGATAGACAATTATTAGAAATACAGGATTAGTAATTTAAAAAAATATTAAAAAAGCTTTGGAAGACATATAACATTTTATTAATATGCATATTTTCAGAACAGAAATACTTCGTAAGGACGGTGTACTTCAAACGTTAAAAACACATCTGGTTCCTGCAACTAAAACCGACGAACGTGAGGGCCAAGTAAGACAAGCTACAATATATTAAAGTAAATTCACAATTAGAGGAGGAAACATACAAACCAGTAACACGGAGTAACACTGGCATGGCAGCTACTGTCACTTGCCTACTCCAAGTACATAGCGTATATGCCATCAACATGTCAACAAGATCATATAAGACGAGACGTGCCTGAGTCAAATTTCGTCAAATATCAATGACTAGCTGTTCGCGTGCGGATTCATCCGCGTGAAATTATAATAACTTTATTTTATTGTTTACATTTGTCAAATCCTCAATTGCAAATGTCTTTCATTCTTGATGTTGGCAGCAACTTATGGTCTATTTCCCACATTGGGGTTTTTATCCAAAATATTTAACCCCTAAGTTTAATGGCGTGAAAATATATAGCCTAAAGCATGACGTAAGTGTAGGGCTTTTTATTAAAAAAAGAATTATTCAAAAATGAGCTGTAATTGCTGACATCTTAGGCAACAAAGAAGTGTGTGTTTACGCTTTATTATATTATATTAGTATAGAAATATCGTTACTTTACTTAAGTGTTACTTGAATGCCTGGTACTGACATACAAGTTTACATTCACACATGCTTAACAGGCACTGCAACCACTTGACATCAAAATGTACCAGCTATTTGCATGTGTTTGCGCCCTTAATTGGAAATGAATTTTCATTACAGATAGAAAGATTTATAAAAGCTGTAGAGTTAGTAAGGAACAAGACAACCAAATGCACTAATGGGTGGAGATTCAGTACTGAGGAATATCCGAGGACTCTTGTCACAGAAGTTAGTAAACTTATTCATTGATTCTTGGTTAAAATTTATGCAATTAATTTGAGATCTAGTTTGGTTCGTACTTCATGTTGTAAACATTTATGGAACTTCTAGTAACTCGTTTTTACACACACAACACAATTAAAATTGTAAAAATTTAAATAAAATAAGGTTAACAACTTCAACTGGATATAATACCAATTTGCATTTCAATTTAATATACCTATGTTTTACCTTAAGCTTCCATTGTCTGACGAAATTTACTTAAATAATATTCAAACACGAAAAATTGCAATTACGCTATGCAATGACACAAAAAACAAGCATAAATTAGACTACATATCAATGAACCGTAATTATTTTCAGATCACGTTTTTATATTTTTTTAATACATTCTCACGTGTTGCGATTTTTTTTTTGGTACTAATTTTGTCGATGAGCTTAGACTGGAGATAATTTTCAAAACGATATGCCCTTTCGCCATGGATATATTTACCAGCTTTTAAAATATTTTTTACAGTATTCCTTAGTGTGCGAAAAAGAATGGCTAGCGCGACTTAGTTACACACTTTTCTGGGTTGGATCAATATTTGGAAACCTTCTGTTCGGTTGGATGTCTGACAGGTATGCCATTTTAAACAACTTTAAAATATAAACACCCTCTTTCTATGCGTTCTCTGCTGATTAAGGGTAGGCAACAATTCGAATTCCAACTCAAGTTCCATTCCACTCATGTTTGTTTGTCTTTTACATTACAATTTACACACTTATATGACGCTTTTCAGATACGGGAGGCGGACGACGATTTTACTTATGATATATCTTGAAGTGCCGCTGGCGATAGCAACAGCATTCCCTAATTCGTACACAATTTACATAGTCCTACGAATTATTGGTGGTCTCTTTTTCCCAGCGTTGTATCAACAGCCTTTTATATTGGCTTTAGAATTAATGCCACCTTCTCGAAGACCGAATGTAGGTATGTATTGGTTACCACAAAGGACTAATCACGTATTGCACCCTCAACACAATCATTGTGTGGGATAACCTCTTTATTTCTGCTATTAATGCTCTGTTTATCATCACAAAGAAACTGTTTCCAGGAATCGTCGTGGGTATGCTCTTCGCTGGAGGAATCAGTTTATTAGCTGTTATTGCTTACGTTGTCCGAGATTGGTTTCACCTGAGCTTAGCAACGAGTCTTCCTTTCATTCTATGTTTTGGGTAAGAGTACAAGAATCGTTCTCAATTGAAAATAACCCTGTTTCCATAAAAGCTACTATTAACAAAATGATGACAAAATGTTATCCTCACTATCCACGGATTTAATTAGATAATTCGATTTAAATATTCTGATGTTAACAGTTACTACTGGTTGATACCAGAATCACCGAGATGGCTTGTCGGTAAAGGTCGCATCATCGAAGCTGAGGAAATATTCAGAATGCTGGCGAAGAAAAACGGAATCAATTTATCTAAAGGATTTCTAATAAATATACACGTAAGAGATATCCTACACGAATAGAATTGGTCACCATTTAACAAATTGTTGTAAGATATTGTTTTTAATTCCAGGAGAATCTTGTAAATAAAGATATCATAGAAGAACGGACCAATATGATAGCTATTAATAAAAATATAGTTGAAACGCCAGGAATGATTGAAAATAAAGATTTAACTTGTAGAATAAACAATATGCTAAACTTTAAGCCAGATGTTACAATATCCAAAGATAAAATAAAAATTAACAAAAAAATATTAAATGACGCAAAAGAGATTGACCTAGAAGAAAGTACAGATCTTTTAGAAGAATCACAAACTCTAGAGTTACAACCAAAAACAAGTATTGCAATGCAAAAAATAACAAAGATATACATCAAAAATAGAACTGATGACGCAAAAAGTAAAATTATTGATATCTCAAACGAGAATTACGAGGCATCCCTCCTAGATATATTCAGATATCCAAATATAAGAAGGAAATTTCTGCTTTTAACATTTAATTGGATATCACTAGGAGTTATTTACAACAGTTTAAGTTATAACACATCGAATTTAGGAGTCAATGATCATTTGGCGTTCTTTATTGGTTAGTAACTTCAATACTCAAGAAGGGAATTTTACGCTCAATTCAAATTTATTGTGCTATATAAATGCGAAAGTTTGCATGAATTACCAGATGAATTTCGATCAAAATTTGGCTCAAATGTAGAACATAGTCTAAAATAACACATAGACTACTTGCGTTTTTTATAATTCCAACGAAGTCTAGTTTTGTAATTATATCTTGTAATTTTAGGTGGAGTAGTGGAGATTCCTTCGTATATTTTGGGTTGGCACTGCATGGAGCGTTTTGGTCGACGATGGGTGCTTTGTGTGTTCATGTCTATCGGTGGACTGGCTTGCTTAAGTAGTGCCCTAGTTCCAGAAGGTAAGTTATTGTTAAAAAAAGAAATTAGAGAACTATTAATTAAGAAGAGAGTGACGAATGATCAGAACTTAAGTGGGGTAGGAACAAGATGATGATGGTTTATTACTTATTTTAGATATGCCGTGGGTTATCGTCGCCTTAGCATTGTCAGGAAGACTCTTCGTAGCAGCAGCTTTTGCAGTATTCTATGTTATGATTGGAGAACTCCTACCTACTGTGTTGAGAGCCCAAGCTATTGGCTTGGCGTCATTCATTACTGGTTTGGGTCTTTTAGCCTGCCCTTATATTGTACATCTGGTAAGTAACTGCTGTACTTTGTGGAATTTAAAACATTAAATTCACTATTCTACCATTAATAATCAGAATAAATAATAAATTGAACAGATTGAGAACAGCGCCATCTTGTCTTGGTTTTCTGACAGCAAGGTTCTGTTTTTTAGTTGTATTTACTTTAAACTTTATATTTGATTTTGACCTGATGTGGTTTAAACAGTTTAACGGACCTTGAATTGATAATAGTGCCACTTACTAAAAAAATGTACCTAGTTACATTTATACTACAAATAGTACACTATTTTATAGCTCGCTCTAAAAGAATCAAATATTGACGTCAAGATGGCGGGTGTACCTTAATTTCGTTCTGGAGAGAATAGTATAAAATAGGGCATTTTAAGTAAATTTTTTTGTATGTGGTACCATTTAATCCGCTATGGTACACCCGACATTTTGTCTCTCACTTCTTTAACATCGTGTGGATCCTAGAGCTGCGGTTAAGAAAATTTATTGATTTCTTGGTCTTTTCTTGCAGGCAGTATACGGACGCACTCTTCCATTAATTTTAATGGGCTTGCTCAGTATTGTTGCTGGGGTGATACCACTATTCCTTCCAGAAACACTCAATCAACCGCTACCTCAGACTTTAAAAGATGGAGAAATGTTTGGTAGAAATGTTAAGCTATTCAGTTGTGTTACAGTTTCTAGATAAAGAGTTTTTAATTTATATTTGTTGTTTTATTTTAATTACTAGCTGTTGCCCGCGACTTCGTCCACGCAATATAAAGATAAAAAAGTAGCTTACATATGACCGTTTATATTAGCTACCCTTCAGTGAAAGTCCGGTCGAAATCGGCCCAGCCGTTTCGGAGATTACCCGGAACAAACGCGGCTTGCGAACAGACAGAGAGACAGACAAAAATTAAATGCGATTTTCGTTATCAGCAACGCAAATACATCATTTCCCGAAATCTGGAATTTTTCTTTTGATTTCAAAAACAGACACTCCAATTTTATTATACTCGTATGTATA
Organism: Papilio protenor; assembly: GCA_029286645.1. Taxonomy (NCBI): domain Eukaryota; kingdom Metazoa; phylum Arthropoda; class Insecta; order Lepidoptera; family Papilionidae; genus Papilio; species Papilio protenor. The sequence continues at coordinate 3,969,511 of JAGSMZ010000016.1, read as the reverse complement.
GATGATAATAGATTTATTTGACTTTAAACACGTCAAATCAAATGGAAGGTTTTTAGTAGTATAGATTGTAAAGTTATTTATTGTGATTTTTCTTATCTTTTTAATGGGACTTTATCGTGATAAACAACCTTATGGGACTGAAAACTTCTGTAAATATATTTAAATATTTGTTTTATTTCGAGGCTTAACCGCGACCTTTAAATATTTGATTGACTACTGTTAATGAAAAAATGGGTTAAACAAATTGAGGGTTTCAACCCACAAATCCCTAAAGTACTCAGAAAATACTACAGTTAAGTAATTACGCTTCGGGGACAAACACAAACATTTATTTACATACTAAGTAATGCCCACGTGGAATAAAAAAAAACAAAAGTAAGTAGCCTATGTTATCTTCCAGACTATGCTCTACATCTACGCCAAGTTTCATTGAAATCCGTTCAGCAGTTTAGCTACAACTAACAAACATCCATCTAAACTTTCGCGTTTATAATATTAGTGAGATTATATAGGATTATATATAAGAGCTATTCTGTACGGCCTTGACAGAGTCAGCATTATCACTATCTCTTATCAATGTCTGAATTTCAATCGCGTTGTCAACGACCGATATTGCTTCAGGCCTTCGCATCAAGGTCGATGATCTTTCTATTTCCTAAGTGTATATTTTCACTAAAAGTCATCATCATCATCATCACCAGCTCACTATACGTCCCCACCGAGGGACTCGGAGCCTACCATAATAAGGGGTGACTAGGCCATAGTCAACCACGCTGGCCCAATGCGGGTTGGTTGACTTCACACATATCTTTGAATTTCTTCACCGATATGTGCAGGCATCACGATGTTTTCCTTCACCGTAAGAACATCGGGTAAATTATGTACATATGAAAATTCGAAAATTCGAAAATCACATTGGTACATGGCGGGATTCGAACCGAAGACCTGTAGATTACAAGTCAAGTGCTTAAACCACTGAGCCACCGACACTCTTAGTAGTACTAGAAGTATTTGTATCAAAATATATTTTATCGAGATGGACAATAATAGAATTAGTATAATTATAAAGGAATAAAATATCTTGAAGTTATACACTTTTAAATGCATTAGAGACAAAAGAAAAGCGACGAAACACATTGAGACGAAAATTTTACTTTACAAACAAAAGCTACGATCAAATACACAAATATTTAGATGGATGTTTGTCACTATGGATTTCCAAAACTTATCGGATCGCAACGTTTACTACAAAAGTAGATTAAATAGAACATAGTCTGGAATAAACCACGCTACTAAGTTTTTGAATTTCGCGCGGAGGAAGTCGTAGGCTAAAGATAGCAAACTATATTTATTATGTCAAAATTATCACAACTCTAGTTTGCGATAAATGTATGTAAATACGAATTTGCATAACAATAATCTTTATTACCTTCTGTTATAAATAGAGATACATAACAAGTTTAATGTTTCGCAATTAAAAAGCTAAGTCATCAGTGAGTAACATAGGCTATATTTTTTTACTTTATTTTAATTCCGCATGGACGAAGTCGCGAGCAACAGCATATTATAACAGTCAGCGGCCATATTGCTAAAATAGCGACAGACGGTCAGTTATTTGCAAAAAGATGAAAGGTTGCAAAGCCTAATCTAGATGAGAAGGTGTAAGATAGAGAACCGATATTCCGTTCTCTTTTACACCCACTGTTTAAATGAATGGAAATGAAAAGAGGACTCTAGTCTAGGTTCTAACCAGCAAACATATTTCTCAGATTTAATATGGAACAGGCGGCTTCTTGCATTTTGTCGTCTTATACTTAAAAAAAACTATATATTTGAATATTATAGACATAATATAGTTAAACTAATTACTTATGTTATAATTGTTATTCAAAACATTAATATATATAATAATATTACCAACAGATTTAGAAAAACCAAAAAAATATAATTATTGATTATACCTTTGTGAAAAAATATATAATAAAATTATATTAAGTTGCTAATTTATACGGTAGTTAATTACTATCAAGCACGTAATTAAATAAATATGTTAATATATTATTTGATAACATTAAATTTAAAATAAGTAAAAATATTCATTCTTATAAAAACGACATAACTAACAAGATAACTCAAACTGCGATATACAGCTATAAAAAGAAATTTTCCATCAAGTAATGCTTATCTTTACATTTCTCTTTCTCGTTCTTTGATCACCTATATCACACGGTAAACGAACATCATCATCATCAACATAACCATCATCATCACCATTTCCCTGTTCTTATCCTACTGACGTATGGTGATTCTTAATCATGTTGTTAATCAGTCCTGCCTAGCCCTATCCGGTGTATCCCTCACACCGATCAGTATAAATGGGTAGGCGATTGCTTGGAAATTGCGTTCGCTTATTTAAACGCCTGTTTAATGTTACTGTAACTTAACTCTCTTTAATGTTACTTAGAATCCCTACCACCTTCAACAATGTCAACACCAAAATGGAAGTCAAATACGTACGAAATTGCACAAATTATAGTTCTCCATTTATGTCTCTCAGTCAGTGATCCATCAAGTTTTCATTGTCACATGCGATTCTCGCCTCAAAACATATTACAATGTCATTAAATAGTAATATTAACGTAAAATCGTGACTTATAAAAAACAACTAATTACTTATAAAGTTGCCATGTTCAGCAACTTTTTTTTCTCTTTTTTTATTAGAGAAGGAGGCAAACGAGCAGCGGGAAGACTGACGCCCATCATCATTAACGTCCAGACATCCGAAATACCAGAACTGCAAATGTGTCCATTTTAGAAGGTGATACGTTCGATTCTCGAAGGACCCGAAATGGCGATTATAAGAGTTAACCCTTAAATAGCTGAAGTTCCAAATTTTATACCGGGGTTATAAATCGCATTGGGCTGCAATCGATTTTATTTTAACATTAGGCTATTTACATGTTACCTTTGACTAGTAATCTTCAAGTTAGAAAACGAAAAGGAGCCTATCACGAAAATATTGCTACCTTTGCAGATGGACTTCTCGGCAACGAGTTGGGAGGACAATATACAAAATATCATCATCATCATCTCCCCTGCCTTATCCTACTCCCGTAGGGCGCACCGGGTTGTCGTCCTCCAAGCAACTCTATCATCCGTCATCTCAGTCATCACTCCCTTCTTGATCATGTCACCTTTCACATAAAAAAATAAAATATCCTATTGTTTTTTTACTATTTTCCCCCATTAGTAAACACAGTAAAGGGTACACTTATACATTTTTAATTTGATTTGAAATTTGTCTTTTAAGGGTTAAGTCTTTTAAAAGACAATAAAAACTTCTGACGCATTTAAAAATTATAAATCTTAATTAAAATAATTGATAACATTATAAATGTGAATACACGTGAGGTAGCTGAAGCAAAACCTACATGTTTCAGAACATTTGAATTTTTCCACACTTTTGAGTATAATTCTGTTTTAAACTACTTTGATGATGTATTTATTTTATATATTATTTATTAAAGCGCCAATAGCCTAATGGTTTGGGGTACGGACTACCGATCTTGCGGTCGAGGGTTCGAATCCCGCCATTCGACTATTATCGTGAACCATATCCTAGCACAAGCCTAGAGCTTAGTTGGAATGGTTAAAGGAAATATTAGTAAATTAACAAAAATCTACTAATATTTTTAATTAAAAAAAATATATTGCTATTTAAATATAGCTACTGTAATATAAAAATAGTAGCCATTAACTGTGAATTATTCTGAAAATTTCCAGAACTTCTATTCTATTTTAACGTCAACACGTGACTTATTTTTTTGTATAATTTAATCATTCTTATCTGGTTTAAATTTCATAATAATATATTAAATGCTAAAAACTAAATACAACCTAAGAATAAAGCTAAAATCAAAACTCTTGATGTATAACAATTTACACAATTTTAATCTATACTAATATAATAAAGCATAAACACACACTACTACGTGGCGTAAGATGTCAGCATCATAACATATTTTTGAATAATTCTTTCTATTGGCCGGGCTACCCCAGGAAATCCGAAAAACAGGCACTTTTCTCCCAGCAAATAATAAAAAAAATCTCTTTATTTTTATATGACTGTCGCACTTTTGCACATTGGCACTACATGAGTATTGTAATATGCTTCTTTTTATTTACAAAAATAATTAATATTTTTTTTATAAACACACTAGCTGTTGCCCACGACTTCGATCGCGTGCAGTTTAAAAGTTTAAAATTTACGTTCGCCCCTTTATTCATCCTATTACCTAAAGTATTAACTTAGTAGTACACTACGTAATAACTGAAATCTACTGATGCAAAATTCCAAATTTCTAAGCCCGGTAGTTAGTGCGCTGATTTTTAGGTTACCCTTATTGATTATTTTCGCCATATCTTCTAAACTATTAGTCCAATTTAAAAACAGTAAACGACAATTTTATTCTACATTAAATTCTCCTAACAACAAATTGACAACAACATTTGCAATTTTCAATTGCAAATGTCAAAATTGACAGTTATTTATTTGTTGATTGGTTGGTCGACTTGTTGGTCGACTGGTTGTTCGATTGGTTGGTCGACTGGTTGGTCGACTTGTTGGTCGACTTGTTGGTGGATTTGTTGGTCGACTTGTTGGTCGACTGGTTGGTCGACTGGTTGGTCAACTGGTTGGTAAATAAATTGGAAAAAACCTTCATGTGGGAAAGGGACCATAAACTACAAGCTGCCAACATTAAGGAAGCAAGGTTGTTATGGTAACGGTAATTTGGACATTTGCAATTGAGAATTTAACAAATGTAAACAATAAATAAAGTTTTTATTTTACATGCGGATGAAGCCGCACGGGCACAGTAGTTATCCAATAAAATTAAATGCATAATCCAAGGCGGAGTTGTATTTGCGTTTTATTTTTTTATGAACTCATCACAAATTCAAATTCACATTTATTTATTAATCACTAGCTGTTGCTCGCGACTTAGCCCGCGTAAAATTAAAACAATAATATAAAATATAGTTACTCACAGATAAATTTCCTTTTTAATAGTTAAAGAATTTTTGAAATCGGCCCAGCAGTTCTTGAGTTATTTCAATATATACAAAAGTATAAAAATACAAATCTTTCCTCTTTATAATTAACTAAATCATTGTTATTTTGTTCAATTAACCGTTGAATTCCACGGTTGTGATAATTGTATTACACTAGCTGTTGCCCTCGACTTCGTCCACGCAATATTAAAATAAAAAAGTAGCCTATAATATGTCAGCTACTCTTAAGTTAGTCCGGTCGAAATCGGCCCAGCCGTTTCGGAGAATACCCGGAATAAACGCGGTTTGCGGACAGACAGACAGACAACAATTTTTTAAATGCGATTTTCGTTATTAGCAACGCAAATACATCATCTTTTCGAAATCTGGAATTTTTCTATTGATATTACAAACAGACACTCCAATTTTATTATATGTATAGATAGATATTTTGGTCTCTATTTTGTAAAAGAGAATGAGGAAGGGAAGGGGGCAGACTCACTACTCTTTAAAATTAAAAAAATAATAGATTTCAAAACATCATATTTATGGAATCGACCCCCCGTCTAGACCCTACGTTATTCGTCTCGCGAATACTATATTGAGTACAGTAAAATAAAGCAATTGTAAAAAATATTAACTCTAGTGTATCAAAGCCCTTATAAAAAGATAAAAATTACACTCACTGTAAGGCATAATTTTTATCATAAGTTACCACGATCCGTTACACTCTGGTGCCGTCGATTATAGTTAAAATATTTTTATTCCGTTTTCCGTTTAATTTCCGTCAAATTGTGAGAGTTGAAATGAAAAATAAATTCGTGTTCAATGAGGGCAATCAGATCAATCAAATAATATGCGCCATTTTTAGTAAGTATTTTTAACATTTAAACATAAAAAATTATGATACAAAATATTTTAAAGACTGATTTATTCTATTCATCGTTTTTTATATCAAAAGTGGGAAATGACCAAACGGAATTCGCTGAAATAGCGAAGCGACCGCCTTAATTTGTAATTGGTCTTCAGTTTTTGTTTCTTTTATTATTTTTCAACTTCACGCGGGTGAAGTCGCGAGCAACAGCTAGTATTAAGTATAGTAATGTAGTTTGTTTTTACAGTCAACATCCCGGCGATATCATATGACAGACAGACAGACAGACAGACAGACAGACAGACAGACAGACAGACAGACAGACAGACAGACAGACAGACAGACAGACAGACAGACAGACAGACAGACAGACAGACAGACAGACAGACAGACAGACAGACAGACAGACAGACAGACAGACAGACAGACAGACAGACAGACAGACAGACAGACAGACAGACAGACAGACAGACAGACAGACAGACAGACAGACAGACAGACAGACAGACAGACAGACAGACAGACAGACAGACAGACAGACAGACAGACAGACAGACAGACAGACAGACAGACAGACAGACAGACAGACAGACAGACAGACAGACAGACAGACAGACAGACAGACAGACAGACAGACAGACAGACAGACAGACAGACAGACAGACAGACAGACAGACAGACAGACAGACAGACAGACAGACAGACAGACAGACAGACAGACAGACAGACAGACAGACAGACAGACAGACAGACAGACAGACAGACAGACAGACAGACAGACAGACAGACAGACAGACAGACAGACAGACAGACAGACAGACAGACAGACAGACAGACAGACAGACAGACAGACAGACAGACAGACAGACAGACAGACAGACAGACAGACAGACAGACAGACAGACAGACAGACAGACAGACAGACAGACAGACAGACAGACAGACAGACAGACAGACAGACAGACAGACAGACAGACAGACAGACAGACAGACAGACAGACAGACAGACAGACAGACAGACAGACAGACAGACAGACAGACAACAATTTTTTAAATGCGATTTCTTTTATTAGCAACGCAAATACATCATCTTTTCGAAATCTGGAATTTTTCTATTGATATTACACAGACACTCCAATTTTATTATATGTATAGATAGATAGATATAGGTAGATTAATCTCTATTTTGACAAAGAGAATGAGGAAGGGAAGGGGGCAGACTCACTACTCTTTGAAATTAAAAAAAAACAAAAGTGAGTAGCCTATATGTTCTTCCAGACTATCCTCTACATCTATACCAAATTTCATCGAAATCCGTTCAGCCGTTTACGCTACAAACTCTAACAAAGATCCATCCATCCATCTAAACTTTCGCATTTATAATATTAGTATGAAGTATGATCACAGTCTCTTGGTAGCTGCTGCCGATTATTTCTTTCTTCCAACATTCATTAATACAAAAATTTCGTTGATACAAAGCTTAATTACCAATAGAATATATTATTAATAGATTTAAAATTGAGTGTCAGTAGAGATATATGGCACGAATTCTAAAGCCTGCTACACACCACAGTTTTAACTGGTCTGTAAAATTAAAAAGTATCAGTTTAACTATTAATATATAGTTATCAGTTTTACCTACACGCGTACATTTTAACTAAACAATCCGACAGTTCAGTTAAAACGGTGCAGTTAAAATTGTGTGTGTCGCAGGCTTAATAAATAGAAAGTGATCATTCTTAGATAAAACACACATTTATTATTGTAAATTTAGCAATTATTTAAACTTGCTTGATAATTGTTATCCACTTATTTACACAAATGTATTAAAAAAATTTAATTGAATTATACTCATCGTTTACATTATATTATTACACATTATTATATTATTAAAAGTTCTGTTTACTTCATAATAATTCTTGACTACCAACTTAAAGTTCATTAATCCAATTTAAAACAATAAGAAAATAAAATAATAAAGTCAATTGAGTATTTTGTAATACATCATTATCATAATATTTAACTGCCGATCGTAAACAATATGGCAGAAACAAATGCGCAAAAGCATAACAAAACAGTAACATTTATGCATAATAGAGCGTCCGCACACCTTTGACTAAGCTATCGCACAACTGTTGTGCGATTGTCGATTGTTTCGCAGCCAATTCAACTGTATAGTTGCATAACTAAAAATCGTGTGCGCACCTCCATATAAGCTCATAGGAATCAAAGCGCGACTAAACAGCTGTGCGATAGTTTATTCAAAGGTGTGCGCGCGCTCTTACATCGATGTGAAAAATGACAATAGGACATTTTCCAAGGTTAGTAAATTTTACCGAGGTATCAATATAATTTTACTGCTCCAATAAAAAACAGATTTATAATTTTCCCGGTTATTTATATATTAATTATGTGTGTATCGTGAGGGGCACTACGGAGGTTCTCAATTAAAATATTAAAGTTATTGAAAATCCTACAAACGATTACAGTCAACATCAAAATGGCGGAAATCACTCAAGCACAAAACACAACGGCTTGTAGCCTGTCGCGTGAATTAGATCAATCAATCGTATTCTTCAACAGACTATCATAAGTTATAGTCACTCTGGTTTTTTTAATTTTTGTTTACAGTTCGATTTACTTAATAAGTTTATGATAAAAGCATTTATTAATTTTAGATATCATGGATAGCCTCACTTCCGTATTTAGTATGCGTACCAGCAAACTATTTGGTTGCATACGTTGGGGATAGATTTGGAAGAAAATTGTCGATAATATTCATGTCAACAATGTGCGCGGTAAGTTTAACCTTATAACTGTGATTTCTAAGTGTCGTAGTACATTTTCCTCTCTTTTCTTAATAGAAAGAATGAGAAAGTCTGAAGAATTTTCAGAAGAAGGGACGCGTAGAAAGATGATCCTCTTGCTACGAGTCTCCTCCTCTGTCGATTAAAGGTAGACAATACATCTACAAATGCATGTGTTTGAACAACGGTCACTTCGTTATTATTAGCGTCTTGAGCCACTGGCTCGTTTGCCACCTTTTTATTGACCGACATTCCAAAAGGAGGTACTCAATTCGTCTTTATGTTTTTTTATGTGTGTTATTTAATTAAAAGCATGGTATGAGAACATAGTCGTTATCTCTTCTTTTTAAAGAAAATGTGCAAGATGTCAACATAGTTGTAACATAGGATACAAACTTTATGAAATAGATAAGACGTGGAATTGAAATGTTGAATGTATATCACGAATATTGACGATTGCGACAACGTATTCGTAACGTCATCTACAAAATTTATATGGTATCGAACACTTCATAAATGTAGTACAAATTTTCCCAATGAAGTTACCAACTCGCGGATATTTGTGATAAGTTCTTTGATGTACAAAGTACAAAATAACAAGATATATTGTCTTCTTAGAAACAAGTCAGGAGAGAAGTCCTTGAAAAGACAAACAATATCTGATATCGGTCAAGATGACTGACTATGTTTATCCGCATGTCATTCGGTTAAATATGATAGGCATAAAAGCGATTGCGAATGTGAAAAATAACAGCATCTAACTGTATATCAAGTTTTAAGTGTATGGTAGATTAGTGGATTTCTCTAGAATTGATACTTGGTGGTATTTTAAATCAGACGCGTTAAACAAACCACATGATTGCATCTAGAATATTCCACAACACACCATTGAGTTTATCTACCTATATTTTAATAGAAGAACATCATTTAGAAGAAAACTACAACCATTGTGTGTAAACTAGAATAATGTAGTCTAAAGAGATCAATACTCAAAACAAAAGACGAATAGTAAATCATTTCTAAGCCTAAGTGCGCGCGCACACCTTTGACTAAGCTATCGCACAACTGTTTAGTGGCCCTTTGACTCCTATGAGCTTATATGGAGATGCGCAAACTATTAGATTTTTAGTCGTGCAACTAAACAGTTGAATGGGCTGTGGAACAATCGACAGATTACAATTACACTGTTGTGCGATAGTTTAGTCAGTTGTGCGCTCGCTCTTATTTTCCGCACACCCTATATTCTATCTGAGATTATGTGTGTAATTTACAGGCATGTTGGATCCTAAAATTGTCCTCATATAACATCTGGGCGTTCCTCGTAGCGAGGTGTTTGGCGGGAATCGCTATGGCCGCCAGTTGCGTCAACTGCCCAGTTTATACAAAGGAGGTTTGCGATAACAATATCAGAGGGGCTTTGGGATGTATGGTGAGTTACATTAGAAAACAAATGAACTGCTCAACTAAATTAGATCACGTCTCACCATGTACTAAGGGAGCTGAGCACCCGGTGACTCGCAAGTACAAATCGCTGATTGAGCTGGCTCACTACTCTACTATGAACCGCGAGACTATACAGATCAGCTACTCATAATGTTTTCTTTTCAGTTGGCATTATTCTTCACCACTGGTAGTCTGTTCACTTATATAATCGGTGATCTGTTCAGTTACCGCACAGTTCTGTGGATCTGTTTGTCCATACCTGTTTTCCATTTGATAACATTCACATTGATGCCGGAGTCACCATCGTATTTAGTGAAGATTGGCAAAGAAGAGGTACGTGAATACATATTACTATTGTTATAAGTGTTTTTGATATCGTCATCTCCCCTACCTTATCCTATTCCCGTAGGGCGCACCTGGCTTTCATCCTCCATATAACTATCATCCCGCATCTCAGTTATCACTCTCTTCTTGATCTTGTAACCTTTCACGCAATCATGTTTTTTTAATATCGTATCGTCTTTAAATCATGTACCTACGCGTTTTAGAATATTTAACTAAGGATTTAAATGTTATAATGACGGGTTTCAATATATCAATTAAAAAATAATTACTTACAGGAGGCAGCGAAAGCATTATCTTGGTTAAGACGAAGAGGCAAAAATCACTACACGATACAAAACGAAGTTGAAGCTATAAAGAAAGAACAAAAGAATGACATCGACGGAGACAAATTCCTATTAAAAGCAATCCGTATGTTATATTTATTTACTTTAGTTTTTACACATCGCTAGTAAACTCTAATTAAATATTAACCTATAAACTCAAATATCTTTTTTAGATCATCTTTTAATTTAAATTCCAACTGTCAAATGTCAAACTTTGACTTTTTAATTCAAGGGTTGATTTTGTTGCCTGCCAGTCCATCTGACTGCCAGTAACATTTAACTATGTATTTGTTACAAAAAATATATTAAAAATCAAACAAATAAAAACGACAAAGAATAGGAAATACAGGAATAATAATTAGGTTATTTTTTTCAGTGAAGGATAAGATTTTGTTCAAAGCGTTTCAAATAGCATTAATGGCGGCATTAGCTAGGGAAGTATGTGGTGCTGTTCCCGTGTTGAACTTCGCTGGTGGAATATTCGCTATGGCTTCAGAAGGCACAGGCTTGATACTGTCGCCCAATCAACAAGCCATGATGCTGGGAGTCGTTCAGTTGACGGGCTCTTTACTCGCGTCAAGTGTCGTCGAAAAAGTTGGAAGAAAGGTTAGTTTATTTATGTTTTACAATGAAAAACGCAAATAAACTCATACTAACATTATAAATGCAAAAATTGACATGGATGGATGGACAGATGGATGAATGTTTGTTAAAGTTTGTAGCCTAAACGGCTGAACGAATTTGGTACAGATGTAGAGGATAGTCTGGAAAAACACATATGTTGCTTTTTTTAATTCCACGCGGGCGTGTCGTGGGCGAAAGCTAATAAGCCAAAAAATGGTTATGAAATAAATAAAAAATCTTATAATTTCTCCTATAGAAGTCTATAGAAGTTTATACATTCAACCTATAATATTTTCAGGTCTTAATGGCTGGCACTTGCTTGATATCCGGCCTGAGTATGTTCGGCTTGGCGTCCTGGTTCCTGGCTAGAGACTACTCGTACTTCGCGCCTGCTTGGATCCCGGTCTTCACTCTATGCTTGTGTATCCTATGCGATGCGTCCGGGTTACAACCTATTTCTGTGGTCATCACTGGAGAGATATTTTCATTTAAGGTGAAATAACTAGCTTCTCGAGTAGTGTTAGGGTAGGGCGAGGTGTGGCGACGGACTAGGGCGGTGGAAGTAAAGGTTTTTAAGGCTTTTTTCGTGTGTATTGACGCGGTAAAAATCCACCCCAAGACACCGGTAATGCTAAAACCGGCTCTGACATTATCTTATATCTAAGTGCCATCCAAGAAGAGAGACCAAGGTGGTCGCCCAACCACGCCTTACCCTAAAGCCGCCCTAAATTGATGATATCTTTGATTGAAATGAACAATTTTTTATTTTATTTTTCAGTATCGTGGATCAGTTTTAGCCACAACAATGGCGATAGCTTCCTTAGCTGACTTCCTTCAGCTATTATACTTCAAACCACTGGCCAGTTCTATTGGTGTTTACTACGCCTTTTATTTCTTCAGTTTCATGTGCCTTAGTAGTGCATTGTACACTATCATTGTTGTACCAGAAACTAAAGCACGAGATCTTGAAGATATTTATGATGATTTGAGGGGAATAAAGAGAAACGAAAAGAACAAAGAAATATCGACAATTAGTAATGGTGTTTGAAGTCGGATTATTTATAAATATGTGGAATTTAAGTAAATGAATCTGTTTCCATGATCATCATTTTTATATTTCGATGGCTCCTATGTAAACTATCGTAGGGTTAAAAGTCAAAATTATACAAATCAACATTTTAATTATTACGTATCAAACATTAACATATGATAGACAAAATCTACATTTCTTTTTCTTTCTAACTTTACTTTTTATTTCACATAGCAATAAGTATTTTTGAAGTTAATTTTAAAAACATGAAACAATCCACGTAGGAGCCACAGATGTCATACATTTAGTTGTAGGAAACATTTGCTCAACGAGTTTATGATTTTTTTAGAGGTAATTGCTATTTGTTTATATTATTGTAAGCTTCGATGTGTGATGTCAGTCGCTAATTTGGAATTACACAAAAAATATATATATTTCTCACCTCTAACTCATTAGATGTAATTTTAATTTTAAGGTTAGTATTTTAAACAATAATTCTGCTATAAAAAAGCGTTGAAACCCTTTAAATTAGTTTTATTTATTGTGTCTTTGATATTAATATCATTAAGTGAATAAATTGCTTTTAATAATAAGCAAATTACTTGCAAATAAAAGTGTTACTAATTGTGCACTTGCACTAAGTGCTTGATGTATCCTACTATGGATTCTCGAAAAAAACTCACTTAATTTTTCTCATCGACATTATTAACTTCTGAGGAAATACACTGAAAGGGATACTTTTAAAATTTAGATAAAATAAATGAATGGCGATTCTAGCTTTTTACATAGATTTTCCATAACATCATTGAAAACACTTTCTAGAAATAAATATAGCCCATGTTACTCAGTGATAATGTAGCTGTCTATTGTTAGTAATTTTTTTGAAATTGCTTCTGTAAATTTTATGTTTATTCGTTACATGCATATGTTGATGTAAAAATTCACTCGAAGTTATTGATCGAGTCAATAGTAGGGGTAACATGAATTAAGGGTGTTATGAAAACAGTTTCCGTTCAGTTTAAAGGCCATGTTGGACAAAGAGTTCGTGTCCATGTTTGCACCAATGCATTTTATCAGTACTTGTCTATTCATTAGAAAATATAATTTATATAAAACTCGAATAACACCCAGTTCTAATCGTGGAATATTATTTGGTGTGTTTGGAATAATTATTGTTTTTACCTTATTAATTTTAACATTAAATAGTTTATCGATTATTTTCAATATATCAAGTTACTATACTTATTTATTTATTTACGTTCAATACGCTGTTGGTATTAGTATGATTATTATTGTAAACTTACACCATAGTTTAATTCATACAAAATTGTTAATAATATTACAAATGATCGAACGTAATTTACCAAATCGTCGTACTATTAAAAGAATCAGAACAATTGTTTGGATATCATGTTTCACAATGATTTTATCTCATGGAATATTTATAACCTTAAAACTATTACTGGACCCGTTCTGGACGAAGCAGAAAGGTTGCTTTGTCATGTTAACGCTTATAATAGACTTCGAATTATTTTACTCGACTATTATTGTATATTTTATGGCGTGTAAAATGAAACAATGGACTCAAGTATTAAATAAAAATGACAAACAATCATCAAATAGCAATAGAGTTACAGAACATACTTTACAAATGATGTACAAGACGTATAAATCTTTATTGGACGCGTTAACACTTGTAAAGAGAACAACACAATGGACGGTAAGTATCAATTAAATTATTGACTAAATAAAGACATTTACGTAAACAGCCGATGCCTGCACGAACTAGTTTCGTGTCCTCGAGGGTGCTGATTTCATACATCTCTATCAGCCGTCATATCCTCTTTCACACTCCATCCATATTTCTACGGTCTTCCTACACCTTTGTAGCGATCCACATTCAATCTAAATACTTTCTTATTAGCGAGCGTCGGTGGCTCAATGGTTTAAGCTTGTAATCAGGTCTTGGGTTCGAATCCTGCCATGTATCAATGTGATTTTCGATTTTTTCGAAATTCATATGTACATAATTTACCCGACGTTCTTACGGTGAAGGAAAACATCGTGATGCCTGCACATATCGGCGAAGAAATTCAATGATATGTGTGAAGTCAACCAACCTGAAGTGTGCCAGCGTGGTTGATTATGGCCTAGTCACCCCAACTTAGGGTAGGCTCCGAGCCCCTCAGCGGGGACGTATAGTGCGCTGGTGATGATGATGACTTTCTTATTTGTCATCTCTCCGCTTTGTTTACAGATTTTGTTCCATTTTGTAACATCATTTACGCAGTCAATGGCTTTCTTTGGAGTACTAATGTTGTGCACTGGAAATGAAATTGTAAGTATATATTGACGTGGGATTTCACCGCAGGGTTTTTACTATTTTAATCCACAACACCACTTCTTTATCCATGTTAAGAGCGCGCACACCTTTGAATAAACTATCGCACATCTGCTTTGTCGCGGTTTGATTCCTATCAGCTTATATGGAAGTGCGCACACTACTCGATTTTAGTTGTGCAACTAAACACTTGGATTCGCTGCGAAACAATCGACAATCGCACAACAGTTGAGCGATAGTTTAGTCAAGATGTGCGACCGCTCTTTTTTCACGAAGAAATATTGCCATATGTAAATGTTAAATTAGACATTATTTTTTTAAAGTTGATTATATTGCTTACCAATTTCTAGATGAATTCCATGCTGATGACAAGCCGTGTCTTAAGTATTGCCGTATTCGTGATCAAATCTTTAACAATGGAAACAGTTTATTGCATGGTGTGCGAGAACTTTTACCGTCAGATAAATACAGCCAAACTGCATACCATATTATTTGGAAGCCATCAAGAGTATAGTACGTAATTCAAATAAATAATTAAAACTTATTTTTATTTATATCTATACTTCTATATCTATACTATCTATACTTCTATACTTCTATACTATCTATACTTCTATACTTCTATACTATTATAATAAAGCGTAAACACACACTTCTTTGTTGCCTAAGATGTCAGCAATTACAGCATACTTTTGAATAATTATTTTTTCAATAAAAAGCCCTACACTTACGTCATGCTTTAGGCTATATAATTTCACGCCATTAAACTTAGGGGTTAAATATTTTGGATAAAAACCCCAATGTGGGAAAGAGACCATAAGTTGCTGCCAACATCAAGAAAGAAAGATTGCTAAGGTTTGTCATGTCATGTCATGTCATTTTGACATTTGCTATTGATAATTTGACAAATGTAAACAATAAAATAAAGTTTTTATAATTCCACGCGGATGAATCCGTACGCGAACAGCTAGTAAAGTATAAAAGTAATCAAATATCTTAGTATCTCGGAACATGCAGTCGTTGCGCATAACAGAATTTTAGGTATAGCGAGGTATAAAAGGATGCGGAAGTAAGGCACTGTGCATCTGATTGGAGCCGTCAAAGAGATTGACGCGGATAATACTTTGTTGAAAGTATTTAAGCTACCAAGATCGCATTTCTTATCGACTTAACCAATCATTTATGAGTGGAATACCCCATTGGAAGTTAGTGATATACACTTCCGTTTAGAGATTATTAAAATTGAAATTTATCTTATCGTTATTTTATCGGAAGTGCAGACGATTTTTTGGCAGAAGGAAGATTGAATTTATAAGTCTGACTTTGTCAATAATTTACTCTATTATTTTATTGCAAACTAGCTGTTCGCGTGCTGATTCATCCGTGTGAAATTATAAAAATTTTATTTTATTGTTTACATTTGTCAAATTATCAATAGCAAATGTCAAAATGATATGACATGACATGACAAACCTTAGAAATCTTTCTTTCTTGATGTTGGCAGCAACTTATGGTCTC
Source organism: Papilio protenor (assembly GCA_029286645.1). Taxonomy (NCBI): domain Eukaryota; kingdom Metazoa; phylum Arthropoda; class Insecta; order Lepidoptera; family Papilionidae; genus Papilio; species Papilio protenor. The sequence goes on along the minus strand of JAGSMZ010000016.1, from coordinate 3,953,154 downwards.
TTTCCCACATTAGGGTTTTTATCCAAAATATTTACCCCCTAAGTTTATGGCGTGAAAATATATAGCCTAAAGCATGACGTAAGTGTAGAGCTTTTTATTAAAAAAAGAATTATTCAAAAATATGCTGTAATTGCTTATCTTAGGCAACAAAAAAGTGTGTGTTTACGCTTTATTATAATAGTATAGATATAGATATAGATAGATATAGATATAGATTTATACAGCGCTTGAATTACTAAGATTTGACAGAGTATTCTATATGTCACTTCTGCGAGTATTCTGGTTCATTATTAACCCTGTTCTCTTCCATTGGTCTTAATTTGCATCAAGTTTAGGTAATTTATTTATTGACAGATAATTTTTTCTTACAGCCAGTGCTAAAAGGTTCGTCAAAAGCGTACAAAGGTTAAACGGCTTGCAGTACAAGAAGCTGAACGGCTGCGGTGTTTTCGTTGTCGACGCCAAGTTACCACTAAACTTAGCAGCACTAATATTGAACCATATTGTCGTCTTACTACAGTTTGCTCTCAGCAACAGTGAAACAAAAGATACATAATTGATTTTAAAAAGACTTAAGCCTTAGATCTTGGACTAAATTATCGCAACAACTGTTTAGTCGCGCTTTGACTCCTATGAGCTCATATGAAGGTGCGCACTACTCGATTTTTAGTTGTGCAACTAAACAGTTGAATGGACTGCAAAACAATGGACAATCGCACAACAGTTGTGCGTTAATTTAGTTACAGACCAGCTCTAAAAAGGTAATTAAATTATCATAGAACTAGCTGTTCCCATGCGACTTCATTCGCATGAAATTATAAAAATTTCATTTTATTGTTTACAATTGTCAAATTATCAATAGCAAATGTCAAAATGACATGACATGACAAACCTTAGCAATCTTTCTTTCTTGATGTTGGCAGCAACTTATGGTCTCTTTCCCACATTAGGGTTTTTATCCAAAATATTTACCCCCTAAGTTTATGGCGTGAAAATATATAACCTAAAGCATGACGTAAGTGTAGGGCTTTTTATTAAAAAAAGAATTATTCAAAAATATGTTGTAATTGCTGATATCTTAGGCAACAAAGAAGTGTGTGTTTACGCTTTATTATAATATAAGTAATAAGTATATAAGTAAATAAGTAATAAGTATAAGTATAGAGTATAGATATGTTTACTCTTTAATTGTTAAACCATCACTCTTATGGTCAGCTATCCCCTAAATTTAGACGGTGTCTAGTAGGAATTGTGCTTACACCAAATAGAGGAGAGGGCAAATGATAATCAAAATTTGTACAGATATTGTGATTTAATTTTGTAATACTATTAAGTGCCACCTACTGGGCGAAATTTCTATGACCCCCATTTTCCTATGCATTTGGAATGAGGGACTTAAACTCACAAAGCATTAACTCTGTTACGGGTGATTGTATTCGCAGACCTATGGCGCTTCTTTCTATCGGTCAACCAAGCCTTCTAACGCTGGCTCTGCCAATTCAAAATCCTGAACTTTAACAAAGAACAATCAAAAACCGATACGTTAGTCCTAATAAGTATTTGGTTAGTTACTAAGTTTAAGAGAATGGTATTTGCAGCAATACAGCGGTGTACGTGGTCAGCACGGAGAGGAAACGAAACGGCAATGAGGCGTCCACAGTCAGCATGCCACATGCCACAAGTGGAGCATACGAATTGCCTCGACGTAGACTTTTGTATGCTATACGTTCGAATGCTGTAAAAAAACATTTTTTTTATAAGAGAACGAGCGGCGGGAACACAGAGGTGGTCAACGACGCTTTATTTTTAATGGAAAAATCTAGAAACTTCTAAAATTTGTTCTGGAAACTTCACACGTACGTCGCGGTAAACAGCTAGTTAATTTAGAGCGCGCGCACATCTCTGAGTAAACTATCGCACAACTGTTTAGTCTCGCTTTGATTCCTATGAGTTTATATGGAGGTGTGCACACTACTCGAGTTCTAGTTGTTAACTAAACAGTTGAAGGCTTCGAAACAATCGACAATCGCACAACAGCGTCCGCTCTTACAGTTTTTTAATTACTCTGAATATAATTCTTTACTTACGTGTGCATTTTTTATCCGCAACTGCTTTTAAAAACAAAACTTGTGTGTTCTTGAGTGATATGAATAGCATTTCGCATTCGAAACTAATCGATACTAATAATGCTATGTTCTTGATAGTCCACATTAATAAAATAAATATCACGACAGTGAATGTATTAGACTGAAAGATATAGGTAGTTAGTAAATATAAATTTATTATGGTAATAAAGATAGTCGGTGGCTAAGGGGTTTGAGCACTTGACTTGTCACAGGTTCGAATCCTGCTGTACCAATGTGATTTTCGATTTTTCTAATTTCCTATGTACATAATTTACCCGACATTCTTACGGTGAAGGAAAACATCGTGATGCCTGCACACATCTGCGAAGAAATTCAAAGATACGTGTGAAGTCAACCCGCAGTGCAGCGTGGTTGACTAAAGACTAGTCACCCTAACTTAGGGTAGGCTCTGAGCCCCTCAGTAGACGTATAGTGAGCTGGTGATGATGATGTTGATTGTAATGAAGCGAATAGTTTGTATCTACCCCTTTCTAAGGTAATTGCGCAAACTAATGAATGTGGAGTGTGTGAAGAAGGGACATTTGTAATCAAAATCTTCAATATAGAATTATGATCTATCGATCCAATGGCCAAATACTAGTAAACAAAAAATCTTATAACAGTTTTAACTCACCGCAATCACGTATTGAACATTATTCAAAAGCTGCATAAATATTATAACAATGTGATATGAAATCTGCAATAAAAACACGTTTTGATAAATATAATAAAATTGGAGTGTCTGTTTATAATATCAAAAGAAAAATTCCAGTTTTCGGTAAGATGATGTATTTGCCTTGCTGATAACGAAAATCGCATTTAAAATTTTTTGTCTGTCTGTCTGTCTGTCCGCAAGCAGCGTTTGTTTCGGGTAATCTCTGAAGCGGCTGGGCCGATTTCGACCGGACTTTCACTGGAGGGTAGCTGACATAGACGGGCATATTATAAGCAATTTTTTTTCAATTCCGCGCTGTCAAAATGGCGATCTGACCGCTATCTCTGGAACGGGTGGACCGATTTGGACGGGAGTTTGACTGAAAGATAGCTGGTAGAAGGTAGATGCACGCGGGAATTTGATAGATGACTTTTTTTAAAATCCGCGCTACCGAAGTTTGCGGGCGACAGCTCGTCAATAATAAACTATAATTAAGTAAAAATCTGAATGTGAAAATTCTAATGACATTCTCTTCAAAAATAGTCAAGTCATTTAAAACGTAGATAGTATAATAGTTTCATTGTGCAACGCAAGCGCAACCAAAGCGCAAATTTGGACCACCCCTTACGCTATTTTGCCAGCGCGGAATAAGCCTATATGTGCGTCTATGTCAGCTACCCTCCAGTGAAAGTCCGGTCGAAATCGGTCTAGCCGTTTCGGAGATTACCTGGAACAAACGCGGCTTGCGGACAGACAGACAGACAAAACATTTTAAATGCGATTTTCATTATCAGCAACGCAAATACATCATCTTCCCGAAATCTGGATTTTTTCTTTTGATATTACAAACAGACACTCCAATTTTATTATATGTATAGATATAGAAGATATAGATGTATACCTGTATTTGACAGAGTTCCTTATAAATCATTGAAGCATCAATAATATCTGCAAATGTTTTTCGTTTCACATCCCAATACTTCATTTGTCTTGTCTCTTCGTTTATATCATCAACGATGTTCAATTGTTTATCTTTTAATTCCGACGCCCACAAATCGACTAACATTCTCAAATATTTAATCATTCGAACTATATAAATTGTATTCAAATCATTTATTAATAGTATAATAACAACAAAACCGTAAAACAAATCGAAATCTGTAATCCGTACATGAATAAATACAATAATGAAATGAAACACGATTGTTATAACAACATACAGCCAGTTGAAAATTGTTAGTTTTTTACAAAAACCATCAGAGGTTACACATTTCTTAATATTTTTAATTTTTATAATAAAATCCACATTAATCTTAGAATGAACAACATTCATAAAGGAGTTAAGTAAGTAACCAAAGGCATAAAGGAAAAAATTCACCATAAGTAAAGTTAACGAAACAACATCCAGTTTAAAAATGCCTTCATCTAGGAATATTACAATAAAAAACCCTGTTATAAAAGCTATAGAACTAAATAACGATATAAAATTAACTAAACGACTATTACAGGTTATAAAATTGTATCTAATACTATATTTAGTGGATAAAGTAACATAATGAAGTAAGTTCAAAGGTCGCAAGAACAATTGAATATCTTTTTCAATGAAATTATCTAATACGATTTCATTAAGACTGTAATGTGATACATAATTCATGATGAAAAGTTTTCAGTACTAATTTAAATATAGACCTTAGCTAACCACGACGTTGCGTACAAATAAACCAGTTCCTTAATTCATACGTTTCAATTAAGAAAATGGATACGATGTTAGTTTATTTTAATTGGAAATATTAATTGAATTAAATATTGTTTTTGAAAACATAATATATTTGAAATATTTCAATTCAATAAATCTATCTATACATATAATAAAATTGGAGTGTCTGTTTGTAAATATCAAAAAAAATCCTGATTTCGGGAAGATGTTTTTGCGTTGCCAACGAAAATCGCATTTGTTTTATTTTTTTGTCTGTCTATCTGTCTGTCCGCAAGCCGCGTTTGTTCCAGGTAATCTCCGAAACGACTGGGCCGATTCCGACGGGACTTTCACTGGAGGGTAGCTGACATGGATAAGCATATTATAGACTACTTTTTTTATTCCGCGATGTCAAAATGTCGTAACCGGTGGTCCAAATTTGAGCTAACGAAGTTTGCGGGCGACAGCTCTTCAATTAATAAATAGACAAGGAAATATTTGTGTTGACCGTTATGCAAAGGGTGATGATGACGACAAAACACAAACGAAAAACACAGATTCAGAGACTTATTACATTTTATTAGATACCATAAACAAATTGATTTGAATACAATTTTAATTCCATAGACAAAACAAATGAAATTCAAAAATTAAAACAATCTTCCGCAACCACATCCACTGTTATAACCCAGACCTGCGTATGAGATACCATCAGCAAATCCCAGTCCAGTACCGACAGCATCTTCATTCAGAATACGAACATCACCAGACCCACAGCCGTATGCCACCGCGCCCGCACCTACTGACGGTACCGCACCCTCCAAGTACGTAGTACCCAAGAATGGTAACTCACCAATCACAGCAAGAATACCTGCATACTCATTCTCTGATACAACAGATACGCCACTAGGAGGTGCTGCGGAATAGCTTCGGATAGCAAAACCACCGCCATCGGCAGCGGATACTATAGCCTCATAATCACTACCCAATACCCCGCAAGATCTGGGTAGTGGATATTCATTGTAAGTCAGACCATTACCACAGCTGCCGACGTTGTAAGAGTTACGGAGGTGGCAAGCGCCGTACACATTCTGAAACATTAAAAAATCAAAAGTGATTATCACACACTAGTTGTTCGCGTCTTCGTCTATGTGAAATTAAAAAGTCATAAAAAACTATAGCCTATTTCACTCACTGCTAACGTAGCTTTTTAATGGTGAAAGAATTTTTGAAATCGGCCCAGTAGTTTTTGAGTTATTTCAATACATACAAAAATACAGAAAATCAGAAATACATATCTTTCCTCTTTATAATATTAGTGTAGAGAATTATAGACTTCAGAATACGAACAATACCTGAATAATTACTGCGATTGTGCACGCCAGAAGAACGAAGTAAGCGGCCATTTTGCGTTATTGTTTTCGAGTTGTGATCCCGGAATGAAAATGACACATTTCTACTATGCTTTTATAGTGAAATAAATTACAAAATAAAATCGCATTTTGCTAATATTTCGTCAAAACAAACGTGACGATAACATTTATTATAATGGCATAAACTGCTATGCAAATATATATCATAGAAAAATAACCAAATCTAATGGAGTAGGAAAAATCCCCCAAGCAAAGTTAGTAACCTAACATTCAAAAGCTATCTTTCACCCTGAATCTCGAAATAGTTTCATCAACCCCTCAAATGTTTATCAATAAAGATTGATACAATTATATTCCTTTTCACTAACAATATCGTCATAATGCAAGCATGAAATGTTTTGCAACTTTTAGCATACGATAATAAATTCTGTATAAAAGGGAATGCAAATCAACAAATGTTATACGAACTAACCGTAAACAAACATGTCTTCACTTACCTTCTTCCTCGTGATTTTTGGCTTCCAAGCTGTGGTACAGGTAAAGACTTTTCTTTTTTTAAAAACTTTATTTCTTTACGGTGTTATATCATATAACGTATATGCCAACTCGTTCTTTTTTGTTTTAAGCAAAAGCATTATGGGTCTTAAATCCATATTACTTCAGAAGAGCCATTGTTTTAATTGTATTTTTTTTTAATCTGTGATTCATTTAACAGACCACATTCGGCCAGTGTCTTGGTAATTATCCATTAAATGGATTTGGTAATTACGAAACTGGTTGCGGTCGTCACGGCTTTGGAACTACCCTGGGGTATGGGATACCTGAAGCTATCGGAGGATATGGCGGAGAAGGTATTGGTGATTTGGATGTAGCCGGTGAGCTAGCGGTAGCAGGAACTACCGCTGTTGCTGGACAAGTGCCGATATTAGGCGCAGTCCAATTCGGAGGCGAAGTGCCAGCAGCTGGCATCGTTACCATTTCTGGAAGGTGCGGTTGTGACTGTAATGGTTCCCCGCTGTTTTAAAATATTTTCAAAATAAACATTTGAATTATTATTTTCTCGTTTCATTAATTTTTTTGTGTCGTTGCTACGATGGCACGTAGAAAGTACAAAATACATACATACCATTTTACACATTAGTTTAATAATTGTTATCAAATATCTATTAGGATTTCAGTTAGAAATAATTTGGTCTGCAATTTTTTTCGTAACTCAGCAATTTGCGATAGTCACGTATTTTCAGATACAGTTATAAAACAAAAAACAAATGCTAATTCATAATTTTATAATGTTGCCAGGAAACTATTAAAATTGTATCAATAAGCGGCTCTGACTTTTTAGAAATTAATAAACAATCAAATCAAATAATTAAGCTTTCTAACACTGTCTATAACAATATTGATACACTTGAAGTAAAGCAGCAACTCTGCTCATACCTTTTTTTATAATCTCACAAGAAAAAAATATTAAAAGCAATTTATTCTGTGAAAATTGGATTTCTACTGTCATTTGCAATGTCAGATTGACAATGACAAGTTGTCACTTCAATTCAGCTCGGTTTGTGTCGGTTGGCAAAAAAAGTGCTTGTTTTTGAATACATTGCTTAATTTTGGTATTTTACTACTAGTGGTTTAAAGTTATATACCTTACATAAAGGAACATATAAAAATGTTAAAAGCTGTGATATTAATCGGAGGACCACAAAAAGGTATTTGTTTAACATTGCCAACGTCACCGGCTTTTGTTATCTCTTGTGTAAAACCATTCAATGATCATATTTCTTAGTTAATAACATCAGTCGAAGTCGCTAATAATGTATTGTAAAAATACTGTACAAAAAAGAGACGAAACAAAATGTGTATACATCTACATCAATTGGTTACTTCATAAAATCCCGCGTAATCCTCAGTCAAGTGGCACGAATTCAAAATCGTCATGTTTGAAATTTAAGACACCCATTTGTGTCGTAAAATTCTGTGAAAACAACAAACTTCACGTAATTAATTTCACATAAACGTGGACACTAAAAAGCATAGTATTAAAATGTTGAATTCGTAAAGACTACCAGATGTGAATGTTATCACCCTAGGTTTTCACTGACGAAATATCCATAAAAAACATACTGTGTCTCTAATTTCCTTTAAAAATGAGATTTTAAAGGATATTATTTTACATTATACATTTAGGTACGAGGTTTCGTCCACTATCATTGGATACACCAAAACCGCTGTTCCCAATCGCTGGTCTGCCATTGATACAGCATCATATAGCAGCATGCGCCCAACTAGAAGAATGCAAGGAGATTTTAATCATTGGTTCCTACACCACAACTCATATGACACAATTTGTTACTGATATGCAAAAGGAATATCATGTTATTATTAGGTAAGAAGTATGGCAACGTAAAGTTTACGTAAGATTATAGTGTCTAAATTCTCACTTAACCAATTTAAATATTATCTAGAAAAGTTTTTTTTCAATGTCTCCAAATACTGTCTCATAATTCGCGCCAATAGCCGAATGGTTTGGGGTACGGACTACCGATCTTGCGGTCGAGGGTTCGAATCCCGCCATTCGACTATTGTCGTGAACCATATCCTAGCACAAGCCTAGAGCTTAGTTGGAATGGTTAAAGGAAATATTAGGAAATTAACAAAAATCTACTAATATTTTTTATATAAAAAAAAAATCTACAATACTAGTTTTGGCCCACAACTTTGTTCTGCTCTGAATAAAAAAAAAAGAACAAAGTGACCTATGTGTTCTTTCAAACTATGCACTACATCTATGACAAATTTCATCATGATCCATTTAGTAGGTTAGGTGAAAAACTCTAACAAACATTATTTGATCCATGTAAACTTTCCCATTTATAATATTAGTAAGATTAGTATGAAGTAAGATAAGATAAATATTTTCTTAGAATACGAATTAAGTAGATTTCCATGTACATTTGTCTTTATAAACTAATTTGAGATTGGATAGACTTTATTAAAAAGCCAAGTGTTTACAACCAACATGGGCAGAACTGCCTGCTAGCTATTACCCAAGGCTCCATATGCTCGGAAATAATAAAAAATTAACAAATAAACTAAATGTTCTTCTAGATCCAAATTTCATTGCGATCCATTCAGCCAGTATTGTTAGAGACAAACATCCATCCTTCTAAACTTTCACATTTATAAGATTGACAATATCATTGTTAACCTATGTTTTTAATGTATGTTTTCAGATATTTACAAGAGTTTACAGCATTGGGTACTGGGGGAGGTCTCTATCACTTCAGAGATCAAGTGCGGGCGGGCAACCCAGGTGCATTCTTTTTACTAAATGGAGATGTATGTGCTGACTTTCCCTTAAAGGAATTATGGACCTTCCATGAAGACAGGCAAAATGCTTTGGTAAGTTACTATTCTTAATTAACTTGGTGAACTCCATAGAACTATAGTGTGTCTAAATAAGATAGATTAGTTTGATAAATTATGTATATGAAGTATCGAATTCAATTTCTATGAAGGTAAATGCCATACTTAATAGACAGGTATCGTAGTGACGAAACAAATACTCACAGCGAACAATTATGAACTATCGATATTCGGTTTAAATAAAATTTTATCGAACTTAAATAAAATTATTATTTTCTTATTAACTAATTTAGAGGACAATTCTAGTATTAATTATGGTGTAGAGAATTTAGCGATGACAATAATAATAGCGAAATCCAATTCGATTACGTACGGCTGTAGTAGTAATAAATATTTATTCACTCTCATTATTTGTAATGGTTCTGCAGGTCATTATTAATTTGACTAAACAGTGTTTTTTTTAAAATTCATAAGTTATAACTATGAATCTATCGAATCCAACTTCCATAAGAATGAAAATCGAATAGTTTCATACTTGATTTTACACAACCCATCCCTACTAAATTGTCACATGAATTGACATGAATTGTCAAACTAATCTAAATTATTTAGACACACTATAGTTTAAATGTTTAAAGAATTATGTTAAAATAATTGAATTAAGAGCGTCGGTGGCTCAGTGGTTTTAGCACTTGACTTGTAATCTACAGGTCTTGGGTTCGAATCCCTCCATGTACCAATGTGACTTTCGTTTTTTCGAATTTTCATATGTACATAATTTACCCGACGTTCTTACGGTGAAGGAAAACATCGTGATGCAACCTGCACATATTGGCGATGAATTTCAAAGATATGTGTGAAGTCAACCAACCCGCACTTGGCCAGCGTGGTTGACTATGGCCTAGTCACCCTAACTTTAGGGTAGGCTCCGAGCCCTCGGTGGGGACGTATAGTGAGCTGGTGATGATGATGATGATGAATTGAATTAAGTGTAAAATAATTTTATTTTCAACACTTATGATATTCAAAAGTAATCATTCTGTTTTTTAAAAATGAAAGAACAGTTAGTGCTTCATTATTTATTATTTTTAAGAGGGTGGTTTATTTCCTGTAATACACCAAAAAGTTTTGTATATGTATTTTATATTGTTAGTAGAGGTACAATGTGACCATACTTTTCGCTTTGGGAGGGATAGTCCTACTTTTGCAAATAGAGTAGGGTTTACTAAATGATGCCTTAATTATTTTGTTGTAGTGCTTTGATAATTGATGTTATGTTTTAATGAAACACATTGTTTTGTGTAAAAATATGGTCACATTAGATATATCAGATTCCCTTAACATTTCAACTTTAGTGAATTCTGCTGAAGAAATCCATTTAACGTATCCATAAATCCTTTCAGGTAACAATAATGGGTACGGAAGCAACCCGTCAACAATCCATTCACTATGGTTGTATGGTGCGTGAGGCGTCAACGAAAGCTGTAACACATTATGTAGAGAAACCAAATACTTATGTATCTACATTAATCAACTGCGGAGTGTATGTATGTTCGTTGCAAGTTTTCCATACAATGGCTGAAGCATTCCAGAAGAAACAAGATGGATATTACAGGTAATTTCATATTAGATTTCTTTCTGAATTGCCTTTGATTGTTTTTTTTTAATATCACCAGATTTTTTACAAATTACTGATTATATTTATTACTATTACCATTCCAATCAAACTCTAGGCTTGCATGTAAAAAATCCATCTTACTAATAATGTAAATGCGAAAGTTTTGATGGATGGATGTTTGTTAGAGTTTGTAGCCTAAACGGCTGAATGGATCTCGTTGAAATTTGGCAAAGATGTAGAGGATAGTCTGAAAGAGGCTATTTAGATTTGTTTTTTTAAATCCCACGCGTACGGAGTCGCGGGCTATATCTAGTAGATAATAAATGAGATTGTTAGCTTGTGTATAAATATATTTTCTCATTTCCATTAAATTTTACCATAAACAATTCAAAATCGATTATTGTGTTTGACCTTTGTGATTAATTTTGACCTTGATCTATTGTTGTCTCCGTATTTTGCACTTTAATGGATATAAATTCCAGTTTCTGATCTGAAAATTTATTACTAACTAGCTGTTCGCGTGCGGATTCATCCGCGTGAAATTATACTTTATTTTATTGTTTACATTTGTCAAATTATCAATAGCAAATGTCAAAATGACATGACAAACCTTAGCAATCTTTCTTTCTTGATGTCGGCAGCAACTTATGGTCTCTTTCCCACATTAGGGTTTTTATCCAAAATATTTACCCCCTAAGTTTAATGGTGTGAAATTATATAGCCTAAAGCATGACGTAAGTGTAGGGCTTTTTATTTAAAAAAGAATTATTCAAAAATATGCTGTAATTGCTGAGATCTTAGGCAACAAAAAAGTGTGTGTTTACGCTTTATTATAATAGTATAGATTGTTTAGTATTTGTTATAGTACGAGTGGACAAAATGGTTCTCATCCTGGTTATATGTCGTGGGAACAAGATGTCTTAGCACCGCTCGCGGGGACAAACAAACTATTTGCTATGCAGGTAATCTATACTAATATTATGCAGAGGAAAGATTTATATTTTTGTATGTATTAAAATAACTGAAAAAATAAATAAAGAAGGAGGACGACCGAAGAAAGTATGGATGGATTGTGTGAAAGAGGATATGCTTAAGGAGGGAGTGGATTCAGAGACGGCTGATAGAAATGTATGGAAGAGCACATACTGTGCCGACCCATCCATAAGGGATGAGGGCAAGTTGAAGAAATTACTCAAAAACTACTCGCCCTTTTTAAATTCTTTCACCATTACAGAGATATTTTATCTGTGAGTAACATAGGCTATATTTTTTATTATTGTTTTAATTTAACACGGACGAAGTCGCGAGCAAAAGCTAGTTACCAATAATATTTGTATTTATTCCAGGTGAATAACTGGTGGTCTCAAGTGAAGACCGCGGGTTCTACTATATATGCTAACAGACATTACCTAGAGTTAAATAGACACAAGCAGACAGACCCTCCCTGCCAGATATTGCCCGATGTCTTCTTACATCCTACTGCTGTGGTAGACAGCACCGCTGTGGTGAGTGGGGGTTTAACGCATAGGGGGGTTTTTACCGCAATTTTTATTAATGTTCATGAGTCTATCAAAGAATTCCATAATTATTTAATCAAATATAATTATTTTTGGAAGGATTAAAAACAAAAAAAAAATATTATAAGGTGGCAAACGAGCAAGTGGCCACCTGAAACCGCCGAAATGGCGAAGCGACCGCTGCCCATAGACATCTGCAATTGCAAATGCGTTGCCTACCCTTAATCGACGGGGATGGGACACACATAAAGAGGATATTTCCTCTTCCTATGTTCTTGTCTTGTGTATTTTTGAAAGTCTGTGTTTTTTAATAACCCTAATATATGGGTCTATAAGTTTTGTTCTAAACATTTAACAATTAAATATGATACAGCGGTAAACTAAAAAATAGGCAAGTTTAATTTTTGTTTCGTTTTTAGATAGGACCGAACGTGTCAATAGGCGCGGGTGTGACTGTGAAGGCGGGAGTTAGGATCAAAGAATCTATTATTCTCAACAATGCGACTATAAACGAACACGCCCTAGTCATGTATTCTATAGGTAAGTGTCAAGCGCCGAAAAATCCCTATTTAGAGGTTCTAGGGCGTTACAGTAGAGGTTTCTAGGGGGTTAGAGGGAGGTTTTTAGGGCGTTAGAGGGAGGTGTTTAGGGCGTTAGATGGCGGTTTAATGGCGTTAGAGGGAGGAGTTTAGGGCGTTAGATGGAGGTTTTTAGGGCGTTAGAGTGGAGAGTTTTTAGGGCGTTAGAGTGGAGGTTTTTAGGGCGTTAGAGTGGAGAGTTTTTAGGGCGTTAGAGTGGAGGTTTTTAGGGCGTTAGAGTGGAGGTTTTTAAGGCGTTACAGTGGGGTTTTAAGCAACCCGGAGTAAAACTTTGTGTTGTACTTCTAGAAGAATACTAAATACGATGACAATGCGCAAGGAACGCGATCTATCAGAGAATAAAATTGTCATTTTTGACACATGACATATGCGTTCCGATTCACACTTGTGCGGGATTTTAACCTGTTTAAAAATAAATGATTTTTTTTATTCGAGGTTTAGCGTTAATCTCGTTTGTCTAATTCGGTTAACATTATTATTGACAGTTGGTCAAGATGCCTCTGTAGGGGAGTGGTCACGTGTAGAAGGAACGCCTTCGGATCCCGACCCTAACAAACCCTTCGCTAAAATGGACAACCGACCCTTATTCAATACAGATGGACGACTCAACCCTTCCATTACTATATTAGGTAAGTTACTCTACTCATTTAAAATATAAACTGGCAATTTATTCAGAAAAAAAAAACTAAGTACTTGGTTAACTTTATTCCTAACAATCCAAACCAAAAAAAAAAGAATATTATCTCAATATAAGCAAATTTCACTTTACTAGTACCTATAAATGATATATTCATTACAAAAACTATACAAAAAACACGAGAGAACAAGACATTACAACTACATAAGATAGAAAGAGATAGAGAATAGTTTGTCAACTCCACAGTTAAGGCGAATGACTTATATCGCTGCTGGACGTATATGTATCTAAATTTATATATCCACAATATCCCTTATCATACTTCATACTAATATTATAAATGCGAAAGTTTAGATGGATGGATGTGTGTTAGAGTTTGTAGCCTAAACGACTGAACGGATTTCGATGAAATTTGGTATAGATGTATAGGATAGTCTGGAAGAACACATAGGCTACTCACTTTTATTTTTTTAATTCCACGCGGACGGAGTCGCGGGCGAAAGCTAGTAAGGTATATTTGGATAAGGGATAAATATTTATTTTTTCCTAAGGTGCGGGCGTGGTGGTCCCCGGTGAGACGATACTTCTAAACTCTATAGTGTTACCGCACAAACTGCTCACTAGAAGCTTCAAACACGAAATTATTTTATAATAATAATTATTATTTATGATTGTAACAACATAATATTTTATTAACCCATACGTACTGTTCTTATTTCGGTTTTTGAGTTGGTGGCACTCAATGTGTTAAAAGATTTTGATTTGCGACGATAAGTAGAAAGGTTCTCCTATCCTTTTCTAGGATGTCTCCTATCCTTTTTTATAGATGTTCCCTATAGCTTTGAAATTTAAAAAGATATGCTCCGTATTCCTATCTATAGTACCTTATGACTTTCTAGATAAATTTAGAATATCCTCACATCCCCTTTTAAATTATTTTACATCGATAACTTTTGAGAGACTATTAAAAAGCTAAAGAGCCGCCAAAAATAGTTTCCTTAGTAAAATCCGACTCGAAGGACCACTGTTTGGTTATGATGTTCTCGATATATGATTTAGAAGGAACAGGATTTTATAAACTTGTATTTGTAAGAGAAAGGAATTCAAAAATGTATAAATGGTCAAAAAAACGTATTTTGAAAGTCTGAAAAAGATGTTTCTAGTAGCAAGCTACAAGTTTTATTACTGTAATATTTTATTTATTAAGCACAAATAATTTTATACTATCGTTTTAGTTGGAACTTATTTTTTATTTGATTGGTTCTAAGATATTTAAAATTAGCATGTTTTTCTTAGTATCTGGTCACAAATTACTTTAGGTCTATTTTACCATCCCTTACCTATAGGAATTTAAAAAAATGTGTTTTCTAACTAGCCTTTTAATACGATCTATTTAGCAAAACTATGTTCATGCATATTTAAAACATATGCCAATGATAATCAAAATGACACTTTAAAAACTGTAGAAAAATTTTCAACGATATTTTCTATACCATATATGAAAACTGGTTGTGAGGTAGGTTACGTCTATGGTATTATGAACATACTTATGTACAGAAATAGAATATAAAAGGAAATACAATTATGTTAAAAATGTAAATATAATTTTTATTCCTACCAAAGTTTGCACAATATTTGCATTGTTATTTTTATAAGACAAATATAATTAAATGAAGTATGATTTAACATTTTTTTTTATTTTACCCCAATAGAAACCTGTTCCTTTTTCCTTTATCAATAATCAAAGAGACATTAAAAATAATTATAAATTAAATAGTGGGAGGTGAAATAAAAATGGAATTATTAAATTAAATATTTTTATTGTCCTTTAGACATAACTTAAATCTAATAATACCAATAATTTAATAGTAATAATTCGTCATATCACATTGAACTGTCAAAATGTGACGAGTTAAATTTGACAGCTAAAAGTCAAACTACTGCAGCGACACTTCAACACATATAGTCATCTCTTTCTCTCACTTTGATAAGAGACAATAATACGTATTAATAATGATATAGACAAAGATATCTGACCCGGGTATAATTCAAACTAAATTTTAACTGCTCACTAACGCCCACTTGTCAACTCATACTGTCAAAATCCTTTTTGTACTGTACTTTTGTACTGTCATGTTTTTTCTTTTATGCCATTTTCTTTGTCTATTTCACACAGAAAACTGCGGTAAGCATCTCAACGGGCCAGATATCTTTGTTTGACTGTTACTGTTCCCACAAGTCATAAATTGTCTGTTGTATTTATGACTTAGTTAATATAACTAAAAGTCAATTAAAATTTCAGTGGATGTCGTTTTGTCAGTTTATTTAATTTTGTACTATTCAAGGCTGCAAATGGTTGCATAATTGAGGGTTATACGTTTCAGTCCAGATTTTTCTTCATTTTTGAACTAGTCAGACTAATGTAGCTTATTTAACTACAATTTATGCTTAGTTTAAAAAAATTGGTCTGAGTCATTTTTTTTACTTCTCAAATTAAATAAATATTCTTAATGGTCATTTACTTAAATATCTTAGTTTATTTGTGATGTTATGTAAATATTACAACTGATTTTATTAATTTCATAGCATTTTTTTATTATCACAATAGACCCGAAAACTCGAGTAGAAAATTACTAGTGAGGTACCTTATGCTATCAAATCGATAAAATCAATTTCAATTTAATACTGTCACTATGAATAATTATAAATTAAAATACATTAATTAAATCTATAATTTATTAAGTAACTTCGAGTTAAGGCACAGTCAATCTAAATTTTAAAAAAAAACTATTACAGTCTACTAGTTTGCTTCCCCGCTTCCGGATCTTTCCTCTTCTCCTTCTTTCTATCTAGAATAGCGTAGATCTCCTCTATGGTTCGGTCTTTTGTCTCTGGCACGTAAAGAACAGTATAGAACGTACCAAGGAAACAGACCATAGAGAACATTATAAAGACCCAGTGGATTCCCAGCAGTTTGAGAAGAGGATCATAGGCTTTTGTTTGTAAAAAGTCACTGAGAGCGTCTACACTACTAACGAATGACGTCACCATTCCACGATGCTGGAAACGGGAGAAAAAAAAACAATTGAAAATCAGTAAACTCACTTTTTTTCTTAATAGCTTGTACTAATTTCTCGACTGCCAGTACTTTTTCCTTACAATAAAAGAATGCCATATAATGTCTCTTTGAAGACCCAAAGCATCTTTGGGTCATCAAAAATGACATTCCTAACATCTGGCTGACAAGAAAACGAAACATTTATGATTTTAAAAGACGCTAATTTGTTCCAATCGGCTGGTTTACCAACTTAAAAAAAAAACAAGATATATGTTTACCTGGAAAGAGAAGAGTTCAGAAGTGATGACATAAGGCACTGGCTGGTAGCCAGCTGCGTCAGCGAAGATGCAGAGACACATCGCCATCACGGGCAGCCAGCCCGGCAGCCACACCGACAGCGAGGTGATATAGAACCAGCCGCCCAGCGCCAGCATTGACAGACCCGTCACGAAAGACGTACTTGCGAGTAGCCACTGGAAGAGAACACCAGTTTATTACGTATCGAAGAACAATAAGTTATCGAAACTTAGATTTTAAGATGCTGTGGCATTCTATTAGAGATCCCAGGACTCTCCAATCGCACTAGATGGCCAAAGAGTGAGTCAAGTCTTATAAATAACAATATACTCAGAGCAGGATATCAAAATTGGTGCGAGAGAGAACACTTCACTAGAGAAGTGAGGCTTAGGGCTTAAGATGTTCAGTCATTCTTACGCAAAACTACATCTGTACTAAAAAGGAAATCTTACTTATAAAAGCGAAAGTTTAGATGGACGTTTGTTAGAGTTTGTAGACATTAGCCGTTTACGGTTGAACTGATTTGGTAAAGATGTAGAGGATGATCTGGAAGATCACATAGGATACTTTTGTTTTTTTTTTAATGTCACGCGGACAGAGTCGCGGGCGAAAGCTAGTATGTAATAATTTTGATATAATATATTTAAAGGGTTTTTGAACACTGAATTTGTGTTATATGTAATTCTTTAGTCGCTTAAAGAATAACATAAAAGATATCCGACTCGAAGGACCATTAATTGAAAACATACCTTTCTACCAGTTTTCTCCACAATACAGCTAGCTACAATCGATCCTAGCAGCTGGATAGCGCCGACAACGATAGTCTGTTTGTTAGGGCTCAGTTTTAGGCTGATGGATTCCGAAGCCTGCTCGAAGATGGACCCCGCGTACATCAGCACCACAAGGTAACCGCACGTCTCTTGTGATAGCATCACGTTCAGTGAGATACGGAATGCTTTGAATGTTGTCTTATTTTGAACTGAAAATAAAATACATTTTTGTAACTTGGAAGGTATAATACCCAGAAACTGATGGTTTTTGCATACTTTTTTTGTAATTTCGTACAACAGAAAATAATCTTCGCTTACGTGTACTTTATGTCGTCTTATTTGAAACATCTATTAATAAATTGAAGTGTTGAGTCGCTAATAAAAGAAAAACAATTTATAATCCGCTTTAATTTCCGCTTTAACATCTTCGCACGAATGCGTCGGCTCGCCCGGTGTAATACCACGACCACACAGAAAACAGGCGTGAAGTGGGAGCAATTCCGCGTTTCGTCTGATGAGTGTGGTGCCGGAGGCCTAATTTTAGTGCCTTTCCCTTTCCACCCTTTTCTTAAGAGGAAAGGATGGGAAGGAAAAGTGGATTTGACGGTGGAGGAGACGCATATGAAGGGAAAATGTCTTCTTTATATGCGTCTCTTCCTCCGGCAATTAAGGGTAGGCAACGCATCTGCAATTGCGGATGTTTATGGGCAGCGGTCGCTTTCCATTACGGTGGATTGAAGTGGCCACTTGCTCGTTTGCCACCTTATATTATAAAAAAAAAAAGTTTTGCCCGTCTGTCTGTCGTAACGGATATTCTCCGAAACCGATGGATTGATTTAAATGGGACTTTTACTGAAAGGTATCTGATGTGTGAGGCAATAACTAAATCTATCCTAATATTATAAAGAGGAAACATTTGTATTTTTGTATATATTGAAATAACTCAAAAACTACAGAGCCGATTTTAAAAATTCTTTCACCGTTATTAATTTATCTGTGAGTAACATATGGTGTATTTTTTATTTTTTTTTAATTTCACGCGGACGAAGTTGCAAAAGCTATAATTAAATAAACTTTTAATTCGCTCACAAAGTCGCAGAAAATCTAGTTACAACTTTGAAAGGCAATTTTGGCTTGACATTTAGAAATCAGTGTATGATTCGATTTTGAATTTCGAAGCAGTGTGCAACAATTAATTAAAAAATAAAACTGTCAAATAAATCTATTTAAAAACAAATGAAATCTTAACGTAAGATTTTGTTTCTTGGAATATCAATGAACCCTAATGAATTCATAATACTAGTTATGAATCGGGATATAAACTGGTTCGAGAGAAAGGCGAATAGCACAGGACTCGTTTCCTATATTGAATATACAAGAATAAAAGACAAGATAGCTTTGCCATGAATATTAGCTTATCTATATCTATACTAATATTATAAGGAAGAAACATTTGTATTTTTCTATGTATTGAAATAACTCAAAAACTACTAAACCGATTACAAAAAATACTTTGACCATTAAAAAGCTACGTTATCGCTGAGTAACATAGGCTATATTTGTTACAAATTATTTCCGCGTGGAGGAAGACGCCAGCAGCAACTAGTAACTGTCCTAAAGTAAAAGATATTTCAAACATTGTCATCTCTTGACATTCTCTTTGACAAAAAAATCAAACAAAAAAATGGGACCCACCTGCAAGCACTACCTCTCGGATAAAAAAAGAATTTTCAAAATCGGTCTACCAGGGGCGGAGTTATGCCGTAACACACATAAAAAAAACAAAATACACTAAAAACAAAATACACTAAAAACAAAATCTTCTCAAAAAAACAGTACACTAAAAAGTAACGAAATAATTTCTTGAAAATAGTAAACCTCCCTTATTGTAGCTGTTATGTCTATATTGTACAATTATCATTACTTTGATGTCGGTGTCAGCCGAGGTATATGCAGTGATATTTCTACGTAAGGTTTTCTACATTTTTACCATAACAATTGACAATTGAAAGTATAGTAACGTTTTTAGTAATGACTGACACCGACTTCAAAGTAATAATAATTGTACAATATAGACATAACAGCTACAATAAGGGAGGTTTACTATTTTCAAGAAATTATTTCTTTACTTTTTAGTGTACTGTTTTTTTGAGAAGATTTTGTTTTTAGTGTATTTTGTTTTTAGTGTATTTTGTTTGGAAGTCGGTTTTGTTTTTTATTAAAAAGTTTATTTATTTCTCGATTTTTAGTGAATCTAGACATCGCAGTATGATAATCACTAGCTTTCAAACAAATAATGAGTTATCTAAATCGATTATCTAAGAAATTAAGTAAACAACTAATACATCGTTGCGATCATTCACTCATAATTCGGTGCGGCCGCGCGCCGTTGTTGCCCGTGAGTTTTAATATTTTGATAACTTCTAGAATCTTGCACAGAATTACATACTGTAAAAGGCAATTACGATCTACATATAATACTCTATCGTGAAAACATATTTATTTGGATAAGGATTCATACCAAATAAGAATAAAAGCGTTTTAAATAAAGTCGATTGCACTTATTTGACGGTTTTCTCGAAACAAACGGTTATTGTGCGACAACCTTAATAGATAGATATATGCTATCGCTGACTTTTATTTAGCAAATTTAAAGGGCTACAATTCTTCCATACATAATTTTTGTGTAAGTCTTATAGTTTAGGCTACGTAAGCCAAGAAAGCAACTTTGTTACAAGTTGGTATTTTTTTCTGCGACTCGTAATTTGCTATTTATGATATCTCCTAAACTATTTATCGGAATTACACAGTTCCAAGGGTATTTATAATCTACATTAAATTCTCTTGATGATGGACACATTTATTTTGATAAGGATTCATACCGAACACGAGTAATAGCGTTGAAAGTGGGGTATAGATTTTGATCGAAATTTTAATGAAAAAAGTGGTTATTGTGCGACAACCTTAATAGATAGATATATGCTATCGCTGACTTTTATTTAGCAAATTTAAAGGGCTACAATTCTTCCATACATAATTTTTGTGTAAGTCTTATAGTTTAGGCTACGTAAGCATAGAAAGCAATAAAGACACCAAATTTCGTCACGCAATTTTGAGCTAAACTATTTAACTACGCCGTAGTCTTTGACTCCAAAAATCAAAAAAAAAATGGGACCCACCTGCAAGCACTACCTCTCGGATAAAAAAAGAATTTTCAAAATCGGTCTACCAGGGGCGGAGTTATGCCGTAACACACATAAAAAAAAAAAAAAAAAAAAAAAACATATGGACGAATTGAGTACCTCCTTCTTTTGGGAAGTCGGTCAAAAACATACAGACGAATTGAGAACCTCCTCCTTTTTGAAGTCGGTTAAAAACAGAGACTCCTATATGTTATATTTGAGTCAAAACCTAGCCAGTCACAATCATCATCATCACACTATACGTCTCCAATCAGAGGCTCCCTAGGGTTGACTAGGCCATAGTCCACTGCGTTGGGGGATCACGGTCGCGTTCCAAATGGAGATCCCGCGACCCCTCGTTAGCGCTGTGGGAGACCACCGTGGGGTTTTTAGTTAGTGCAAGCCCAACATCACTCATCTTTACCCCTATAAAGTTGAGTATGCGATCAGGTATTTCCCCACGCTAAAAAAAAAAACGCCATAGTCCACTGTCCCACTGCGGGTTGGCTTCACTGTCTGAATATCATCGCAGATATAAGCATCACGATATAGTTCGAGCGTAAAAACGTCAGGTAAGTACACATGGAATTCAAAAAACATTGGTACATGGTGGGATTCGAACACAGGTGCCACCGACGCTCAAATCACACTCAGGGTGATTTAAATGCATGCCTACATTATTTATCTCTGAGAAGTAGTTATTACTAACTCGGTCGTTTGCAAGGTAATTCTATTAACCGATTATTAGCGGTCTGTTCTCGTGAGAACTGCAGTTAGTTATTGTAAGAACCAATTGAATTATCAAGGACAAACTATTATTATTATGTGCCCTATAAATAATTGAACTGAGATAATAAGTCATAAGATTACGAGATATTTAAATGTGTTAGATAATCTTTCGGTGTCAGTCATTACTAAAAACGTTACTATACTTTCAATTGTCAATTGTTATGGTAAAAATGTAGAAAACCTTACGTAGAAATATCACTGCATATACCTCGGCTGACACCGACTTCAAAGTAATAATAATTGTACAATATAGACATAACAGCTACAATAAGGGAGGTTTACTATTTTCAAGTAATTATTTCGTTACTTTTTAGTGTACTGTTTTTTTGAGAAGATTTTGTTTTTAGTGTATTTTGTTTGGAAGTCGGTTTTGTTTTTTATTAAAAAGTTTATTTATTCTCGTTCAATAAAAAATCTGATAAGTGTAGCTTACGTTGAAATCGGTCTAGTAGTTTTTTTTTTAAATTTACAGATTGCTAGCTGATGCTCGCGACTTCGTCCACATTGAATTAAAAAAAATTAAGACCGAACTTTAGAGTGTGTATCATATTTTTTATTCAAAGCTTTGTTATAAGAAAATATATTTACCTAAACTCTTCCAACTGGCTTTCTTCATAGATTTGGCAACTTCTTCCTCTCTCTCCAGCTGTTGTACAGCTTCTTCTAAGTTCTTATCTTCTACACTTGTATTTCTTAACCAAGCTAATGCGGCTCTTGCTTCCTCCACATTAAATTAAAAAAATTACGACAGAACTTTAGAGTGTGTATCATATTTTTTATTCAAAGCTTTGTTATAAGAAAATATATTTACCTAAACTCTTCCAACTGGCTTTCTTCATAGATTTGGCAACTTCTTCCTCTCTCTCCAGCTGTTGTACAGCTTCTTCTAAGTTCTTATCTTCTACGCTTGTATTTCTTAACCACGCTAATGCGGCTCTTGCTTCCTACAAAATTAATTATAGTTAGTAACAATTAAAACCAATACTTTGTAACTTAAGGTAAGAAAACCTTTTTTATTTTGTTTTTTGATTGCTAATTTTTGAAATACAGTCAAACCTGAATAAGTAACATCTAAGCAAGAGTCATTGCCTGGATCCATAGTTTTTAGCATAACCATAAACCTTAAACCATTACAAGCTAGACAGAAAAAACTCAGTTATATCTAAATGAAAAGATAAGTCTATAAGTATGAAAACTTACTAAAGAGAACCAAGGATTAAAAACAAATCATTAGCTATTAAAAGCGCCAATAGCCTAATAGTTGGGTGCGGATTTAAGATCACGAGGTCAAAGGTTCGAATCCCTCCATTCGACTATTGTAAACCATATCCTACCACAAGCCTAGAGCTTAGTTGGAATGGTAACAAAAATATTAGTAAATCACTAAAAGTGTACTAATATTTAATTAAAATAAAGCTTAATCTTTACTATCCTTTTAGTAAAAAAATCATGACATAGGTGATTTATTTTCAATATTTTTTTCCTCGCATATTTAATAAACTTCTATAAGTGATGACAATGACCCTTCCCAATACCACAATAAGGTCGAAACTTCGGTTAGACAAAAATCTCTATAAACGAGAAAAATATTGCGATCTCTTGAACTCACGCTTATCTAAATTCGACTAAAAAAGAATAAACTATTTGTTTCATATATTTTTTTGCTTATATAAAGTTTGTTTTGAATAATTATTAAATGACGCATATCTGAGCCAATATTTTTTCCGGTTACAGTAGATATTAGTAAGAAATGAGGGGAAAAACCTTATACGATTTCACAATCAAAATCGTGTTCAAATTAATTACTTCAAGGAATATGGCTTTTATCTTTTAGGATAAAAAAGTCGAGGACTTTGCCTCGTGCTATTTTTTACATTCAGACATCCTTATACATTATTCAGGAGATTTCTTGTTTCAAAGAACTAATTTAAACGAAATAAATTTTCGTAATAAATATTTTATTTATTTCTGTCAGCTCTACTCTGTAAATATGCTTATCTAACACATTAAATGCCATCGACTTGCTCTTTAATTTAATTTTCATATTTTTTTTGCTTATATAAAGTTTGTTTTGAATAATTATTAAATGACGCATATCTGAGCCAATATTTTTTTCCTCACATATTTAATAAACTTCTATAAGTGATGACAATGACTCTTCCCAATACCACAATAAGGTCGAAACTTCGGTTAGACAAAAATCTCTATAAACGAGAAAAATATTGCGATCTCTTGAACTCACGCTTATCTAAATTCGACTAAAAAAGAATAAACTATTTGTTTCATATATTTTTTTGCTTATATAAAGTTTGTTTTGAATAATTATTAAATGACGCATATCTGAGCCAATATTTTTTCCGGTTACAGTAGATATTAGTAAGAAATGAGGGGAAAAACCTTATACGATTTCACAATCAAAATCGTGTTCAAATTAATTACTTCAAGGAATATGGCTTTTATCTTTTAGGATAAAAAAGTCGAGGACTTTGCCTCGTGCTATTTTTTACATTCAGACATCCTTATACATTATTCAGGAGATTTCTTGTTTCAAAGAACTAATTTAAACGAAATAAATTTTCGTAATAAATATTTTATTTATTTCTGTCAGCTCTACTCTGTAAATATGCTTATCTAACACATTAAATGCCATCGACTTGCTCTTTAATTTAATTTTCATACATAAAAAATATTACGTATGATTATTCCGCGGCATCTAAAAGAAAAAAGGTACATTTGTATATTCACCTTAAACTTTCCCTGTTTGACGAGGAACACCGGCGTTTCTGGCATTGCTAAAAATGCTATCATATGTACAACCGGTACTGCAGTACATAGCCACATCACTGCTGCGAAAGACAGTACATCCCCCGCCACGTAGACCACCAGGTAGCCTAAGTTCTGTGACAGGATGAAGAGGGACCCCAACGCACCTCGCACGTTATCTGACGCTATCTAAACAAATGTGACCTTCGGTTAATATGAAAAATTGTAAAATGAGAGTAGAGTGTAAAGTTAACTTAGTTAGAGTGTAAAGAGTAAGAGAGTCATCATCTCCCCTACCTTATCCTACTCCAGTAGGGCGCACCGGGTATTCGTCCTCCATATAACTCTATCATCCGTCATCTCAGTCACTCCCTTCTTGATCATGTCACCTTTTACGCAATACATACATCTCTTTCTATGTCTACTTCTACCGATGTACCACACGCATAACTAACATCATTCTTGTTACATGGGATTCATCCCTCCTTATTGAGGAGTAAGAATGTATATTCCAAAAGAATCTCTTTAACACGTACGATAAAATTTCGTATAAAATTGTCCAGACGGTAGCAGTTAATGTGTTAAGATACCTTTTACGAGTAGACTGGGAGGTTGCTAGTCAGTTTCTTACATTAAACTTCGCGATACCGAACAAAAAGCAAAATAATAAAGAAACTATTGTGGGTAGAAGGCGTGCTAAATGATTACAGTTCAAAAATCAACAAATCATTCTTAAATAGACTTCTTAAAATTCTGTATCTACTTACCTCTTTCAAATATAATGGTGTGACGACATAACAGCCGGCGCAGGCCAGGCCCGCCACCGCCCGCGACGCTATCAGAGCCCACGGTCGCAGCGAGAATAGGGTGATAACCCAACTAATCTAACGGAAATAATTATTTATAGAAATAACTAGCTTTCGCCCGCGACTCCGTCCGCGTGGAATTAAAAAAACAAAACTGAGTTGCCTATGTGTTCTTCCAGAATATCTTCTACGTCTATGCCAAATTTCATCGAAATCCGTCCAGCCGTTTAGGCTATTAACTCTAACAAACATCCATCCATCTAAACTTTCGCATTTATAATATTAATAAGTAAGTATATGTAGTATAGTATAGTATATTATAGTATGATTAAGGAAGAATACCTTAAAATAAGAGTGGAATACTTTTTTTATAATCTATACTTCTATATCTATACTAATATTATAAAGAGGAAAACTTTGTATTTTTGTATTTTTGTATGTATTGAAATAACTCAAAAACTACTGGGCCGATTTAAAAAATTCTTTCACCATCAGATAGGTAATTTATCTGTGAGTAACATAGGCTATATTTTATTATTACTAATGTTTAGGAACTATTAATAAACAGCGTGTTTCTGAACGCCGGCGTTAAAAATTCACTAAACTTTAACTTTTCTCGGCTTACGATGCCTAAACCGTTAGAGGTATATAAAAATGATGTATGAAAGAATTGTAGATCTCAAAAAGTTCTACAGAAAAGTCCGCGATAGCATATATCTATCTTTAACGGTTTTCTTACAATAACCACTTTTTTGTTTACAAAATGAATTAAAAAGCTTACGCTATTTGCAGCGTTCTTTTATTGGTTTCAATATTAATCCTCATCCAAATAAATGCGTTTGTTATCAGGAGAATTTAATGTAGAATAAAATTGTTCGTTACAGTATTTAAATTGGACTAATAGTTAGAAGATATCGCGAACACAAACAATAAGGGTAACCGAAAAATCAGCTTTCAAGCTACCGGGCTTAGAAATTTGGAATCTTGCATCGGTAGATTTCTTGTTATTACGTACATAGATTACTACTAAGTTAATACTTTTGGTAATAGGTTGAAAAAAAGGGCGAACGTAATAGGTTATATTTGTAATTTCACGCGGGCGAAGTCGCGAGCAACGGCTCGTATAATATAAACTGCCTTTTTATAGTTTAGGCTCCCCGAGATGTAATGACGCAAGACAACGTTATATACTCTTTGAGGCAGTCTCTCAGAGACAACCTATAGTTTATCATCAATGAGGTGCTCTAAAAATAAATTAAAGCTATCTACACTCTTAAATTAAAGAATTTAGATTTACACAAAGAAAGTGACAAAGTCCTTGAATATTAAAGAAGTTTTTTTTTTATTTTCTTCTACTGAGCTATCAATAGTAATTTCAATAACTAGAATATGGTTTTTATAACACAAAAGATCGTAATCGTAAGGTTAATGGCCTTTGTTAACCAGTCTTAAAAGAAATATAACCGGATGGTATATACAAGTTCTTAGAAGATGGGGGACTTTTTAACACACCAGGTGTTGCATTGCAAATAAAAAAAGATATTGTTAGGGTTGTTTAGAATCCTGAGAATTAAAAAGATAAAAAATTGTGTCGTGTATTATGGACAAAAAGTACAAAGAGTTTGTTTAAATCTTATTTAATACTAGCTGTTGCTCGCGACTTCGTCTGCGTGAAATTAAAGTAAAGGTAAAACAGTAAAAAATAAAAGTAATAAATGGTACTGATAGCTTTTTAATAATGCAAAATGTTTAAAATCGGATCAGTAGTTTTTTATGTTAAATATTTCAATACAAACAAACATACAAATCTTCCCTCTGTAAAATATTAGTACAGATAATAAATGCGAAAGATTAGATGGATGGATTATTGTTTACTAACAAATTTTGATATTTTCTGTCAACTTAAGCGATAATATCCTCTCAAGTGGCCAGATTAATTCGTAAGACTATATAGTTGATAATTATAGGCCGCTAGAATTACTAGTAAAGGTTGGTTACAACCGCAAATGATTTATGTCAAGTCTAATTATTACCGATGAACAAGATAAGCGAATTGCAATCTAAACTCTTATAGAATTAAGTGTAATATGCAGTGATAACTTTTGTGTAAACAATATTGATTGGTTCCATTCACAGAAGTACCTGAAATCCAATCGAGATAAGATCAATGCTTCTCTTTGTCACTTAAAAGAGAAATTTCATTAATAGTCTCTATTTTTACAAATGGAGTGAAAGAGATCACAATATGTTGTTATACAAGTGTTTTGACAGTGGAAACATACATTTAAAATTATGCTCTCGTGACTGAATGTTGAGATAAAAAATAGCATTGTAAAGTGTTGTTTAAAAGATGTTATTGACTTATGAAAAAAAACATACAGACGAATTGAGTACCTCCTTCTTTTGGGAAGTCGGTCAACAAGAACAGTATACGTCATGTAGTATTTTTATTAAAGAGGCAAATAAAATATATTTACTAAAGTTTGATAGTTAAAGAGTTAGACCAACCAGGATGTTGACGTAATGCTCTATCCTACAGTATAAATTAATTAATTACGATTAAAACTTACCACAAGCATGAGCGACGTTAGTAGAGTCGTCAACTTCCTACCCCATCTGTCAGCGAGGTCGCCAACTAAAAACCCACAGAAGATCGGCGGGAAGAACGTGATAGATGCCATCCAGGATATCGTGTCATCTGTTATGGGCTCCGGCGCAGGGCCTCCAGGGTCTTGGAGTATTGGTGTCATTGGTGACTGCCAACCCATCAGCATACCGAAGTTTAACACCGGTATAGTCACTGTAACAAGAAAAATCTTACCTAGAGCCTGTCCCACCACTGAATAATAGAGGCTTAAAAATGACGTCACTGTCAGATAAGAGAACAAAATCCGATATTTCCATATATTACACGTTGTATTGTTATCAGACAATTTAAAATTTGGTGGGACAGGTCCTCAATATTATAAATGCGAAAGTTTATACACATGGATGAATGTTTGTTAGAGTTTGCCGCCTAAATGGCTGAACAGATCTCGATGATTTGTTATAGATGTAGAGCATAGTCTGGAAGAACACATAGGCTACTTTTTTTTTCACGATAACATATTCGCGGGAAAATCTGTGTAAGTCCTAATCGTGTGTACATTATGTCAAAAGTCATTTATTTTCCCCTGTATTCAATATTCTATGAAAATGTTGACGGATTTTTAAGATAAATTGTGTGACCTTGTCAATAATATTGTTACATAATAATTTTAATCATTTGCTCTTAGAACTGCCTGTCACGTTGTAATGATGAAGTTCCTAGTTGAGTACTATCAAGAAATTTGTCGGTGTTATTCTTTAAAAGATACAATCGTTTGAACATTTAGATTTAGATACAATAGGAAGCGGCTTTTAAATGTATTTAAAAAAAAGCTGAGCAGTGGTATGTGGTTAAAGGCTTTTTAATTATTATATTACTAGCTATAGCAATAACAATTGTATTAAATATAGCCTATATTACTCAATGATAACGTAGCTATTTATTGATGAAAGAATTATTGAAATCGGCTTTGTTTTTGAGTTATGTTAATACATACAAAAATACAAATCTTTCCTCTTTATTTATTTTATTTATCTATACTATTATAATAAAGCGTAAACACACACTTCTTTGTTGCCTAAGATCTCAGCAATTACAGCATATTTTTTAATAATTCTTTTTTATTAAAAAGCCCTACACTTACGTCATGCTTTAGGCTATATATTTTCACGCCATTAAACGAAGGGGGTAAATATTTTGGATAAAAACCCTAATGTGGGAAAGAGACCATAAGTTGCTGCCAACATCAAGAAAGAAAGATTGCTAAGGTTTGTCATGTGATGTCATTTTGACATTTGCTATTGATAATTTGACAAATGTAAACAATAAAATAAAGTTTTTATAACTTCACTCGGATGAATCTGCACGCGAACAGCTAGTTATTTATAATATTAGTGTAGATTTGTTCAATTTACTGCTACCTAATTGGTTATTTGTAAGAGGTGGCGTTGGTCGCATTGCAAGAAAAAAGGCTATTTTTCTATAAATGGTACACCGCAGTTTTCCGTGACTGTACACAAAGAAGTAAATTACTGTCCACAATATAATAGATTCTTTAGAATATATATAAATATATTATAGTTTTTTTCCATCTAATACGAATCATTTATTATTCCAAATATGTCATTTATGTTGAATGTTGGAACTTTATAAATGACTTGTGGTTTTATTAAAAACTAGCTTTCGCCCGCGACTCCGTCCGCGTGGAGTTAAAAAAAAAACAAAAGTTATAATAGTAATTTATGTGTTCTTCCAGACTATCCTCTACGTCTATGCCAAATTTCATCGAGATCCGTTCAGCCGTTTAGGCTACAAACTCTAACAAACATCTATCCATCTAAACTTTCGCATTTATAATATTAGTAAGAAGTAAGATTAGTAAGATAATTGCAAATTTTGTGTGGAAAAATGTATAAAATCGCGAATTCTGAAAAAAAAATATTCAGACCGTTTTTTTTTGTTTTATACAAAATCAACTTAAAACTAATTCTATATTACGCTCAATAAACCCCAGTGATTTTTTACTAGCGTTTCGATCACTTGCGTATATAATTATTTTTTTTAGTATATGCGTAATATTTTTTTTTTTTTTTTTTTTTTTTTTTTTGTTTTATACAAAATCAACTTAAAACTAATTCTATATTACGCTCAATAAACCCCAGTGATTTTTTACTAGCGTTTCGATCACTTGCGTATATAATTATTTTTTTTAGTATATGCGTAATATTTTTTTATTTTTCTGTGTATAAATTATGGTTATAAAGTTATCTAACTTTGTCATAAAATGTGTCCAAATCGTTTAGTAATTTTGGAGTTAACTGAGAAATATCCATCCTAACTATCGCATTTATAAATAAGTAAGAATAATTTTATAACTTAATTTAATTTATTTAATTAATATTATTCTTACTTATTTATAAATTACACTCAGATTAATATAGTTAAAGTTGTCTCATATTAAAGTAGTTCAACCTTGTCTACAGCAGATATAACTAGTAATCAACGCGCAACATATTAAATAAATAAATAAAGTTCAGTCATAATTGTGTGTACCAGGAAACTGTTTGTTCTTTACTATTAATTGTTATCTCTTTGATAATGATTTATACCTTAATTATATTCATCTGGTTCAGTATTAATCATATTATCTATACTAATATTATAAAGAAGAAAGATTTGTATTTTTGTATTTTTGTGTGTATTGAAATAACACAAAAACTACTGGGCCGATTTTAAAAATTCTTCCACCGTTAGAAAGGTAATTTATCTGTGAGTGACATAGGCTATATTTTTAATATCACGCGGGCGAAGTCGCGAGCAACAGCTAGTTAATAATATTATAAATGCGAAAGTTTAGATGGATGGATGTTTGTTAGAGTTTGTAGTCTAATCGGCTGAACAGATCTCAATGAAATTTGGCATAGACGTAGAGGATTGTCTGGAAGAACACATAGGCTACTCACTTTGTTTTTTTTTATTCCCCGCGGACGGAGCCGCGGGCGAAAGCTAATATAGAATCACTTTGATTTTTTTTAAGAAAGTGCAGCGGAAATTTCGAAGTGATCAACGCCCATACATCAGCAATATCAGAGGAACGATTGATGCGTTGCTGGTTTACAGAGATACGCTCGCTTCGTAAACCCTAAGAGCGTGCGCACATTTGACTAAACTATCGCACAACTGTTGTGCGATTGTCAATTCAACTGTTTAGTTGCACAACTAAAAATCGAGTAGTGCACCTCCATATAAGTTCAAAGGAATCAAAGTGCGCGTTCCAAGTTGCGTTGGTTTGGAAAGTCGGCCGAGAACAGACCTTCTAAACGCGGCTGTGCAGGGCAGATAATTCCCCAAAAATCCCACTGGTCAAGAATGCCAGCTTTCAGGATATATGGATCTCACTCAAAGGCGTAATATTATAAATCGTTTTTTAACGTAGTTTCATTAATTCAGCCTTAAACTGTGTAAACTCATGTAATTTTAATAATATGACATGCAAAAATGTCCTTTACTGGCAAACTGGTTAGACCCTTTTCACTTTAACCAGAATAACTGCACGGGAAACCCGTTTCGAGAGTCATCTGAATGCGTGAATCACTAACTTGTTGGACATTAGGGCCAATACCCTTAAAGGTGGCTCACACACAGACTCACCTCACAGCGAAAACACACACACCACACAAATGGACGACATTCCGTATCAAATAGCGGAATGTCGTCCAAAAAAAGGATCAGCGATACACTCCACACCTTTTGTGATCTATCTATCAGTCAGCCGTCATATCAGTATTAATCATATTATCTATACTAATATTATAAAGAAGAAAGATTTGTATTTTTGTATTTTTGTGTGTATTGAAATAACACAAAAACTACTGGGCCGATTTTAAAAATTCTTCCACCGTTAGAAAGGTAATTTATCTGTGAGTGACATAGGCTATATTTTTAATATCACGCGGGCGAAGTCGCGAGCAACAGCTAGTTAATAATATTATAAATGCGAAAGTTTAGATGGATGGATGTTTGTTAGAGTTTGTAGTCTAATCGGCTGAACAGATCTCGATGAAATTTGGCATAGACGTAGAGGATTGTCTGGAAGAACACATAGGCTACTCACTTTGTTTTTTTTAATTCCCCGCGGACGGAGTCGCGGGCGAAAGCAAATATAGAATCACTTTGATTTTTTTTTATTGAGAAAGAGCAGCGGAAACGAAGTGATCAACGCCCATACATCAGCAATATCAGAGGAACGATTGATGCGTTGCTGGTTTACAGAGATACGCTCGCTTCGTAAACCCTAAGCGTGCGCACTTTTGACTAAACTATCGCACAACGTTGTGCGATTGTCAATTCAACTGTTTAGTTGCACAACTAAAAATCGAGTAGTGCACCTCCATATAAGCTCAAAGGAATCAAAGTGCGCGTTCCAAGTTGCGTTGGTTTGGAAAGTCGGCCGAGAACAGACCTTCTAAACGCGGCTGTGCAGGGCAGATAATTATCCAAAAATCCCACTGGTCAAGAATGCCAGCTTTCAGGATATATGGATCTCACTCAAAGGCGTAATATTATAAATCGTTTTTTAACGTAGTTTCATTAATTCAGCCTTAAACTGTGTAAACTCATGTAATTTTAATAATATGACATGCAAAAATGTCCTTTACTGGCAAACTGGTTAGACCCTTTTCACTTTAACCAGAATAACTGCACGGGAAACCCGTTTCGAGAGTCATCTGAATGCGTGAATCACTAACTTGTTGGACATTAGGGCCAATACCCTTAAAGGTGGCTCACACACAGACTCACCTCACAGCGAAAACACACACACCACACAAATGGACGACATTCCGTATCAAATAGCGGAATGTCGTCCAAAAAAAGGATCAGCGATACACTCTACACCTTTTGTGATCTATCTATCAGTCAGCCGTCATATCAGTATTAATACTGCGAATTAATGCCGTTGCTTGCCGTATACTGCTGCTGCCGTAAGCATGAAATCAGATCTTAAATATGCTTTAAAGTTCATTACCGGTATTTAATATCAGGCTATACTTAGATTGTTAATCAATAAGCTTTCGCCCGCGACTCCGTCTGCGTGGAATTAAAATAAATAATAGAAAAGTAAGAGTAGCCTATGTGTTCTTCCAGACTTTGATCTATATTTGTGTCAATTTCCATCGAGATCCGTTCAGACAAACTTTCGCATTTATAATATTAGTAAGATTAACAGATTATTGCCTGATGACTAAAATAGAAGATATCATTTGTTTGTGGTTTATGAGAACGCAGTTTGTTAAAAAAAATTGTGTCCACTTACATAATAAATGGGCAATACGTACTTCAAAAAACAAACAAAACATATTCCCAATGACCGAGTGCGGTTTTTTGTTTGTAAAATATTACCAATCATTATGACATAATTCGTTAATAATTGTAAAAAACATCCGACTTATTACACTTATGCCGGGTTTCTGAAGTTTCCATTTATTTTGTCACCTACCGATTGATTTATGTTGAAGTTACGTAGTTCGGAAACGCATTTCATGAATTTATCGAAGCAAAAACACTAACGAATGGTTAAACGTTCGGCCATTAGTAACACTAATAATGCAACCATGGGTCAATAATTTAGTTTTTCTAAAGATTATAATTTTTTATAACGCTAATTTTAAATATTTATCTTTTCTTTTTTTAATTTCATTAGCTACGTTTCTCATTTTTTGTGTTTTAATACTTTTTTGATTCATAATTGTAGTGTTGACAAGGATTAAACATTATTTTTTTTTTTTTTTTTTTTTTTATTTTAATTTAAAGGACTTACATTCACGCATGGAAGTACTACTAAAATTAGTAGAAGAATAGAATAAAAGTTCTATAGAAGAACTATGGTAGAAGAATAGAACTACATTTTTCATGGTCTCTTGGTTAATGACATTGTCAAAGTATAAATTATGTCTTGTAGCCTTTGCCTTCGAATTAAAAAGTAACTACAACCAGCTGGTATAAAACTTGTTCGTAAAATTATAAACAAGTGACAATAGCCGTCATACGCGACACATGTTTAATAACATTTGAAATTGGAACGCGACACAAAACAATGGAATCATTTGAATTTTTTATGACTCCGTGAAACGAGGCGTAAACAATACACTCGATTTTAAGAAAGAAATATAAGATAGCTACAAAAAAACACTAATTGTAATAGATGAATACTCGAAAATATAAAAAAAAATATTTAAAAATGAAAAATAATTCTGGCTAGTGACATTCAAAGTCGGTTCTTTTTATTTTTTTCAGAAATTTAATTGTCACGTCCACAATATGCGTTTTCCGCCAAGATTATATACCCTATGACACTCTAGGTAAGAATACGAATAGATTGACACCTCATTCGTCAAAATCGATTCAGTCATTCAGGCTCTAGGATTTAATGGAATTTATATAAAACCAACACATAAAAACAACAAAAAAATTAAGACTTCGGAAACTTAAGTGAGGTAACCTTTTGTTTCTGTTATAAATTATTTATCTATTAGTTAGGCAAAAAAAAACAAACCCATAAGCGCCATAAAGAACTGGTTCGCAAGTCCGCCATGTTTGATTCTGTCGAGCCATCTCAAAGGCAGAACTGCGAGCATCGCTCCCGACTCCGTCTCTGGCTGTATCACCACCGCTAGCACTGGCTGGATCAGCGGCGCATCGTACCCGCTGTCCGTTGTACCTGGCAACACAATACAGATACAAAATGAAAAATAAACCCTTAATCCTTGTACACACTTGGCGTTTTTAAAACGCGAATTTGAGCAACTTTGATCAGACTATATTCCATAATGTTAAAAGTGATATTATAAGAGATCGATTTGGCGGAAATCCTATCCAAATCTATACTAATATTATAAAGAAAGGTTTGTATTTTTGTATTTATTGAAATAACTCAAAAACTACTGGGCAGATTACAAAAATTCAATCACCATTAAAAAGCTACGTTACCAGTGAGTAAGACAGGCTATATTTTTTATTATTTCTTAAATTAACGCGGGCGATGTCGCAAGCAACAAGCTAGTCCGATATAAAATGAAGTAAGAATTAAACTATAGTCAAAACACGCGTTTTCGTAGCGAGCGTTTGGAAACGCCTAATGTGTACCATATGTAAAATCTTAACGACCGTAATATATCGATTCGATCTGGCTTCGTTCGCGTCTAATTGTCTATTGTCAGAAGAAAATGTGTGACGCTTCACCACACTAGATCACAAAAGATTTTGATGTCCCGTCAAAATAAACTAGCATACACTATCAGAAATTTATGGAACTCAATAATTATGACATTTATTAAATTTGCAGTACGAGTAAAATATGATAGCGGGATAAGATATAAAATCTCTTACCCAACTCGACACGGACGAATATTCAAACATTTATATATGTAAGAACGATTGATATGATGAGCCTACTTTTGAACACCAAAATTAACAATAAAAAGTGTTAAAAACGGGTTCAGTATTCGGCAGTTACTAACCTCTGTTCTAGAATGATTCGGTTTATTAACCGATTTCAAAAAAGAGGTTCTCAATTCATCTATTTTTATCATTTGCAAAACATGATGTCCAAATCACGATTGTCTATTGATTACGACGCAAAACAGCAAAATCAGGCTCCTTGACTTTTGACATTTTCGTATAATAAATTAATCAAACATCTGAACCATGTGTGCATTTTTATAAACTTGCCTTAGCCCGCGACTCCGTACGCGTTAAAATACTTAGTAACAACAAATCTACCTGACTACGTTTTGCGTCTGTGCTAAATTTCATCAAGATCGTTAAGCCGTTTTAGAAATAAATGGTAACAAACATCCATCCATCCAAACTTTCACATTTGTAATATTGTAGTATGAGGTATGATTATTACTATAATATTTTAATCGAATAGCTTTTGTCGAGCTCATGGAAAAGCCTTTTTCGTAAAGCTCAGTATAGAAGCTTTAACCGACAAGTCGAATAGTACAGTAAAACTGACGTACATATGTATGAAAAAATGTCAGTTTGGCGTACTCAGATTAAGTTTCAATTACAGAACTTTCAATTAGAGGCCTTGATCTAATTATTTGTTTTTTTTTTTAAATACTATATACTTCATTATAACACCTGCTTCCATACTCAGAGTACTAGGAGACCAGAAGTGACTAATATAGATTACTAGCTTTCGCCCGCGACTCCGTCCGCGTGGAATTAAAAAAAAGAAAAATGAACGACTAGTGTTCTTCCAGACTATCCTCTATATCTAAACCAAATTTCATCGAAATCCGTTCAACCGTTTAGACTACAAACTCTAACAAACATCCATCCATCCATCCATCCATCCATCCATCCATCCATCTATCCATCCATCCATCCATCCATCCATCCATCTATCCATCCATCCATCCATCCATCCATCCATCCATCCATCCATCCATCCATCCATCCATCCATCCATCCATCCATCCATCCATCCATCCATCCATCCATCCATCCATCCATCCATCCATCCATCCATCCATCCATCCATCCATCCATCCATCCATCCATCCATCCATCCATCCATCCATCCATCCATCCATCCATCCATCCATCCATCCATCCATCCATCCATCCATCCATCCATCCATCCATCCATCCATCCATCCATCCATCCATCCATCCATCCATCCATCCATCCATCCATCCATCCATCCATCCATCCATCCATCCATCCATCCATCCATCCATCCATCCATCCATCCATCCATCCATCCATCCATCCATCCATCCATCCATCCATCCATCCATCCATCCATCCATCCATCCATCCATCTAAACTTTCGCATTTATATTAGTAAGATAAGCTAGCTACATCTGTTCACTAAACTTGAGACTGCCAGTAGATGGATATTGTCACCAGGTACTGGCATGCCAGTAGGTAGCTCCATTTTTATTTTATCACAGCTATGTGCAAATAAATTAAGGGACGAGGGCATATACTAGACTTGATACTGACTCGTCGCGTTTCATACCATCTTGTCGTCTTACTGGCATGTGTGAACGCATTGTGCCAGTACCTGGCATGTCAGACCCTATTTTAGTATTAGTCCCCCACAGGTGTTACTAACGTCTATATCAGTTGAAATATATTTTATATGCAAAATTCTTTATTAAGTTTATTGACAGACAGACAGACTATATTCTACGTATATATGGAATACTAGCTTCGCCCGCGACTCCGTCCGCGTGGAATTAAAAAAAAGAAAAAGAATTATTCAAAAATATGCTGCAATTGCTGACGTCTTAGACAACAAAGAAGCGTGTGTTTACGCTTTATTATAATAGTATAGATTATCTTATTTGTACCGAAGGTTTAAATTCGCATGAATTTATTAACAAGTTACTTGTAAAGGAGGTCATTTGTCGTTCCCATTTTAATGTTATGACTACATGAATGTGCACACCGGAAGCACGTGTTCAAAAGTAAACATTAAATACTAGCTGTTGCTCGCGACTTCGTCTGCGTGAAATTAAAAATAATAAAAAATATAGCCTAAAGCATGACGTAAGTGTAGGCCTTTTATTAAAAAAGAATTATTCAAAAATATGCTGCAATTGCTGACGTCTTAGACAACAAAGAAGCGTGTGTTTACGCTTTATTATAATAGTATAGATTATCTTATTTGTACCGAAGGTTTAAATTCGCATGAATTTATTAACAAGTTACTTGTAAAGGAGGTCATTTGTCGTTCCCATTTTAATGTTATGACTACATGAATGTGCACACCGGAAGCACGTGTTCAAAAGTAAACATTAAATACTAGCTGTTGCTCGCGACTTCGTCTGCGTGAAATTAAAAATAATAAAAAATATAGCCTAAAGCATGACGTAAGTGTAGGCCTTTTATTAAAAAAGAATTATTCAAAAATATGCTGCAATTGCTGACGTCTTAGACAACAAAGAAGCGTGTGTTTACGCTTTATTATAATAGTATAGATTATCTTATTTGTACCGAAGGTTTAAATTCGCATGAATTTATTAACAAGTTACTTGTAAAGGAGGTCATTTGTCGTTCCCATTTTAATGTTATGACTACATGAATGTGCACACCGGAAGCACGTGTTCAAAAGTAAACATTAAATACTAGCTGTTGCTCGCGACTTCGTCTGCGTGAAATTAAAAATAATAAAAAATATAGCCTAAAGCATGACGTAAGTGTAGGCCTTTTATTAAAAAAGAATTATTCAAAAATATGCTGCAATTGCTGACGTCTTAGACAACAAAGAAGCGTGTGTTTACGCTTTATTATAATAGTATAGATTATCTTATTTGTACCGAAGGTTTAAATTCGCATGAATTTATTAACAAGTTACTTGTAAAGGAGGTCATTTGTCGTTCCCATTTTAATGTTATGACTACATGAATGTGCACACCGGAAGCACGTGTTCAAAAGTAAACATTAAATACTAGCTGTTGCTCGCGACTTCGTCTGCGTGAAATTAAAAATAATAAAAAATATAGCCTAAAGCATGACGTAAGTGTAGGCCTTTTATTAAAAAAGAATTATTCAAAAATATGCTGCAATTGCTGACGTCTTAGACAACAAAGAAGCGTGTGTTTACGCTTTATTATAATAGTATAGATTATCTTATTTGTACCGAAGGTTTAAATTCGCATGAATTTATTAACAAGTTACTTGTAAAGGAGGTCATTTGTCGTGCCCATTTTAATGTTATGACTACATGAATGTGCACACCGGAAGCACGTGTTCAAAAGTAAACATTAAATACTAGCTGTTGCTCGCGACTTCGTCTGCGTGAAATTAAAAATAATAAAAAATATAGCCTATGTAACTCACAGATAAATTACCTTTTTAATGGTTAAAGAATTTTTAAAATCGGCCCTGTAGTTATTACGAGAATCAATTACATACATACGTAAATACAAATCTTTCCTGTTTATAATCTTACTCTTACTAATATTATAAATGCGAAAGTTTGGATAAATGGATGTTTGTTAGAGTTTGTAGCCTAAACGGTTAGACGGATCTCGATGAAATTTGGCATAGATGTAGAGGATAGTCAGGAAGAACACATAGGCTACTTTTGTTTTTTTATAATTCCACACGGATGGAGTATCAGGCGAAAGCTATTACTAATTATAGATAAGGTTACTAGTGTGATAGAAAAGGTTACTTAGTTATACAAAGATGGCCAGCCCTGTAACTCTGCTATCAATTAGATCTAACGAAAAACACGTAAAACCAGAGGGCGCTAGTGAGCTATCATAGTTTAGTTTCACTTATAACTATGTCTGATAATTCGTCGATATATAGGTCAATATTTGTAAGATCTGAGGGTCTATCAGGAATATGTGACAATTGCGAGAATATATTTGTAACGTAATCGACTCCAGACGAAAAGGTTTAAATCTGTTCATAGACCTTAAACACATGTAACTTTTTAATCGAATGTATTATTTCGTTTAGATATGAATTCATATGTTAATGCTATTTTTGTAAAAAAACATTGCTTAATCACGACTCTTCCTTATATCTAATGACTTGCATTAGCTTTTAAATTTAACCTTGAAATTGTCAAAACGAACAGATAAGTTTTATTGCCTTTTTTTCGCTTCAATAATGCAATTTGTGAGTTTTATGCATTATAGTAGTGCAAAATATGTTTTGTTGCTGTTCATATCCTTGTGAGGATGGCAAACAGACGCTGAACGTGGGTTACCCAGGATCACTTGCTGTAGAAATAAGAAAAGATTTAAAACCATCTGTTGACTGGTATAAC
Organism: Papilio protenor; assembly: GCA_029286645.1. Lineage (NCBI taxonomy): Eukaryota > Metazoa > Arthropoda > Insecta > Lepidoptera > Papilionidae > Papilio > Papilio protenor. The sequence continues at coordinate 3,913,514 of JAGSMZ010000016.1, read as the reverse complement.
AATATTCAAACTTATTGTTAGCTGTGAGCATAACAGTTTATACTAATTGAGACCACTCTATTGGTGATGGCATCCTCTTCCAGCATCCATTTACCTTCAATGCCTAAAAATCAACCTAAAAGACACATTTTTAAGTGATCTCTAATCATACTTCATACTAATATTATAAATGCGAAAGTTTAGATGGATGGATGTTTGTTAGAGTTTGTAGCCTAAACGGATGAACGGATTTCGATGAAATTTGGCATAGATGTAGAGGATAGTCGGGAAGAACATATAGGCTACTTGAATTGTTTTTTTTTAATTCCGCGCAGATGGAGTCGCGGGCGAAAGCTAGTTAAAGATAACTTTATTTATAAGATTGGTTCCTATTGTGTTCTATTTAGCGCCGCCAGCGATATTCCGAGCCGCTATTAAGTTTGTATAGTAATATACATTGATAATGGTGCAATATCACAGATGAAAGGCACATCAACACATCATTTGTGTTTGTCTATCACCGTGATAATCATGAGACAAATAAATGTCTTTACATCACAATAGGAGTAGTTGTAAATCATACATAAACTCGATGGCCCGTAATATTTCGTGACGTAATCAATTTAATGTACACTCAGTGACAAAAGTTTCTTAACATTTCATCATCTATACTAATATTATAAAAAGGAAAGATTTTTATTTTGGTATGTATTGAAATAACTAAAAACTACTGAGGCGATTTCAAAAATACGTGATCAGTGAGTAACAAGCTATATCATACTAATATTATAAATGTTAAAGTTTAGATGGATGAATGTTTGTTAGAATTTGTAGCCTAAACGGCTAAACGGATTTTGATGAAATTCGGTATAGATGTAGAGGATAGTCTGGAAGGACACATAGGCTAATCATTTTTGTTTTATTTAATTCCACGCGGATGGAGTCGCGCGCGAAGGCTAGTTTTTTATAATTTTTTAATTTCACGTCGGCGAAATCGCGAGCTACGGCTAGTACTTAAATATAATGCATTCTTGTAGTGGATGTTATGAGAAAGGAAGATTTGATTGGATAAAGAGATTTTTAATTATGTATGTGGGAGTACACCGGTAGAGGTCTAGAAAGAGTTGTATTGCGTGAAAGGTGATGAAGAAGGGAGTGAGACTGAGATGACGGAAGATCTAGAGACGAAAACTTTACGTGTGTGGGATAAGGACAGAGAGATATGTATCTCTTTTCTATTACTGTGATGATTATTTATATTAATAAAAACAAAATTAGTCAATAAAATAACAGTGATAGAAAAACCCCGCGACAAACAATAGCTTCCTATAAATGGAAGGAAAATATAAACATAAATAAAATAATCGTCATTAATCAAACATCCAATAAAGATAACGTACAATCAGAGAATCTGGCAGTGTTTAAGTTGCAATCGTTTCAACATTTTGAGACGGGAAGTAATCTATACTTAATATTATTAAGGGGAAAGATTTGTATTTCTGTACGTATCTTTCATTAAAAAGCTACGTTATCAGTGAATAGAGTAGGCTATGTTTTTATTATTTTTTAATTTCACAAGGGCGAAGTCGCGAGCAACAGCTAGCAAACAATACAAAACACTGCCGGTACTAGACGGCTAATTATTATGCCGTCATTTGCAACTCAATTGGAATTGGTTATTCGTAAGAATCGGAGTTATAGTTTGTCTAAATAAGTTAGTTTAGTTTGACAATTCATGTCAATTCATGTGACAATTTAATAGGGATGGGTTGTGTAAAATCAAGCATGAATCTTTTCGATTTTTATTCGTATGGAAGTTGGAATCGATAGATTCATAGTTATAACTTGTGAATTAAAAAAAAACACTGTTTAGTCAAATTAATAATGACCTGCAGAACCATTACAAATAATGAGAGTGGATAAATATTTATTAATACTACAGCCGTACGTAATCGAATTGGATTTCGCTATTATTATTGTCATCGCTAAATTCTCTACACCATAATTAATACTAGAATTGTCCTCTAAATTAGTTAATAAGAATATAATAATTTTATTTAAGTTCGATAAATTTTATTTAAACCGAATATCGATAGTTCATAATTAATTGTTCGCTATGGGTGCGTGTTTCGTCACTACGATACCTGTCTATTAAGTACGGCATTTGCCTTCATACAAATTGAATTCTATACTTCATATACATCATTTATCAAACTAATCTATCTTATTTAGACACACTATAGTCTCGTATCAAACACTGCGGATTTCCGCAACTGTACATAATTACATGTAAACTGATTCATATTAAATCAGTTCACGTTATGTATAATTCATATCAGTTACCTAATCATTAATATGTTTACATTAATAGCACTCTACCTAATTAATCAAACGTACGGTTAAGTGATATATCATTTGCTACAGCGTATAACGATTAAACTATAAAACACTAGCTTTCGCTCGCGACTCCGTCCGCGTGGAATTAAAAAAAAAAACAAAAATAAGTAGCCTATGTATTCTTCTAGATTATCCTCTACATCCATGCCATCATCGAGATCCGTTCAGCAGTTAAGGCTACAAACTCTAACAAACATCCATCAATCCATCCATCCATCTAAACTTTCGCATTTATAATATCAGTAAGATTGCTTTTTAATTAACATAGCCGCTTCTAGACTTTTCAAAATAAATTCTTTTGTACTAGATATTACCTGCGACTTTATCCCACAAAAACTGTATAATTTAAGACATTAATATAATTGTAACAACGTAATTAACTTCAACACTTCTATTGATTTCCGCTAGAATAGCGCGCTTTTCAAATACGCGTGTAAGGACGGGACGTATATGGCGATGAATAGTGTTGCGCCAATTTCTTCTAAACAATAAGTAGGCTGTGCCCTATTCCAGATAATCAACCATTGACCCTTTTTTACTATCCAGCACTTGCCCATCTTTATCTTACTAATATTCTTACTTCTTACTAATATTATAAATGTGAAAGTTTGGATGGATGGATGGATGGATGTTTGTTAGAGTTTGTAGCCTAAAAGGCTGAACGGATCTGGATGAAATTTGGCATAGACGTAGAGGATAGTCTGGAAGAATACATAGGCTACATTCTTTTGTATTTCTTAATACCACGCGGACGGAGTCGCGGGCGGAAGCTAGTGTATTTATAACATCCATTTCTGGCAATCTATTAAATTACATTTAGATTACTATCTAGCACATCTCTTGCTTATCTTTATCTTACTATAATATAAATGCGGAAGTTTAGTTGGATGTTTGTTAGAAGGTGTCTCCTAAACGATTTAACGAATCTCAATGATATTTGGCACAAATTTAGAACATTCTTGAAGAACGCATAGGCTACTAAGTTTTTTTTTCAACGCGATGGATTCGCGGACAATAGCTAGTTATATTAAAATAGTCATAGGAGAGTCAACTTCTTTACTCTAATATTCTTTCTTTGATAACTCCACCTATCTTGTTCTACAGGATTGTCTTGGCTTATAGTGTTGAGGCCTCCGCACATGCATTATGTTTAGTTTTATCAATTGATTGAATCTATTTTAATCTAACTATTTATCTATTTCTATCTATCTATTTACTTCCTATATTACATTCGGCAGTATACGCATATATGCTATTTGGTTAGGAAGTATATAAAACATTACTGTTTTTATTCTTAGTAACTAACTATTTATAAAAAAGTATTCTTTGTCGCAATGTAACACAATCCGGGAAGTGTAAATCTATTTCAGGGATGCCAAACCTTTTTACGTTTACGTGCCAACAAGAAAAAAAAAGTTTTTCATGGAAAATTAACAAGGTTATCAAAAATAGCTACTGGATTTTCTAACACAAGCTAACGTTGTAGAATACTGTTCATTTAAACCGAAAGAATTAACCATGTATTTCAAATCATTTATTTGCATCTCTTTTGTTATCATTGATTTAAAAAAGACTGCAATGTTAATTTAAACAAGTTACTGCTGTCGAAACCCAGTTACATTTGTGCCGTTTCTACTCCTACGTCACATACATGTTTCGCAACGTCTGTTCAAAAATCTACCAACTTCATTCAGTCACGAACTCTCCAAGATAATTGACGCTAACACGGTTAAAAATAGTTTCATGCCGTAAAATATATTAAAAAAAAATAAAACATGAATAAACATCAAAATAAAAATAAGTTAGAATAAAAAAAATATAAAATAAATTAAAAAAAAGTGTTATTATTAGTTTTAAAATGTACCTTTTTTAGCAAACATTTCTTTGTTCAGTAAGTATTCACTTATTATTCACGCTTCCCTCCGCTTATTAAACTAAAGACTGAACGTTCTGTTCTACGTAATAACGTAATTTGAATAAAAAACGCAGGAGTATTGCTTAAAACTTTTAATCACAAAGTTTACACGTAACCTACAATCGGTCGACACTCAAATTCGGGGCACGTGTGCGGAATGAACGATGAATGAGTGAGTCATCGGTCATCCAAAATGGCGGCGAACAATGACGCTCATACCACGGCCTAGGAAACTTGTGCAGTATTATGTTGAAATATTTACGTCACTGACATTGACAACAAGCGTGATATTTATAAAACTACAATGTTTTACTATTTATGTAATACAATTTTTACTTAATATTATTTTACATTGTATGTAATAATTTGTGTTTAGTAAATAAAATTATTTTATTAATATATTTTACTTGAAAATTCTATATATTAGATTAAAAACAGTATACTATAGACCTTTAATTTTTAATGATATTTTATATAATTTTTACCTAATTTCGAAGTACGCCATCCGCTTCCGCGTATCACTGTGTGCATATTGCATACCATCATTCAATATACACTCCAAAACCCTACCACAAACCACAACACTCACAATTTTAGTCAAATTATGTCTATTATAGTTTTATCATCTTTAAAAATTAATTACATTTCGCGATTAAAATATAGATTTAATTTACGTTAATAATTACGGAATGTCTGTATTTTGATTATTTGTTTTTGAACATTTTAGTAATATTTTCCTGTTTTACAAGGATAAACACAGATATTTAATTTAACTTAAAATTGGCAAATACAGGAGTATTTTGCCAAACGAGTATTCCGCGCGGCAAAACTTTGTACATTTTGTTTAGCTATTGATAAAATTTATGTCAAACTTTCACTCGGCCGCCGAACTTGTTTTGTTCTTCAGTGTCGACGACCTTGCGGATTACGGTTGCATTTTTTTCTCCCAATATTGGCAGGCCTGGGTTCGATCCAACGGCGGATCCAGGGGGGGGTCATGGGGGTCATGACCCCCCACTGAGCTGGTTGGTCAAGGGCTTGACAAAATATATTTACATATTTTGTCAAGCTCTTGACTTGACTTGACCACAAACTATGTGACCCTCCCCTGGCGCCATAGTTGGATCCGCCCATCGTTTGATCACAACTAATTTTAACAAATCTTATGTTACTTCTTACTCTTACTTATATTATAAATGAGAAGTTATAGATGGATGGATGGATCTTAGAGTTTGCAGTCTGAATGAATCTGAATGAAATTTGACATAGATGTAGAGGATAGTCTGGAAGAATAAAGAGCTACTTTATATTCGCAGGAGTTGCGGGCGACGGCTAGTCTATTTAGAGCGCGCGCACACCTTTGACTAAACTATCTCACAACTGTTTAGTCGCGCTTTGATTCCTATGAGCTTATATGGAAATGCACACACTACTCGATTTTTAGTGCAACTAAACAGTTGAATTGGCTGCGATATTACAATCACACAACAGTTGTGCGATAGTTTAGTCAAAGGTACGGTTCGCGCTCTTAGAATATTAACCTACAAGGTTACTTAGATAAAGAATATATCAAAGTATCGTAACACAGATCGTGTATACCAAGAAAATCATAAGGAATTTATAATATTAACCCTGATAACAGTCGCTCCATAAACGAGATAAACATGGCCGCCGCTACCGCATTGTGTTGTGAAGGAACGTTTCCACTAACCGATTCGAACGACCATACTCGTCATTAGTCAAACCCAAGGTTATTCGAACTTTATGACAGCTCGCAATGTACAGTCGATAAAATTAACGATGCTACACCTTAAAAAAAACATACAGACGAATTGAGTACCTCCTTCTTTTGGGAAGTCGGTCAAAAAAAACAAATGAACGCAGCTTATAAATGTGTGCACGAAAAATTTCTTTTCTTTTTATTATCCCTTCGTTTGCACTCAATGCTATGTAATCTATACTAATATTATCTATACTAATATTATAAAGAGGAAAGATTTGTATTTTTGTATGTATTGAAATAACTCAAAAACTACTGGATCGATTTAAAAAAATCTTTCACCTTTAAAAGGGTAATTTATCTGTGAGTAACATAGGCTATACTTTTTTAATTTCACGCGGGCGAAGTCGCGAGCAACAGCTAGTTAGTTATATGTAGGAAGCGGAGTTTTGTCTCGTTGCAATGAACAAGGCAATTTTTCTTGGACACCGCGGATTTCCGCGACTGTATACCAACATGTAAATCTTTTCGAAAGATTAGTAGAGTCTTGTCAAGTCGTGGTCTCGTCTAGCTTATATTTAACGTAATGTTCGTAACCATTGAAATTACAGCATTTTTTCACTTATTATCACGTATTTAATTTATAATTGCTGTATTTTTCATTTCAAGGTTACACTTGTCTAAATTATACGTGATTTATTCAGCTAATCATTCACTTTCTGTTTGAATATGGACACGGAATTCATCAATATATCAGATTTGTGCAACTAGTTTTAAACGATAATATAACCGTTACCATGTAAATCCACTTCGATATTCATAATTCGATTCGATAATCATACTAATATTATAAATGCGAAAGTTTAGATGGATGGATGTTTGTTATAGTTTGTAGCCTAAACGGCTGAACGGATAACGAAATTTGGTATAGATGTAGAGGATAGTCTGGAAGAACACATAGGCTACTCAGTACTGTTTTTTTTTAACTCCACGCGGACAGAGTCGCGGGTGAAAGCTTGTAATATTATAAATGCGAAAGTTTAGATGGATAGATGGATGTTTGTTATAGTTTGTAGCCTAAACTGCTGAACGGATCTCGATAAAATTTGGCATACACGTTGAGGATATTCTGGAAGAATATATAGATACTTGTTTTTGTTTTTTTTTATTTAACGCGGACGAAGTCGCGAGCTAAAGCTAGTCCTTAATCCTTCTGATTGACATTGACAGATGTCATAGAGACGGGACTTGTATGCCCATCGTCTAGTTGTGCGCCGTTATTCCGGGGAGGTAACGAGTCGCATGCGAAAGCTAGTAAAATCATAATTAAGAGTTGAGACATATATAAACAGTCTGGTGACAGTCTGTCTGTTCACAACATACATATCAAACATGACAACGATCCACTCTTCAGTAAAGTAAATATTTGTACGTACAAAAAAATAACACTTAGACTACGCATATGATAAACAAAGATGAATGAAGACGTTTATATTATGTTTACCATCGGCTTTCACAGATGAACCTGAAGAAATTTAAATTACTATCTCTTTCTTTTTATATTAGAATGACAGAGATAACGAATGTTTGTACAAAGTAAACGCACGGATAGATAAATGCGGTAGTTCATTATACGATCGTCTTTTGTTATCAAAACAATGCTAGTTCGATGCCCATTGCATTTAATTAATATTAGCTTTCGCCCGCGACTCCGTCCGCGCGGAACGGAAAAAAACAAAAGTGAACAGCCTATGTGTTCTTCCAGACTATCCTCTACATCTATGCCAAATTTCATCGAAATCCGTTCGGCCGTTTAGGCTACAAAGTCTATCAAACATCCATCCATCCTTCCAACTAAACTTTCACATATATAATATTAGTAAGATTAGTAAGATTAAGTGATAACTTACACGCGATAGTTTGAAGTTTTAAATATGATGTTTAGGCCCGTTTACAAGCGGTATTAAACAATTTAAATGGAACATATTCATTTCCAATCATGTTTATATTGAAGTGCTTTAAAGCGTCGCTTTTTGTCGCTCAGTGTTGCATCTTGAGTGCTGGGCAAATTAAAACTTCGACTACAGGGGTCAGCTGCACCCTTAACCTCACCTTGTCTACGTTCATAATACATTTTAAAGTTACTTCTTACTATATCATACTAATATTATAACTGCGAAAGTTTAGATGGATGGACATCCATCACAAACAAACATTTGTTAGAGTTTGTAGCCTAAACGGCTGAACGGATTTCAATGAAATTTGACATAGATGTAGAGCATAGTCTGGAAGAACACATAGGCTACTTACTTGTTTTTTTTAATTCCACGCGGACGGAGTCGCGGGCGAAAGCTAGTATAATGATAAATCATTCTTTGTAAATCAATGTTGTAATGATTAGAAATTAATTCTAATTACTGCATAGGTATAAAAAATTTTTTATCTCATCTTCAACATCAACACAACATTCACTGGCCGGTTTCCCAGCTACATTTAACCATTCGTTAGTGTTTTGATTCGATAACTTTATAAAATGCCTTTCCGAACTAGGTAATTTGAGTTTTATTCCTTTGAAACGTAGGTTTACCATGAATCAATAGGTAGTGATAAAATTTACGTAAACTTCAGAAACCCATCATAAATGAAATCATTTAACCGGTTAGGAAACGTTTTATTTCAATTGGAATTCACTTTATCGTAGTTTTACGAGTATTCGTCAATATTTTTTTTACTGATAAGTATAACTAACCGTTTTTACACATTTTTAACACTTTGATAGTTATTTTAAAATATTTTAAATACAAAAGCATTCACATAATTACATACCAATGGTTTGGTCGACGACATGATCGCTTCCCGGTATAATTTGATAAATTATTTAAATTCCCAGGGGTAATACCAAGCTTAGGGTTATCAATATATTCGTATTATTTACATTTATATTTGAGTTAATTATTGATGTTTAAAACAAAATTAATTAAAAAAATCTACTTACAAGAATGATATTTGTATCTATGAATCAGGATAAGTTTCTCAAATAACTTTGATTAAAAATTCGTTTTCTTAATTACAAATGAACACTGAACAATTTCACAATAACTGGGCACTGATACTTTTATAAAAAAGAAACTTAACGAAAAGTACTCACAGATTAATTACATGAAACAGGAATGTCACCCCGAGTATCACAGAATGTAATAAAATGAACAACACTGGCCGCAGACAAAGTCTAACTTTAAAAAAGGAAACAATAACTCAACCGAAAAGGTTTTATTATACCAGGATAATCTGTGTTCGAAATTCAAATTTTAATATTGGAACGAGAAGTGCGCGCGCTTCGGTTCGTATCCGTCCATTCACTAAAGCAAATCTGTAAGCTGTCTCAGACAGGCGTGGTGACAATTAAAGTCGGCTCATATAAACAGACGTAAGCATTAATGCGTAGCTCCAAATATTAATTGAAATGCATTTTATGTCTTCCATTTGAAGATAAAATCTCAATAGCTTCTAGGTAAATATTCATACATTTGAAATGCAAAGTTTGTAAGAAAAATCTTAAAAACGAACACGTATTACGATGTCAAACATGAATATACGAAATACAACCAAAATGTAAAGGTATTCTTCTTTCTACGGTTATTTTCAAATTTACACATAAATTAATGTTTATGAAGTTATCTATACTATTTATACTTCTATACTATTATAATGAAGCGTAAACCCACACTTCTTTGTTGCCTAAGATGTCAGCAATTACAGCATATTTTTGAATAATTCTTTTTTTAATAAAAAGCCCTACACTTACGTCACGCTTTAGGCTATATATTTTCACGCCATTAAACTTAGGGGTAAATATTTTGGATAAAAACCCTAATGTGGGAAAGAGACCATAAGTTGCTGCCAACATCAAGGAAGCAAGACTGTCAAGGTTTGTCTGGTCACGTCATTTTGACATTTGCTATCGATAATTTGGCAAATGTAAACAATAAAATAAATTTTTCACAATTTCTTGCGGATGAAGCCGCACGGGAACAGCTAGTTTTAAATACATAAAACAAGCTGTAAACCGCAAAATTGTGCCTTACCTAAAGAGCCATCGAACTGTTGAGAGTTCTGTGTCATTTATTATTATATTCAATTTATAAAAGGTAAGCTTATTTGATAGCTATTAACGTTAATCTAATTTAAGTACTAGAAAAAGAGAACGAAATAAGATCGAACATCAAATAAGATGTCGTCTATAAGAATTGTCTAAGGTCTTAAGTAAGCAGATGTTACGAACAAGCAGGACCCTTAACAGGTAGTAAATACTTTTGTAGAAACAACTTCCATCTTAAATGGAGCCATACTTTATCTATATCTATACTAATATTATAAAGAGGAAAGATTTGTATTATATTTTTGTATGTATTGAAATAACTCAAAAACTATTGGGCCGATTTTAAAAATTCTTTCACCGTTAGAAAGGTAATTTATCTGTGAGTGACATAGGCTGTGTTGTTTATTCTTTTTTAATATCACGCGGGCGAAGTCGCGAGCAACAGCTAGTACCCGTATAAAGTTTTTAAAAATATTTATGATCGTCATTTCTATGTTATGTTTTCCTCAAGACCTTCTAAAGAACAGCATTAGGTAAATCTAGAGAAACGTTACTACCCATAACACCGTTAAGACCTTTATTAATTTCTAAAACAAGTTATTATGGGCACTGTAAAACATGTTTAGTATCCACTGCCGAAACACGTACTTCATATTTTGCGTGTAGGAAACCCTATTTTAGTCTCCTATCCCTTCTCACCTTTTACTTGTATGGGGAAGCTTTTGAATGATGTGGAGATCTTTAGGAAGGTGAAATTCCTTTGTGCGTTCTTTGTCGATTTGAGGTAGTACACATCTGGTTTTAGCTAGCGGTCGCTTCGCTATTTCTGCGAATTCAGACGACCGCTTGCTCTAGCCACCTTATGATATAAATTCCATTTGGTAAAAATCTCATCTTGGAAGTAACTTCTCTTATAAAATAGTTACTCCTTTCGTTACATAGGTAGTACTAGCTTCCGCCCGCGACTCCGTCCGCGTGGTATTAAGATAAAAAAAAAAAGTAGCCTATGTGTTCTTCCAGACCATCCTCTACGTCTATGCCAAATATCATCCAGATCCGTTCAGCCTTTTAGGCTACAAACTCTAACAAACATCCATCCATCCATCCATCCATCCAAACTTTCACATTTATAATATTAGTAAGATTAGAGGGGTTTTTAATTTATTTTTTAAAATAACAATACCGTTTGTACTATTTTATTTTTTTAACAAACCGAAACCGGTTTCTGCTAGTTATTGAAGTAGAAAATTATCTCTTTAAATAAATATCAGACAATCATAAGTGTGGGGATTTAAAATCCCTTTCATCTAACGCGTGTTATCTACACCAGTGGAAGTGCACTCTAAATAAATATTTGTACATTTCTACATCAATCTTATCTACAATTACGATGTAAATAAAATATTTAATAATACATTTGAGTACAAAATACTTTTAAAATTTAAACCATCATAAAAATGTACTTATTTTATTTTTACTATTAATAAAAGAGATGGTTATTACCATGTTTTTGTTTGTCTTTACAAAAGACTATTTAATAATATTTAATACTTTGTTTTATTTAACTGTTTTTTAAACTGTTTTTTAAACTGTTTTTTAAACTGTTTTTTAAACTGTTTTTTAAACTGTTTTTTAAACTGTTTTTTAAACTGTTTTTTAAACTGTTTTTTAAACTGTTTTTTAAACTGTTTTTTAAACTGTTTTTTAAACTGTTTTTTAAACTGTTTTTTAAACTGTTTTTTAAACTGTTTTTTAAACTGTTTTTTAAACTGTTTTTTAAACTGTTTTTTAAACTGTTTTTTAAACTGTTTTTTAAACTGTTTTTTAAACTGTTTTTTAAACTGTTTTTTAAACTGTTTTTTAAACTGTTTTTTAAACTGTTTTTTAAACTGTTTTTTAAACTGTTTTTTAAACTGTTTTTTAAACTGTTTTTTAAACTGTTTTTTAAACTGTTTTTTAAACTGTTTTTTAAAATGTTTTATGTTATTTTAACATACAGAACGATAAGAAACTACAATTAATTTTTAAAATAACAATACCGTTTGTACTATTTTATTTTTACTATTAATAAAAGAGATGGTTATTATAATATTTTTGTTTGTCTTTACAAAAGACTATTTAATAATATTTACTTTGTTTTATTTCGTAAAAAGTGTCTATTTTAAAATGTTTTATGTTATTTTAACATACGGAACGATAAGAAACTACAATTAATTTTTAAAATAGGTCTTTACAATAAACTAGATATATTTTGTAGGAGATTCAAGGTTTTGCCTTTTAACTGTCGGAACTTTTTAAAAAGATAAACTTAAGCTGAACCACAAGATAAGATAAGGAAAAGTGTCAATCAAATGTTCTTTACAAAAGGACAGGTAAGATTCCGGAACAGGATACCTTACATGCGTGTTATTAAAAAGAAATTAATAAAAAATATTTTAAAAGGAAGACGTAGAGAAGAAGAAGACTTTATTAACTACTAAAAAGATATAATAAATAAAACGATAAATAATGTTGAATTAATAATTTATTACGCAATCATATTTACATTTAATAAATCAAAAGTTAAAAACAATTTTGTATTTCATTAAACATATTTTAATTAATTCTCTTTCTTGGAATATCTTCCAAAAGTATCATTATTGGTAAAATATAATTTCCCTTGTATAACATACAGACTAATAAACATAGACTAAGAAATTAAAGAGGGGACGGAGTCTACAACGCCCTCTGAGAGGCACTTAATAATTAAGTCACTTTTGCGTTATTTTTTGAGCAATGTAGTTTTTTCATTACGTATTTATATTTGAAATTCGAAACATAAGAAGAAATAACTTCTTTGTCATATAATAAAATGTATTATTTAAAAAAAAATAGATCACTACTCAAAAAAATACGCATAAGTAACTTATCTTATACTAAATTTTATCAAATAGCTTATTATCTACTTCAATACTAACTATAAAAACAACACGTACATTAAAATAATTCATACATCCATTTATTCCTTGTATTTGTATGTAATTCTATCTTTATTTCTTAGCCTAAGTTATTAAGCAACTTGACTGCTACAAGTTTTGTACCTTTTTACTTGACAGAGGAGTTTAATTGCCGAAATACTTGAATTAATATTCTTATAGTTATTAAAGGACAATTTATTTAAAAAAACATTTATTTTTCATTTTATTCTAAATCCGAAACGTTTTCACCGTAGAGAAACTGTTTTTTAAACTGTTTTTTAACTGTTTTTTAAAACTGATTTTTAAAACTGTTTTTTAAACTGTTTTTTAACTGTTTTTTAAACTGTTTTTTAAACTGTTTTTTTTAACTGTTTTTTAACGGCTTTTCTTAGCAAGAGGTGGATGAATTAAAAAATAGTGGCATCATGAAGAAGGAAGTCACTGAATTGATGTATAGATCTATCTGGAGAACGAAAATTAAAATACTCAAAAATTACAATACGGTAAAAATTTAGTTAACGCTTATTTTCAAATATACACTTCACTTCTCACAGTTTTCTAACGTAATGGCCGCCATGTATCAGACGTGTTTGATTGTCAAATATTTACTCAATTTCGGCGTTAGATTAAAATGAACAGATTATAAGAGCGGGAGCACCTACCACTTTTGACTAAACTATCGCACAACAGTTTGGCGATTGTTTCGCAAAATATTCAACTGTTTAGTTGCACTACTAAAACTCCAGAAGTGTGCATCCATATAAGCTCATAGGAATCAAAGCGAGACTAAACAGTTGTGAAGTTTAGTCAAAGGTGTGCGCGCTAAAGCATAACTTATGTACAGATGTAATAAAATTATTGTACAAATATGACACTTCAGAACTCTCGTAATATTGTACAGTCAATGAAATTAAAAAAATATACAATTAATTTCTACTGCCGAAACAACGTAACAACGTTTACATGCAACATTTATTGTATGCAAATTTTAACTCACATTGGTTAAACACAACTTAATAATTATTACATGACTATGTTTACAAAGCTGGAAAGCCTCCTAGTACGAAAAGTACTTAAATTAAACCTTTTAAATGCATATAGTGCTTTATAACAAATGCTTTTCAAAACGACATAATCTCAATTAATTGTCTTTAAAAATAAACATTAGGGACCTGATTTAGACACTTCTTCTTCGTTCTCCTTCTTTCTACTTCTGGATAGCTTCGCGTATATCTCATCAACAGTCTTATTTCTCGTTTCGTGGAAGAATATCACAGTATAGAAGGAAGCGGCAAAGCAGACTATAGAAAAGAACAGAAGTGTCCAATGTATGCCGATCATTTCGCTGAGATTCTTGAACCATTTCATTTGTACGAAGTTGCTGAGTTTAGCGCATATGTTCGCGAATGACGACACCGTTCCTCGTAACTGGAAAATAAGTTTTCATTAGATCTTCTTTTGTATAATACAATGGTAAACTAATCGATACAAATAAACATGAAACGATCGGAGCGCCTGTTGAAATTAAATAGCAAATGTTTAATTTCAACAAACCATTCTTTTGCTAACATTTTTTTAAAGGAAATAGAAGCGAAATAAATTAAAGCATTTCTCTTTATAAAATTATAGATTATATTCACCTGGAATGTAAAGAGATCGGTGATGATGATGTAGGATATCGGTTGGAAGCCGGCTGCATCAGCAAAAATGCAGACGCACATTGCCAGCACTGGCAGCCAGCCTGGCAGCCAGCTGCCCTCTGCGGTCACGTAGAACCATGCGGATAGGGTCAACATACCCACGCCCATTGCAAGTGAGGTCGTGATCAGTAGTAACTGAAAGAAAATCAGTTCTTTATAAGCATGTCTTTTATTTCTATGAGTTATCTGTCTTATCTAAATCAAAGAACACAGACTGAAACACCATCCTTTTTAATAATTGAAAATAATGGCATCTAGTTTAAAAACAAAATTTCTGGCATCTTTGCCAGAACTGGCAGTTTAAATTACTTAAGCAACTTCGCTAGTTGATCACCAACCTTTCTGCCAGTCCTTTCCACGATACAAGTGGCGACTATCGAGCCCAGCAGCTGCACAACACCTATCATTATTATCTGCTTGTTGGGGCTGAGCTTGAGACTGATGTAGTCAGCCGCGCGCTCGAACACGAAGCCCGCGTAGATGAGTACGATCAAGTAGCCATCAAACTGCTGCGTTATCTTGATCACTAATGTTATTATGAACGCTTTGAATGTCGGCTTGTCCTTCACTGGAATTGAGAAAATGATTTTTTTTTTAAATTAACACTGGCTTTTATCGGCTTGTTGGCTCTGTGAAATGTTTAATTAAAGGATAACGTGACGCAGTACATGAAAAGAATATATAAAATAGGTGAAGTAAGGAGTGAGAGTGCGGCCTACATTTAAGAATCTATATCTTGAAGTGTATATTTTTTAAATTATTAACTAAGCTGAGATCTTGTTAAGACTTCTTGTACTCCATTAATGGCCAGTCTCCCAGATACGTTTAACAATTCGTTAGTGTTTTTGATTCGATAAATTCTTGTAATGCGTTTCTGAACTACGTAACTTGAGTTTTACTCCTTTGAAATTTAGTTAAACCTAATTAATTACTATGTATTGATAAAATAAACGGATACTTCAGCAACCGAGCATAAGTAATATTGCAACTTTATGATTGATACATTTGTCACTTGTTTTTAATAATTATAAAACTTACGTATAATTCCCCATACTGATTTGGAGTCAGACTGTGTACGTTTTTCAGCCTTCACTATGCCCTCTACTTCTTCCTCCACTTTACTATCTAATGTCGATACACCTCGGAGCCAAGCCAATACAGTTTTGGCTTCCTGGAAAAAATTCACAAATTATTGCATTGACCAGAAGCTTCTTTGTCTATAAAAAAGCAATTACGAGCAAGTAGTTGATATTTTCTGTCAAACAGCTAATAGTTTAGTTTTCGTCAACTCATCTGCCAATTAATGTAACTGCAGTATATGCAAAATTACCAGTAATCTAGGATAATTATTATAATTACAGAAAAATTACGTGAAATTATTTTGAGTGAAAAATGATAATTTAACCGATTACAGCACAAATACTACTGAAATATGAAATTGTTGATTTCCTTTGTCAATTATGTGATTATTTATGTATAATTATTTTTATAGAATACAAGTTTCCGCAATTATGAAATAAAGGTGGCTACCAAGCGAACTGTTCGTCTAATATTGTGTTCATATGAAAACAATAGTGAAAAGATTATTATTTTTGTAACATAGCAAAATACCGAAAATAAAACATTGCCTCAAATAATACCACAGGCGTTAGAATTAAGATGTTAACATAATAATTTGCAAATTTCATCTTATTTGTAATGGTTGCCAGTACTAAATTATCTAAATTTTTCAGTCATACACACATGTTATTATCAAGGAAGTTCTCACATCGACTTTTCCCTGTTTGACGAGGAACTCGGGCGTCTCCGGCATAAGCAGGAAGATGAAGAACACGACGGTAGGAACAAACAATCCTATCCAAAGTAATGTAGTCGGCTCCAGTAAGTCAGCGCCAATGTAGCTTGCCAGGTAACCGATGTTTCTGAAAAAAAAGTTTTACTATTTTTAATTCTCGGTATATTCACTAGATGGCACTATTCCCAATTCTATACATTTATATTATATTTCGTGTGCATTGTTGAAAAGACAATTTTTAAAATCTGACAAACTGTAATAATACATATTTTATCTCCATAATCATGAAATTACTTTCTTCTATCATTATTAAATAGAAATTACTAGATTTAGAATTGTCTAGACAATTCATTAGAGTTTCATTGATACGTAACTAGAGATGCTAATTGTGAACACTATCACGTAATGTTGTCAAGACTGTTCATTGACGTCTTAAGAGTATCCATAAAAACTGCAGGACAAATCTATTTCGAAATCGACTTTTTCCTTCAAATTGTTACCGTCAAATTAGTCTTCTAAACTTCACCCTCGTGAAACCAGTTCTGGGATCTTAAACTGTTGAAAACTAAATTAAAAATATAACCCTGATCTTCTAAATTCAAAAACCAGTTCACTTAATTACAATAAAATTATCGCTAATTAAAACAATTGACAGATAAAAAATAAGGTTATGCGAATCTTTTAATACTCGTTTCAAATGCGTCATATTTGATGGTCAAACCATTTGGAGCATTTATTACCCTCGTTATTAATTACAATTAAAATGCACAACCTAAAGGCAAACCCTGGCGTGTGTCATAGGACTGTTATGTACTTAGAAACCTTGCTATCTCTGCAAGGTTAAGACCGTAATGCAAAACCTAAACCTAACTTATAGCCTTCATTAGGGTATGGTAATTCCCCGGACCCCGGTCGATCCGGTCCTCTTACGCAAATGTCGCTACGAAAGTATGTGGCAATAATGAGAAAGGCACCTTCTAGAATCGCATGGAACATCGTATTCTGTGGCGTTCGAAAAATACAACGTTATTGTTTTTTTGTTGTATTAAAACCAATTAACTAACCTTTGGGATTTCCAGATTTTCGTATAAAATCTGGGTTTTACCAAAATCAATGCGTTTTGTATGTTTTTTCTCGACTTTAACGGTAAAGAACCGGTCCAAAGCAGGCCATACGAATGAAGATTGCATTAAGTTGTCATTAATTTTGCGACTATATTTTTGACACATATATTCCTATGATTTATTCAAAATGGAATATATCTTATCTTACTTACTAATATCATAAATGCGAAAGTTTAGACGGATGGATGGATGTTTGTTAGAGTTTATAGTCTAAACGGCTGAACAGATCTCGATGAAATTTGGCGTAGACGTAGAGGATAGCCTGGAAGAACACATAGGCTACTCAATTTTGTTTTTTTTTAATTCCTCGCGGACGGAGTCTCGGGCGAAAGCTAGTTTTTTATAAATTACTAAGTTACTAGACTCTAGTGTTGTTTGTTACATTGCCTAGAGCATAGGCATTTCAAGTAAGAGCGAACGCACACCTTTGACTAAACTATGCACAACTGTTGTGCGATTGTCGATTGTTTCTCAGCCAATTCAATTATTTAGTTGCACAACTAAAATCGAGTAGTGTGCACATCCATATAAGCTCATAGAAATCAAAGCTAGACTAAACAATTGTGCGATAGTTCAGTCAAAAGTGTGCGCTCTCTCTAAATATATATTCGACAATTAAATCGTGTAAAAATCCCTTTAGTGTAATTCGATCATTTTGAGTTTTTAACCGACTTCCAAAAAGGTTCTCAATTAGTTTTTTTTTGTTACTTTGTGATTCAGCTTCTGGTTGTCCGGTTTTCATTTTTTTTTCGTCATTTAATGCGTGTCTTTTGGATATTTTTTCATCATATAATTATATCTAATCTTTATCCCACTCTATGTAGGGTTGCACTAGTGTTCGTTCCTTCGTTCAGATCATCTTACGTCATTTTGTCACTTCCTTGATCATGTCATATTTTACACAATCTATCCATCTTTTAAAACTAAAGATACATCCTTCAACGTGCTTATTGTCACGTGCATATTTCAAGAATATAGTAATCTTATTCCAACGTTGATTTATTTATTTCCGCATCTTTATGAGGGCATTACGAATTCAAATTGCATTGCCTTGAATATTTTATTGCAGTACCATCTTAATAACAATTTTATAAACAACTGTTCTATCAAATGATTCGAATGAGTCATGTTTTTAGAGTGGATGTAATGTAATGTAAGATGGAATGTAATGAAAGATGGAATGTAATGTAGAGTAAATGTAAACGAAAGATTGACATTGCCTAGTTTACATTATACCAACACAGTAAGTTGCACTGGCATAGCATGGCTTATTTTGGCTCACTGGTGCCAGTTAGCATCTATTGCAGTGCTGATTTTGAGCACTGTCCAATTGTTCTGACAATGTGAACCGAGCAGGTAATCGTCAGTTTAAAGTTACCACAAATATACAGTTTGTATTTAATTGAGGTAGCACTCGTCGAATCAGTAATTAAAGTGTTCTTAAGATTCATTTTATAATTAGTGTTTTGTTTTTCGTATAACACCGAATTAATACACCACTATCTAGTTCCCCGCGACTTCGTCTCCGTGAAATTAATAAAATCCCCGTTAGTCACTGGTAACGTAGCTTTTTAATGGTGTAAGAATTTTTATAATCGGACGAGTAGTTTTTGAGTTATTTTAATACATACAAAAATACAAAATGCAAATCTTGTTTATTATTTATTACGTGGGAGAGGTGTGAAGAGATAGACGAGTGGCGTATCGACTAACTTTATTTCGGAGTACCGACCTTCACCCAACATTTTAATTTATTATAATAACACAGATAAAATATGTGACATCTCCTTTTTTTTTTTTTTTTTTTTTTTTTTTTTTTTTAACTAACTACATTCTACTGTTAACATACTAGCATATATAAGCACTACTACTACTACAAGCTATAAATTGTAAGATTACAGACACAAATGACAGTTAATGAAATAATGCAACAAAGATTACAAAACAAAAAGCATAAAGCAATACAAAAAAAAACTTACATTACGCGTTTAAAACATGAACATTTCACTTTACTCAGTTACATACCAGTTCCTTAGGAGTACCCGTACCGTTCAGGAGGCCTCACTGTCCTGCCAAATTTGGTGATGTGTAAGTTACTGCCTTCACGGTTTCTATTACACGATGGTGACTGGGTGGAAGGTTGGTGAGATTGGACACGGGCAGGGTTGACGTGCGCGCACTCGCCGCTGAAGTTGAAGTCGTCCGCATCATACGGCGACACGTATGACTCACTACGGAACTGGCTATCTTTTATAATATGCCTACGGTTTCTGCGTATCTCACGCCCTGTGTACATTTTTATAGTATAAGAGCGGAGCCCTATATTCTTTACAATGACGCCGTTGGACCAACCTCCATTAATGAAAACTTTTACTTTATCTCCTGGGTTTAATTGCTTTAACTGTTTACAATTCTTATCGTAGTAGAACTTTTGATCATTTTGTCGTTTGCGTAAACCCTCTATTATTGTATTTTTATTTATAATTTTCGGTTCGAGAAATATTGGCGCCCTCGGCAAAATGCCCCTAAGACTTCTATTATTTAAAAGTTGTGTAGGAGACGCTAAATTGGCACTAATTGGCGTATTTAAATATTCTAAAAGCGCCAAACGAAATTCCGACTGATCGTAGTACGTTTTTTTAAGCATCCTTTTGACAGTTTGAACTGCCCGTTCTACTTGTCCGTTGGACTGCGGGTACCGCGGGGACGAGGTAACGTGTTTAAACTGCCAATCAATCTCGAATTGCTTAAAATATTTTGACGCAAATTCGGGACCATTGTCTGTCATTAAAATATCGGGAATGCCTTGTCTACAAAATATGATTTTTAAGTTATTGATGACCTCCAACGAGGTCATGGTATTTAGCTCGAGCACTTCTATGTACTTACTATAGTAATCGATCACTAACAAATACGGTTTGCTCGCAAAATGAAATATATCCACTCCTATTTTAGACCATGCCCTACTGGGTATCTCGTGAGGTGTTAAACTTTCTTTATTATTTTGTTTTCTATAAGTTAGACAAGCTTGAGCTTCGAGGAAATTCCAAAGGGCATTCGCAAAAATTAAAATCGACCAAATGCTGTATTAAAGGTACATAAATTCGTGGAACTGTCATGTAATTTTACTTGGAAAAACGACTGTTTTGCGTCCAAGGTACTGAAAAATTCAGCACCTGATAACCTTGACGTGATTTCATCCAAAGTAGGCAATTTAAAATGTTCCCGCCTAATTGCTTTATTAAGATCCTTTGGATCTAAACATATGCGGATGTCCCCGTCAGGTTTTTTAACGACGGTCTTGCTATTCACCCAATCCGTTGGCCCCTCGACTTTAGCAATAACGTTTTGTTCGACTAACTCATCCAATTTACTTTTGACACTATCTCTTAACGCTATCGGTAACTTCCTAGGCGCATGTATAACTGGAGAGATATTATTGTTTAATTGTATCCTATCATCACCAGGTAAGCAGCCCATGCCTTGAAAAATATCGTCAAATTCGTCAAGAATACTCTTACTCGCCTGCTCATTAATTGCTAACACTCGGCGCACTGCATTTATTTCCTCGCACGATTGACGGCCTAAGATAGGTACCGAATCTACTTCCGCAACAATAAATTTTAATATATATTCACTACGTTTATATTTAACTTTCAAACTACATTTTCCTATAACTTGAATAGCCGTTCCCGAGTACCCCATTAACTTTGTCGAAGTTGGAATTATGCTTTGTTTACTTACACCAATTTTCGTTAAATATTTTCTCGGCAAAACATTTACGTCTGCTCCCGTGTCCAATTTCATTTTTAATACGAAATTATTAATTACTACTTCTACCACCCAGTCATTGCATTTATAAAATAAATTGTTCTTACATGCCCGATCTGAGGAGTCCTCCTGTACGGCATGGATACGACTCGCACGACACATTTTTGAATAATGATTCAATTTGTTACACTTCCTGCATGTTTTCCCGTACGCCGGACACTCGAATCTCGGGTGCGCCGTCCCGCAGTAGCCGCACGCGACGCGCCGTCCCTGCGCCGGCCGTGCCGCCCGCCACGATGACGTCACCTCGCGCCGGCCGTTACCGTCCTGCCCACTGGCGGCGGCGCCCACACTGTATGCGGGACGCGCCGAAGCGCCGGACCGGTTTATGCCGCACGTACACATCTTGTTGCCGGTCGCGGGGTGACCGCGGGACCGATTAATTACATGCACATTTTCTTCTGTCTTCACTTCAAGCACTTGTTCTCGGAGATTGTCCCTTTTTATAATACTGGCCTGAGCTCTCGACATTTCTGCTAGCTTACATATCTCAACAGTCTTATTCAGAGTGAGGTCTTGCTCTTTCAATAACCTCTCGTGCAAGCCATCATCTCTAATGCCATAGATTAGCCTGTCTTTCAATAAGTCCTCACGTAAATTTTGAAGTTCACAAGACATTGAAAGCTTACTTAGCTCTGTAATATATTGCTCCATAGACTCACACTCATGTTGACTGCGTCCAAAGAATTTGTGCCTCTCGATCGTTAAGTTCTTTTTGCCACCAAAATAACCGTCGAATTTTAAAAGCAAATCTTCCGCCGTCCTAAACTGTTCATTAAAATGCTCAAAAATTTCTTGACACTTCTCCCCAGCTACATGCAACAAGACATTGACCTGCACATCTGTTGTCTCCTTATCCAACTTGATCGCTTTCATGTAAATTTTGAAACTGTTTTTCCATTTGTTCCACTCTCGCGTTATATTGCCCGAAGTGACGTTACTAACGGAATCATCGAAGCGAAATGGCGGCGGCGGTTGCAATGCGTTATTCATCTTGCACAAACACTTGCACTTATAAAACTTTTCACTTTTAGTCCTTAAGTCAATTTTTTACTAGTTCAGCCTAAAATATTAAGAATCCTACCGGCTGCGCCATGTTTATTATTTATTACGTGGGAGAGGTGTGAAGAGATAGACGAGTGGCGTATCGACTAACTTTATTTCGGAGTACCGACCTTCACCCAACATTTTAATTTATTATAATAACACAGATAAAATATGTGACAAATCTTTCCTCTTTATAATATTAGTATAGATAACATAAAGTTTAACACAATATTGCTGTCTCTATTTATTCAAAGGGAATAAGAGAGATGAGCATATGAGTTTATAAAAGTCCTTTGACAGTGCAATTATTTCTATTGTCACTCGTTAAACCACTGCAGAATATTAATGGTTAGACTATCGTTTTACCTGTTCAGTATAAGCAAGGATCCTAAGGCGCCTCTCAGATCTATATCGCTAATCTCCTTCAAGTAGATAGGCAGGACTATGTAGCACGCGGAGCACGGTATGCCAGCTATACCACGCGCCAATATCACTGCCCAGGGTTCCAAGCTTAGTAACTTTATCTGCCAATACGCCTGCAACCAATTACACATTAGTCTATACTTGATGTTATAAAGAGGAAATATTTGTATTTTTGTATGTAAATAACTCAAAAAGTACTGAGACGATATTAAAACTTTCACAGTTTTATAGGTAATTATATAATATTTATCTGTGAATACCATCTTATATTAATATTATAAATGCGAAAGTTTGGATGGATGTTTGTTAGAGTTCGTAGCCTAAACGGCTGAACGGATCTTGTTGAAATTTGTCATATATGTAGAACATAGTCTGGAGGAACACATAGGCTACTTGCTTTTCTTTTTTTTAATTCCACGCGGACGGAGTCGAGGCCGAAAGCTAGTAGGCTATATTTTTTAATTACATGCGGCAATTACATAACCTCCTCCTTTTTAAAGTCGGTTGTTATTTTTTTTATTCAACAATAGCACTACGTCAAGCCCTACTCGTAACTCGCAGTCGAAAAATCTCTAGGAACCAAATATCTTTGTTTTAGCAAAGAGAATTAGTGTAATTTCAGGGCCTATGGTTAGTGCCGGTAAACATATTTTGACCGTTAATTTGAATCAAATTAACAATTTCATTTAAAGAAACATCGAATGTCGTGGAAATTCCAAGCGAGTAAAAAATAGTCCGGATATAAGACATCAGGAAAGAGAGACATTTTAGCTAAAGCGTGGAAACAGATAAAAACTGGCAGAACAATAACAATGGCCGCAAATAAAAGGTGACGGAATTCGTTTTTTATTACATCACTGACATTCTTTATTTAAATAATTGAACGCTAGCTTTTTAAAGATTTGTTTTTTTAATGTTCAATGATGCCAGTTGTAGGAAATTGTGGTTTCCTTTTTGACGAGGGAATGCTCTGTCTGTTTTTTATCTGTATTTAAAAGGTTAAAAGTCCAGTGACATCTTTACAATCAGTTAGAAAATTCTGTTTGAACGTGATTAAACTCTTTTTAATTTAAGTTTATATTACTGATTTCTTCAGATTCTAACACTCGGTGACAGATTTAAATAATTTGAAATAAATAAATCTTACTGATATCATAAATATGAAAGTTTAGATGGATGGATGTTTGTTAGAGATTGTAGCCTAAACGGCTGAAGGGATCTCGATGAAATTTGGCACAGATGTAGAGGATAGTCTGGAAGAACAGTCTATGTACTTGCTTTTGTTTTTTTAATGTTCAATGATGCCAGTTGTAGGAAATTGTGGTTTCCTTTTTGACGAGGGAATGCTCTGTCTGTTTTTTATCTGTATTTAAAAGGTTAAAAGTCCAGTGACATCTTTACAATCAGTTAGGAAATTCTGTTTGAACGTGATTAAACTCTTTCTAATTTAAGTTTATAGTTATTACTGATTGCTTCAGATTCTAACACTCGGTGACAGATTTAAATAATTTCCGTAATATGACGTGTACACTTAATTAGCAGAAACCAAGGTCTAGAGCTAGTTGTAAAATTAACTGAAACATTAATTATTATCTGTATATTCTTTAGTTATATTACTTATTCAGGGTTTTCCTGTATTATTTTATACTAGCTGTTGCCCGCGACTCCGTCCGCGTGGAATAAAAAATAAAAAATAAGTAGCCTATGTGTTCTTCCAGACCATACCTACTCAACATCTATGCCAAATTTCATCGAGATCCGTTCCGCCGTTTAGGCTACAAACTCTAACAAACATCCATCCATACATCCATCTAAACTTTCGCATTTATAATATTAGTAAGATAGTTTCATTTAAAAAAATTATGCATCGTCAAATATCGAGAAACTTTTTAGATAAACGTGACAATATTCGTTTTATCAAAAAGCTATAAAAACAGAATTTGCAATATTTACATATTTGTTTACTTCCGTTTATAGATTTTTTTTGTATATTTTTGTAGCAAATATTTTGATTGTTGAAACCTTGATGACTGACTTCCTTATTAAAATAAAATATATTTTAGTAGTTTTAAAAAATATTGAGTCATCCTAGTTTATCTAGTTAATTATTATTAAAATATACCACTTGCAAATAAGAGAAAAAAAATTATATGACAATATTTTTGACAGTGGAAATCTACACTAATATCCAACTAAACTTTGCTCGCGACTCCGTCCGCGTAATCTATACTAATATAATAAAGCGTAAACACACACTTCTTTGTTGCCTAAGATGTCAGCAATTACAGCATATTTTTGAATAATTCTTTTTTTAAATTCCACGCGGACGGAGTCGCGGGAGAAAGCTAGTGTTTATAAAGAACATTTTTTCGAATTTCGAGTGTAACATAGTAACATAGATTATTAATTAATTTCCGTAATATGACGTGTACACTTAATTAGCAGAAACCAAGGTCTAGAGCTAGTTGTAAAATTAACTGAAACATTAATTATTATCTGTATATTCTTTAGTTATATTGCTTATTCAGGATTTTCCTGTATTATTTTATACTAGCTGTTGCCCGCGACTCCGTCCGCGTAATCTATACTAATATAATAAAGCGTAAACACACACTTCTTTGTTGCCTAAGATGTCAGCAATTACAGCATATTTTTGAATAATTCTTTTTTTAATAAAAAGCGCTACACGTACGTCACGCTTTAGGCTATATATTTTCACGCCATTAAACTTAGGGGGTAAATATTTTGGATAAAAACCCTAATGTGGGAAAGAGACCATAAGTTGTTGCCAACATCAAGGAAGCAAGATTGCCATAGTAACGTAATTGGTATTTTCACGGATGAAGCCGCAAGGGAACAGCTAGTAAAAAATAAAAAAAAAAACAAAAGTAAGTAGCCTATGTATTCTTCCAAACTATGCTCTACATCTATGCCAAATTTCATCCAGATCCGTTCAGCAGTTTAGGCTACAAACTAACAAACACCCATCTTTTCGCATTGATAATATTATAATAACTAGTAATATAAAAACAATCTTTATTTAAATAGCGTTGTTACAATACCGTTAAATCCAGTCCCCATAAACATATATTAATATCTTTTTATGAATGAAATCCATAGTGGCGAAAAGCGTTGACTTCTCAAGTTTGCTCAAATGGCGGACAACACGCATAACTAAACGGTCAACTATTTATAGTTTTATGTTGTATACAGAAATGCTAAACACGCTATTTGTGGAACTATAAAGCTATAAAATCCTACGTACGGACCTACACAATATTTATAATAACCCTAAATTAACTAAACAAAATTATTTTTTTGTATTTGTTCGCGTTAAACTCAGGAATTTATTAAAGGATTTGATTAAATCTTTTTGCAGTCAATAGTTCAATTTTTACAGAACGTTATAAGCTATTAAACATCACGTTACGACCGTTAGGTCAGATTTTCGTTTTATCATTTTGTTCATCACAAAATGATAAAACTAAAATCTGACAAGAACGATATACTTCGTGTGGTATATGTCGGAGTACTGAAATTATTTAAAGATTAGCTGTTGCTCGCGACTACGCCCGCGTGATATTAAAAAAAAAAAAAACAGCCTATGTCACTCACAGAATAATTACCTTTCTAACGGTGAAAGAATTTTTAAAATCGGCCCAGTAGTTTTTGAGTTATATCAGTACATACAAAAATACAAAGTTTTCCTCTTTATAATATTAGTATAGATATAGATATAGATATAGATTTAATTTAAAGATATGTAATTTTTTTCAATAGCGACAAAAGCCCTTACATCTAGGTATTAACCAGATCTAATTATTATCTACACGTTTAACAAGAAAACAACATAGTATAGTAAACACAAATTATAAATAAATAGGTATATGTAGAGGTCGAAGTACAGCTTGTTTTTTTCACATTTACCTTAGTTAACCGGTATTACTTGATAATAAACACAAAAAGATTGTAATACAAGTGTAATGGGCAGATGCGCTGTGAACACACACAACAGAGGTTCTACCTGTTTCAACCTATGAGTAGAATTCTAACAATCATATCATATCTTACTAATATTATAAACAAGCTTTCGCTCGCGACAAAAAAACAAAAGTAGTAGCCTATGTGTTCTTCCAGACTATGCTCTACATCTATGCCAAATTTCATCCAGATCCGTTCAGCCGTTTAGGCTACAAACTCTAACAAACATCCATCTAAACTTTCACATTTATAATTCACTAGCTTTCGCCCGCGACCCCGTCTGCGTGGAATTATAATAAAAAAAAACAAAAGTGAATAGCCTATGTGTTCTTCCAGACTATCCTCTACATCTATACCAAATTTCATTGAAATCCGTTCAGCTGTTTAGGCTACAAACTCTAACAAACATCCATCCATCCATCCATCCATCTAAACTTTCGCATTTATAATATTAAAGTATGAAGTTATAATGTTACTATTAAAAATACTTACAATAAGCGACAACGTTGTTAGAAGGGTCATTATTTTCCGACCATACCGATCTGTCAAATATCCCATCGGCGCGCCGAATATGATAGCTGTGATGTAAGTAACTGACGTCACCCAGGATATGTCCGTGCTGCTGAACGGCTCCGGAGACGGACCCTCGGACGATTGCAGCACAGATATCATAGGAGACAGCCATCCTTGTACCATACCGAAGCTTAACAGTGGTATTGTTACTGGAAAGAAACAAACGTACTCCAAAAATAGTAGGCAAATTATAGACTAATAGGTTATATAATATAGGTTAGAAAGAACAAAGATAGTATTATATATATGTAAATATATGTACAATTGAGGAAATTGCCGGTGTTCCAACTTAAAAGCTACAATCGTTTGAACATTTTGAAACGAGACTCGAAACAAAAATTAATAGAACTCAGCTTATGGTATCTGTACGAAAAACAGTCGATTAGGTATACACGTCTAGTTTATTATTATTACCCTTTCATTTGCAACACTCACTGCTATCTTTTTTACTAGCTTTTGCCCGCGACTCCGTCAGCATGGAATAAAAAAACAATAGTGAGTAGCCTATGTGTTCTTCCAGACTATGCTCTACATCTATGCCAAATTTAATTGAAATCCGTTCAGCAGTTTAGGTTACAAACTCTAACATTCATCCATCTATCCATCTAAACTTTCGCATTTATAATATTAGTAAGATTTGTAGGAAGTTTGTCTCGTTGTAACGAACAACGGCAATTTTTTCTCAAGTGAAACACCGCGGATTTTTTCGACTGTAATTACAAATTCAAAACCGAAGCACTTTTCCTAACCTAAATGTAAACTCGTTACCGAATGATGTCTAAAATAGTAACCCAAATTACGTGGTTTAAAATTAACTTTACATCAATAATAATATCACTTAATGTATTTGATAATAAACTTTATCGACTTAATTATCCTTAATTAGAAAAAACAAAGATAGTATATGTAAGTAAATAAAAAAGATATTTACAATTGGGGAAATTGCCGGTGTTCCAACTTAAAAGCTACATTCGTTTGAACATTTTGAAACGAGACTCGAAACAAAAATTAATAGAACTCAGCTTATGGTATCTGTACGAAAAACAGTCGATTAGGTATACACGTCTAGATTATTATTATTACCCTTTCATTTGCAACACTCACTGCTATCTTTTTTACTAGCTTTCCCCTGCAACTCCGTCAGCGTGGAATAAAAAAACATAGTGAGTAGCCTATGTGTTCTTCCAGACTATCCTCTACGTCTGTCAAATTTCATCGATATCCGTTCAGCAGTTAAGGCTACAAACTCTAACAAACATCCATCCATCTAAACTTTCGCATTTATAATATTAGTTAACAAGCTTTCGCCCGCGTATCCGTCAGCGTGAAATAAAAAAACAAAAGTGAGTAGCCTATGTGTTCTTCCAGACTATCCTCTACGTCTATGTCAAATTTCATCGATATCCGTTCAGCAATTAAGGCTACAAACTCTAACAAACATCCATCCATCTAAACTTTCGCATTCATAACATTAGTAAGATATTTACTAATAATATTTATATGTGCATATATAATAAGTTTGAAATAAGTTATATTGAATGCGGAAGAGGCAAAAAGAATGTGCTATGACCGTAGTAGTATTTCTGCCTACCCCTATTACAATCGTTGTGTTGTAGGGTAGATCAGATAGTTACGGTCCACTTTGCAGATTGAGTCACAAAATTCTTCGTAATTATCATTATTGAAGAGTAAAATAAATAAAAGCATGTTTTTATTAAACGAAAATATTTTGTTTACACGAACATAAACATTTTAGACAGAGTATTTTATCAAATATAAAAATATTAGTCAATTAAAATTAAACCCCTAAAAGCACAGTTTCGGTCCACCCGAGACAGTTATGGACCACCTCTGGGGTACAGTTACGGTCCACCTTTATATGACTATAATAGTTATAAAATGATTATTATTTGTCATTTGTCTTGCCTTTTTGAACAGTAAAATTTATTTATATAAAATCAGAAACTAATCAAAATAATTTGAATTACCATTTTAATATAAAGAACACACAAAAAAGTCCTATTAGTATTATCAAGGATATTACGGGTATATATTTTACGGGTCTCTAGAATAGAATGCAAATCGAAATATTCGTGTAAATTGCTGAAATTTTATTGTTTCAATCATACACCTTTTTTCAATAATAATTTGGATAGCTGTTTTAAATATAGTTATTTCTTAACTTTCAGGAAATAGCATTTTTTCTGCGTCCTTTTCTAATAATGTTCTTTGGAAAATTAATGTAGTATCAAAAAGTGAGATCACGTAGAAAAAGTAAACTTTCTGTTAGATGCTTTTATTTTTTTATATTTTGATTATGTTCGTAGGATCACTAACTATAAGACTATCTTACTAAAAACGCGTTTTATTTTCCTTCCTTCTAGTCTACATAAGACTTTTACAATTTTTAAGTAACAAAGCAATGAAAGTTCAATATACAATCTATTTAAGATTTGTTTCGGAAATTTCATAAAATAAATTACTCATCCCTTTAAGAACAGGGAACAATATGAAGTTTGGGTGGACCGAAACTGTATCTCGGCCTAGGTCCATAACTGTAAAGTGCTATGGCCATAACTGTACTCCCATACAAGCTTTAAGACAGTAGTAGTCCACTATATTTTAAGCCTTACGAAAATAATAATCGTTTTAATATCCACATAAATAGATGCTAGAACATCTCTTCTATTAGACAAAATGATAAGAAAGCACATTAAAATTGAATAAGTAAACAAACTTCAATATTTAAAAAAAGCTGTCCTTAACAAAAGTGATAAGAAATTAACAATTTTTATCAGCTTCGCGCCTGATATATTTAGATCACCCGTGGCTTTTCAAATTTATATTTTCTATTACTAATTTAGATATCAAATTTGAGAATATTAGTTGTAGCATATGTTTCTTGTGGTTTACTTTCAATTAATTTCCATAAGAGCTCCAAAACATACGTTTTTGTCTTAAGTGGACCGTAACTCCCCCTGGTCGGAAACTGTCTGATCTACCCTATTATAATTATCTTGTTAGAATTATATTATCTGTGGTATTGACATATAACTAACTCCACTTAACTATAGGTGGAATCGTGGTCAAGCGCTGTTTTTAAAAATCATAAAAAAAAAACATAAATAACCTTGCCCAATCAATACATGGTAAAAACAACACACGCTTTTTACGATTCGGTTAATTACTGAATCATAGTAAAACCGGTATACAATTTACATTAAAAAATAAACAAACTTGACCTTTAATAGGCTTAATATACTAGTAGCAGTCTATTCTAGTAAAAAAAAACATTAATTGAAGTTATAATTTGTGGATAGTCTAAGCGGTGGGCGGCCCTAATAATTGATCAGGTATTATTTTTTCTTATCCAAGATATCTTAATTAGTGTTTTTAACAAATTTAATTAAAAATAAATCGATCTAGGGATCGCAATATCGAAAAACCTGATATTAAAGTTAAGAGCGATCTGTGCATTTTTACCTCCATACGTTTTGTTTATTTTTTATTAAAACATTTGCCAAATCAGGGGAAACGAACCCATTATTGGCAACACGCAAATGACCATTAGGACTAATGCAGACTATACGAAATTTCGGTTTTAGCAACGTGTGAATAATAATTTGTTAAACACGAACAGAATTATTCAACACAAGCATGCGAAGAAAGCGCCTTAATGATACGAAGAAATGTAATAAAACCATTAATAGGTCTAGATTGATATATTTTATACAATTTTTAAACACAAGAAAACTTAAATAAAATAATAATGAACTACGTTTATGGTTACACCCATTTTTTTATCTTTTTTTAATGTAATTTCTGAACGAATTTCTCAATCAACTGTCATGCAAATGTCAAACACATTTTTTAACGGTAAGGCGTTTTGTTCGAATTTCAAACGAACTGTCAAACTGATGTTATTTATTGTTTTTTTTTCTAAACGTACGTTTGTAAACCATCATAAATTCGTGTAATAAGATTAGTTTCCGATATACGAGTATATCTTATTTTATCTTTTAATATTCGTTTACTGGGTGTAAAAGTCAAATTGTGTTAGTGTGATTACGTCCTAATGTGTACCAAATATAAAACATAAATCAGTATAATGCTACATGTGTTTACGATTTTATAAGTAAGCCAAGAAAGTTAAGAAAACCCGTTTTCGATTCTTTAACAAATTATCTAGAGACGCAAATCCTAAATACGACTTTCACCTAAATAGTTATGCCAACAGCATATAAAATATTGTCGAATGGCGAGAGGCGCCAATCGACCTCTTGCCAATCCTAATTCGCCTATTAAATACTGTTACGATTAAAACCAATTAGCTATTTTTAATCTGTATGCACTAAGAAGGTTAATACAAAACGTCCTTGAGAAAAATGCGCATTTAAATTAAAAAAAACAACTCATAAAATATAGTTAAGGTATTTAAGATATCTTTATAGGATAATGAAATTAAATGAAGCACAATTTTAAATGAACCAACATTTTTTTCTGTATTACACTGAGTTACGACGTTATTAAAAATAATATTAAAGTAACTACATACTAAAATTCTTATTGTTCGTTGCTATTGTGCAAGATTTAAAACCTAAGCTTAACAGTGTAAGTGAAAAATATGTTTTGTAATTAACTATACAGAAGTATTGGTTGTAACGGTCAAGACATAGTAAAAATAAGGTAACTATGTAATTAAAAAAAATCATATTTTGCTCAATACGATTTTTTTTATTAGTATTATATATATTAGTATTATATTAATACGCATATAGTAGTTTGTGCATACATTTTAAACTAAATCAAAGTGTAATTTTAATTGAAGGTATGCGCACCACTTTTCGTTCTCCAGACCTATCTATCTTCCGTCATTTTAGTCAGTCTTTTTACACAATCTATGTCTTCCTAGACATACCTACCCTATCGAAGATACATTCATCTATATCTATACTAATATTATAAAGAGGAAAGATTTGGATTTTTGTATATATTGAAGTAACTCAAAAACTACTAGGCCAATTTTAAAAATTCTTTCACCGTTATAAAGGTAATTTATCTGTGAGTAACATAGGCTATATATTTTTATTTCATGCGGGCGAAGTCGCGAGCAACAACTAGTTTTAAGATAAACAGAAAACAATACTACCACGATGTTTAACTATATTAAAACGTACAAAGATTATTAGAATATTATAATTTGTACATGAAATTGTATGATAAGATACGTGTGTCGTGACAGGAAAATATCATTTTAACGATTGCAAATGATTGTCTACGTTTTAATAATTACATTTTAATAATATAAATAATTTATTTGTGATTGTTGGAGATTGATTTTACGCTGCTTTGTTATATTTCGTCATGGTTATGAAAAATCAACAATTCGGCTTGTAATCGCATCAAAATATTTCAACCGACTACCAAAAGAAGATTTTCAATTCATCTGTATGTTTTTAGTAACAGTTTTTAATATAGATTTGTAAAGCAGTACTTTTATATTATTGATTTATACTTTTAAAAATAATGTTCTTACGCCATTTGCATGTCACAAATACAAGTGTTTCCTTATTTAAAAAAAACGTACCGGCACTAGTAAGCTACATTCATATTTTTGAATTCAGAATGATTTATATTTTTTTGATAATACTCAGGGTTTTTTTTAATATTTTCCATTTATTACGCAAATATTGTAACAAATGATGTATGTATCCATTATTAAGGATATATTATGTCAGTAGGAATTAGGAATGCGGTAGCCTTTAATCATATTTCATCATCATCACCAGCTCACTATATGTCCCTACTGAGGGCCTCGGAGCCTACCCTAAGGGGTGACTAGGCCATAGTCAACCACGCTGGCCAAGGTTGGTTGACTTAACACATATCTTTGAATTTCTTCGCCGATATCTGCAGGCATCACGATGGTTTCCTTCACGGTAAGAACGTCGGGTAAATAATGTACATATGAATTTCGAAAAAATCGAAAATCACATTGGTACATGGCGGGATTCGAACCCTGTAGATTACAAATCACGTGCTTAAACCACTGAGCCACCGACGCTCTAATCTATATCTATACTATTATAATAAAGCGTGAACACACACTTCTTTGTTGCCTAAGATGTCAGCAATTACAGCATATTTTTGAATAATTCTTTTTTTTAATAAAAAACCCTACACTTACGTCATGCTTTAGGCTATATATTTTCACGCCATTAAACTTAGGGGGTAAATATTTTGGATAAAAACCCTAATGTGGGAAAGAGACAAGAAAGCAAGATTGCTAAGGTTTGTCATGTCATGTCATTTTGACATTTGCTATTGATAATTTGACAAATGTAAACAATAAAATAAAGTTTTTATAATTTCACGCGGATGAATCCGCACCCGAACAGCTAGTCATATATATTAGACAAAACACACACTAAAAGTAAGTACACACTAGAAGTCAAAGAATAAGTATAAGATTTTGATATACTGAAGTCTTAATACATACACGTTCATCATCATCATAATCATCATCATCTCCCTGTCCTTATCCCACTCACTCAGGGTCTGTCTGCCAGTTTTCGTCCACACGTCAATTTATCTTTCGTCATTTCAGTCATTTGATCATGTCACTTTTTACACAATCCATCTTTTGTCAGTTTAAAATTCATAAACGAAGCATTAAATGCGTTAGATACTAAGATATCAGGTAGATAATGTAGAAAAAAAACAACTTGCAGTAAATAAAACCTTATTATCCGAGTAACCTTTTTGTACGCACGACAGGAAATATTTTAAAATGAACTTTGATATTAAAAAAATATTACACAAAAATTATTACGTACCGTATGTAAGCAAATTATATAACCGTAGAGTAATGCTAATTTAATAGTGAAATAGTAAAAACGTTTTATTAAATTAACCTCGAAATTAATTAGAACATTTTAACATAAAGATGGAAACAAAAAGTTTTGTCGCTAAATTTTTATCGTCTCGTAAATTTGAATTTAAAGTGCAAATATAAGGAAAACATTGATATTTCGTTCATATTTTTTTTAGAATTTATAAACAATGTTTTTATTTTTTCCTGTTTTGTAGGTAGTCGAAAATAGTGCACGATTTTTTATATAATTGTATTTAATATTTTGACTACTATATATCTATTTTATTTATTTTTGGTAATTAAAAATATGCGTTTACGTTTAATTTTAAAATTGTAATAGAAAAAAATATTTAAAAACTTACTTATGGTCGCAAATAAATATTGATTAATTCTTGTTCCATTCTGCCACATTAATTTCGACAATATAAAATTCATTTCACTTTTTTTAGAACTCCGTGCAACTGTTCTGTTCATCCGGACACTCTGGTGTCGTCTATCGGACTGCTGGTCGCAATGAACGGGTCGGTCGCATCTTAAAAACATACGCTCGTTAAATGTGCGTCGAATTTTTTTTAATAAAATCACTATTGTTCTCAAACGTGGAAGTAAACGCAAAAAATGTTTATAGTATAGTAGTTACTTTAAAATTGTTATTAAAGGTTAGTATTTTATGACATAGATACAAAATATCTTTTATATAGTTTTAGCAGCTGTCAATGTCACGTGTAGCTATAAGCTATTAAACAAACACGTTTACAAGTCATCGAAAATCAATTAAAACTCTCACATAGCCTCATATGTTCTCTATATGTATTCCTATCACCATCACTATCATCATCATCATCATCATCATCATCATCATCTTCATCATTGTCATCAGCCTTTGTCCGCCTATGACCATCGACTGATATTTACTCTTTGACCATTCTTTTTGGTATACCTACATTTTAGTAAATTGGGCAAATATTTCTCAGTGTAATTCATTATTTACTAAACGAACATGATTTTCATAGAATATAGCTAAATGGTGTTTTGTGTAAATCTCCAGATATATCTCGTTGATTGTTTAAATTGAATGTGAGAGAAAAAAAATGGCGGTATTACCGTACAAATCCTGGGGTGATAGCTTGGTAAGTAAAAAATAGGAGAAATACTATAAAACTAATTTAATAATATCAAGCATCATCGAGAATTTTTTATCTTGCTACTTAACATTTCTTTTTCTTCGAGATACTTTAACTAGCTTTCGCCCGCGAATCCGTTCGCGCGGAATTAAAAAAAACAAATGCAAGTAGCCTATGTGTTCTTCCAGACTATCCTCTACATCTATGCCAAATTTCATCGAAATCCGTTCAGCCGCTTAGGCTACAAACTCTAACAAACATCCATCCATCTAAACTTTCGCATTTATAATATTAGTATGAAGTAAGTATGATATTTAGACACAATAATCTGTTCCTCTTTTTCATATCAAATTGTATATTACTTTTTACACTAGTTTTACTTAATAATGACTTATTTGTTTCATGGTTATGTAATGTTTTCTCGTGATGTTTATATAAGTAACCCATTCTTACGTCGCATTTGCTTGAGTATTTATAATTATATCTAAAATGCGTAGATAATCACTAAATCATTAGGATTGGTCACATGATTTTTTGATGCTTTGTTTTGATAATTTTCTATGGGTATTAGGTACGTATTTTTAATACAAAATAAATTAGATAGCTTTTTAATATTTTGAATGATAGATTTGTTATATGTCATGGAAAATAAAAAAAATTAATGAATCGAAAAATGTAAATATTGTATGTGGTTTCTGGTTTTATTTGCTGCTATTTTATAATTTAATATGATATATTGGTTATTTAAAGTTCTGTCGATTGGCTCTTTTTGTTGCTGAATTAAAGTAAAGTAAGTTTAAAGTCAGGACTAAGTAGCTAAGCTACTTCTTACTGCCTCATCACATAAGGATATAAACGGCACAGAAATAAAGCTATTAGATACTGAGCGAATCAATTTCACCGACAAGCACAAAATAGGTAATTTTTCCAACGTTCTTAAGAAGCGTTGTCTCTTTAGTTTATGTACTCATGTAGCCTTGTTTTCTCGCACTTGTTTTTAGCGTGCGTTTTGTATTAGGTCAAGTGCATTAATTAGCATTAGTTTTGTATTGATAAACATTGTATGTGATCAGGCCTTTGACTATAGAGAAATGGACAAGGCAAACACTTGCCGTTGTACTAAAAAAAAACTACACTTTTCTCGATAGTTGGAGATTACACTTGCGTCTTTATGAAAAAAAAAAACACAATGACAATAAAACCATAGAGTATATGAAATAAATAAAATAAAACGAGCATACAAGGAAGCACGTCCATAACTTATTCTTCGTATTTATTTAATAAAGCGCGTTAGTAACAGATCCTGTCATTTAATAGTCAAAGTATCAGTCAGCGGCCAGTTTAGCAAATACAAGCTTTGAATACCTGATCAGATGTAGGTAAGCGGCGTTTAGGAGTTCAGTATGCAAATATTTAAAGAATTTGATATTAAAAATTTGTTTGAGGTCAATATTTTTATTAATTTTATTAATAACAAGTTGATAACGTACATAAACATATTTTAATGAATTAAACGTAAGATAAAGTTTGTAGTATACTTGTAAAAATGGAAGATATTAAAAATTTAGCAACTTTAGACAAGCAATTGCTCAAGTTTGATTATATGCTGCAGCCAAGGGCGGATCCAGCTTTGGCGCCAGGGGGGTCACATAGTCGTGGTCAAGTCAAGAGTTTGACAAAATATGTAAATATATTTTGTCAAGCTCTTGACCAACCAGCTCAGGGGATGATCATGACCCCCATGACCCCCCCCCCTGGATCCGCCGTTGGCTGCGGCCTTCAAACTCCAAATAGATAGAAAGATATTATATGAAATCAAAAGAAAAGAAGAAAGATGGAAAAAAAAAGAACGAAATATAAAAGAAAACATTTTCGTAACATGGTAACGTGTCTTTAGATTTCAAATAGCAACTAGTTCTGATTTTATTTTCTAAATTTACTTATTACCAAGTGTAAACTGAATGACGATTAATTTGTTTAAATTTTTAACATTTCTATACTGTTTGTGTTAAAAATTAGCACTTTTTGTTTGACAACGACCATATTGGTGAAATATATGTTTCACATATGATTAGAACATTCTTAATTCTTCCTTATAGTTACCGACAAATGCATAACGTCATATATTTACTGTATCATGTTTGTTGAAATAATTATACATTAGACTAGCTTTTACCCGCGACTCCGTCCGTGCGTGATTAAGAATAGAATTTATAAAGAGGAACGATTTGTATTTTTGTATGTATTGAAATAACTCAAAAACTAATGGGCCGATTTTTAAAATTCTTTCACAGTTAGAAAGCTACTTTATCAGTGAGTAACATAGGCTTTTTTTTTAATTTCATGCGGGCGAAGTGGCGAGCAACAGCTAGTTTTAAATAATTTCGTTTCGAAAAGTGAATTCCATTTGTGATGATGATTGGAGCATCCAAATAATCTCATATAATGCTCAGGTAAACGTCCTGGCTGATTAGCGTAAAAAGAAACAAAAAAACTTTTCAATGGGTTACGGTCTTCAAAGATCTTTAGTGAGCGCCAGGTTTATTATGATAACCGTAATATATTCTTATTAAAGCCAATGTAAGCATTCGCAATGCATGTATGCACATAATAAACCGATATAAGAATAAAGAGGTAAAATTATTTGGATAATGCATTTTTAGTCTGAATTGTTTCCTTTTTACTACAGAAAAAAATAGCAATAATATAGGCAACAGTGGCGTGGTCACATTTGATTTAATAAAACGCCAGCTTATGTTGAAACAGAATTTTATTTTATTGCAAAACAAGCTATGCTCTTGACTTCGTTTGTATAACTTTGAATTCTTTAATTTGAATTTGGAACAAAATTTATTGAAGTTAAATTGGAGAATATTTTATTGCATTTCTATTTTTTTAGCTTTTATCCCGTGACATGCGTAATGTATAAGGACGGATGCGTCTGACTCTATTTGTCTCGTTCTATCGTCTGGTATTTATATCTTCCTTTTCTCTGTGTAACGCAATGTCCCGAACTGTGATTCGTCCTTGAAATTTACAGACAGACGGAAGAATTGTTTTGCATTTTATATTTCATTTTAGAAGTGCGCGTGAATTTTTATTGAATTGCATTTAAAATGTCTACATAACTTGTACAGTATACGTTAGAAATGTTAACTTTTATATTTTTATTCGTTATTGCGTTTGCTAATTTAAATATTGAAGCTAAGAAAGATGATGACAATCCGATAGGCGCTACGATAAGTAAGTTTTCTATTAAAACGTCTCATAAATGTTTCCGTAACTGTCTCAGAGTCAAATAACTAAGGAAGTAATTTAGTGCAGTATTAAAATCATCAAGAGATTATCATCAACTCGCAGTTCTTATCCCAAACAGGCAGTCGGTGCGACAATTTTTGTCTTCTATATCTATCTTCCGTTATCTCAGTCACTCCCTTCTTGATCATGTCACCTTTCACTGAATCCATCCATTTCTTCCTAGGTTTACCTCTACCAGTGTACCACACCACTCTTTACCAAGTCTGATTAAGCATTATACAGGTTATACAGGATTGAAGTTTTAAAAACTAAAAATAATAGTACAAATTCGTGTACAATTTTATTTTATTATAGTCTATTACTCGGCGATAACATAGCTTTTTAATGGTGAAAGATTTTTTTGAAATCAGCCCTGTAATTTTTGAGTTCAATATGTACAAAAATACAAATCTTTCCTCTTCATAATATTAGTATAGAGCAATTAATATCTTAAAGGTACGATAGCAGCCGAGAGGGAGATAGAAAGAAGAAGAAATCGTCTAGATCCGTTAATGCGTCACGATAAAAAGGCTCTTAGGATTCGAAATGAATTCATGTTGAAGAACAGAGAGCAGTTGCGGATCAAGGGCGCTAATGCTACGGATACAAAGAACTACCCGTACATGGCGGCTATTATTATTAACGGCAGACTGTGGTGTGCTGGCACCATTGTTGATATCAACTGGATAGTGACAGCTGCGCATTGTCTTAATTAGTGAGTACGAATTCTCAGTACCTCGCAACCAGATAAATCTTTTATACAAATACTAGCTTTCGCCCGCGACTCCGTTCGCTTGGCATAAAAAAAAAACAATGCGAATAGCCTATGTGTTCTTCCAGACTATCCTCTACATCTATACCAAATTTCATCGAGATCCGTTCAGCGTTTAGGCTACAAACTCTAACAAATCTATCCATCCATCTAAACTTTCGCATTTATAATATTAGTAGGTCATTATCATCGCTAGGAGAGGGAGATAGTAATTAAATCCTTCCTAGGAGAATCAGAAAATGTAACATAGGTAAAAAATAAGGATTAAGACCAAATTACTTGTAGATGCCCCCCCCCCCCCCCCCCAACCACTAGATTATCTGACGACGCCCATAAATGCAACCATTCTGTATTTTACTAGACTTAATGTTTATCTTTAAAATATTTCCACAACTTTCTTCTTACAAAATATTTGAACGACATTGTCTCATCTATAATATTCTTTTTTCGTCTGCTGATATTCAAAGGTGGATATCATTTTTTTTGTCATCAAAACAAGGGTTAACAAATGTCGCCGTTCGAAATTTTCTGTCACCAGTTTTAGCTTCTGTTACTGATAATTCGTCCGTGTAGTGTATGTTACTCAGTGGTTAGTTGGCTTTTTAATGGTGTAAGAATTTTAAAATCTGTCCAGCAGTTTTTACGCATATTTAATACATACAAAATACGGTTTGCGGCAATTTGACGGTGGAGACGCATAGGAAGGGGAAATGTTCTCTTTATGTGAGTTAAGGGTCCTCCGTCAATTAAGGGTAGGCAACGCATCTGCAATTGCGGATGTTTATGGGCAGCGGTCGCTTTCCATTTCGGTGGATTCAGGTGGCCGCTTGCTCGTTTGCCGCCTTGTATTATAAAAAAAAATACAAATCGTTCCTCTTTATAATATTAGTATAGATTGATAGCCCTATTGTCTATTAGTGTGTTACACGTGGCCCCACTGAAGGCGCTAGGGGAGTTCGTGAAGGTGCGCGTTGGGAGTGCGATGGCGCACGAAGGCGGCGTACTAGTCGACGTGATAGGCGCCATTAGACACCCTAAATTCGAGGAGGAGCCTGTACCACACGCAGATGTCGCACTCCTCAAACTATCAGAGAATCTTGGTAAGTATGACCCTGTTCAAAGATTTATTTAGGGATTTTTTACTGTCTCTGAAAGCAATCCTCGAACTATCTCTTGGTTTTTGGAAGGTGAAACTTGACTCACTTTGTTTAGTGATCTAAAGCCCCGTCGGTGGCTATTCTCGAGTATAACTGGAAAGTTCTGGAATCTCTAAAAGAACGGAAGTAGACTATTCATATCGTTTTACACTTTTGGAGACAATCTTCTTTATTTATATAAACCGCGTCGAAATTATCCAATTTTAGCATACTCACCACCTAAGCAACTAAGCGACTATTTAATTATTACGACAGTTAAGACTCTTAGAGTGTTAATTCTGAAGTGTAATGTTTTCAGAATTCGATGAATACATCAACCTTGTCAAGATATACGATGGCATGAATGAGCCGTATGCGCAGAGTTTTGTTGCCGTATCTGGATGGGGTGCGACCAACGTAAGATCATTTTTATTAAAATAGCTCTAGATCTATCTTATGGTGATGGTCGGAAGATAGTGAAGATAGGTGAGGTTTTAAAGTATTTAGCGGTCATTTGGATTGGAAAGTTTGTTTGTCCGTGCAGGGTGGAGATACAGCATTCAGAGATCAGACGCCAGATCTAATGACTGCAAGACTAAAGGTACGCACAAAGAACTACTGCATCGACGCCTACCAGCTCGTCAACGGCTTCCAGTTCACTGCTGACTTCTTCTGCGCTTCGCTCAGGAACGGCAGCAGGGACGCTTGTCTTGTGAGTACAACAAACTTCGAGTCAAAAAAAGAAACCAACTTCAAAATGACAATTTTTAATTGTGCCAGTTTGACGCGGGAGCACCTGCGGTGCAGAGGAACCAGCTAATGGGCATCATGAGCTTTGGTCCCGAAAAGTGTGGTCACCCGCACCAGCCTTCCGTTTTTGTCAAAGCTTTCTACTTCAAGTGAGTTTTATTTGTTCAGCGCCTACTAATAAACACAAAGCAATTTATCATCTTGTAAATTTGCGGAAAATAAATTGTCAGGAGTGTAGAATAAAATATTTTAGGAAAGAAGTCCTTAAAGAATCATACAAAAGATGCTTGAATTACAGGGACTTCGTATCAACAACGATAGCGTCATACAAGACGACCCACGAGCTAGTGGAGGCTATAAAGGAGATAGAGCCGGAGATCGCGGGGCCGATAGCGCGGCCCATGCCGGAGCCGGAGGGAGACACCGCTGACAGGCACTACAGTGAAGAGGTCGCGCATGCTGCATAGAATTACACCCTATTTCCACTAACGCGACTGGAAGAAAGACTAGTGTACTTGATTATTTATTTATCTATTTTTCATTCTACATTTATGTATCAATACTAATGTAATAAAACGTAAACACACATTTCTTTGTTATGTAAGATGTCAGCAATCACAGCATATTTTTGAATCATCAAAAAGCTTACGACACGCTTATATCTTCACGCTATGCTATAAGGGGGTGAGTAAATTGAAAAATAATATTCGTGAAGGCGACAAAAACTAGAAGCCAATAGCGAGGGTTTCGTTGCCATTTGAATTTTGATAATTTCAATAAAAAGTTTTACGGAATGTAAACAATAAAATAAAGTTTTCATGACGATATGCGGATAAAAATGAATATTACATTGTTTACGTGTTTAGATTGTTATTCATGTACGTGTAAAAATAAATTGTTTTATAATTTAGTGGTTTTTTTCACCGCCCGGTGCAACTACCTGCTGGTGCACCCTCACCTACCTCTAGCCTTGTATGACTTTTACGGGAATGTTTAGTCAAAGATTACAAGCCGTCACCTGAATTTGTCAAAAATAACGAAATGACCGTAGACATAGTCTGCTTTTGCGAAAGAAAATATTTCCTCTGCGTCCCCCCTCTGCCATTCTCCTCCTCATCCCATCATTGTAAGAAAAAAATATTATACAATCCCGCGGTTTCTTCGCGGTTAATTTGTATAGAGAAACGTATCTCACAACATTTCTTTGTAAGAACTAATAAACATAGAGCAATAAAACAACAGAGTGAACTTATTATTTATTTTAATACATAACTACAGTGGGCCACCGCGCGTTACGGTGACAATCAATGCCATTTTGGCCAGCTTAATTTTTTGGTAGACTTAAATTAACACAAAACATAATTAAATTTACCACATTAATATTGTATGGACATCAGAATGGACATGGACAAACAGCAAAGCTAAACATTTTTTTTGCATTTACAATAAATGCACTATCCTTTAATATAGCAACTTATATTCATCCGTTTTGAAGTTTAGACCAAGTAATTAAATTTATATATATTTAATACTCGGTTTTTATAAGCCACAAAGGAACGCTCCGATGTCCATAGACAATCATAGTGTCTTTATAAATTAAAATTCATACACAGAAATCTAACTAACATAGATATAGTCTACAAATGAAGCTTAACAATTCTGCACAATTTTAAAACGTTACGACAAACTTATTTTAGAAAGAAAAAAAAACAAAATACTTAATTGTAGACATAAAAATAAACAAGAGTCGAAAATAAGCTTTAATACAGACTGTCCTCTCTAACTA
The DNA here is from genome assembly GCA_029286645.1 of Papilio protenor. Taxonomy (NCBI): domain Eukaryota; kingdom Metazoa; phylum Arthropoda; class Insecta; order Lepidoptera; family Papilionidae; genus Papilio; species Papilio protenor. The sequence continues at coordinate 3,870,234 of JAGSMZ010000016.1, read as the reverse complement.
TTAGTTACTCTGTACCTCGAATCGTACCAAAGCTCTTTCAAAGGCCCCATTCCTACTCACAGCATATTAAAATAATTATGACAGATTACAGAGTATCAAACATTCAAAGCTTGTAAAAATCGACCTTCAAATAAAAACCAAAAAATAAAAAAATTACCATTCAGAAGTATCAAACGATTTACAAAGAAAAGTCCTTCCATTCGGAGAAAAATTTACATAAAAATTTTTGGTCTTAACATACCTTACAAATCACTAAAACGTCAGAGGTCATCAATATTTCAAATCCAGTGTTCACTTCAAAAAATTAGACAAAAACTATTTTCAGATTGATAACCAACATATCTTTATCTTTTTTTAAGTAGATTAAAGCACAATTATAAAAAAAAATTTAAACCGAGCCAGAGTTTCCAGACCTCTGACTTGAAAACTAAAGACCACAGTAACTGGAGACTTGACTTACTGTGAATTTCCACTATTGAAAAATTGCATTAAAAGACACTTATTATTCCAATGTGAATAAAACAGCTATATTTTAATACAAATATTTCAACAATGGAAATTCAATTAACATCGACAATTACAAAGTAAAGGAACATAATTATCGTTCATTAATACTTAATTAGCTTAGACCATTTCAAAGTTATATCATTGGTACTTAAGTTAGTGCCCTCTAACTTACGTATCTCTTGTATAGAAAATTATTAATATGTTTGAAAAGTGTATGTACATATATTAATTAATTTTTCCAATAAAAATTGATCTTGGATATTCCACATATAAAATTTCCAAATTAAAAAATGAAGCATGTTTAAATTTAAAAGAAGTCGGTCAATTATAGCAATTAATTGAAATTAATTTGATATATTTAAAAAAACATAAGTATAAAAAAATTTTTTGCCACTGTACATACTTGAACGTCCAATGAAAGGTTTATACACTGAAAACCAATTTAAAGATGAAATTTTTTTTAAATTGACCTCTAAAATGTACATAAGCAATATATACAATTTTCCATTACTTTAGAATGTACACAAAATGCTCCATTAATATTTATTTTCATTAAAAAAAACGTTTTAAGCCATCTTGTCATTTAACAAGCATATTTTGTAGGTTTTCACAGAAATGTGTCAATTCTATTATTTTTTTGAGTATAGATAAAATTTTGAGAGACTTTTTTGTACACTTTATAAGTGGTTGACATCATCAGGTTTGTTGAAAGATTCTTCAATGTATTCGAAAGTTTGCATGAAAGTGATTGCTTAGAATGGGATTCAAAACACAGACATCTATAAATGGACAGGCTATAAGACTTATTTTGTGCCTATTTGATTTTCACCATTTCAGCTGATATAATAAAAATCTTTGAGGCATATCAACAGGCTTATCGGAACATAGCCAACAAGTTGTTATTTCTAGGCCTATCCATTTATAACATATCAGTGGTTGGAAAGTATTACTTCAGATGTGATTCAAATTGTGAGTCATAAAATTACAGATGAAAATAGTTTTTTTGACATCTTAAAATCTGTCATAGTTTAGTTTTGTGGCAACATTGGCATCTATAATCAAGTTTTCAACCCGTATATACAAGGACAGTGTAAACGATTATAGTTATCCTCTGCCAAAAGTATATAAATATATATTCATCCCTTTCACTCTAAGTACAGGCAGAGATGACAAATGTTCTATACAAGTAGTAAGTGGAATTTCACATATAGATAAGCATGTTTAACTCCACTATATTTTTTTTCCTCAATTTAGTTGTTTTTTAATATAATACGGACATTTAATCGATTCAAGTTTTAACGGTAATATATTAATAAGATTCGTGTTTTTTAATTTTAACTTAGACCATTAAAGTTGTATTTCAAAATGTTTACATTTTCTTTATAGATTTACAGATATTAGGTGTCAATTAACAAAACCACTACAAACTGCTTACTTCTTTAAATAGTGTCATTTTTATCAATAGAATTAAAGAATAAGAAAAAAAAACTGCAATATTAAACATTGAAAAAGTTATCAGGGATAAAAAGAGGTGGGATAAAATGAGGTTACATAACTAAATTATGAAATAAAACACGCGAATCTTCACAAAATATATTACCGTTAACAGACAAAGTGTATTAAAAATCTACGACAAGTCACAAACAGGTCAGAGTATGGAGATAGATGTAAATGAAAACATGATTATATCGAAAATCTAAAAAAAAATGCTCTACTTTACAGCACAATATATACAGTAATAATGCCTTGTTTACATTATTCCAGTCCAGCGTACTCCCAACACTGGATTACAACTAGAAACTATAAACACAAACTGGAACCTTCACTGTATCCTAGTGTTTGTTTACAATTACCAGCTGTAATCCGGCACTGTCTTCACTGGACTGGAATACACTGTGCTATAAAGAGATGTGAAAAACAAGATTAATTACAATTGTAATATACATTAACAACTAACACCATACTCTACCTGTGACATGCACCGAGAGATCACTGCGTATACACAGCGTTGAACCGCGTCACACTGCGTCACACCGAGTCACAATGAATCCCATTGCGTCACACTACGCTACACATCAACGCATCGCGATATATCAATGTGTTACACAATATCACACCGCATCACACTGTGTCACACTGCATCACACTGCATCACACTGTGTCACACTGCATCACACTGCGTCACACTGCATCACACTGTGTCACTGTCAGTCCTGGTATGAGCTCAGTCGGTGAGCGCACGCTTGGGCTGCGGCTCGTCGAGGTCGGTCTCCGGCGGGTGCTCCAGCCCCGGCAGCATTATCTGAGTGTCTGACGCCTCTGATGGCTGCAAACATAAATGAAATACATTATTATATATACAAAGTGTTCAGTCTTTTGAGGTTTACCAAATTATTTTGTTAGTATCCTCGCAGATTAGACTTTTTATCGGCCGATAGTTTAGTCGGATTGAATTGTTAGGCTAAATTCGTAAAAAAGTGTAACGTTTTGTACGCATTGAGAACGCGGTACAATAAACCAAAAGGATGCAACTTTTAAATCATTCTAACAGGCGGATTGTCTCATTGCAAGGAAATTAATTTTAAAGTGACACACCGCGAAGAGCCCTGTCTGTACATTAGTCTGGTAGTTTGTGGAAGATCGTGGTAGATAATGGTAGGAGTATTACCTCAACATCGTTGGTATTCTCGCGGTCTGGAACTCCGCGGTTACGTTTCTTCGGTGCGCGATCCACCGGCGGCACCACCTTCTTAGCCTGGAACTAGGATATACAAAAATACATCAATCAATACTTAAATCATATCGAAGTTTGCCAGATTTTGTGCTGTATTCTACAGAAATACAGAACTACCAAAACATTTTATTTAACTGTAAACAGAAACATTGATAAACAAAAAATAAGAAACAGCTACACATTGTCACTATAGTTCGACAGTAGCGCAAGCCAAGCATGGAATGTACTGACTCACTGGCGCCAGTTATTGTTCTTATTGTCCCAAATGGCAGTCGTGATTGAGCGATACTGTCCAAATGTACAGTTGGGGAAACTGACAGTGTTCGATAATAGACGTGAAAATTTTTATTAAGACGCTTTTAAATGTGTGTGTGAAAAAACAGTCAGCTAGTGGGAAACGGCTAATTGCTTTTTATTATTATCATGTCGTCAACGACCCTCTGCTACCTTATTAGTTATTTATAAGAGGCAAAGTTTGTCTCAAAGAACAAGGCAATTTTTCTGTGAGTGGTACACCGCATATTTCCGCGACTGTACTGGTCAAATGTGAACCAATTTTTAACCCAATTTCTGTCGTATAATTTAGGTGTTATCTATACAAATATAAAGAGATTTATATTTTTGTATGTATTAAAATAACTCAAAAACTACAAGGCCTATTTCAAAAATTCTTTTACCAAAACAAAGCTATTTTTTTGCAACATTTCACTAATGCGGAAGTTTAGATTAAAGATTAGTCTAAACGGCTGAACGGATTTTGTTGAAAATTGGTATAGATGTAGAGGATAGTCTGGAAGAGCACATAGGCTACTCGATTTGTTTTTTTTTAAATTCCACTTGGACAGTTATTGTAACGCTACCTGCAGCTCCGGCGGCAGGAAGACGCGCGTGTTGAGGAAGAAGTCGGGCTGCGGGGAGAAGTACATGGTGGGGATGCGCGCGTCGGAGGGGAACTCCCGCATCTCGTAGTTGCTGGAGCGCGACCAGATCACCGACATCGCCAGGTCGCACACCGCCCACAGTTTCTGCACACATATATATCATCAATATTTAAAAACACACTTTCGAGTCAATTTTTTCATTTTCATAACGAGGTATACCAAATGGAAATCTTTGGAGGAGGCCTTCAGCTGAGAAGGGTCCATGCAAATTACAAATATTTAAATAACAACTTGAATATAATTAATATTGATACATAAATAATCTTACTTAAAATTATAAATGCGAAAGTTTAGACGGATGTATGGATGTTTGTTAGAGTTTGTAGCCCAAACGGCTGAACGGATTTGGATAAAATTTGGTATAGATGTAGTGGATAGTCTGGAAGAACACATAGGCTACTCAATTTTTTTTTAATACCACGCGGACGGAGTGGCGGGCGAAATCTAGTAAGTATATAATATACTAACGAAGTTGAAAGCGTCGTCATTCTCGTGTATGGCGTCCTTATGGTTCTTCATGCGCTCCACGAGGCTCTTGTAGAAGCCGTAGCAGTAGAAGTCGTTGCGAGTTATCAGCGGCTCCAGGATGAACCACAGGCATTGCTTTATCACCTGCAACATACATACAAACATACAAGACCAAACAAATATATAGACTAGACATATGGAACATTTTTTGACCGGTAACTTCTTTGAAAGGTACAATGACAGAATTCAACCTATGACTATCGACTGAATTGAATATTTCACAATATGAGATCTCTTTATTGTTAAGAAGAAAATTAGTACTGCGCTGTAGGATTGGCGCAACACTAGATTATCGGCATAGACGTCCCATCCCTATCTGACAGCTGTCAATGTCATTAGACGTATTGGATTAGCGCGCCATCCTGGCGGGATCTCTAGCTCTGAGTGTTTAAATTAATATTACTAGTTTCAATAATATTAATTATTTAATTAAAAAACTAATCTATATCTACACATATAATAAAAATGGAGTGTCTGTTTGCAATATCTAAAGAAAAATTCTAGATTTCGGGAAGATGACGTATTTGCGTTGCTGATAACGAAAATCGCGTTTAAAAAATTTTTGTCTGTCTGTCTGTTCGCAAGCCACGTTTGTTCCGGGTAATCTTCGAAACGGCTGGGCCGATTTCGACCAGACTTTCACTGGAGGGTAGCTGACATATTATAGGCTACTTTTTTTTTTAAATCCGCGCTGTCAAAATGGCGACCGGACCGCTATCTCTGGAACGGGTGGACCGATTTGGACGGGACTTTGACTGAAAGATAGCTGGTAGACGGTAGATGCACGCGGGAATTTGATAGATGACTTTTTAAAAAAAAAATCGCGCTAACGAAGTTTGCGGGCGACAGCTCGTATATAATAAAGAGGTAACCAGCACATATCGGCGAAGAAATTCAAAGGTATGTGTGAAGTCAACCCGCAGTGCAGTGTTGACTGCCTAGTCACCCCTTAGGGTAGTCCTTAGGGGCCGTATAGTGAGGTGGTGATGAATATACCTTGAGTTGTGCGATGTTGTCGTACGCGGTGAAGGCGGGGTCGTGCGCCAGCACGGGCACCGCGAACACCAGCATGTAGTCCGGCAGGATGTGCGGCAGCTGGCTCACCGCGCGCTCCACTACACACACAAATATAAAAAAAATCTTACTTTTAAGTTTAACTAGGTTTCGCCTACAGGTCTTGGGTTCGAATCCGTGTGAAGTCAACCAACCCACAGTGGGCCAGCGTGGTTGACTATGGCCTAGTCACCCTAATCAGTGGTAGAGCCCGCTTTAACATCTTCGCACTATAGGGCCTGCTCGCCCGGTGTAATACCACGACCACACGGAAGACAAGTGGGAGCAATTCCGCGTACAGTCTGATGAGTGTGGTGCCGGAGGCCTAATTTTAGTCCATTTCCCTTTCCACCCTTTTCTTAAGAGGAATGGATGGGAAGGAAAAGTGGTTGACGGTGGAGGAGACGCATAGGAAGGGGAAATATCCTCTTTATGTGCGTCTCCTCCGTCAATGAAGGGTAGGCAACGCATCTGCATTTGCGGATGTTTATGGGTAACGGTCGCTTTCCATTTCGGTGGATTCAGGTGGCCGCTTGCTCGTTTGCCACCTTATATTATAAAAAAAAAAGTATGTATAACGTACACTTGGTGCCAACGGTGATGTTGCGCACGTAGTCGCGGCGGCGCACGACGTCGGCCAGCATGTACTGGCGCACGAGGCTGCGCACGCGCCGCTCCGGCTCACGCCCCGCCAGCGCGTACATGCCCATGAAGTCCAGCGGCAGGCACTTGTTGGGGATACCCTGACACACATTTTGCTATAGTTAAAAACTAGCTGTACCTCGCGACTACGTCTGTGTGAAATAACTAAATATTATTTTTTAATTACACGCCTTTGTTACTGATAACGTGGGTTTTTTTAATGGAGGAGGTATTTTTGAATGGCCCAGTTGTTTTTAAGTTATTACAATACATACAAAAATACCAATCTTCCCACTTTATAATATTAGTGTAGACAGTATAAATAAGATGCAGTTTGAAAAATAATCGACGTTTAAAGCAATGTGAATATATCTAAAATATAAAAAAAGGTAAATGAAATAATAACCAATAGGACATGCGGATTTTTCTAGTAAAAAGACATAATTTAAATAAAATGGTTAGGTTTAGAACTAGACGAAACATTAAAAGATTTAAAAAGAAATATATTGAATTCATATTTTGTTAATTAAAACCAACTCATAGTCCTTACCTTTGAAAGTCCTTTATGAAGCTTCGCCGCGAAAAACTCACGAACTTGTGGTACTTCATCCTGTTACAAAATTAAAAGGATTTTTATTACAATTATATACTTGTAGCTTATTTCAAATGACAAACATTCCTACACAATTTTATTCTAAACCTCGTTACTTTCAAATACATATCTGAGTAAACCATTTTAATACATTATTTAATTATTACCAAGTAATAAAAAAGTATATTAAAATGCATTTAAATTTAAATTTGTACAATTTTTTTTAATAAAATTTTAACCTGATACATTTTAATTGCTACTAAGTGTACATACAATCATAAGATGTGAGAGGTTGTAGAACTGCTCGGCAGTGTACTGGTCGCCGACGCCCTTCTGCTCGCAGATCTTCAGCATGGCCGCGCCCGCAGCCAGCCGCAGGTGCGCCATCTCCGCTTTTGATAGCTGGTTTTGCTGGAAATACATCAAAATAACCATTAAAAAAAATAAAAAGTCTACTAAAAGGTTACAGATGATACGGTTAAGAATTACAGGATAACTAGCAGTTTAAAGTATGTAACTAGAAAACTTTACTTTTCTTTATATCATAATTGGCAAACGAGCAAGCAGCCACCTGAAGCTAAAAAGGCGAAGCGACCACTGCCCATAGACATTCGCAATAGCGGATGTATTGCCTACCCTTAATCGACGGAGGAGACACACATAAAGAGGATATTTCCCCTTCCTATGCGTCTCCTGCACTGTCAAATCCACTTTCCCTTGTCATTCTTTTCTTATAAGAAAAAAGGTGGGTAGAAAAAGGGACTAACGTTTCGCTTTCGGCACCACACTTATCAGACTATACGCGGAATTGCTCCCACTTCCCGTCTGATTTTGTGTGGTCGTGGTATTTCACCGAGCGAGCCCAACAGTGCGAGGATGTTTTTTTTGCGCCGTCTCTTTTCTTTCTTCCAACTTGTTTTTATTTTCACTTTTGTATTGCGGCATTGTCTAGTTGTTACCATCTCCACGTACCTGGAGAAGGTCTCCCTTGTGCAGGATGAAGGCATTAAGCATTCTGAATGTCTTCTGTGCGGAGAGCTCGTCCCGCTTGAGGCCGAGCAGCCAGCGCGCCATGCACTTCAGCCCCTCCAGCTTGCAGCGCGTGTCCTCCGGCAGCTCCGCCTCCGCGCACCACTCGCCCGCCGGCGCGTTGCACCCGCCCCCGCCCTCGCGCACCAACAACTCCTTTACTATCTACATACAAAAAAAAACATATAAAACATGAAAATAAAGAAATTTAACCTTAAATGTTGAACTTCGTCAGCGAAAAAATTAAGTTAAAAGTAGCGTATTTCTCGAATGATGCTCGTGAAATACAAAAATGGTCCGGTACCTATAAACATGGTGTTCACAAAGACTCTTTTTTTTTTTCAATAATAAAAATACAGATATTCGAATTTTATCATTCGTATAGATTATTTGTTAGTATCCGCTATAAATAAGTGAAAACAGAATCCAAAACAGTTAACCTGTTTTTGAGATTAGCGCACACAAACACATAGACAAACGTACAAAAAATTATAGGAGTCTTCCTAAAACTTGGTTATAATTTAAATATTTTTTTGTGTACAGATCTATATCTATGCTAATACAAAGAGGAAAGATTTGTATTTTATATTTTTGTACGTATTGTAATAACTCAAAAACTGGGCCGATTTTAATAATTCTTACACCGTTACAAAGGTAATCTATCTGTGAGTAACATAGGCTACATTTTTTTAGTATCACGCGGTCGCACAGCTAAAACCAAATAATTTCCGCTTCCGCTTTAACATCTTCGCATGAATGGGTTGGCTCACCCGGTGAAATACCATGACCACAGAAGACAGGCGTGAAGTGGGAGCAATTCCGCATACAGTCTGATGAGTGTGGTGCTGGAAGCCCAACTTTAGTCCCTTTCCTTCCCACCCTTTTTAAAAAGACGATGGGAAGGGAACGTGAATTTGACGGTGGAGGAGACACATAAGAAGCGGAAACATCCTCTTTATGTGCGTCTCCCCCTCCGTCGATTAAGGGTAGGCAACCCATCCCCTATTGTCTATATCTATGGACAGCGGTCACTTCGCCATATTGGCGGATTCAGGCGGCCGCTTGCTTGTTTGCCACCTTACGATATAAAAAAATTGTTTCTTTTGTCGAATATAAAGTTTAGTTTAATCGTATATTGGATGTTTTACCTTCCTGGAGACGATGTTCTTGATGTGCACGGGGAAGGCGTCGGGCAGGTTGTGCGCGAGGTGTCCGAGGGTGACGATGGCGGTGCGGTAGTGCTCCGAGTGCGGGCTGAGCGTGCCGCGCAGCGTCTCCAGCATCTCCGTGAAGATCTGCCCGCGCTGCTCCGGCACGTTCACGTACAGGCATCTGGGTAACAAATTAACAACGACTTACTCATCATCATCATCATCATCATCATCATCATCATCTTTCTCCTTATCCTACTCCCGTAAGATCGACGCGACAGGTTTTTGTTCTCCAAATAACTTTATCATACGTCGTCTCAGTCATCTCCCTTCTTCATCATGTCACCTTTCACGCAATACATCCATCTCTTTCTACGTCTACCTCTACCTGTGTACCACATTCATAACTAACGTCTTGTTAAATGCGATTCATCCCTTCTCATAACATCATCCTTTATTTTATTGTTTACATTTGTCAAATTTACAATCGCAAATGTCAAATGCACAAATGACAACATAGGACTGTCATTGGCTAACAATTGCCGTTACCATGGCAACGTTGCTTCCATGTTGTCAGCTTGTAGTTTATGGTCCCTTTCCCGCATGAAGGTTTTTTTTTAATTTATCAGCTCTGTATTTTAAATAGTGTAAAAACATACCCTATAGCTAGACGTTAATTTTTATTAAAGAAAGAATTACAAACACACACAGTTTGCGTTTTATATTAGTATAGATACAGATTGAATTATTTACAAATGGACATTTTATATTTCAACAATAAATCACCCAAACAAATCGAAACGGAAATATATGTTTTTTTATTGTAATTCTGAAGGTAATTATAGTGCTTATATTTGAAACATAGTATTACCTGACAGCATTCTTAGCTTGTTTTGGTGTCCCAATTTCGGCGTACGCTTTACACAGATCTATCAATTTCGGGAACAACGAAGGACACGCCTCACCTGGAAAAAAAATATACATATAAAGAAAAAAATATTATAAGCACTACAAAAAATTCTAAAAGGCCTAGCACGAAAATTTGCAAGATTCGCATCGGGATCGATGACATTTTAAAACAAACTTCATACGAACTTAAAAAATCTCTCAAACTATTATCTTACAAGGTTCTTCATTTCGAACCCACAATCGAAGGTTCGATAATCTCTTTTTTCATTACGCTATTGGTGATTAATATTGCATAGTACAAGTAAACGGTCTGTTTTCGCCATAATAGCGAAGGTATCCCTGCCCATAGACATCAAATGAATGCTTGAATGGATCAACAGATCAAATTCGACAGATATAGTTTACAATTTGAAATAAAACTGATTTCTAAGTTTTTTTTTGTAAAAAAATAAGAATAAAAGCGATTTAAATAAAGTCGATTTGTCGAAGTTTGAGAAGTCGAACGGTTATTGTGGGACAACCTTAAGAGATAGATATATGCTATCGCGGACTTTTATTTAGCAAATTTAAAGGGCTACAATTCTTCCATACATAATTTTTGTGTAAGTCTTATAGTTTAGGCTACGTAAGCCAAGATAGAAAACTTTGTTACAAGTTGATATTTTTTTCTGCGACTCGTAATTTGCTATTTATGACATCTCCTAAACTATTGATCGGAATTACACAGTTCCAAGGGTATTTTTAATCTACGTTAAATTATCTTGATGATGGACACATTTATTTTGATAAGGATCCATACCGAACACGAGTAATAGCCAAAGTGGGGTATAGATTTTGATCGAAATTTTAATGAAAAAAGTGGTTATTGTGCGACAACCTTAATAGCTAGATATATGCTATCGCGGACTTTTATTTAGCAAATTTAAAGGGCTACAATTCTTCCATACATAATTTTTGTGTAAGTCTTATAGTTTAGGCTACGTAAGCATAGAAAGCAAAAAAGACACCAAATTTCGTCACGCAATTTTGAGCTAAACTATTTAACTACGCCGTAGTCTTTGACTCCAAAAATCAAACAAAAAATGGGACCCACCTGCAAGCATTACCTCTCGGATAAAAAAAGAATTTTCAAAATCGGTCTACCAGGGGCGGAGTTATTCCGTAACACACATAAAAAAAAAATTAAAAAAAAATATATGGACGAATTGAGTACCTCCTTCTTTTGGGAAGTCGGTCAAAAACAAAGATTAAACCATAAACAGAAAAATACCGTTATCTTAAGTTACTAATTATGGTTATTTTAGTGAACACTAAGAAATGTCTATATTGAGGACCACATTATTTGGAAGGTATTGGGGAAGATTATATCCAACAGTGGGCAGAAAATGGCTGATGATGATGATGATGATAATGATGATGATAGTGATGATGATGAATGCGTATGTTGTGTATTTCCAGTAAGTGGCACTTACTCAAAGGTCTATATTTGCCGAGGAAGGTGAGCGCGGCCAGGATGTGCGGCGCGACGGTCTCATCATCCATCTCCAGCATGGAGGTGAGGCGGCCGAGGATGTTCTCGTGCAGGAAGTGCGCCGGGAACACGAACGACAGCATCACCAGCAGCTTCAGCCCGCGCTCCGCCGCCTTCTTCAGCTCTATACCTGCATGTCAAAATTACATCACATAGAAGAAAGTTTTGTATTTATTGATTCACGTAAAAATTACTGGGCTGTTTATAATAATCCTTTCACCATTAAAAAGCTACATTATCTCTGAATAACATAGGCTATGTTTTTGAGAATTTCTAAATTTTATGTAGACGAAGTCGCGAGCAACAGCTAGTATTTGACAGTCTTAAAGCTAACTTTACACAATATGTAAATTGCTTGCGGCGGAGTTTGTGTACACTGAGGATTTACGCGACTGTACTTTTATTTCTGACTAGCTGTTAACCGGGGCTTCTTCCGCACAGTATTAAAAAAAAACAATGTATCCCTCGGAAACCTAACATTATTCAGAGATGAACTGTATCCCAAGTTAATTCTTACTTTCTTTAACTGTGCCAACAGTCGCGGTCATAAGCTAATCTTACAAAGCTACTTACCACATTCCTCAGCGATAGAAGTATCTGTTCCTTTAACCGCTCCCTCTACGTACTCGACTAATATGAAGAGCGAATCATGATCAATCATGACTGAGCTCACACGCTCAAGCAACATCTTCACCGTGTTGTAGTACAAGTTGGTCATCACTGGCTGACCGAGCTTCTTCAGCACGCTTGACTGCATAAAGTATAAAACATTTTAAAACTCAACATAGATCTAACATAGATTATCGCTGCATTTGTACTCATTATATTATACGCCCGAAGGGGTACTTATTGTTGTTACTTTGTATAGATGTTTGTATAATTTAATTGCAATAAATAAATAAATAAATAAATAAATAAATAAAAAATGAATTATCACACTCTGAGTGGTGTAGTCCCTTAGGAAGCCAAACTACCAAATACTGAAAGGAATCTTAAAAGCTTACAATCTGAGAGATGTTAATTGTAAGGAATTTGGAGTTTAAACCTAACATATTTGAGTAATGATTCAGTAATCAGCCGTTAGAGTAAAATTATGGAGAGAAATTAATACCAATTGATGTTCAAGTTGATAAATTTGATATTATTGTGAAAATATTAAACACAAATTTAAAAGTCAAATTATATTCAAAAATATCATAATTACAATAAAATTGTGAGTATAGTTAAATTAAAAAGGTAGGTTTATGGAAATCTTGGAATAAAAATATTTAAAACAGGCTATAAATCTAAAGAGATTCAAAAAATATATAGAGTAGGCATAGTTGACACTTTACTTGAAACATTTTTCACATAATTTAAATGTTTATTTTTTATTTTTGGTACTTTAGCTTATTTTAAAACAAAAAATGGAGCTTATTGTAATTCTGTAAAATGTTTTTATTACATGTCAATACAAGGACACAAGGTGGCACTAAAAACTGATATAGTACCTTTCAGAGAAAGTACCTGTGGAAAAATGTTCCCTATGTCTAGTCTATATTCTTAAATGTCTTTGTATAAATCTATTGGATTATAGATTAACTCACCGTAGTCTTAACGCAAACTTCACAGCTGACATTCGGATTCAATATGGTCTCCATACCCTGAAGTAATTCCGGGGCCTTCTTCATATGTTGTGAGAACTTGTTTAAAAATTCCTGAGCTTTCACCGACTCTGGTAGGAATTTAGTACTAATATGTAGCACTTTAGCTATCATTTCCTTCTGCACCGTCGGAGTTGGAGGTTTCCTGTGCAGATCTACCCACTCAGCGACGGTCCTACGCACCGCTAATTGATGTTTTTGTAACTCTATGAATGCTTTTGTTGCATTATCATCAACATTTGACATTAAATAGTATAATTTTTTCATCCTTACAGGTGGTGGTAATGTATACGGCACTAGAGATGTATTTAATAATCTTTCCACCAACAATCTATCTTCCAAAGCAGTCATATAATACCCATGGAGAATTTTATCTTTTATCCACTGAACGGCTTTCTCCGTAGCAGGAGGTACTGAACTCTCTGTTAAGAATTTCTTATAAATCATAGCCAATCCAGACATAGCTTCCTTTCTTATCTTAAATTTCTTATCCAACGTACGTTCTCTAACAAAATGTAGGAGATCCTCGGATTCAGCGACCGCTTGGAAATCTTTCTGTGCGGTTGCGATTATCGCCATAACAACTTCGTAACGGACTTGTTCATGAGCATCGTGTTGTCTCATTTTTAACGTATCAGTTATATCTTTTCTCAAATCCGGATGATGTACTAGAAAGTGCATACAATATTGGACGCATTTGATCCTAACTGGTACTGCGATATCGTTAAAACGGCCTAAAAAGGCTCGCCATAGTGCGGGATATTGTTTGGCGAGTTCTGAGCCCGGTTCTGAGAACATACGAGCAAGTAAAGCGACCGCACTAAGTCTTTCTTGGAACTGAGCGGATTTAAGCTTGCATTCTAACTGTGGCAACACCGACAGCAGTAGAGATGGGCAACACTGGTACAGTTCATATATTAGCTCAAATACTTTCGAAAACATAAGCAGACTTTTGTCTTCCTTCCCCAGTATGAGGACATGATTAAAGAACTGAAATTAAAAATAAATTACAATTAGAACTATACACACAAAATCATAGCAAATCTTTAAAATCTGCAAAGGAATTGGTAGTTTTCGTCAACATGCAAGACTGTAATATTTCTGATGAAACTATAACCAAAGTCATTAACCGATACATTAAGATGTTTCCACTACTTAACATTAAAACAGAAACATTTCACACAAAGAGATTAAAAAAACACATAGAATAGGCATAGTTGACGCTGCACTTGAGACATTTTTTCTTTTATTTTATTCTATAACAAAAGATAGATCTCATTATAATTTGCAAAAGTATTATTTCATGTCGATAATAGACCCGATTGCACTAAACATCAAAACTATAGTACCTTTCAGAGAAAGTACCGGTAAAAAAATTGTCTAATATGCCAAGTCTATAAATACTTTTTAAATGTCTTTGATTTCACACATTACATCAAAAGTTTATAAACCAGTAAATCTTGACCTCTCTTACCGTTTGTATGAAAGGTTCTAGTGTCTCACTGGTCTTAACAATGAGATCCTTAGCGAGGGAGTATGCGTGCTTGTGTTCCCTCTTGTTTGGTTCCACCAGGTTCATGAGGATCACATTCAGCAGCTCGTTGGAGACCACATCCGACTCCGTGATGAGCGGGCAGAGTACATCCAGCATGAATGATTTCACTTTAGTTGAATGTTCCGTGCTGTAAGATGAAGTCTTTATTAATTTGTTTGTTTTCAAACATTCATTTACCATTAAAAAGCTACTTACTAATTAATACAGGCTATGGCCTAAAAGATTCTAATCTATCTATATACTACTATAATCTATACTATAATAATATTATAAAGAGGAAGGATTTGTATTTTTGTATGTATTAAATTTACGTAAAAACTACTGGTCAATTTCAAAATTTTTTTACCATTAGTAAGGTATTTTATCTGTGAGTAACATAGGCTATATTTTTTATTAATTTTTATTTCACGCGGGCGAAGTCGTGAGCAACAGCGATTTCAGGCTTACTCGAAAAATCTACAGTAAACGACTATTTAAATAAACATTAACCGTCTCTGTGTGCGGCAAAAAGACGTTTCAATTAAAACTTTACCAAAAATACAAACACATTCCCACTCACTTGACTATCTTGAACATTAGAGAGAAGAGTGCGCAGAATATTTCCTGACAGTCCTCCAATTCAAAGCACATGTTAAAAGATTTGACATATGCGAGGTTCTCGAGTAGATAGAAGTAGCGCTTGAAGGCTGGATCCTTGGGATCCCGTAGACCTTGCAGCTGGTTTATCAGGAACAGGAATATTGTTTTCACCTAAGAAAATAGAATCATATGTAATCAAGCCATTTCATTTGCTATAATATTTCTCGGATATTTTGGAAGATCTTGACATTATGTATAGTAAGATACAAAGTTTATACTGGCTCGGCTGTTTCCCATTGGGCTGTTCGGTCGATCAATAGTTGCTAACTTAGCTGCGAGCACAAGTCTAAGTAATCGAGTGCTAAATGGGCTTTCTGATAGTATCGCTTTACATCCTGCCGATACATAATATTGTGTATAGGAGGGATGAATCGCATGTTACAAGGAGAACGTTAGTTTTGAGTGTGGAAGGGTACACCGGCAGAGGTAGACGTAGAAAGAGATGGATGGATTGCGTGAAAGTTGACACGATCAAAAAGGGAGTGATGACTGAGATGACGTATGATAGTTATGTGGAGGACAAAAACCTGTTGCGTCGACCCTACGGGAGTAGGATAAGGAGGATGATGATGACATAATATTGTGTACTGTGTTCGATAGCGAGCCACTGTTAACTTTGAATCGAACTATACATCTAGATTATTCGGTAGTTTACCTGTTCCTGGTCTTTATACGGTGCTTCTGGAGCATAAACTCGGAGCACATCAGCGATACAGCATGCTATCAACAGCTGGACATCACGCGATGGGTGCGTGAGGAAGAACTCGTCCGCCAGGTGTATCGCCAGCGGTATATATTGCTGGTACATTCCCTCATCTTGACCCAGACCTTGCAGAGTGTGGGCCAAAGCCTGCAACAAGTTGTACTAAGTTAAAACATACAATAGTACGATTTTTGAAGAGCATGTCGTTGGAATTGAAAGTGTTTAAATTAATTAATAAAGTGTCCCGTGCAAAAAACAATCACCGTCTCTTCTTACAAAGCAATAAGGTAGCAGTAGTAGCGCAATCGAAGGTGGATTTTTATACAGACAATTAGAAACTGTAGCCTATTGGTTATTGGTGTCGTAGTCTCGATGCGTACAATATGTTCAAACGACTAAAGCTTTTAACCCTTAATTCGACGGAGTTTTTTGTAGCAAAGAACTGATTTTTTTTCATTAATTGTTCATCACACTGGACACTATTGAATTAAGTGTTAAGTTAGCACACTGCCAGATTCCCAGACTGTACTGAAATTGGAAATTCACTGTTTATCGATAAAAGTGTTTACATTGAACCACAGACCACCGAGTTTAGGGTTTATTTGAATACATTTAATAAGCAATAACAAGTTAAACTTAACATTAGAGCGTTTCACAGAACTGGAGGTCGCGTAAAATAGGTCACGTATGCCCGGCTTTTTCACTCCTTACATATATCATGTGAGGTAAATTGGACTCATTATATTATTTTACGGAAAAAGGGACGTAGATTAGACAAAGAAAGAATTGTACTTTGAAATTAAAAAGTAATCTAAACCGCTTATAACATTACAACGATTATTTAGAGTGCGCACACCTTTGACTAAACAATCGCACAACAGTTGTCGATTGTCGATTGTTTAAAAATCGAGTAATGTGCGCACCTCCATATAAACTCATAGAAATCAAAGCTAGACTAAACAGTTGTGCGATAGTTTCAGTGCGCACACTCTTAGTCTTTCTAACCAATAAGACACAGTTGTGTCTTCATACTATAACATTCTGATTTCTTTCAGATATCCGAGGCTTTAAGTAACTCGGTTAAGAAAACAATTGAAATGCAAATTATTCATTTATGTATCTATGTCGATATGTTGTTACATTGGCATACAAGTTTGGCAACTGAGATGAACTTAATGAAAAAAAATATCTTTATTTGTTCTTCAATATCGAAGATCCAATAGCCTAATGGTTAAAAGTATCTACGGATTTCCGATTACGAGGTCGCATGTTCGAATCCCGTCATTCGAATATTGTCGTAAATAATATGTTAGCAGAACCCTAGAGATTAGTTAGAATGTTAAAAGAAATAATTAATTTAAAAAAACTTCAATAATCACAATCTATGCTAATAATTAAGAGGAAAGATTTGTATTTCTTTATGTATTTGATTCACGTACAAACTACTCCATTTTAAAAATTCTTTCACCATTAGAAAGGTAATTTATCTGTGAGTAACATAGGCTTTATTTTTTAATTTCACGGGGACGAAGTCGCAACTAGCTTAATAATTTGAAATTACGTAAGCGTTTTACATTTTTATTACCATGATCTAAAATGTATCATACTAATATTATAAATGCGAATACTTGGATGGTTGGATGGATGTTTGTTAGAGTTTGTAGCCTAAACTGCTGAACGGATTACGATGAAATTTGGTATAGATGTAGAGGATAGTCTGGAACACATAGACTACTCACTTTTTTTTCTTCCACGCGGACGAAGTCGCGAGCGAAAGCTACTTTATAATAATTTACAGATAGAGAATAATTGCATAATATATAAATAACGAACTTATGTTTTATACATAAGTAAACATACCGTTTGCAGATCAACGAACCGGAGAGTAACGATTATCGCTTAACATGTGGCATAGTAACACGCTATTCATAGCAGTTATCACGTTAATAACGTAAACCAGTTGATTTTCATACTAAGTCAAGGCCCGTTATAACCAACATATTGACATGAAAACTAAATTAGATCTTCGGAATAACGAATTCTTAATTTTACTGACATTTTAAATTATTCGTTCGTTTTTTAACGTGCCTCGGTTATAGTAAAACCGGTGCAATAATGAACAAAACATATACATTTTCCTGGTTTTATTGATAAAATCAATACGAATATTAATCATACTAATTTTATAAATGCGAAAGTTTAGATGGATGTATGGATGTTTGTTAGAGTTTGTAGCCTAAACGGCTGAAGGGATTTCGATGTAATTTGGTATAGATGTAGAGGATAGTCTGGAAGAACATATAGGCTAATCACTTTTGTTTTTTTAAATACCATGCGGACGGAGTCGCGGGCGAAAGCTAGTATGAAATAAATAAGCCGTGCCACATTTTATATACATTTTAGTATACTTTGTCACACAAACTAAACGACAAAAATCGCCAAAAGAAAGCTACCTACCTCTTGAGACTTTAAAAATCCTACTATTTCACTAAAATCATAAATGAGAAAGTTTAGATGGATGTTTGTTAGAGTTTATAGCCTAAACTGCTGAGTGGATGTCGATGAAATTCGGCGTAGATGTAGAAGATAGTCTGGAAGAACACATAGGCTACTTACTTTTGTTTTTATTAATTCCAAGAGGACGGAGTCGCGGGCGTTAAAGTGAAAAATAAAAAAAGTGTAATATAAATATAACTACTACGAATCTAACTACATTAATGGTACCTCTCCCCCGCGCCACCCTAGAGCCAAGCTACATCGGCTGGCGACGCCTAAAGATATATCGTCCGCGAATCCGTCCGCGTGGAATTAAAAAAAAAACAAAGAGAGTAGCCTATAAGTTCTAGACTATCCTTTACATGTATGCCATACATCATCGAGATGATTTAGCAGTAGACTACAAACTAACGTCCATCCATCCATCCATCCAAACTTGCATTTATATCAGTAAAAAGTAAGATTCATATTAAAGAGTAAAATGTATTTATTTGACCTTTTATTGAAATCTTTTTTAGTCTGTTCATTCGCAGCTACGAATCGATATAGACGTCTGGGGGTTGTGTATGGGTGGGGTTGATTCTGATTCAACGAGAACCGTTAAGTCGATTACGAGATACGTAATAAACAACCATTCATCCATACTTATACATTTTATTATGATTTACCTGTTAGACACAAAACATTTGTCCCTAAATTTAATACAACTAAGAGTGTGCGACACTTTAATCGCACAACAGTTGTGCGATAGTTTAGTCAAAGGTGTACGCCCGCTCTAAGGCAGAAAAATTATATGTTTATTTCCGTACATTTTATCCGTTTAGATATTTCCCGTAATGTTTATCAAAACAATGCTTACGTTTATCGAAACTATAAACATTGCGTACATATACAATAGTTATAAATACTGCAAAATTAATGATATATTACACAAGAATTAGTGCCAAAAATACGATTGTCAAAAACATGTGACTGACGGGATTTCAAAATAGAAGAGTGAGTTAAGTAACGTTATAAGAAAGATTTGTGTTTCCACTACCAAAAAACATATACAAAAACATATCGTCATCAGTACATTTTAGTGAGATTGAGAGAAATGACAAAATGGTGACACGAAAGCGAAAGCTCTTTGTTTGGTAAAAAAGGAGTGTTTCGGTGTGTTTCTTGGAGAACACTTGAGGGGTTTCTTAAGAATGGCCACCGAGAGGGTTTTAATTAGTCAAAACCCACATAACCCTGCCTTCCCCCCAGAGGGCAGGGTATCCTTGGAAAATTTCCCCCAGACACAAAGAAAAAAAGGCAAAAAGGTGTACAACATTTGTTCCCATACTTCATACTTAAATATTCATGATTTCTGCCTACCCCAATAGGTCACGTGCAATATTAATACGAGGATTCACTGTCCGCGGCCCAGGTCGCTTCACCTTGACACAAACGTTTTACAACTCGCATATTGCAGAAAATCAATACCGCGATAACGGCAAACAGTGTTAATATTACCTTGTTATAATTTTACAATCGCTGTAGAAAACTATAGATTCATTATCTATTAGCTGTCGCGACTTCGTCCTCGTGAAATTAATGTAGCATTTTAATGGTGTAAGAATTTTTAAAATCGGCCCAGTAGTTTTTGAGTTATTTCAATACATACAAAAATACAAATCTTTCCTCTATTGAAGTATAGACTAACGACCAGCCCCAACTTCGCAGCCAATTCTGATAGGATAATGTGTTTATTTACATCACATTAGAAACCTCTAAAATCAACATTTATCTACTACTACCTGTTCCCGTGCGGCGTCATCCGCATGAAATTATGAAAATTTTATTTTATTGTTTACATTTGTCAAATTATCAATAGCAAATGTCAAAATGACATGACATTACAAACCTTGGCAATCTTGCTTCCTTGATGTTAGCAGCAACTTATGGGTCTCTTTCCCACATTAGGGTTTTTACCCAAAATATTTACCCCTAAGTTTAATGACGTGAATATATATAGCCTAAAGCGTGACGTAAGTGTAGGGCTTTTTATTAAAAAAAGAGTTATTCAAAAATATGCTGTAATTGATGACATCTTAGGCAACAAAGAAGTGTGTGTTTACGCTTTATTATAATAGTATAGTAAGTATAGTATATAGTATAGAAGTATAGATAATATACATGTGTTATAAAAAAAACATTCCTGTTGAATCACTCTATCGATTGAACTGAATTAAAATCCGTTGCGTACTTTGAAATCTAATCATACATAGGGACAGACAGCGGAAGCGACTTTTTTATACTATGTGATTAAAGTCTATACTATAGAGATGAATCTATTTAACCACATGTAAAGATCAAAATAATGGTGAGACTAAAAAACTTTATTATTTTAAGAGCCATTTTATATCCATTTTTTATTTTTTCCTGAGCATCGATTATTTCAGCAAATTACCGATGTTGTATTTAAAGGAGTGGATTCAGATATGACGGCTGATAGAGATGTATGGAAGAGCAGCACATAGTGTGCCGACCCTCCATAAGGGATATGGGCTAGTTGATGATGATGATGATGATGACCGATGTTGTATTTAATGTAGAAAAAAATCAAATCAAATTCGAACCCACGATCTAATATTTCATAGCTTATTTGTACTAAATACTACGCTATGGGTTACTGTTTATTGTATGCCTGATTAAATCTTTTGTGATGAAAAGCTATCTAGCGTAATATATTTTAATTAAAACTTGATTCACTTTGACAGATGCAAGAACTGACAGTTAGTACTCACACTGTGCCAGTTGATGCCAGTTCAGTTAATGTGTGCTATTGAGCAATTGGACTGACTAAGTGTGAACCACACACAAGTGTCAGAAGGCTCATTGTCCCCACTCCCTTCATCATGTCACCTTTCACGCAATCCATCCATGTATTTCTAGGTCTACCTCTACCGGAGTACCCCTCTACACTCATAATCATGCCATCTCCCTTATTCATCATCTCCCCTGCCTTATCCTACTCCCTTAGGGTCGGCGCACCGGGTTTTCGTCCTCCAAATAACTCTATAAACCATCATCTCAGTCATCACTCCCTTCATCATGTCACCTTTCACGCAATCCATCCATGTATTTCTAGGTCTACCTCTACCGGAGTACCCCTCTACACTCATAATCATGCCATCTCCCTTATTCATCATCTCCCCTGCCTTATCCTACTCCCTTAGGGTCGGCGCACCGGGTTTTCGTCCTCCAAATAACTCTATAAACCATCATCTCAGTCATCACTCCCTTCATCATGTCACCTTTCACGCAATCCATCCATGTATTTCTAGGTCTACCTCTACCGGAGTACCCCTCTACACTCATAATCATGCCATCTCCCTTATTCATCATCTCCCCTGCCTTATCCTACTCCCTTAGGGTCGGCGCACCGGGTTTTCGTCCTCCAAATAACTCTATAAACCATCATCTCAGTCATCACTCCCTTCATCATGTCACCTTTCACGCAATCCATCCATGTATTTCTAGGTCTACCTCTACCGGAGTACCCCTCTACACTCATAATCATGCCATCTCCCTTATTCATCATCTCCCCTGCCTTATCCTACTCCCTTAGGGTCGGCGCACCGGGTTTTCGTCCTCCAAATAACTCTATAAACCATCATCTCAGTCATCACTCCCTTCATCATGTCACCTTTCACGCAATCCATCCATGTATTTCTAGGTCTACCTCTACCGGAGTACCCCTCTACACTCATAATCATGCCATCTCCCTTATTCATCATCTCCCCTGCCTTATCCTACTCCCTTAGGGTCGGCGCACCGGGTTTTCGTCCTCCAAATAACTCTATAAACCATCATCTCAGTCATCACTCCCTTCATCATGTCACCTTTCACGCAATCCATCCATGTATTTCTAGGTCTACCTCTACCGGAGTACCCCTCTACACTCATAATCATGCCATCTCCCTTATTCATCATCTCCCCTGCCTTATCCTACTCCCTTAGGGTCGGCGCACCGGGTTTTCGTCCTCCAAATAACTCTATAAACCATCATCTCAGTCATCACTCCCTTCATCATGTCACCTTTCACGCAATCCATCCATGTATTTCTAGGTCTACCTCTACCGGAGTACCCCTCTACACTCATAATCATGCCATCTCCCTTATTCATCATCTCCCCTGCCTTATCCTACTCCCTTAGGGTCGGCGCACCGGGTTTTCGTCCTCCAAATAACTCTATAAACCATCATCTCAGTCATCACTCCCTTCATCATGTCACCTTTCACGCAATCCATCCATGTATTTCTAGGTCTACCTCTACCTGAGTACCCCTCTACACTCATAATCATGCCATCTCCCTTATTCTCATTAAAATAATTGAGATAGAAATATATTTAATTAAGGTTAATCAAAATATATTGTGCAGTTCACTTTGGCAGATGCAAGAACTGACAGTTAGTACTCACACTGTGCCAGTTGATGCCAGTTCAGTTAATGTGTGCTATTGAGCAATTGGACTGACTAAGTGTGAACCACACACAAGTGTCAGAAGGCTCATTGTCCCCACTCCCTTCATCATGTCACCTTTCACGCAATCCATCCATGTATTTCTAGGTCTATCTCTACCGGAGTACCCCTCTACACTCATAATCATGCCATCTCCCTTATTCTCATTAAAATAATTGAGATAGAAATATATTTAATTAAGGTTAATCAAAATATATTGTGCAGTTCACTTTGACAGATGCAAGAACTGACAGTTAGTACTCACACTGTGCCAGTTGATGCCAGTTCAGTTAATGTGTGCTATTGAGCAATTGGACTGACTAAGTGTGAACCACACACAAGTGTCAGAAGGCTCATTGTCCCCACTCCCTTCATCATGTCACCTTTCACGCAATCCATCCATGTATTTCTAGGTCTACCTCTACCGGAGTACCCCTCTACACTCATAATCATGCCATCTCCCTTATTCATCATCTCCCCTGCCTTATCCTACTCCCTCAGGGTCGGCGCACCGGGTTTTCGTCCTCCAAATAACTCTATCAACCGTCATCTCAGCCATCACTCCCTTCATCATGTCACCTTTCACGCAATCCATCCATGTCTTTCTAGGTCTACCTCTACCTGAGTACCCCTCTACACTCATAATCATGCCATCTCCGTTATTCTCCTTAAAATGATTGAGATAGAAATATATTTAATTAAGGTTAATCAAAATATATTGTGCAGTTCACTTTGACAGATGCAGGAACTAGTCAGATTCTATATACTCACTGGTACCAGTTAGTAATCACACTGTGTAAGTTGATGCCAGTTCAGTTAATGTGTGCTATTGACCAATTGGACTAAGTGTGAACCACACACAATTGTCAGAAGGCTCATTGTCCCCACTCTGTCTACCCCTGACACTCATGGACGGATCAATGGTTGATGAACAGATTTTAACAAAATCTATACAGAGATAGATTAAAGTATAAAATAGGACATATGTTAATTAATTTTGTCTAGACTTCTATACCTAAACTAATACTATGGAGAGAAAAGATTTGTAATTTTGTATGTATTTGATTCACCTTAAAACTATTGGTTCAATAAAAAAAAATTCTACACCATTAAAAACTATGTTACCACTTGACTATTGACTAACAAGTGTCTCTTACAACACATTTTGTTCATTGTTTTAATTTGCATCAGCATTTTTGCCCATTGAGCAACATGTATGTTATGAAGTTACATTTGCAATTCTTATTGCATTTATGTACAGAAATAATGTATTTAATTCATCTGCTTTTCATCTGGTAAGATATAAACGAAAGACTAGTAAGGTCAGCATTTATGCTGCTTTTTATCCCAGAAAAGTGCACTATGAAATAATTTGTTATTCTGGCTGCAATTACATAACTTTTTTCTTTAATTATACTTGGACATAATAAGAAGCATTATTGGTGTGTCTGTATATTATACTAGATGTTCCCGTGCGGCTTCATCCGAATGGAATTATGAAAACTTTATTGTATTGTTTACATTTGTCAAATTCTCAATTGGAAATATTAAAATTCAAATGCACAAATGACAACGACGGCCTTTGACATTGAATAACAACTGCCGTACCATGGCAACTTGCTTCCTTGATGTTGGCAGCTTGTAGTTTATGGTCCCTTTCCCACATGAGGGTTTTTTTCCGATTTGTTTACCCCCTAAGTTTATAGAGTGAAAATATATAGCTTAAAGCGTGTTGTAAGTTTGTAAGTGTAAGTTTTTATTAGAGAAATAATTATTCAAAAATATGCTGTGATTGCTGACATCCTACGCCACAAAGTAGTGTGTGTTTACGCTTTATTATATTAGTACAGATGAGAAAACAATTATGTCCCATAAACATTTTATCTAATCTGTTATAAAGCTGAAATAAAGCTTACCTTTAGCCTTCGAACCAGCTCATCTGGACCTAGGTCATCCGTGATAGGGCGGCAGCCTTGCGGGTACACTATTTCCGCCATGCTGCCAATCTGAAAATTATAAATATTAAATTTTACTTCATTTACTACTTAATAATAATTATTATAAGGTCCAGAATCATTTAATTGACACTAAATTAGAAGACTGGATTACCAAATCTTTACACACTTACTTCTACATTCATAAATCTTCAATTTTACATACAATTATTGCTTTCTTTAGTCACTAATTTAGAATGACACTGTCCTTGTTAATGCAGTGCAAAAATGAAACAATAATATAAGTTAAGAAGAAATATATAATATTAGTTTTCGCCTGCGACTCCGTCTGGATGGAATTAAAAAAAAAAACAAAAGTGAGTAGCCTATGTGTTCTTCCAGACAATTCTCTACATCTATACCAAATTTCATCCAAATACATTCAACCATTTAAGCTACAAATTCTAACATACATCTATCCATCTACTTTCGCATTTGTAATATTAACATGAAGTATGATTGTTTAGTTAAAAGCTGATAAAACATCACATTAATAGAAGAAAACAGAGAACATTGATTATTTTATACAGTGATTTCATTTAACTATAGTGTAATATAATTAGGTTTTAAGGCTTATGGTAATAACACATTGGCCAACTCCTAGTGTAAGACAAATTAATACTAAAATGATAATATGAAAGTCATAGACAAAACCAGTGAATTAATGACTTATTGCTCTTAAACAAGTTTTATTTTTAAATATTAGTTTATTATATTGATTTATTATATATATATAAGGTGGCTTTTATTGTAATTTTGGTAAATTAATACACAAAAAGACGGGCACCATCTTTATTAGCAGAGCAAAGACTATAATTTTTATTACTTATACCATTATTTAGTATTCTTTAGTAATGTAATATTTTTAAATTGGAGTTATTTCTTTTAAAGCTTTAAGTAATTTATCTTTACCTTATTGATTTTTTAGCTGATTACAAAAAAAAATTATAGATAAAAGTGTTAAATGTATTAAAAAGCAAAGAAACATCAGCACTAAAGTAACTAATCCTGACAGAATTGTTGAAATGCAAAACTGTGTTATAACCATACAAAAGGCAAAGTTTAATCAATAAGATAAAAAAGATGGAAGACAAGCAGAAAATTACAAAATAGACAAATTACAAATCCTCTGCCAAGCAATAGACAATACAGAATTTTTCTTTTACTTTGACCTATATATTAAAATTAATCATATTTGATTAACATCAACAAAGAAACAAAACAATGTAAAATCCTAATATTTATGGAATCTTGAAAATAGACTACACCTGTATTTCTTTATATTTCAAATCATTATACCACTTAAGAATTCATTCAAAAAGAAACCTTTCATATTGGCACCATATAAAAATTTACTAAAATATGGCAATAAAATGGGTCAGATCAACTGATGCAGAACATATTTTATGTTTGTAACAAAAAAGGATACATTATGCAAAAAAAATCATGTTTCGCGACAAACTGTATACAATAATTTATGAAAAAGGAACGCTACGCCACAACATCCTGTAAAGATGTTACTAACGTCGTCACCTGCTATTACCATACATTAACACAAAAACATCACATATAATCAAACTACTGCATTATTATACATCACTATGACGAAAAAAATATGCCAAAATATGAATCTTCCCAACACATTGTTTTGATAATCAAATATGTGACTGATTCTTTCCACCATCATTCAACCACAACTATCGTATAACATCATCACACAAACATACCTTAAGTTTCTATATTCCCGTGACTATATTCTCTAAAATGTTAACAAAATACACAGTAACAATACACCAATAACACAATTAAGATGATACCGATAATGGCCAAAATACGTACAAGAAATCATAGACGTGGGGCCTGCGTTCCCGATGTTTACAAAATTACAACAACCGCTGTACAACAACTTTACAATCACATCAACGACATGTCCAACTCATATATGTCCCACGGAGAAATAAATCATTAGGATAAATTAATGTTCTCTCAATATTAATACATAGAAAACGATGTTAAATTTTTTTATCAATCGGTGGACGCCAAACTGCGGGAAAAACTACAGCGAAGTTAGCCGATTTTGACGTTAAAAATCAAGGTTAGTATTTAGTCTATGGTTATCGTTCAGAAAATGGCTATGTAAGGTTTCTTAAAATGAATTTAAGTTTTTATTAAAAAAATACAAATTAAGTATTAAATAATAGTTTAGTAATATTAAATACAAGTTATTATCTTTTTTTAGAAGTAAGAAATTAAAAACTTTTTCACATGGTGAGCTTAATGTAAAATGGGGTGACCATTCTATTACTTCTGTGACTTATTATTTTTTAATCAGGAGAACCATATTTATCAGAATACACTTTTTCATCGTCGTTATCCAAGAACTCGAGCTTGATCTACTTCATAGGTTGTAAGAAATATTAATCCCCTGAGGCAGTAGATTTCCGCCATTTTGTCCAAATCATTACTTCATTTTGGGGTACTTCCCCTGGGTCGACCCATTATCTTTGATCGAACTTCTCCCACATACTCGAATTCTCAATTTAATTGAACTACAAACATTTTTCACGTGATAAGTTAGCAAAAAATACGTATTAAGTCATGACCAACATCTAGGTTGCAATTAAATCTTTAGTAATATATCAATTACTCCAGAACTAAGGCAATTTCTTGGAATTTATTTGATAGTATTACCAAGCTATTCTATTTCTTTCTTACTCCAGGATCAAAAAATAAAATTAAATAAGGAACGCAACTCAAATTAGGGAAAACTTTGCGCGTTTAAATGAAAAAAACAAAATCTAATTATAAAACATTTATTATTTAAAACAGAAGTTTTCGGCTCTCTTACCCATTAGCGAAGATCTTATAAAATAAAAAGACAAAATTGCAGATACAAAATAAGCAGCAGTCAGGTTGTCAAGTCGGCAGATTGATTATCGCCTAACATTATTCTAAGAAAAATTATTATTATAACCCACTGTCAGTGGACAATTTAACCAGATTTAATGGTAACGTGACTCCACCGACGGCTGCCTTTAGCTAACTA
Source organism: Papilio protenor (assembly GCA_029286645.1). Taxonomy (NCBI): domain Eukaryota; kingdom Metazoa; phylum Arthropoda; class Insecta; order Lepidoptera; family Papilionidae; genus Papilio; species Papilio protenor. The sequence continues at coordinate 3,842,050 of JAGSMZ010000016.1, read as the reverse complement.
GTAACTAACAGGTGAAAACCACGGATATCTTTCTTAAAATGAAAATATTTAACCATAACCTTGCTGAATTGGAACGATATTATGCAACTGATTCATAAATCTGCCAATAGGCTAGTCTAATAATGTCCTGTTTATGTGGATAGGTGGCAAAAATCCTGAAAGTTTTATTGCCATGTTTTGACAGATGTCAGATGTTTTAAATATTTTTTTAATTCAGCATTTTTTATAAGCGTTAATAACACTCAAAACGAATTGAAAATTATTAAATAATAAAAAAACCGGAGATCTCTAAGTAAAATTAAGGAATGTTTCGAGAAATACAAATTAAGACATTCTGCATACGTGTCTTTTGAAATTTAAAAGTTTTTCGTTTAAAAATTATATCTAAATAGTTATTTTTTTATTATTATAGACGCTTATAACTAACCGTTTCTGCTAAAATATTCTATAGTTTTACAAATCAAATTTTTATTGGGTTTAATTTTTTTATATAAAATTAAAGAGCATTTCACTTAGAACATAAAAAAAATCACATCTGCTCTGTTATGTGTTACAAAACATAACACATCCAAAATACAAAAGAAAACTTTTAATCAAGTTCCAATTTTCGGAACGAACCGGCGGTCGAATGTATGTCTTGGGTTAAATCATTTTTCTCCAATGCGTACAAATCGACGGACATATCGTCCAAAGCAAGCAATTCTTCTCTACGTTTAAGAAGTTTCCTCTTCAGTTCTTCTACCATGTCTCTCAGAGGCACAGTACCTCCATATTCTTTGGGCAAGATCGATGGATCCACGTGTTTTGTTAGATCTTCTGATGTACGATGGAACTGAAAAAAAAAACTATATGAATACTAATAAAGGAAAACATAATTTCACTGATTCATTATTGTTTAGGAATATCATCATTATCTGATTAATTTAATATAAATATGCATGGAAATCACGCTTGTCCAAAAAAAATTGATTACGTAATATGGCAAACTCTTTGTGTGTCTATAAGTCGGATTTAATTTTACCATTAATATAAAAAAAATTACCATAACACGATCCTTCAATTTGTCACTAAGCAAGGAGACGGCGAATTCGAAAAATCTTACTCCGTAATGTGGGATGTTCACAAAATGTGTGCATTTGTGGCGCATAGGAGTAGAGTTCTGTAAAAAAAAACATACTAATATTATAAATGCGAAAGTTTAGATGGATGTTTGTTAGAGTTTGTAGCCTAAACTGCTGAGCGGCATAGATGTAGAGCATAGTCTGGAAGAACACATAGGCTACTCACTGTTGTTTTTTTAATTCCACTCGGACGGAGTCGCGTGCGAAAGCTAGTTATAAATAAACTTTTAAATATACACTTAAAGCATAAAATATACAAATTAGGTACCAAGAATACATATAAAGACATACTTGTATACAATTGAGCATAACACGGACGTCAGTGAGCGACCAGAGGCTGACGTGCGGCATTTGCATGCCGGCTTCGTCGTTGACGTGCGTGTAGCCGAGCAGCTGCGAGCGCGGCTCGTCCAGCAGCAGTTCCACTATCATTGAATGAACGCGCGCCATCACGCAGCTGTCGTACAAGTGAGGGTCGAAACGACCTGCATACAAATACATCAATGTAAAGTAAATTTGAAGAACTATTACATCTTGTAATGCGAATACACTTAAAAATACCAATATACTCATCAAGTAAATATCTTACTAATATAAATGCAAAAGTTTAGATGTTCGAGTTTGTAGCCTAAACTGCTGAACGGATCTCGATGAGGCATAGATGTAGAGGATTGTCTGGAAGAACACATAGGCTACTCACTTTTGTTCTTTTTTTAATTTCACGCGGACGGAGTCACGGGCGAAAGATAGTATAAGCTTGATTTTTGAAACGTTAATCAAGTTAGTTGAGTTAAGATGAGTTGCTAGAATATCTATTTCAAATAATAAAAAAATGATTATTGAGCGGGATTTGTTAAAAGAGCAATTTGACGAACTTTTCAGAAACTAGAGTTATCGAACATTTGGATTTCCTTTTTTAAAAATTACTTTAACTTACCCATACAAGATAATACGACTCTCCTTCCTTCGGCGTCTCTTTTAGGCAAAGGAACCAAGTATCCAGCGTCAATAACAGCAGCAACCTTAGGGTCCAACGGATCCAGCTTTTGGAACCAATTGGGATACATTTGACGGATGGTCAGATACCGCTCCAACATAGAGCAGGCTTGTGGTATCGAATACTTCTTCGTGCGTAAGAAACGCAGAAGGAAAGGAGCATCTGAAACGAATGTCTTACTATTATAGAAGTTGTTTAGAAAATACAATGTCCCTTAAACGTAGAATACTTCTTAAAATGATTTTATTTGAATGAACTTTCTAGCCATGTCTAAGATAAAATTATCTTCTTGCTCCCTTCACTACGAGGGACCGCATAGTTTCTTCTACTTTTCCATATAAATAATTAAAGATTTTCAACTAACCAGTCCGGCATTTCCTGATAGCAGGATGTTTATCAATGAAGTGTCTCATCTGCGTTAACGCCTGTTCTCTAAGCGCTGGCTCCTCCCGCAATTCGACTCTGGCTTTCTCCCTTAGTTCTGTTGGAAGTTCCCCAGTCTCCCTCTCCTTCCCTTCCAGGATATACATGCGGTCATCTTCAGTCAACCTGGGAGAATCGATGTCAGGTTTAGGCTCATGCTCGCGTCGGCAATCTTCTGGCTGCAGGACGGATGTTGCCATTGTAGCTTCTGGAAACGAATTAGAAGTTAGAAATTTTAATTATATTAGTATAGTACGAAATTCTATTATTTCGGACCCAAAATTGAATGATTGGTAAAGATTTAGTAGGCTTAGGTATTATTCAAGACTAGCTTTCGACCGCAACTCTACGCGTCCTCTATGCGTCATCCTATGTGTCCTTCCACAATATCCTCTAAATCTATCCCAAATTTCATCGAAATCTGTTAAACCGTTTAGGCTACTAACTCTAACAAACATCCATCCGTCTAAACTTTCGCATTATTATGGAGTGTACAATTTAAAAAGTTTAAACTTTGATGACAGTTCACAATTTCCAATTGTATAAATTTACTGTTCGTTACTTTTCTCCGACTTCGACTACGATATAAGGAAAACGTTCCATACAATATCGTACAAAAAGCAGTATGGAGCAAATAACCGTGTCGAATACTCAGCGACCGTTGTGAGACAATAAAATTATGGCGGAACTGTAAACAAACGTTATATCATACGATTAAGTATCACATAAGAAGTAACAAAACCCAAGAATCCAGAAGATTGTTAAAATTTAGAAGCTGTGAGCATATTGATGATAGACGAATATTGGAAGGTTCTAGAACTACATAGAGTGGATCAACCCAAAGTGTACTTTGGCCATTTTGCTTCAGGACCGATGTCCACAGAATGGGGCAGAGAATGGGGCATTGTTGATGGGGAATGTCTACGTTCAGTATAGACCACTTTAGGCTAATCTATACTAATAAGATGGAGAGATTTGTGTTTTTCTATTTTTGTATATATTGGAATAGCTCAAAAACTACTGGGCCGATTTTAAAAATTCTTTCACCGTTAGAAAGGTAATTTATCTGTGAGTAACATAGGCTGTAATTTACAATATTTTTTAATTTCATGCAGACGAAGTCGCAAATAACAGCTACTTAAAAAATAATGTTGATAATCACACAGGGTAACTAGTCCCTAAACGTGTACAGATGGGAGCTCCAGAGTCCAATGACAGTTCCAGGACATTTTTATCAGAAACAGCATGTTTCATCATTACCATATGAAGATATGTTAAGTTGACCTAAATTATGCTTCTAGTATTCGTATTTCGTTCGACAAACCTAGACATACAAAACTTCTGGTATGATTGCTACATTCGACTATTCGGTTTACGTAAGCGAATTAAATCGATGCTGCACTCTTGCATAAACAAACATCGGTTCAACGGTTACGATACAAGGGTGTTGCTAAATTTTGATATTTTACGAGTTATAAATATTATGCAATTATTGATGACATAATTCGACCGTTAACTGTAGGTTAATTTTTCCAGTTCCAAAATCGTACTTTATATTGTAAATGTGAAAGTTTGAATGGATTGATGGATGGATGTTTACTACTACGTATCGTTAAAAGGGCTCTAAACCTCGGTGAAATTTGGGAAATATGTAGAACATAGTCTGTATCCTATAGGATTTTTTTTTATTTCTGCGCGGACGAAATCACGAACAAACCCTAGCATAATATACAATGCGCTTTACTCTTTGGAAAAACAGAGCTGATAAAACTTTTTAGGCAGTAAACACAATCAGGTTAACGTTGACATCTAAACACGAATAAACTTATCGTATTTTAATCTTAATTCTAAACGTATATAAATATAATTTCACTTTTCGTACACGTTCGCAACATTGTACCACTTGACCTTCAAACTTGTCCGACCAAAACTTTCACCTTGCCTTTCACGTCACAGTAAAAGTGATGGACGACTTTGACAATGAAATATCTCGTAACAAACTGTACAAGAGTTAATTAAAATTAAAAACCGTACAAAGAGGTTAAGGTCGTTTTAAACATATTAAGCATCCGCGAATCGTCAAAGTTGTACATCCCGACTCCAATGGGCGCCAATGTTGGCGCTCCTACGTCCCGATAACGGCCCTGCGCTTTCACCCCCGCGTTGAGACAAAGCAAAACGTATTAAGACATTTAACATGCTTTAAATTTATTTGCTTCGTGACTATATTCTCTTCGTTTGGCCAACTAATTTTGCTGTTACTAATTTGGACTGACCATAATTTTTTGACGCAAATCACATCCGATATGGTAACTAAAATCACTAACATGACGCATGATGACATTTTACACAAACAACAACGTTAATTAACGAAACAATTGAATTCGGACTTCAAATTAGAAAGGAAAGCGTTTAATAAATCTACCAATACCAACTGTGTAAAAAAACTCTTGAATTTTAAGAGACAGGACTTATCAAGTGCCTTACCGAATTTCGTTCAAACAAGTTTGCTTGTTTGTGTATATTGTGTATATTTGAGTAAATATGCAACGTTTTAATGTTATGCAAGTCATATCTAGGTATACGTGATTGTCAAAAGAGGACAACACCTTGTCTAGTCCGTCTTTCTATAATCAAAGATCTAACCATAGAGCACGAGAAAAGACGCGGCGACAAAGGCCCTGCTTACAATTCATACAATTCAATGGCGTCCATTATCGTTATCAAAACATTTACAGTCAGTAAACGTGTCCTGTTGTGAACAAATAATATTAAGGAAAGCTTTTTGAAAACATTCGAGTTAAAACCAACCTTAATTCTAAAGCAGTAGATATTAGTTTCGTATACAAAATAATTTATAAAAGGTATACAGGGTTGCTTTACTGTAAGTAAAACGTTTTAACCTTATTGTAATACAATAGAGTTTAAATTGGTTTAATTTGTTTGTTTAAAGTTTTATAGTAACCTTATGAATACGACCAAATTAATGGGCCTATGTAGTTTATGCTTCTATTAACGGTACAAATTGTTTGATCAGAGATTTACAATAAAGGAGCTACAAGTAGCTGTACTCTATTGTTTAGAATACTATTGTTATACTTAGTATTTTATGACCGGGTTATTCCAGTCCAGTGATCATAACTAGCGCTGGATTACAACTGGAAATATATGAACCCACACTAGCATCTATTGTGGGTTAACATGTTTCCAGCTGTCCAGCGTAAATTACGATCGTTGGATTGGGATAATCCGGTGCTTTAGTATATTTAGTGACTGAATCCGTTTCAGTTTGTCTCTATCCATACCAAAGTATCAGCTTAGCTAAATAGAAATTAGCAGGCTTGAGTAGGTATTTACATTGTTTGAATTTCATCGCATTTTATAAATTAACTCAGTGGGTAATTTTTTTCTAGATCATAAAACGCATTAAACATGAATAGATAAAAAACATTTTTTTCAAAAGTCCCATAATTTTTAATAGACCAAATATAGCATTTTACTAAGTTAGGGCCTGTCCCACCACTGTCTGATAGAGGCTTAGATAGCTTAAAAATGTCACTGTCAGATAAGGGAACAAAATCCGATATTTCCATAACATATTTTACACGTTGGATTGTTATCAGACAATTTACAATTTGGTGGGACAGGCCCTTAGTATTCAAAATTTTAACTTTAAACAGTGTGAAAGGAAGGTTCAGTAACTGACATGGTCTTATTAAAGCTTACGAAAGCTCTTTCAATATTAAGTAGTTTGTATATTTTTTCAAAGATGTTGGATGAGAAAGTGGTGATAAGTTATTACTAAATAGGGATCAACATAAAATAAATGTACTTTGCCTACTTCTTAGTACACAAATGGGATAAACAGAGAATTGAATATTCTATTTTCTTAGCGATCCCCTCTCCCTCCAGATTAAAGGGGAAGGGCGGGGGAAAGCTAAAGTTTGGCCAGAGAAATAATAAATTACTTTTATTGAGTATATCGTAAGGTGGCAAACGAGGAAGCGACCAACTAAATTCGCCGAAATAGCGAAGCATCCTGCCTATAGACATCCATAAAAGATTCCTTGCCTACATTGAATCGACGCACAGAATGAGGATTATTACTCCTCTATGCGTCAAAACCTCTGTCAAATCCTTTTCCCATGCCTTCCTTATAAGAAAAGGTTTATGACTAAAACTAAGCCTCTCAGAATCTATTTCTAGATGTAGATGAGGCAACAATATTTTCGACAACTAGCTACATCTACTTACATCCGTCAGCTATTGGTCACATGGTCACATTTCGGGATGCACTTGGGCACGTCCGCGATGAACGATGGCCACTTCGGACTGGCCGAACGGTCATCGCTCCCGCACCGGTACCTTCCCGAAATATTTCGACATAGCCACAGATCCACTGGATAAGGCCCACTTATACGAGTACTTATTATGTAGGGTCCTTCGTCAAGTTACTTTAATGAGCCTAGGAGATACAAAACGTACTTATCGAGACATCTAACAAAAAGGGTTACGCCTATATCTATCTATACTAATATAATAACGCGTAAACACACACTACTTTGTGACGTAGGATTTCAGTAATCACAGGATGTTTTTGAATAATTCTTTCTTTAATAAAAAGCCTTACACTTACGGCACGCTTTAGGCTATATATTTTCACGTTATATCAAATATTTTTATGCTATTAAACTTAAAAAGAAACGAGAGAGAGATTACGTGAAAGAGACAAAAAGCTAATAGAAGCAGACGCAAGGTTGCTATGGTTACTTAAATTCTGAACCAATAGCAGCGAAGAAGCAAGGTTGTCATGATTATAATGTCATCCGGATGACGTTACACGGGAACAGTTAGCGTCTTATACTTAACTAGCTGTTTCCGTGCGGCTTCATCCGCATGAAATTATGAAAATTTTATTTTATTGTTTACATTTGTCAAATTATTAATAGCAAATGTCAAAATGACATGACAAACCTTAGCAATCTTGCTTCCTTGATGTTAGCAGCAACTTATGGTCTCTTTCCCACATTAGGGTTTTTATCCAAAATATTTACCCCCTAAGTTTAAGGGCGTGAAAGTATATAGCCTAAAGCGTGACGTAAGTGTATGGCTTTTTATTAAAAAAAGAATTATTTAAAAATATGCTGTAATTGCTGAGATCTTAGGCAACAAAGAAGTGTGTGTTTACGCTTTATTATAATAGTATAGTATAGATAGATACATTAACTAACCATAAATGGGACCTAATAATGCCCGTAAGAGACAAAATGTGAATGTGAAGAAGCTTACATTTAATAACTTTATTGCTCTGTACACAAACCCGCGTGGAAGCTCAGGAGGGGTCGATGAACCGAATTTAGTGCCGAATCCCTATCTGAAAGTTCCCGAAGGTTGTATTATGGTTGTATAGGGTTCCGTTATGGTATAAACCATATTTTATAAGTATTAACACTTTGAGAGTTACTTCGGAATTCTAAAATAAGGGAATAAATCGAAAATCTTATACAGAACCTTAATTGAAATATGAAGGAATAAACAATATAATCTGATATTTCAGTACGCATCAGAAGTCCGTCCCTTTCGTCGAACACGTTGTGTGTTGACTTGCATTTTAATGTTTGAAATCAACAGAAACTTTTATCATGGATAAATTATCTACTCTATGCTATGCACTACACATAAAGCCGGGAATACACGTAAAAATAGCTGACACACTTGACATTGACATTCAAATAAACTTCAGTGTCTTATCAAAAATTTTAAACAACACTAAGGAAAAAAACAGTGGACGGAACACACAATAAGCTCTAAAGGTTAAACGCTAATATGTATCAAAGTCATTAAAATTAAATTACAATAACAATATTCAAACTGTATGGCCGTCATTAAATTTAATTACCCATTAGTACATATATGATGTAATTATATTGCAAACAATTGTACTAGGAAAACAGAAGTATAAAGAGGATTTATTAGTAACATTCGTCATGTATATAAAGTTAGCTGCGCAGTTTAAAATTAATATGAGGCGAGGAAATATGTTTATCTCTCTCTCACCCAGTTCCTATGTATATGTTTGTCTCGCTTACACAATGTAAAAGGGTTTTGTAAGGTAACTTCAGGCGCACAGATAGGTGGCGAAAGTAATGGTCAATACAATGCACTCAGTATATCGAACAAAGTTGTATATTTCAATATATAAGATAATACTTCCATTACGCTGACTTGTTATCTATTTAGTGCATTAAGAACAGAAGCTGTCAATCTTTGGTAGAAATATGATAGCAGTTTTGTATGGAGTGCTTTTAGCAATATCCACTGAGTTTACGCTACAAAACTACTCTAACATTGGACTATAAACTAGGGTGTTCTACCAGGGTTTCATAAAATCACGTTGGACAATTTAAACATTAAATTTAGGAATAAACTGAGTATAAGCTTTGTACTAATATTTGCTTATACTCAGTTTATTCCTAGGTTTAAAATACCGCGTTTATTTATAAGGCTGTAAGGAGTTTTGTTTAATCTTAGTTAAAGAGTCGCACTGTACTCGTATATTTAAAAGTGAATGTGTAAACGGCTTTAGAATTAAGGTGCGTCTACATTAGACAATGAATATGAAGCTATGGTTTTCCTTTATCTAAAGGTGTGTACACACTTGCGGATTAGCGTGTTAATCTCGATGCATCGTTGCAATCAGAGAGAGAACAGTTACCGCTGAGTCAGCTCGCAACGCGGCCCCATTCTGCTCCGCCGGACAAGACTTTCACTGCATGCCGGTATACGACGGGCATCGAGATTCATTGGGACTAGCTTTTGGTCGTTTTACAATACCCACTAAGAGCAAACAATTTAACTAAACTATCGCACAACTGTTTAGTCACTCTTTGATTTCTATGAGCTTATGCACACTCGATGTTTAGTTATGCATTAACAGTTGAATTGGCTGAGAAACAATCGATAATCGCACAACAGTTGTGCGATAATTTAGTCAACGGTGTGCGCCCGCTCTTAAGTATGCTGAAGTACATCATACTAGTCTTCCTAATATTATAAATGCGAAAGTTTAGATGGATAGATGTTTGTTAGAGATTGTAGCCGAAACTGTTCGAAAGTATCTTGATGAAATTTCGCATAGATGTAGAGGATAGTCTGGAAGAACACATAGGCTATTTACTTTTGTTTTTATTTTTAATTCCACGCGGGCGAAGTCGCGGGCGAAAGCTAGTTTTGTATAAACTACGGATATACGATTCTGAAGAGACAAACTAATGGATCTTGGAGGAACACTGTTAGGTTTTAAAAAAAACCTTGTAACTACTTGCATATTTATCTGAATCTAACTGGCAACTAAAGAAGAGTAATGAAAGACACTTGTGAATCAACGATGCTCTAGGAAATAAAGTCTTATTTAAAAAAAATTAACACATTTAGTTCTATCAACTAACTACAGGGTAAGTTGAAAATTGTAGTGGGATTTATAAATTGTCTTTTTTTTATATTATGATGTGGCAAACGAGCAAGCCACCTGAATTTGCCAAAATGGCGAAGCGACCGTTGCCCATAGACATTCGCAATAGCGGATGCCTTGCCTACCCTTATCCGACGGAGGAGGAGACACATATAAAGAGGATATTTCCCCTTCCTATGCATCTCCTCTACCGTCAAATCCACTTCCCCTTCCCATCCTCTCCTTATAAGAAAAGGGTGGTAAAGAGAAAGGGACTTAAATTAGGCCTCCGGCACCACACTCATCAGACGAAACACGGAATTGCTTCCATTTCACGCCTGTCTTCTGTGTGGTCGTGGTATTACGCCGGGCGCGCCGGCCCATTTTTGCTAAGATGTTAAAGCGGGCACTACCACTGTTAAAAGTACATAAATGCAATTAGTTTATAATTATTTTTCATGCAATTAGAGGATATCCGTAGCGTGACCGCAAACAGCGTAGAAAATTATTCGTATTCGTGCAAATATACGATAAGTTTTTCGTATTGCCCCGTAATTGCATTGTTTAATACATGAATTCTGACGTTTCTTTTATAACAATCGCTTAAATGTTTAAAAATAATTGTGACACTCAAAATTATTTAATTTTAACAAAACACCAGTATTACTACAACATTAACGAAGAATTGGGATGTTATTATTTTATAAAAAAAACACAAGTAACTACTAAAAAAGCACGAACCTATTCTAAATAAGTAGGGACTAGGCGTTAGACAACTATCTTTTTAAGATTCCCCCCTCCCCCCAACATAAAAAAAAAGATATTAGACAACGCTTGCGTTCTTTATCAACCTTTACTTGGCTCGCCTTATACATGTATTAAAGTTTTTATAGTAGTAAAGTTTGTTACTAATTAGTAAAGTAGTTATGCATGATTCCTAATTTCAAACCATTTTTCTCTCTGTGCAACAACTAGGTTTTTGTTCGTATGTCCACGGCCTAAAAAGCACCTAATGCTTGGTGAAATTTAGTACAACTAGGTGAAAAAGTTTGTGAGATTTTCTGTTTAGAACAAAAAATTGTTGTGAACATGTGTAACGAATTTCACGGTGTTCGTTTTAATTTTTTCTCGTCAATTTGACTTGGCCTAGTTCACACGTTTACTAATGTGTTGGGTGATTTTTTTACGTTACCGGTAAATTGCGAACTTCGTCATTTTATAATCAAACCTAACGTAAAATAAACTATCTTTGATTGCAATTTAAATGTCAAGATCATTCACGTGTCTTTTATTGTCCTGTAAAACTAATAATTTTAATCAAAAAGTTTTTTTTGTATGTAACAAATAAATTCAAAAACTACTGGACCAATTTGAAAAAATCTTTCATCATTTGAATGCTACATTATGCCTGGGTATTTACCCAGTTAAGTTAGACTATTTAAATATAATAATTAGGAAATATTAAAAAACTACACTTTTATCGATGTTTTTTTTTCGCATTATTACGTCTAAAGTACTATACTACTAGTAATCTACATATTACTGGGTCAGATCCGGCTCGAAGGACCAATTTATACATCGTTTGAGTTTAACTTGTAGTTGTAAGCTGGTCAAGGCTATATATTATGCAAATCATATAACGCTTTAAATCTTTATTTGTGTTTTAACTCTAAGAATAATACTGTAGTCGTGTGTTAAGGTCTCAATCTATACATATAATAAAATTGGAGTGTCTGTTTGTAATATCAAAAGAAAAATTTGAAATTCGAAAAGATAATGTACTTGCGTTGCTGATAACGAAAATCGCATTAAAAAATTTTTTTTTTTTTCGACCGGACTTTCACTGAAGGGTAACTGACATAGATGGGCGCATATTATAGGCTACTTTTTTATCTTAAAGCATGGACAAAGTCGCGAGAAACAGCTAGTAGTTATTTAATTTTAACAAAAGACCAGTATTACTACAACATTAACGAAGAATTGGGATGTTATTATTTTATAAAAAAAACACAAGTAACTACTAAAAAAGCACGAACCTATTCTAAATAAGTAGGGACTAGGCGTTAGACAACTATCTTTTTAAGATTCCCCCCTCCCCCCAACATAAAAAAAAAGATATTAGACAACGCTTGCGTTCTTTATCAACCTTTACTTGGCTCGCCTTATACATGTATTAAAGTTTTTATAGTATTAAAGTTTTTATAGTATTAAAGTTTGTTACTAATTAGTAAAGTACTTATGTATAATTCCTAATTTCAAACCATTATTCTCTCTGTGCAACAACTAGGTTTTTTTTCGTATTGCCCCGTAATTGCATTGTTTAATACATTAAATCTGACGTTTCTTTTATAACGATCGCTTAAATGTTTAAAAATAATTGTGACACTCAAAATTATTAATTTAATTGATTATAGAAAAAGGATAAAAGCTTAGACGATCACTGATGCACTGCAAATAAGAGTGGTTTAAACTGCCGAACCACAAACAAAAATATAGTTATATTGTTTTCTCTTTTTCTTCGTAAAGAAGGAAAGAGATGACAATACATTTGTGTAGTAGTATTCCGACAATGAAAACCCACTACATTTATTATGTTCCATCAATAATTTTGTTATTTAAATTAAATTAAATTGGCATAGATAATAAATAAATAAATAAATAAATAAATAAATAAATAAATAAATAAATAAATAAATAAATAAATAAATAAATAAATAAATAAATAAATAAATAAATAAATAAATAAATAAATAAATAAATAAATAAATAAATAAATAAATAAATAAATAAATAAATAAATAAATAAATAAATAAATAAATAAATAAATAAATAAATAAATAAATAAATAAATAAATAAATAAATAAATAAATAAATAAATAAATAAATAAATAAATAAATAAATAAATAAATAAATAAATAAATAAATAAATAAATAAATAAATAAATAAATAAATAAATAAATAAATAAATAAATAAATAAATAAATAAATAAATAAATAAATAAATAAATAAATAAATAAATAAATAAATAAATAAATAAATAAATAAATAAATAAATAAATAAATAAATAAATAAATAAATAAATAAATAAATAAATAAATAAATAAATAAATAAATAAATAAATAAATAAATAAATAAATAAATAAATAAATAAATAAATAAATAAATAAATAAATAAATAAATAAATAAATAAATAAATAAATAAATAAATAAATAAATAAATAAATAAATAAATAAATAAATAAATAAATAAATAAATAAATAAATAAATAAATAAATAAATAAATAAATAAATAAATAAATAAATAAATAAATAAATAAATAAATAAATAAATAAATAAATAAATAAATAAATAAATAAATAAATAAATAAATAAATAAATAAATAAATAAATAAATAAATAAATAAATAAATAAATAAATAAATAAATAAATAAATAAATAAATAAATAAATAAATAAATAAATAAATAAATAAATAAATAAATAAATACATAAATAAATAAATAAATAAATAAATATAATTTTTATTGCCACCAAAACAAAAAACTACATAAGACATTCAATACACAAAACCTTAGAGCTAGTATAAAAAAAAAAAAGAAGAAATGTGGCAAAAGGTGGCAAGCTCAGCTAATGCAGGGACGGCGCAGGCCGTTACTGCGTTGGTTTTCAGCTAGCCCCATTACACATAAGTATTAACACATATATAGGTAGGGTGACTTAACCTAGACAGACATTAAAAATAAATAATAGTAAGAAATAATACATTAGGTTACGATTTTAACTTTTTTTTTTTTTTAAGGCTATGTAATAATTTTAAAAGATACTTTTAATCCACATATAAGCTACATAATGAGTTTTTTTCATTACTTGTGGACGAAGTCGCGGGCAAAAGCTAGTCAAACAATAGTTCTTCATTTGCGGTTAAAATAATTCTTTATTCAAAATGGATTTACCAAGCAAGAGACGAGGTCCGCATAAGCAAGTGGATTAAAGAATGTGGGTTTGTAGTGCGGGATTTTCGTAATGTTGCTAGGGTTGCCATAAAAAAAATATTTTCAATTTCGCTATTCATAAAGGGGACCAATTTTAATATTGTTTTAAAAAATAATATACGAAATGACTGTGCTTAATTTCTCGACAAAATTCGAAGAAGAAATTAAGTAATTTGATACACGTTACGTAATTTTCGATTCGTAAATTAAAATAATAATCATCTTCAGTAATCGGGTGAATTTAAATATTGCATTTTATACTTTCCAATAATGATAAAATTATTAAAATGAGTTCAGTAAATTCACAGTCCATTACAAAAAACATACTTACTTACTTACTGCGTTGGCGCAGCGACCCAAAGTGGTTACAAAAAACATATATCTTATTAATTATTGTAGATATTTTAGTCGAAATAAATAGTTTTTAAATAAATATAGAGAGGTGCCAACCCTAGGTGCCAAACGTTCGGTTGAATCGTAATTAACTCGGAGAGACGAGGTTTCCGGATGATTTCACTTCTCATTATAAATATTCAGTTAAATATTACGTATTTTGTTGCTGTTTGTACCATTATAAATTATATATTTTAGTGACAAATTTCGATTTGTTAAATAGAACTCTGAAAACAAAAGAAAACAGACGAATTGAGACTTTCCTTCTTTAGGAAGTGAATTTAAAATAGAATACATACGCTACAACTATAATCGTCGAATCGACAAAATATTGTTTAATCTATACTAATATTATAAAGAGAAAAGATCTGTATTTATGTACATTTGTATTTATTGGAATATCTCAAAAACTACTAAGCCGATTTCAAAAATTCTTCAAAAAGCTACGGCAACAGTGAGTAACATAGTCTTTGTTTTTTTTTATTATTTTTCTAATGTCACGGGACGAAGTCGCGAGCAACAGCTAGTATCCAATAATCCAAACAGATCTTTTCAATCTAAGAAAGTTACAAAATTGTACAACCTATCTGGAGACGGAGACATAATAATTTTGCAAAATATTCATCAGTTAATCTTCAAATTCCTTTTAAAATTTCCTATCATAGTTATTCGCAAATATTGATTGTACATTCGGTATGTGAATAAATTTGGAATGTAGATATGTACTTACCTATTTCTCGTTTATGTGTTTATATAACCTGTTAATCTTACACGTATTGTTTTACTAGCTGTTACCGTGACATTCAAAAACTTTATTTCATTGTTTACCTTTCCTACCTACGTTAAACGATTCTTTGCTGGTATTGGCTTATAGCTTTTGTCCCTTTCTTGTAGAGCAATTTTGTATAATTTACTTACCCTTTAATTTAATAGCGTATATATATTTTAGGCTATATAGCCTAAATTGTGTCTTTAATATAGGAGTATTTATTAGAAAAACAATTTTTCAAAAAGAGGTTGTGATTCCTGACATCCTACATAACAATGAAGGGTGTGTTTACGCTTAATTATTTTAGTACTAGCTTTCGCCCGCGACTCCGTCCGCGTGGAATTAAAAAAACAAAAGTTAGTAGCCTGTATGTTCTTCCAGACTATCCTCTACATCTATGCCAAATTTCATATAGATCCGTTCAGCCGTTTAGGCTACAAACTCTAACAAACATCCATCCATCCATCCATCTAAACTTTCGCATTTATAATATTAGTTAGATAGATAAATGAAGGCGATTACTAGCAAGCCGCTAACTATTAAGACAATAATCGCACATAAATCTGGGTTTCTACTTCTGTGATATTTGTATAACTAGCTTTCGCCTGCGACTCCGTTAGCGTGGAATTAAAAAAACAAAAGTAAGTAGCCTATATGTTCTTCCAGACTATCCTCTACATCTATGTCAAATTGCATCGCGATCAATTCAATTTTAAGCTAAACAAACATCCATCCATTCATCTAAACATTCGCATTTATAATATAAGTAAAACTAAGATTGCATATTTCTCTCTCTTTTACCAAAATGAATGTAAGAGATTACAATAATGTATTCATACAAAAATCAGATGAATCGTTTAGCGTAAGACACGTATTTTTTAACCTTGTCACTCTGTACACATTACCATAGACAATTTCCAATGACTACCAAATAGACGCGACACTGTTTCTACTATTACGTAATATATGTAATACTCATTACTGCGCAACTCGTCAGCATCATTTATCGATCGGACAGGTATGGGAAAGAATCCTAGTTAGTTTTTAAACCAGTACTACGCAGTTTTTATCTTCAGTAAAATAGATTTTGTATAAAATTCCAAGCATTTATGAGCGGCTTTCACCTTTTTTGATGACGAGTGTACTCATTAGTTTAATTTTTAACATGAATTATAGATAATATATATTTTTGTTTTAATTTAGTCTTACCTTACTTCATCATATGAATAATAATTCACAATGGAAAGTTGTAATAAAGCAACAATTACCAAAGTGTGCAAAAAATAATTGATTTGCGTAAATAATAGGAATTACATTTGTGAAACTATAAATGTATTAAATGCAAACAGTAACAAAAAGTTTTGCTGTAACTATACATTTCCATACTTTAATATACAAAAGTGAGAGCTTTGATTTCACTTTCGTTATGTCGAATTCAGTACACCCAATTCATCGACCGCGAGCTAAAAGGTGAAATTTTAACGGACAATGAAAAATGTTTTATTTAGGTACTGAAGTATTCGAAAGTCCACAATTTATTGCCTACTATTTTTTTTATCTTGACAAAAATCTAGACTACTTTTTATCTATGGTAAGTGTCACAGACGCAAATTTTTATAGAGTAACTAATAAGAATGTTTTTGCTACAGTAGAACTTTCTTTAAAAAAATGTAGTGAATATATAAATTATAACACGGCTAAACTCACGTGATAACATTCGGTGTAGGCACCTACACCGAATGTTATCACGTGAGTTTAGCCGTGTTATAATTTATATAGTATAATGTCTCACGAAAGTTTTAATAAATTAAATGTAGTGAACATCATTAACGTTTTTTATTTCTGTAAGATAAAACAATTGTACAATTTGTTAAAAAAATAAAGTTCCTACATTCGGTGCCATAAAAAATCATTAAATTTTATAATCTGTACGGTAGTTAGGAGAATGTCATAAAAAATTAATTATGGATTTATGGTTCATCATCGATTAAATATAATCGTTTTATTAATAAGCCTGCGCAATAATAACATGCAATCGTACTTTGTTCCATATTATCTTAAAAAAACTCTAACAACATCCATCCATCCATCCATCCATCCATCCATCCATCCATCCATCCATCCATCCATCCATCCATCCATCCATCCATCCATCCATCCATCCATCCATCCATCCATCCATCCATCCATCCATCCATCCATCCATCCATCCATCCATCCATCCATCCATCCATCCATCCATCCATCCATCCATCCATCCATCCATCCATCCATCCATCCATCCATCCATCCATCCATCCATCCATCCATCCATCCATCCATCCATCCATCCATCCATCCATCCATCCATCCATCCATCCATCCATCCATCCATCCATCCATCCATCCATCCATCCATCCATCCATCCATCCATCCATCCATCCATCCATCCATCCATCCATCCATCCATCCATCCATCCATCCATCCATCCATCCATCCATCCATCCATCCATCCATCCATCCATCCATCCATCCATCCATCCATCCATCCATCCATCCATCCATCCATCCATCCATCCATCCATCCATCCATCCATCCATCCATCCATCCATCCATCCATCCATCCATCCATCCATCCATCCATCCATCCATCCATCCATCCATCCATCCATCCATCCATCCATCCATCCATCCATCCATCCATCCATCCATCCATCCATCCATCCATCCATCCATCCATCCATCCATCCATCCATCCATCCATCCATCCATCCATCCATCCATCCATCCATCCATCCATCCATCCATCCATCCATCCATCCATCCATCCATCCATCCATCCATCCATCCATCCATCCATCCATCCATCCATCCATCCATCCATCCATCCATCCATCCATCCATCCATCCATCCATCCATCCATCCATCCATCCATCCATCCATCCATCCATCCATCCATCCATCCATCCATCCATCCATCCATCCATCCATCCATCCATCCATCCATCCATCCATCCATCCATCCATCCATCCATCCATCCATCCATCCATCCATCCATCCATCCATCCATCCATCCATCCATCCATCCATCCATCCATCCATCCATCCATCCATCCATCCATCCATCCATCCATCCATCCATCCATCCATCCATCCATCCATCCATCCATCCATCCATCCATCCATCCATCCATCCATCCATCCATCCATCCATCCATCCATCCATCCATCCATCCATCCATCCATCCATCCATCCATCCATCCATCCATCCATCCATCCATCCATCCATCCATCCATCCATCCATCCATCCATCCATCCATCCATCCATCCATCCATCCATCCATCCATCCATCCATCCATCCATCCATCCATCCATCCATCCATCCATCCATCCATCCATCTAAACTTTCGCATTTATAATATATAGTATGAAGTATGATTTAAGGGACTAAGGTCGAAATAAAGCGCGCTTCGACTTTGCTCAGACTTTGTTTACGCCTAATTTTCGTACTTGTTCACTGTAAATATAGAATGTGAATTTATAGTCCTTCTGGACTATACATTTCTGGAGTACTGGGGATTTTTTTCTATTCACGTGATCCAATATTTATTAAAACGTAAGATCCAATGATTTATCTATTTTTAGCCTTAGACTTGAGTATAGAAACTTTAAGTGTGTCAGTCAGGCTAAAAAGAAAATAATTCCTAGAAAAGTCTTAGAAATGGGGGACTATGAAGTGTTCACAGTTTCACAAGATTTATAAAAAGTGTAGAAAAAGTTTACAGGCACCAAACCAGAAGATTTTTTACTAGTGTTACGGAGTATAAAATCATGATTCTTTATAATTTAGTGAAAACTCATAGAAACTACTGCGCCCAGTAATTTTTTTGTAGATACATTTTCTTCGAGAAAGTAAAAAAAAATATTTGTATACAAATAAGTAATAAACCATCTTACCAGGAATAAATAATCCAGTTCAGGAGAAAGTTGAGTAGGTTATATCACTTTTTTTTTAATTTCGAGTAAAAAATAATAAGAGCACAAAGGAACAACGCGGTTTTTTTTAAATTATTTTTTAAAGTCGTTCTGAGCGATGGTACACACCGCTCCGAGTGTCGACCGAACACTGGCCAATACTGGCTGGTTGACGATGTAAAAGCGGTAAGTCTTCAACCTTCTTGGACAAATTATTCGTTGCCATGATTGGAAATGTCACTTTACGAAAAATTAAAGACAAAACAAACAAGCAGCTATGAAATACGAATTTCAAATTAATCACTTATTTCCCACTCTTCTGATACTAGTCACTAATATTCTCGAAATCTACTATTTAGAATGAGAAATTTACATTAAGAGTCTGTTTGAGTGACTATTAAATAACTCTGAGAGCGGCAGTATAAAATTGGTGCATTATAATTTCTATTCAATTTATATTACTAAATACATTGCTATTTTTAATTTTGATTTTATTCAATTTATATTTATGGAGATTTATTATAGTTGCTACTAAAAAGCATTATTTGATAGATTTTGTTTTTGCAAATAAAAAATAATTTCACAAGTGAGGTTATAATCTTTCCCGCCATGTAAGATCCAGTCAATGTTACTCGGCGGCAGTCGCAGCGATCGGTCCACTTTAGTCATCTCATCGAGTCCGTTTTTCTAACTTTCTTTGACCCCGTTAATGTTGCTCGAGGTATGGTTTTATTTCGTGATTGCATTTAATAATGTAATGCCTTTTTGATTGTATATCTTAGCACACGCCACAATAAGTTTTAGGAATGAAATTTCATACTAATATGCTTTAAACTCTCTACATTTACTTTTAAATGTTAATATCTATTGCATAATCGCATTTTTTTGCAATTACAGATAAACGATTTGAGTACAGGAGCACTCTAGGGGCATGGAATAGAAAAAGTTGCAAATCCAAATAACTGAACCGGGGGAGCATATTTTGTAACATGACATTTTACAAACGATAACACAAGTTAAAGTTAAGCACTTAACCCTGAGGGGTAGCCAGAGATTACGGATTTCCACTTATTGCGGTTAAAGCATTGTTTGTAAAATGTCCGCTAGCAAGATACGAAAACTGCAATTTCCTGACATTAAACGTTTAAAGTGCAATCTCAACAACACGCGTGTTTAAGCATCCTTGTAACAAATACATGAGAAAAGTTTTGTGGTTCAAGGCTTTTATTAATCTTCTCTACATTTTCTTAGATATTGTATCATACTTTGTATAACATGTGAAAAAAGACATGCTTATTTAAAAATCAAGACTATATAAATTACTATTGTTGTTAATATCATGGATAAATACAAATCAAATTCCGCATTTATCCAAAAAATCAGACATTGACAAAACGTTTTCCCATATTATTATATTTATGGCAACATCATAATCAAAAGTCCTTAGCTGTCATGTGTCAAAAAGACAGTTCGTATTCCATCAAAAATCAAAATCAATAAAACTCTGATAAACATTAAACAACAAATATGTCGAATATTCCACTTGGAATAACAACTCAAGTGCAAAAAATATGTAGTCTTTACAAAAAGACGCTGCGGAATTTAGAATCGTTTTATGATAGACGGTAAGATGTCAAAATTGTTACCATTTTCACCTAAACTCCCTTCACATTACGTAATTATTTCTGTTTTACTTTGAACTAATTTTAATGTTTTATAATAATTCTCTACTTTCTCAGATGCAGGGATACTGCGAAGGTTATTATTTGACAATGTTTCAAATTGTATTTAGTTTATAACCTCAACACATCATAGTAAAAAAAAATTAAATGTAACTCATAAGTAGTAGTAAAAATAAGATATATCTAAGTAAAGTAAACTTCTCATTATATTGTAATTAAGTTAGTCATTAAGTAGAAAGACAAATGATTTTAATGGTTGTTTTTGTCTCTAGCCATGTATACCGCTACCAAGCTGTGCTATGTCGTGAGAAATTCGAGAAGATAATTAACGAAAAAGATGCTCGTAAGGCTGCGGAAATGTTAAAACAGGGAGAGGAAGAACTTTTTCTAACACAACATCCTATACCCAAGAAATGTAAGAACCTTGATAATTACTTTTAGTCAATACTAGCTTTCGCCCGCGACTCCGTCCGCGTGGAATTAAAAAAAAACAAAAGTGAGTAGCCTATGTGTTCTTCCAGACTATCCTCTATGACTATACCAAATTTCATTGAAATCCGTTCAGCCATTTAGGCTATAAACTCCAACAAACATCTATCTATCCATCCATCCATCTAAACTTTCGCATTTATAATATTAGTATGATTATCTTTTAAGTTAATTTGACAGTGGCAAATATAAGTGGTGATCTTGTGCAGTTTCCTACAAATTCCTGATGTTATTTTTCTACACTTTATACCATGACAATAAGCACAAACTTAACACATCAAGTGACCATAAGTAGACCTATAACACAATATTATGTGAAAATTATATCATAGAATTTGTAGCCTAAGACTGATAGACAACCCAAGTTGTAAGAAACGGTGTACAAAAACCTTTAAAAAATTGTTGCAGTTGCCAAAAGTCCAGGCGGAGTAGCCTATGAGCGTGAAGTAATACCTCCTGATTGGGTTCTTGACTATTGGCATCCGTTGGAAAAAGCCCAATATCCTGAATACTTTAAGAAACGTGAACAAAGGAAGAAGGAGTTCATCGCAATGTGGGAGAAGGAATATGGAAAACCTGACCCTAAGGATACACACCATTAAAAAAAAACAATCATTGTATATTAGTAAAGTAATTAGTATTTACATATTGTTTTATTTTCAAAATATCATTGAACGTAACTTCTTAATTTAGGATTTATATTTTTGCTGTTTACTGAGTCTATGGAATTAAGGAAATTAAACCTTTTTTTAGTACTGGAACAATCTGTGACTTGTCTGTTATTTTAAGCTTTTTAAAAAAGCTTTACAACTATAACTTAGTTTTAGTTTCCTATTGTTATATTTGTGCGAAAGAATTAAATAAATATAAAAGTTAATTATTGTACAATAAATAATTTGCCAAAAGTAGGGGAGATTGTAAAGAAAACTACATTTCTAATTTTTAGTAGAGTTTTATTTCCATTGTAATAGTACAATCCAATTCCTAGACCATATGTACACGTTTTTCTATAAACCGGAGGTCATATTTAAAATAAACAGAATTTGAAGAAATAATATAATTGTTCTTTATAACTTTGTTAGTTTGCGACTTAAAATAAAAGATGTTAGAAGAGCAAGACTGTTTTTGTTGAAAAAATAAATGCATATATCATTTTTGGTTAAAATATTAATATAGTGGAGTAAAAAACATTGTTGGAGGACTAATTTTTAATGCAATAATTAGGTGAGAGTGAGATATCTACTAAATAGAAGCAAAGAGTAAGTACTCTTTAAGAAAAATGTGATATAAATAATTTTTTTTATCTGTACTCATTTTATCTGGATAAAACTTATAACATTATAAAATGACTATCCATTTTCAAATGAGAACAAAGATAACGTTTTATCTTTTGACGTAAATTATTTACAAAAATAACTAAATAAATAGTAGACATTTCATTATGTTCAAAATTTACAATAATTACCGAGTTTCCCTGCTATAACATCTGTCTAAAACATTTGCTATCTCTCTTTTCTAAAAGGGACTGAGAGGGCATAATTTTTTATGAGAGAAAGAGGCAAACAAGCTTAAGAACACCGAGGTGAATGATGCCCAGAAATCCACACTACCAGAGGAATCCCAAATTCAATACCGGCCTTTAACTCTCAATCAAACAATTGGTAATGATTTTGAGATATTAAAAAACTATTTTTTTTTAATAAAAGGGGGGGGATATTTTTCCTAAGGTTGGTACTGATTAGAATTACAGATAAAGAAAAAAAAGAAATGTTACAGTAACTTCAAGTGGGAAATATATGTCCAATATTTGATTAAGGGTTAAGCAAGAGATCACTTCTTGAAGGACTCTAAGTTATATTGGATTGGAAATACTACTGAACACAGACTACTAAATGCACCATTCAGGAATGCCAGCCATCCAGGTTAAGATGGTTTCTGATAGTCTTTATATATTCTTGTAGCACGAGAACCCGATAAAAAACCCATAAAGGGTTGATTCAAATTTTCTCCTGTACCTGTACATTTAAGAGAACATCTTAATATAAGAGTATTTCATTGATTTGCATCTGATATTCTAGAATTTATTTAACAGTATTTTTAGGTAAGGAAAATATCTTGAATTAACAATTTATAACTTAGAAATATATTTATTTCTCAAAATTTAAAAAACATTGCTTTTTGTCATCATGACTATGAACTATGAATAGATCATTCAAAAGATCCAATTATGATAAAACAAGAGTCATATCCACTTTCACTATAAATAAAGTTTTGTACTCATTCAGTTCCCTCCCAACGTCTGCCCTCTGCCCCAGTTGTGGCGGCCGAAGACCGCGCCACCTGCCGGGCGCTCCGCCACCCTTGCTTGAGGCGCGGTACCGAAGCCCCCGACATATCGCGTATCAGGAAATATTTGTTTCCTAAAAAACACATTACATAGTTACCCTTACCTATAAATTTCTTTACTGTAATAATTTACATTAGTATGAGAAATCTACTCTTACACCTAATCCATAAATTCAGTTCTGAAAATTCAAACTGAACTGTACAGTTCAAAACATATTGAAAAATTATAACCGATTGAACTAACAGTTTTGCCCGAGTGTCTATAATGGGCTTAAGATTCCTTTATTTACCAATTAACAATTCTATGTATAGCAGTAATTTTGTAGCATATCATACATATATTGTTTATCTTGTGGATAAAAAAGTGTACACCATATATCATCTTCTCATATTCATGTCGATAAATATAAGTAGGCAATTCAATTCGAGTGAAATATTAACAATAAACTTACAGGAACGCTGGAGGTGTTAATAAGGCGGGACCACCAAACTCTTGTGGGTACTTGAATAGAAGGAAGAATGCCACATGACCAATCAGAATACCGAGCAGTTCCATCATTCCACTGTAAAAAATTATAATCATAATTCACACTAAAACAAATAATTAAATAAGGAATTTAGTAAAAACTACCAAAAAAAAAAAAACATTAATTTTAAACTAGCCATCGCCCACGACGCCATCCGCTTGGAATTAAAAAAAGTGAGAAGTAGCCTATGTGTTCTTCCAGACCACCCTCTATTTTTATGCCAAATTTTATTAAGATCCTTTCAACCGTTTAGACTATAAACTCTAACAAACATCCATCTAAACTTTCGCATTTATAACATTACTAGCTTTCGCCCGTGGAATTAAAAAAAAAAACAAAAGTAAGTAGCTTATGTGTTCTTCCAGGCTATCCTCTATACCTATGTCAAATTTCATAGAGATCCATTCAGCCATTTAGACTATAAACTCTAACAAACATCCATGCATCTATCCAAACTTTCGTATTTCTAATATTAGTAAGAAGTTACTTACCCTCCGCTTAGAACAAGGTTGAACGCAAGCAGAACCCAAGGTAAATACATTGCCTTGAAGCGTGTTCCAAACCAGAATGACACAATCACATCTTTGTTAAGTTGGCACCATACATAAAGCACTGATAAAACCATTGGATCCATTAATATCTGTAAAAAAGATTTTAATTTCATATCTAAAAACTTTTAATGCATAACTGCAATTAAAGACATAATTGGAAAGCGCCAATAGCTTTATGGTTTGGGGTACGGACTACCGATCTTGCGGTCGCGGGTTTGAATCCTGCCATTCGACTATTGTCATGGACCATATACTACCTCAAGCCTAGAACTTAGTTGGAGTGGTTAAAGGAAATATTAGTAAATTAACAATAATCTACTAATATTTTAGATAATAAAAAAAATAAAAAAGTACTAAGGTTATATCTAATATCTAAAATAATATAAAGAGGAAAGATTTGATTGTCTGCATTAAATGGACTATGAACCAATTTTAAAACTTTTCTCATTAGAAAGCTTTATCACAGCACAAATAATGACCTGAGCAAAAGCTACTCTATACTAATATTATAAAGAGGAAAGATTTATATTTTTGTATGTATTGGAATTACTCAAAAACTACTGTGCAGATTTTAGAAGTTCTTTCAGAACGGTAATTTATCTGGTTAGAAAGGTAATTTATCTGTGAGCAACATAGGCTTTATTTTTTATTTTCACGCAGGAGTTGCGAGCAACAGCTAGTCAGATATATTATGATTCATTTAAACAAGTAGCATTGTAAATGCTTTGTATAATATTGGCAGAAATATAGAAACATTTGTTAAATCATACTAAGTCAAAATACTATAATATGATTATTAAAAACACTAGGTTTTAGCTTTCAATACCCTATTTAAATTAACTTTGTTTAAAACATTTATACATTGTGTCTTACACTATAATAAAATTAAATTTAACTTACAGGTAAATTAACCAGTATTCCAATAACAACACAGCAAGCCCAATTAAACAGAAGCATGTAGAAATAATCTGCTGGTTTTCCTGCAAATATTCCCGTTTCCAACCTCTGAGAGTAATTATACAGAAAGTAACAATTTATCAGGAAATGGAAACCGGTGCCTGGTCCAATCGGATAGAAGAATAATGCTGTTAGTGGCCTCCATATCTAGAAAAAAGTATATCATATCAATTATATTATTTGACTAAACTTAACAACTTTGATCTGAATTATTTTGTACTTCTTCTTGAACGTAAATAGAAACCGCAATTTGTTTTGGTGAATGCTATTGACAGTTCAAATATAAATAAATGCTTACTTGGAACTGATTGATGAAAGGATAAAAGTCCAACACCAAATTGGAATAATTAATTATTCCAAATCGACCTATTAAACTTAAAATTATCGTGAACGATAACCAGTATCTTGTGAAGAAGGGTACACTATAATACCAGTCTTTAAATTCAGACATAGTGAACACGGGAGCACAAAATTGTAATAACAAAGCCGTCTCACTACTTAATAATTGATATGAGAATCATATGATAATAAATAAACGTCCTGTGATGAAACTTGATGTAATTTCAAGCAAGTACACGTGTCCTAAAAGAATTTGTTATCCATAATTTGCAAACGGGGCGGCAACAAAGAGTAAAAATAGCAAATTTATTTTTAGGTTTCTACCTAACAGCAATGATCTTTTGTTTCTTTTAAATCAAGAAAAAGGTATCGAAACCAACTCCTCAATGCACTTTATTAAAAACCCTCAATTTTTGTATAAAAATTTTCATTTTACAATAAGATTAAACGTATGAAATATAGTTAAACCAGCGAATCAATGCTTTTTCATAAAAAAGCAAACCAAAAACGATTCCACACAATTTACTCTATGGACTCTGTGCCACTGTCACCAACTGTCAGATTTCGGATGACAGATGTCAGTTGACATTGTCAAAATGTGATTGTATTGTCTTAAAAAATAAATTATGGCGATAGAAAATTACGGAATATTAAATTAATTGTTCCGGCTAAATTAGTATTATGAAGGCTAAAATGTATAGAATAATGTTACTTAGACGTAGATATTGTAAACGAGGGGTTTGCGCGATACTTGTGCTTGCAGCATCTTTTTACATTTACATATTATTGTTTGGTAACTTAAAATCACCGGAAATAATTCATATAACTGATTTACACCGCTGCCCTGCTTGTTATGGGGTATCAATATGTCCCGAATTATATTCAAACCAGATAACCCTTGAAACTGGAGGTCATTGGTCACTAGCATTTAATGCCAAAAATATTTATTACGGGTCCACAAAATCTAAAATTAAAGTTATTTTAAAGAAATTAGCTCATGATTGGGAATTTAAAGAGTTTGATTCTAATTTATGCAAGAAATGGAACTTGGAAGAAAACTGCAAACCAATTCACCTTATTAACACATCCAATGTTGAGGATAAAATAATTAACATAGTACAGTATAATTTTACTTGGCCCGATTCTGAACCTCGTAAGGGACTTGTACTATGCCCTTATGCATATAGCATACATGATCTTATAAAACCTCTCATTGAAAATAGGAAATTAAACTATAAGTCTGAAATGTTGAATATCTGGACAATGCTGACTATTAATCCAGAACCCATTATTTTACAGGTAAAAAAATCATACACTTAGAAATAAAGTAAAGTAAAGTAGTAAATAATCTCAAAATGATTTTAATTCTCACATAAAAGATTTAAATTAACTTTGAGAGAAGTTGAAAATTCATTCCGTACTCTTGCAATTTTGTTTAAGGTTCACTTTCAATATTAATTGCTACTTGTTGCTCGCAACTTGATCTGCAAGAAATTAAAAAATATAACCTATGTTACTCACAGATAAATTACCTTTTTAACGGTAAAAGAATTGATAAATCGACCCAGCAGTTTTTACATGAATCAAATACATACAAAATACAAACCTTTCCACTTTATAATGTTAGTATAGATATAGGTAAATGTTACTAGGTAAAATCACATTTTCTTCCAGATACTGCCAAAAGCTCATGGTTGGCCTGTACCAGCATATGCCGGTGTGTGTGGAAGACTAGAGGTGGTTGCTTATGAAGGCGTACCAATTTCATCATTAACACATATTGAATGGCATAGGAAACTGAAGATTGCAAAAAAAATTCTGGAAGCAGCGATGGATTTTACTTTTAAACATGATAGGTATAGCCTTTTTTAATATTATTTATGAATAAATTAGGCTAGTCATCTCTCAAAGCTTATCCTACTCCCGTAGGGTCGGCACTCCAGGTTTTCGTCCTCCAAATAACTCTATCATCCGCCATCTCAGTCATCACTCCCTTGATCAATTCATCCATCTCTTTCTGGGTCTACCTCTACCGGTGCACTTTTCCACCAATTAGATTAAGCTAATCATAGTATGGGCATTGCTAGCCAATGGACTAGGTATGGTAGGCTGAGGGCCAAGGGGGGGGGGTGATGATCTAGATAAGGCTCATATACTGTATTATCTGTGCTATTATTTAATATCCATATTTGAAACCGAATTAAAGAGAAAATGAAACGATGATATTTTAAACACATTTTATTTTTTCATTAAGTTTACAATTTTCTGGTCTAGGAGGGGCAGATGCCCCCATCATCATCATCATCATCATCCTCTCTGGTGACACCCATGATAATGTAAAGTTATAGCTGTCTCAATTGAAATTTAAGATTAACTTCATTCTTTTTCAGGTTCCGTTTTTATCTAATGGATTGGTCACTTGATAACATTGTTGTGAATGACAATGATGAGATTTCGTTCGTTGATTTAGAAGATGTTATCGTTCTTGATAAGCATATATCACCAAAGAAAGATTTACCGGAATGGTACCAGCGTTACAACAGAGAACTTATCGGACCAGGATTCACATTTTCTATAGAAAACATGTGTAAACATCACTTGAGTGATCACAATTTGTGGGCAGCTTGTTATATTATCGGAGGAGAGGATAACCCTTTACTCTATCCAATACCGAAAAATATCAATGCCTCGCGACCGCATTTAGACAAGTTGTTGAATGAATGTTTAAATAGTGATGATAGATTTAAAATTCTGGGTAAGATTCAACATTATATCAGTGATATGTTGATGGATGAAAAACTATTCGGATCTGCTACGATAAGGTGAATTTTTTGTGAACTTCTGGATGTGTATGGAAATTAAATCAGTACAATAGTTGGTAAGGATTAGAAAATCATATTTTCAACTTTACAATTTATGTCGTTAAGTAAAACTTGGCAAGTTTAGCCATTAAGATTCAAATGTAAATATTTTACTTCATAATAAATGTGAATTACAAGAATGCATTTTATTGTAATATCCTATAAGCCAGAAAGATGCACGGATGTCGCACAGCTTATTTTTATTTTGTTTTTTAAATTTATGATTTTTTACACGCATCGGCTAACATACTCTTTGGTAAATTGTATCGCAAATTGAAATTTTGATCTTTGAAAATTAAACAACTGTCAAAATACGAAATAAGGTTATGTTTATATTTTTCTATGAAATATTTAATTTAAATTAAGATTCTTAGTCGGTAAATCCAAAAAATTGGGATCAATTGGAAACAATGAGTGATTCAGATACAGACGAAGATAATGTTATTCGTTATGGAACACCCCTTGAGCCATATGAAGAAGGTACGAAGTGGCCGATTATTTATCATTTATTATGAGTGATAAAGTTTTAATTCTGTTTTAAATATATTGAAATACGTATATGCTATGTAAGACGTTCGTATAAGATAATTAACTCTCAAATTATTTGAATTTCAAGATGAAGTGCCAGCAAAAAGAAAATTCCAACAGCCAGCAGATCAGTATGCGGTGGATGCACACGGACGAAGAAGGTTCCATGGTGCGTTCACTGGAGGGTTCTCTGCTGGCTTTGGGAACACAGTTGGAACACCAGAAGGATGGGCACCGGCCAGTTTTAAAAGTTCTCGCTTAGAAAAGGCCACAATTTCTGTAAGTATCATTTAATCATATAATTATTATAGCCAGCAAATGTTTTGTTTTCAATAAAGGATAATAGAGTAGTGCTATAATTTAAAAGTAAAAAAAAAAAATTTAATTTGGATTGATGTTTGTTAGAGTTTCTGACCTAACAGCCTGAATGGACCCCGATGTAATTTGGCACAGATAGAAGTCTGGAAGAACACATAGGCTACTTCCTTTTGCTTTTTTTTTAAAACCAAGCTGATGGTGTCGCACTTGAAAGCTAGTAATTATATATATGCTAGCTTCCACCTGCAAGTCCATCCGCATGGAATTAAAACCTATACTGACTGCTCTACATCTATATCAAATTTAATTAACAATCATTCAGTTGTTTAGGCTACAAACTCTAACAAACATCCATCCATCCAAACTTTCTCATTTGTATAATAATATTAGTAAGATTATTTCTCAGTGCATCTGTTCACTTCTTTTATTCTTTTAGAATAGTTTTATTATTTTTCCCTATACTCTTTACAACCATGAGTGTACTGACTACTTACTGCATTAAAAAATAAGTTTTGAATGTATTGAATATTTCAGAGTCAAAGACCAGAAGACTTTATGGATGACGAGGATCGCGATGAATTTGGTATAGCACCGCGCCAATTGGAGACTCATAAAGAGTTCTCAGGTCAGAAGAGGCAACGGCGTCAGTTTTTCGACGGACCTATACCAGGTATTTATGTTAAGAAATCACTTAATATCTACCTGTTGCTTGCGACCTTGTCTGCGTGAAATTAAATATTTAAAAAAGCCTGTGTTACTTACAGATAAATCACCTATCTAATGGTGAAAGAATTTTTGAAGCGGCCCAGTAGTTTTTACATGAATCAAATATATACAAAAATACAAACATCTTTAAGATATTAACATAGATATAGATTGAACCTTCAATCTTATTTTACTAATGTATGCGAAAGTATAGACGTTTGTTAGAGTTTGTAGCATAAACTGCTAAATATAATAGATCTTGATTAAATTTGACATAGATATAGAGCACAGTCGTAAAGAACAGATAGGCTATTAATTTTTTTCTTAATTTCAAGCAGTCGAAGTCGCGAGCGAAAACTAATACTATACTGTCTAATCACTAGCAGCCTTATAAATAAACGCGGAATAAAGTTATGTTATAAGCAAATATTAGTACTAATATTTGCTTATACTCAGTTTATTCCTAAGTTTAACTTTATACCGCGTTTATTTGTAAGGCTGTTTGTCTATATGTCATTACTGTTTACAGGTGAACCAGTATTAGAACAATTAATCCGTCCAGTACATGATACAGCAGCTGTCAGGATGCTGCGAGCTATGGGCTGGCGGGAAGGTCAGGGTACTGGAGAGAGACTCGCTAAGGCAGAGAAGAAGAAAGCTAAAGAACAGCATAAGGTGTATGGGTGCTTTATGCCACCGGAAATGAGGAATGTAAGAATACTTGTTTATAACTAAAATATTCTAAGGGACTTTGAAGAAGAAAATTGATTTTTTATTAGTTTATTACCATATTAGTTAGAGATTCGAAAATTGTAAAATACTTGTAAAAATGAAATAAAAACACTAAAATCCCTAGCAATCCACATAGAGAACAAAAATGACTTGTCAGTTTACATAAAGGTATGAAAAATGTTGATTAGTATTCATTTTAGAAAAAAAAAATATTTTAACCCCTCTTGATAATTAGCTTGACCACAGACCATCCGCTGAGGACGCTAATGGCATCAGTTAATTGTAAATCTTACTTCTTACTTCTTACTAATATCATAAATGCGAAAGTTTAGATGGATGGATGGATGTTTGTTAGAGTTTGTAGCCTAAACGGCTGAACGGATCGCGATGAAATTTGGCATAGACGTAGAGGATAGTCTGGAAGAACGCATAGGCTACTCATTTATGTTTTTTTTTATTCCACGCGGACGAAGTCGCTGGCGAAAGCTAGTAAATTATAATTAAATATTGTTTTAGTTAGTGAAAGAATGGATTTTATTATGGGGAATATAAAAACATAATTTTATCTATTCCAGGAGAATCCGTCCCAAGATGAAGATAGTTCTGATTCAGAAATAGATTATGACACATTATTCGCTCCGGACGATTATGAGCCTTATATTCTGCAGCGTAAGAACGATCGCTTCGGCCTTGGATATAGTGGATTAAGCAGACATTCTGTTCTTGGTAATTTAGTAGGAGAATATGGAGATGCTGGTACATCGAGAAGTCACCTTTCTATGAAAGAGAAAGGAAAAAAGGTCAGTACTATTAAGAAAATCAGTACCTCGCTGGAGGATTGGCACAACACTAGATTATCGGCATATACGTCCCCTCCCTATGACAGCTGTCAATGTCATTCAGACGTATAACGCGCCATTCTGGCGGAAGTCAGTACTCTAGTTGTGGAATGTTAATTACGTAGTTACAATTAATATAATATCTATTTGGTACTAAAAGGATAGACTGATTTAAATCTTTTATCTGACTGACACATAGGGTATTGTTTTTATGTATGTGTTTTCATGTATGTATGTTAATTCTATTGTAACAGCCTACAGCTTAAACTACTAACCCGATTTTGACAAATGAGGTGTCATTCGATTCGTCTTTCTTCCCTTAGTGTCATAGGGTATAATACACCTCATAAAACCAATAATTGACGTGAGAAATGAATTTTAAAAATATCTGAAAAGTACCGAGATCAATTAACACTCGGCGTGACTTTATTTAGTTTAATTTTTTTGATGTTGTGGATTATATTGATTTATTAGAATAGTTAGTCGGTTTTTTTGTTGACATATTTTTAATCTATACTATTTTTGATTTGTATTTTTGTATAGAGTAAACTCGAAAACTAATGAACCGATTTCAAAAATTCTTTCACCATTAAAAAGCTCAATTATCACTGAATGTTATAGGCTATATTTATTACTAAATTTATTTTTATTTTCCTTATTATAGGTGTCTATACGCGGTCAGGCGTTCGGTGTTGGCGCCTTCGAAGTGGACGATGACGATATCTACGCGAGTGCGGACATGTCGCATTATGACTTCACATTAAGCGGCCCGGAGAAAGATATACCTAAGAAAACCAACACAAAGAATAATAATGTAAGTAAACACAAATGAAAAATGTATAGGAATTTCCCATTTTATTTTATGTTTTTTTTCCTCCATCCATCCATCCATTTTTGTCTTCCTCCATCAATTAATGGTAACGCATCTGCAATGGGCATGTTGCCTAATTTTTGGAATTGCCTTTATTTTGTAGATATCCATATCTAAACACGAAAAAAATGTAACAAAATCATATACGCATCATTTCATTACAAAAACACTTAACTAAAAACAACTTCTCGAAAGACCGCGAATACGCCTCATGACGTCACTTTTTCTGCTAACAAACCTCGCGTCGCGTTCTGTCAAAGTCATGCTAAAACAGACATCTTGAATTTTGATAGTTATTAAAAAATCTTTACATGTTTCACAACTCCGGTACAAGTAAATACTTGTGTCTAGTAAAATAACTTGTCACCAACAAAAAATCTATTTTCGTTAAGTTTCTTTGATGAATCCAGTTTCCATTATGATAAATCTTTTATCAATAACACGAAATTTTGAAGAGAAGGTTATACTTTCAACATATTATATTTTTTGTTGCTTATTTATGGCAAAGAAATTTAATAGTATAAAGAGGAAAGATATGTATTTTTATATGTATGGAATAACTCAACTACTGGGCCAAGACCAATATTTTTTCATCATTAGAAAGCTACGTTATCGCTGAGTAAAAATGACACCTTACTTAAAGTTGATCAAGCTATTTCAAATTAAAATAGAATTGATATTTCATACTGTTAAGAAGAAAATTAGTACCGCGCTGTAGAATTGGCGCAACACTAGATTATTGGCATAAACGTCACATCTCGAACTGACAGCTGTCAATGGCATTAGAAGGATTGAGATTGACGCGCGATCCTGAGTCCTGATGAGAAGTGTTGCTCTGAGTTTTAAAAGATAGTATCAATTAAAGAAATTGTTTAAAAATACTAATGTTATCATACTTCATACTAATATTATAAAGAGGAAAGATATGTATTTTTGTATGTATGGAATAACTCAACTACTGGGCCGAGACCAATATTTTTTCATCATTAGAAAGCTACGTTATCGCTGAGTAAAAATGACACCTTACTTAAAGTTGATCAAGCTATTTAAAATTAAAAGAATTTATATTTCAATTGAGACAAACATTCAAGGTCTCCAAATGTTATTATAGGTTTTAAAAATACTGTCTTTAAAATATTAAACATAACTTTATTTGAATTTGTAACATTAGGAAACATCCCCATTGCGGATGTCTTTGGGCAGCGGTCGTTTCACCTTTTCAGTAAATTCTTACCGTTCTATACTAATATTATAAAGAGGAAAAATTTGTTTTTTTTTGTATGTATGGAATAACTCAACTACTGGGCCAAGACCAATATTTTTTCATCATTAGAAAGCTACGTTATCGCTGAGTAAAAATGACACCTTATTTAAAGTTGATCAAGCTATTTAAAATTAAAAGAATTTATATTTCATACTGTTAAGAAGAAAATTAGTACCGCGCTGTAGAATTGGCGCAACACTAGATTATTGGCATAAACGTCACATCTCTAACTGACAGCTGTCAATGTCATTAGAAGGATTGAGATTGACGCGCGATCCTGAGTCCTGACGAGAAGTGTTGCTCTGAGTTTTAAAAGATAGTATCAATTAAATAAATTGTTTAAAAATACTAATGTTATCATACTTCATACTAATATTATAAATGCGAAAGTTTAGATGGATGGATGGATGGATGGATGGATGGATGGATGTTTGTTAGAGTTTGTAGCCTAAACGGCTGAACGGATTTCGATGAAATTTGGTATAGATGTAGAGAATAGTCTGGAAGAACACATAGGCTATTCACTTTTGTTTTTTTTTTATTCCACGCGGACGGAGTCGCGGGCGACAGCTAGTAATTTAATAATTTTGGATCGATGGATGGATGTTTGTTAATTCATATCTCTAGATAAGATTAATAAATCTCGCATAGATGAAGAACATAGTCTGGAAGAACACATACTGTTTGATTTTTTTTATTCCACACGGACAGTCGCGTACAAAAGTTACTCGGATACAATAATTGTTAACATTTTTAATTAATTACCGTTATGTTCAGGTTAATGTTTTGTTTGCCATAAAAGGTGTTAGCAGGTTTCATAAAATCGAGTGTCCCCCTCCCTGGCGTGCCGTCGTACCCTGCCCCCGCGCTGCCACGCGACTACACGCCCGCGCCCGCCGGCACAAGGAGGACCAGGTTTGAACCCACAACACATGCGCCCAGAGATCAAGGTATAATGGTCTAATATTTATTTAATTTTATGACATTCAATTTTTAGAATAATTAATACTTTGCAAATAGCATATAAAATAATATACAAGCTGTCACCCAAGACTCCGTCCCTGTGGAATTGAAAAATAATCTAGAAGTAGCATATTTGTTCTTTGCATTTCTGAAGATAGAAAGCAAAAATTTTATTAAGGATCTCCGCTTTTTTTATTATATTTTTTTAATTCCACGTGGACGTAGTCGCTGACAAAAGCAATTCAAAAATGACGCATTTTTATTTACGTCTTATATTTCTTGACTTACAAACTTAGTTGACCAAATAAATATAATATTTTAAAGCGTGATTTATAATCAAAAGAATTAGACTGTTTTTAATAGTGAACCATTCTACGAGGTATTGCAATTTTTCTAACTTTTTTACTTCTTTAGGGTTAGGTCGTCATGAATTAACAGCGGAAGCGAGAGGCGCTTTACTAGGGGAAACTCCCGCACCAAAGATACCAGAGACAATAGTACCAGAGACAACAAACGTACCAGAGACAAAAAGCGATCCAATCACTAAAATAGCCGGTAGAAATGTCAACTTTATTTCTACCACGGAAAATAAAACGGAATTAGATTTTATTTCTATAAAAGATTCCGGTAAAGATATACAAAAAGTTTTCAAACCGTTTGTCGGTGATCCTTCAAAACAGGCGAGGTATGAAAAATATTTGAAGAATAAAGGTACTGTGGTAGAAAGAGATAGCACTAACGATAGATTATGTGAGTGGGAAAGAGACAGAGAGTTGGCGGAGTTCGAACAAGCAGCAAAATTATACAAACCTTTGACTGGGATTATGGAAGAAAGGTATAGCTCTTATTTTTTAGTATTTTTTCTAATTATTTTAAAATACACATTATGAAGTAATTAGCTTACCCCGCATGAGATTAAAAAAAAGTGAGTAGTCTATGTGTTCTTTCAAACTATCCTCTACATCTATGACTAATTTCGGTAAGATCCGTTCGGCAGTTTAAGTTACAAACTCTTACAAACATCCACCTAAACATTCGCATTTATAATTTTAGTAAGATAGTACCTTTACTAGCAAGCGGACATCGGAATTCGCCAAAATAGCGAAGGGTCGACTATCCATAGACAATCACATTCACAGATGCGTTGCTGTTTTATTACATGTTAAACCAGTTGTAGGCTAATTTACACATATCAATGTATCTACACTAGTACTTATTATAAAGAGGAAAGTTTTGTATTTTTGTATGTATTGAAATGACTCAAAAACTATTGGCTCGATTTCAAAAATTTCACCATTAAAAAGCTATGTTACTCGTAACATAGGCTATATTTTATACTATTTTTTAGTCCCACGTGGACAAAGTCGCGAGTTAATATTTTATAATATTAATATTTATATTATTTTAGATTTACACACGCATCTGAGCCTGATGACGGAGTAAATCCTCTTTCTGCGGTCGCTAAGAGCACAAATAACTACGGTCTGGCAACACCGGAGCAGATAGAAGCAGCGAGGATCGGTGCTTTCGGTACTATGACCAGGAAAGAAACCTCTTGGAGACCGGAATCTTTGGTATGCAAACGGTTTAATGTACCGGAACCTGGTACAACAAGGTAAGAATATAATTATAAAAAAGTAATACGATTTGGGTAAAATCATCATCTCTACCTTATTCTACTCACGTAGAGTTTTTGTCCTACAAATAACTCTATCATACGTCATCTCATCACTCTTCTTGATCATGTCACCTTTCACACAATATATCCATCTCTTTCTATTACCTCTATCGGTGTACCACATTCATAACTAACGTCCTTCTTGTTACCCAAACTTGGGTAAAATATAGATAAATAATGTCAAAATTGTCATTTGTCAAAATCAAATGAATCGAAAAATGTTAGATTTTTGAAATACGGCATAACTATAAATAAATGTAATTTTTAATATACAACTAAAATTATAGGATAAAGGCTGGTAAATCATTTGTATTTAGTTTATTTCATTAATTATTAGGGGATCTGTATCATATATAGAATAATTTATTTGTATGTATTGTTACAGAGACGAGCCCAAGAAAGATGAGAAACCCAAAGTTTCGTATTCAATATTCTCTTATTTAGAATCCTCCGTACACGATAAAGAAAGCTTCACAAAAGAGCAAACAAAATTCAGCGGCTCAAAATCTCTTAGTATCGATACTGTGACAAAACCAAAAGAAATAACAGAGAAAAAGATATATATAGAACCACAAACATCTATTAATACTGGTTTTACTAAAAGAATGACAGTCGCGGAATTATTCTTAAAAGAATCGGAAAAAGATTTGAAAAATAACGAAAAAAGTGTCGTCACAGAAACTATAAATAAATTCGATAAAATGGATTTATACAAATCGATATTTTTAAGTGATAGTGAGAATGAAGAAGTAAATGAATCGAATACAACAGATGTAAATGATTTCATTGAAAAACCTCAAAACGTCGAAAGAAATACATCACCGCCTCGTGGTATTTTCGCTAATATTGATTTCGATGAACTTAATTCATGGAAAAGGAATACAGATAAAACGAATGAGACAAAAATTAACAACGAAACGAAATCTAAAGACAAAACCACAGACAATGAAAAAATTAAAAACATTCCAGAAACAAATGAAGATGCAAATGTTTATGGTCCGAAAATACCAGATAATTTGAAAAAACATATTGAAGATAGTGTTATAAGTGTAAATGATTTTAAACCTGTATATAGAAATAAAGAAAAGAGAGATGAATCATCATCCGATTCGGACTCTTGGGTCGAAGCGAAAGAATTGAAATCAAAAAAGGATAAGAAAAAGAAAAGCAAAAAACATAAATCGAAACATAAAAAATCTAAACACAAGAAAAAGGATAGATAGATATTTTTAAAAAATTGAAATTGTTAAAATAATGAGATATTTTATGAACTAATGGGACTAAAGGACCCTTCAACTAAATGCTGCCATATAAATAAGAAAAAAAAACTAAAAAGCAAAAGTGTAAAATAATTCAACAGATTATCCTCATAGATTTGCGGTTGTTTACCGGACAATGATTAGGTATTAGGCCGAAAACTAGAGTGTACTTAATCCCATTAAAATATAAAATAAAAAACATTTTTATACTGCCAAAAATGTTTTATTTCGTTAATCATACGATTTACAAAAAAACTACACAACGGTGAAGTCAGATGAAAAACAAATTAAAACAACGTTAAGTGGGTCATCCAGCGCACAAAGCAATACGTTTTATAACGTGCTTATTATGATTTTGCGCGAAACTCTACGCATTTTAAATATGACCGCATAAACAACTCTTACACAATAGTTACGTTAGATGTCGAAAGTGTGGGCGTTGAGATCGTACGAAGGTTAAAATTAATGGCGGGAAATGAACCGATATATCAGCAACAGAATCATTCAAAACTTGTAAACATACAATAAACATTAATCTATCAGCACTATTTAATTTAAACTACATTAGAAACTATTGTTATTGTACTGTAATATAATAATCCTTTGTTTTATAAAGTAGACCAGCAGTCTGACAGAGATTCATGATTCAGATATAACAATATAAAAACACAATCACATATTGTGTTTATAGATATTATTCGTTATACATTGCTTTTTTTGCTACACTTGTTACAGTAATATCTGTTCAATACAAGCAATGAATCCATAAAAAATGAATACGAACAGCAATCGAAATATCTTAAAGTTGTCTAAACTATTCTACTAGATAAGGACACGTATATACATTTAGTATGAGAGAAAGAAAGATGTCAAAACTTTAACGAAAGAGACAGCAGATCTGAAAAGTAACGTGTGTGAAAGAGATATGTATAAAACAGTTCACACAACATTGAAATTTATCTTCATTTTGGTACGCATGCGTCATAATGCCATTGCAGGGCTGTATTCAAGTGTTAATAAAAACAAGTGTTAATATTACTGCATTAAATATCAAACTTAATATGTACTGCTATAGCAAAATTGTTTTATACCTTTTAATCTTTAATTACCAAGTGTGTTTTTAATAACGAAATATAAAACTTGTACACTGTAATAACATTTTGTATGATCTAATTAATGAATTGTGTAAGAAACTTAAATGAATTAAAAGACTCGTTTAATTATAGAAATTTAAATTAACACATTATCGATCCTGACTAATAGTCAAACCTTACGAATTGCTAATTTTTAATTTACATAATTGAATCAATTGTGAAGGTTTGACAGGACTTTATTGTTATACTGATAAAAGAAGAAATCTAGACCAAACAATACCCTTACAAGACAAGATAACTACCGTTAGTTGCAGCTAAGAATAGGTCGAGAAAAAATAATTCTACTAATGGTCGTTAAAATTCAACCTTGAATACTTCCCTGACAAAATACAATCAGCTGTTTGTAATGACAGTTCCTCTGACAAATACAAAATGGTTGAAAACTAAAGTTGGCAAACAAAGAAAGGCAGCGTAATAACGCATATGAACGTTAAAATTGTGTTTTCTGAAGTGAAAGTTAGTTAGTTTAGTGTCTATTAAGTGTTTTGTGTACGATGTTGGATTTAGAAATCGTCCCGGAGCGATCCCTGGGTTGTGATACCTGGGAATTCGTACTTGGTGAGTTTTTCTTATGTTTATTACCTCACGTCAATTATTTGCGTTGTATTTTCAAAGGGAAGCTTACGCAATGATTGTATATCGAGCTAAATTGTAGTAGTATTTATATCATCAAATATCTTGAACAATGTATTTGCAACATTGATTTTTTATTCGCGAAGTGTCAAGTCTTTGTTTCGTCTCTGCCTTGAATGTTTATTTTTTTTATTGCTACACTTGACCGTGAAATCGCTAAGGTTGCCTTGTTTTTATGTTTTTCACGACATTTTGTAGTTTAACCTGTTCTGAACTCTTTCCTGTCCCTATTTCACATTTTATTAATTAAATAATACAATTTCAAATAATCCTTGCAAATTTATTGCTATTTTAACGTATTAAACTAGCCAAATTGTTATTTTTGTTTAATAAATTAAGTATGAATTTAAATATGTTATAAACAAATTATTATGATTAGTAAATATCAGGTTTTAAAGTTGTTTTTCTCTGTCTCATGAATTTTAAAGCTCAGGTCATTGCTCTGTTATCACATATTGAGGTCATTTAGAGAACAAATTTTTTTTAAAGTGTTGCATGATAATGTTATGATCTTATTAAGAAATAGGTTTTATTATAAATCTGATATCAGTTAAGTAGAAGTAAAATCTAAATTAATGTATTTATTAAATTCTTGTGAAATATTACAAAAAATGTTGAATTTCCACACTTTATATAGAGATAACAGTGTTTTTATATAGTTTTGGACAGTAGTATAATAAACCACTACATAAACAGTTGGTTTAGGTTTTTTAAATAACCATTTGTTAGGGCAAGAGAAAAGATCTTTACACTATCCCATAAAGTTTGCATTTTTGTAGTATACTTTACTAAAAAACTTTTACTCTCTTAGATTTTCATCCATATGGAATTAAAAAAACAAAAGAAAGTTGCCATGTGTTCTTACCGAGTGTGGTCTACATCTATGCCAAATTTCACCTAGATCCAAACAGCCGATTATAGTAAAAGTTTTATTAAGTAAAGTAGTAGTTCAGTTTCTTGTTTATAGAACTCCCTCAGCGGATTTAACCAGCAAAGTGAAGTAGTAAAAAATACTTATTACATCATTTGAGATATCAAGTGTTATCTTTTTATTTAAATAACAGTCTGATCATGTTTTATCAATTATTATCAGTCGTAAATCAAACAGGATTTATAATGTTAGTATCAGTGATATTTAAAAAAACAGCCTATGTTACTCTCGGACATAAAACCTTTGAGATATACAGACAGTTAGTTCTTATTAAAATGTATAGTAAAAACATTAAACTGAAAGAACTACATGTTTTGTAGAATCAATTTTTCATACTATCATACTTCATACTAATGTTATAAATGCGAAAGTTTACATGGATGGATGTTTGTTAGCATTTGTAGCCTAAACAGCTGAACAGATCTCGATGAAATTTGGTATAGATGTAGAGGATAGTCTGGAAGAACACATAGGCTGCTCACTTTTGTTTTATCTTATTCCACACGGACGGAGTCGCGGGCGAAAGCTAGTAATACTATAAATGCGAAAGTGTAGATGGATGGATGTTTGTTAGAGTTTGTATCCTAAATGGCTGAATGGATTTCGATGAAATTTGGTGTAGATGTAGAGGATAGTCTGGAAGAACACATAGGCTACTCACTTTAAATTTTTAAAATTCGATGCATACGGAGTCAAGGGCGAAAGCTACTTTATATAAGTGTACACAACAGCTAATTTAATCACACAATTACATATGAAAATATAAAGCAAGTATACACAATTTAGATATATACTATTTCATTGTATATGTTTTAAAATAAAAATTAAATAAAGTCTTTAATATTGTAATTTCAAATCACCGATCACAGTTATGATTAAACAATTAATGTTTTATTTTTAACATTGCATTGTTTTGTTATTATGTAGTTTTTTTTTTAATAAAACAAAGACAATGTGGCCATAAACTGGTGTATTGTTTACATTTAGTACAAATACAGTGTACAGATAAAGTCGGCAGTTTGAAGGCTGAAAAATGAATAAATAAAATCAGTCAAGAAATTACATTTGCTTCACCTTATTAGAATATTGTATAGAAAACTCAACATAAGAATTACAAATTAGCAGTTGTGTATTGTTATGCAAAGTTTTAGATTAAATTGTATTGTTAGAGACAAATGACATGTTTCAAAAATTCTTAGGAATTAGGACATTCAATTCATTATTTTCTTTTTATTAAAGAGTAGTTGTTGCTCGCGACTTCGTAAATATAGCCTATGTTACTCAGATAAATAACCTTTCTAACGGTGAAAAAATTTTTAAAATCGGCCCAATAGTTTTCATGGGAATTGAATACATACAAATATACAAAGATACAAATCTTTATTTTCATAATATAAATACGTATATAGATTTTTTTATACAACAATTTGATATAAGGTGATGCAATATAACCTACTTTTATAGCCTACTTATATTACTACTAGCTTTAGCCGGCGACTCCGTCCGTGCGGAGATAATAATTTTTTTTTGTAAGTTTTGTTTTCTTCCAGACTATCCTTTGTCTGTTTTTATTTAGTTAAATATGTTTCTTCCCTGCAACAGTTTGGTATATTAAGTTATTATTTGGTATAATAAGCTGTACAATGTACAGATTTTTGAATATAATAGGTAAAATATTTGCGTACATTTTCCTCCTATGTGAACTCGACGAAAAAAAAAAAATTTAAAATCGTAGCTTGTTTACAACGATCCTATAATACGCGTTATAATATCGTAAATAGCGTATCATCTAAACTTTATCAGTTCAAAACAAGCGATGGAATAAAAATATTGTTTACAATGATATCGGTGAGTAGCGTGGCATTGAAGTGTTTTTGCAAACCGTACGACTAGATATCACTACACGGTGTTGCGTCATTTTCGGTGCTTGTTATTTAGTAGAATTATTAAATTTCTGTTTTGTAATTTAAATTTACGTTCATTAACACTGCGTAGATTACGTTTATTTTCTTAAGGGCGAGGTGGTTGATCGCCCAGGGCATTGGACATGTAGGGGCCATATAAATATCGCCCAGGGCGACAGTACTGCTAAAACCGGATTTGCTTCATGGGAAAATTGATCATTGCTATAAATGAATTATTAATTGAATAAAAATTTATTAACACTCCAGTGTAGAATCACCTTTATTGTCATACTCACCTTTCGTCTATAAACCAGGATCAGAAATAACTCTAGCTATTTCTGATGTTGAACTTTAATAAACTCCCCGCAAAAAGATGACTGCACGAAACCTTTGTTTTAGAACTGGTATAAAAAAAAAATAAAAAAGTCAATGCAAAACGAATAATGTCGTGGAATGTGATAAAAAGAGCGGGCCTTTGACTAAACTATTGCACAACTGTTGTGCGATTGTAGATTGTTTCGCAGCCAAATCAACTGTTTTGTGCACAACTAAAAATCGAGTAGTGTGCGCACCTCCATATAAGATCATAGGAATCAAAGTGAGACTAAACAGTTGTGTGATTTAGTTGCAGGTGTGCATGTTCTAAGTTTTAACGTGGATAACATTTATCATGATAGTTTTTCGCCATCGTTTAAACTGTCATCAACTCATATACTTCACAACTGAGACACTACCCTATTAGGGATGACTAGGGCTTAGATGTCCACGCAGGCTAACTGCGGATTATCAGAATTTTAGGTCATAGGGATCGCGAGAGGTAAAGAATCGAACAATTAAAAATAGATATAAACTAGCTGTTCCCGTGCGGCTTCATCCGCATGAAGTTATATTTTTTTTTTATAGCAAATAGCAAATGTCAAAATGACATGACATGACAAAAGTTGGCAATCTTGCTTCCTTGATGTTGGCAACAACTTATGGTCTCTTTCCCACATAAGGGTCCAAAATATTTACCTCTAAGTTTAATGGCATGAAAATATATAGCCTAAAGCATGACGTAAGTGTGGGGCTTTTTATTAAAAAAATATTTATTCAAAAATATGCTGTAATTGCTGACATCTTAGTCAACAAAGAAGTGTGTGTTTACGCTTTATTATAATAGTATAGAAGTATAGATAGTATAGATATAGATAATATAATAGAAGATATAAATAAACACCTAAAAATAGTTTACTATAATAAGATCGTAATGAAATAATCAAAGCGTGTGTGACGGTGATCAGAGATTAATTTTCGCATTTCACGATATTCCATCGTGAAGGGTCTTG
The DNA here is from genome assembly GCA_029286645.1 of Papilio protenor. Classification (NCBI taxonomy): domain Eukaryota; kingdom Metazoa; phylum Arthropoda; class Insecta; order Lepidoptera; family Papilionidae; genus Papilio; species Papilio protenor. Next base: position 3,798,074 of record JAGSMZ010000016.1, on the reverse strand, counting down.
GCTCGGCGCCATCGTTTCGAAGTCGAAAACAAACTAAAAGTAAATTAAAAATATGATTGATTTTAATGATAGTGGAAGTTTTACTGCAACGGAAAAACAGTACACCAAAACGTTGCGTATAAAGGACGTTCATTTATCGATTACTAGCTTTCGACCGTAACTCTGTCCGTGTGGATGTACAAAAAAAAAGTGAGTATGCCTATGTGTTCTTCAAGACTATCCTCTACGTCTATGCCAAATTTCGTCGAGATCCGTTAAGCTGTTTAGGCTACAAACTCTAACAAACACCCATCTATCCATCTAAACTTTCGCATTTATAATATTAGTAAGATTATGTGACAAAAAGCATATTTGAATACGAAAAATTCAAAATTACACACTCGAATGCCGTAAATAGGCCATTCCTGTAGTAACAAACGATAGAAATGGTCTAATTAATGTATTTAATGTACGATTTGGAATGCAGCCAGTGTCGTCTATGTTTAATTAATTTTTCGTGTAACCAAGCGAGGTAATTGTCCCTGAGAGGGTTATGGTCACGCTCTACTCATGTTAATGTGGTAAATAATGCGCTGACATATAATTTATAAACTAGGGTAGATAATCCATTGTTAGGGCTTTTCGGCGTTCCGTTAATAGCTACATTCGTTTGAACATTTTGAAACGAGACGAAGTACCAAAACCTATGCAACGCTTATAAATGTACGAAAAAAAAGTCGGTTAGTGATACACAGCTAGTTTGTTTTTATTTAAAAAAAAAAAAAAAAACATTTTTTTTTATTTTAAAGTTAATAAACTATTTTTTTTGTTTTTATTATCCCTTCGTTTGCACTGCTATCTAATTAGTTATTTGTAGAGAGAGGCTGAGTTTGTTTTTTTTAACAAGTAACAAGGGATTTTTTTCTGAAGTGGTACACCGTGGATTATTGCGACTGTACGTGGGTTCCGCTAACGAAAATCCTCTTTTGTCTCATTTATTTTAAAGAGAATAAGTGGGATGATAGTCAATTTTCTGGTGGTTGATAGTAGAGCATAATTGAAGTCTACGTAACGACTAACTTTCTGAATAGTCTATTAACTGTTATAAAATCGTTTGTGTGTTTGATTCAGTTCACAATTTTACGGTAGTTTAAAATATGCCTTCGTTTACGATTTGAAAGTTCTCAACAGGGTCGGATCCAACGACTACCAAACTAGTCATCTTCCTCCTTATTGTACTCCCGTAGTGGCGCAACAAGTTTTTGTCCTCCACATAACTCTATCATACGTCAACTGTCATCACTCCCTTTTTGATCATGTCACCTTTCACGCAATCCATCCATCTCTTTCTAGGTAGTAGTAACCACTACCAAAGTAGTAAATACTAGCTGTTGCTCGCGACTTCGCCCTTAAATTAAAAAATAAAGCCTATGTTACTCACAGATAAATTACCTTTCTAATGGTTAAAGAATTTTTGAAATCCGTCCAGTGGTTTTTGAGTTATTTCAATACATACAAAAATACAAATCTTTCCTCTTTATAATATTAGTATAGATTAAAATTGACATGTCGAAGTAACGGCGCCAGACGATGTTTTTAATAAATATTGATGGATTGTATGAACAGAGTTGTTAATATTCCGTAGGCGAGCGCAACGTTTTTTTAGAGCTATATGCTATGTGCAAATGAATACAATTTTGTATGGAGGTCACATATTAATGTGTATCTTTGTTACTATGAGACTGTAGTCTATACTATTCTTATAAAGAGTCGCTTGTATTTTTGTATGTAACGAATGAACTCAAAAACTACTGGATTGATTTTGAATATTCTTTTGCCATTTGTAAGCTATATTATTAATGAATAACATAAGATGTGTTACTAGATTTTTAAATTTGCTCGGACGAAGTCGCGGGCAAAAGCTAGTCTTAAGATGGTTTTATCATGTTTTTCTTAACTTTGCTGCGTCTTGTGCGTTTATACTAGTAAATACATGTCCAAAACATTAAATACTACTCTTCTGTTTGAGATTAAATGTTTTTTTTTTTATATGTTTATTTATTAATATGTACTTTCTGTTACAGGGATGCATTTCTCTCAATCTGTTGCCATCATACAAAGTCAAGTTGGTACAATACGAGGTGTGCAAGTCTTATATAGTGATCAGGTAAATATATACAATCTATACTAATATTATTAATGTGAAAGTTTAGATCAATGGATGGATGTTTGTTAGAGTTTGTAGCCTAGACGGCTGAACGGATTTCGATGAAATTTGGTATAGATGTAGAGGATAATCTGGAAGAACACATTGGCTACTCACTTTCGTTCTTTTTGATTCCCCGCGGACGGAGTCGCGGGCGAAAACTAGTATTATATAGGGGAAAGGTAAAGGAAGACCGAAAGTATGGATGGATTGTTTGAAAGAGGATATATGTACGTAAGGGAGTGAATCCAAATATGACGGCTGATAGATATGTATATATGAAAGAGCACATACTGTGCCAACCCTTCGTAGGGACAAGGGCAGGATGATGCATTTTATAAAGTACAACTGTATGGATGTTTGTTCCCATGTAAATCTAAAACAACTGAATCCAGATTAAATTGAAACCAGGTTTAGACAAGACGAAATCGCGATCGCTAGTCGGTTCATGTCTTGTGTGAAGATTATTTAACCACGATATTTGTCGCGTAGTAAAATTCCGCACGTGTATAAATAATCACGCATTCGCATGATGGCGCGCTTTTGTTATGGTGCATTCCATTTGACAGGTGTTTTAAACGGTAAGTTTCCACGGAAGCTTGCCGCTGACTTCTATACATAGACTATACGCCGTATTTTGTGCTTTGATTTTCGACCTTGGGGCACTGATGGTAGCGATCCGTAGGTAAGGATTCGAAATAATAATATACGAGTAGATAGAATTAACTATCAGTATCATTATTAGGAGCGTTCAAGTGGGAATGAAACAAAAGCCGTGAGAGAGCGTGTACATATTGCCATCTCTGTCTTATCACAGAGAAAGAGAGGGACGACAAATGACAAAGGTGTGTAGGCAGTAGATACTCACCTTAACACTTTACAATCAACTTCGCGGCATACGTTTGTCAATAACGTAGATGTATTTTTAATAATACTTCATACTAATATTATAAAAGCGAAAGTTTAGATAGATGGATGGATGTTTGTTTGAGTTTGTAACTTAGACGGCTTGATAGATCTCCATGAAATTTGGCATATATGTGGAGGATAGTTTGGAAGAACACATAGGCTACTTTCATTTTTTTTAATTCCACGCGGACGGTGTCGCCGGCGAAAGCTAGTATGTCTAATATTATAACACTTTTACTGCGATCTCTCACAGCAATAAAAGAAAACAAAAAAATATTAGGATTGAGGACCAGTATTAATTTTAGCGCTTCTATCGCCTTGATCGAGGTTCCTACGGCGCCAACGGCGAATCCAGGGTGGGAGGGGGTCATTGCTGAGCTGGTTGGTCAAGAGCTTGACAAAATATACTTACATATTTTGTCAAGCTCTTGACTTGACCACGACTATTGACCCCCTCCCTGGCGCCAAAGCTGGATCCGCCCTTGTAAGGCGCCCCCTTTTTATCACTTGGGGGGGGAGCAGGGTTATATGAGCAGTCGCAACCCCGCCTTATTCTAACGCCCGGTAGAATAATTGTAAATAAGTTCTGATTATTGTATATTTTTTGTATGTTTAGGGAGTCTACATATGCCAAAAAACTTGAAGTATACACAACAGAATGTCATTTAATGTAGGAATACGCCTTCACGCGGGAGAACCTTCCGGTAATGGTTTTCGATATACATTTTTCCAGTCTTCATTCTTCTACAGTATTTACATTTTCCTGTACAGAGATCTTTATTTTTGATTCTAGTAATTACGTTATTCAGTTTAAAATCTACAGTTTCAATGCAAACATGTCTTATAATAATTGTTGATTGTTAAAATTGTATTGTAATTATTGTTTTTTTGTTTCAGAATCCATTATCGGTAGACCTAGTAATAAATATGCCGCAGGACGGCATCCGGTTAATATTCGACCCGGTCGCACAGCGCCTCAAAATTATAGAAATATACAATATGAAATTAGTTAAGCTTAGGTATAGGTGAGTACACAACAATCTATATCTATACTTTTATACTCTATACTCTATACTAATTTAATGAAGCGTAAACACTCACTAATTTGTGGCGTAGGATGTCAGCAATCACAGCATATTTTTGAATAATCCTTTTTTTAATAAAAAGCCCTACAATTACGAAACGCTTTAGGCTATATATTTTAACGCTATCAAACTTAGGGGGTAAGTAAATTAGAAAAAAACCTTTATGTGGGAAAGGAACCATAAACTACAAACTGCCAACATTAAGGAAGCAAGGTTGTTATGGTAACGGTAATTTTGACATTTTCAAATGGAGAATTTGACAAATTTAAACAATAAAATAAAGTTATTAATATTCCACGTGGATGAAGCCGCATGGGAACAGCTAGTATTATAGTATAGAATTAATTGTCAGCGTAAGAGCGTTTAAGTTCGAACGAGCATTTCCAAGGAATTGCCTATCCATTTATACAGATCAGTGATTGTGATACGCTGTTACTGTCATATTTCATTTTTTATTAATATACAAGCTGTTGCCCGCGACTTTGTCCACGCAATATTAAGATAAAAAGTAGCCTATAATATGCCCGTCTATGTCAACTACCCTTTAGTGACAGTCCGGTCGAAATCGGTCCAGCCGTTTCGGAGATTACCCGGAACCCTGCTTGCGGACAGGCAGACAGACAATTTTTTTTATATACGAATTTCGTTATCAGCATCGCAAATACATCATCTTCCCGAAATGTTGAATTTTTCTTTTGATATTACAAACAGACACTCCAATTTTATTATATGTATAGATTAAAGAAATAAGCGTTAGTTGTGGCAACAAAACTCCATGCAAGGTATTTACTCTTTGAGTATCTGTGACCTAATGACATTTTAATGTTCGCGCGCTTACTTCCCGCGCGCGCCAATCTCTCAGGGACAAGGCAATAATAGCGTCTATTTAACACATTATCTGTTGTTACCAACAGATTAATTATTATTAGATGCTCTGTGGAGCGATAAATTTTAAGAGAAAAACATTTTTTTTTTAAATATTCACTCCACTATTGTCTAATTCTGAGAATCACAAACTTTAGTCGTGGACTTCTTTAACAAATTTAATTTTTTATGACAGGAGTAAATGTTAGAAGTGAGAAGTTTTTTTTCTGAACATATTTGGTTATGAATCACTTGGAATTGAAATTAAGCTTTATTTCTAATAGTATAAAATTGTATTTCCAGTGGCATGTCCTTCAATTCGCCGGAGATCACGCCGTCTATAGAGCAAGTGGAGCACTGCTTTGGCGCGACTCACCCCGGCCTTTACGACTCGCAGCGGCATCTCTTCGCACTCAATTTTAGAGGACTTTCATTCTATTTCCCTGTTGATAGTAAATTTGAGGTAATATGACCTTTTTGTACAGCGTATTTAAACTTATTATACCACTGTCATGACATTTATTGACATCTCTTTCATTCTCCTTAACAAAGCAGAGATAACATGATGTTGAACATCTGAGCGAGATACCAGGATCTCATATGTTAGAGTATAAGTCGCGTTTTGTTTGCGAGCTAAGTGTACCAAAAAGATCAATAAATCTGTTTAGAGGTTGAATGCTTAAGCCCGTTACACACGCTCAGTTCCTGAATAGTCGGATGTTCAGATAACGCTGGGCATGTGTAGCGGGCTTTACTGTAACTTTTTAAAAGAGTCTATTATTATAACCCTTGAATCAGCGCGTAAGGTTTTTATACTGTTTTATATCTGTATATCTATATAAATAAATTAAGTATGTTTATTTAAATCTGTGGTTTACAATTTCAGCCTGGGTACGCGCACGGCCTGGGCTCGCTGCAGTTCCCCAACGGGGGTTCCCCTGTCGTCTCTCGGACCACCATTTACTATGGATCACAACATCAGGTTAGACTAGAATTCACTATTATTATATACTAGCTTTCGCCCTCGACTCCGTCCGCGTGAATTAAAATTAAAACAAAAGCGAGTATCCTATGTGTCATTCCAAAATATCTTCTACAGCTATACCAAATTTCATCGAAATCCGTTCAGACGTTTAGGCAACAAACTCTAACAATCATCCATCCATCTATCTAAACTTTCGCATTTATAATATTAGTATGATATATACTTTACTAGCTTTCGCCCCTGACTGCTGCCGCATGGAATTAAGAAAAAAAAACAAAAGTATAGGTAGCCAAATTTCACCGAGACTTAGACAGCAAACTCTAACAAACACTAAATTTTCGCATTTATAACATTAGTAAGATGTACAGATGACTAGTGTTCAGTTTCCCAGATACTTTTAACTATTCGTTAGTGTTTTCGGTTCGCTTAATTCTTGAAATGCGTTTCTGCACTACGTAACTATGATATTTAGTTTAACCTAACATAATGAATCACTAGGTTACGATAAAATAAATGAAAACTTCAGCAACCCAGCATAAGTCAGTTCGATCCTATCTTGTAGTTTTAGCAATTTTCTTTATTTAACTTTTATTGTTTGTTCTTGTTCGACAGTTAAGGTCTGGGGGCCTGGTACTAGTTTGGACAAATCCCCTGCCTAAAGGGAAATTAATAAAGTTTTATTTCAGTTAAGCAGTAGTAGCAGTGGGCGGTGCGCTGCGCCACTACCCGAGCTGCCGCTGTCCTGTTACCGGCAGCAGCTGCACCTGCGCCGCTGCGACGTACTGCGCTCGCCCGCAGCCACGCTCGCACTGCGCCTGCACATGTACACTGAAGGTAAACATCACTACTGCGAGGTTATGCTCGCCTGGTACTTTTGCATACCGCTGGATTCAACCTACGCTGGAATGCGATGTGTAATGGCATACCAGTACTGGCGCATACATATGCCAGTAAGATGAGAACAAGATGTTTCAATGTTAAACTTTGTACCCCCTCAATAAAAATGCTATCACAAAATCAAATATTGTGCAAGCTACTTACTAGCCTTACGTTTGCGCTACTGCACTGAAACACAGCTGTAGTGTTTATGACCGCCTGGTACTTTGACATTAAAACTTGCGAAGGACTTGCCTTTCTTAGGAGATGCAGACATTCACCAGTGCAGTTGCACCCTTATTAGTCAAAATATGGCCTTCAATGACAACTGTTCGTTCAGAAAACTGATATGATCCTTGTAAGTCAATAATATATGTCCTTAGGCAGTTCGCGCACGGGCGACGGCGCGCAGAGCGTGCGACGCGTGGTGCGTTTCGGCGACAGCTGTCAAGCGGTGTCGCGCGCACTGGCAGCGCCCGCACGCCTCTATTACAAGGCGGATGATAAAATGCGTATACATCGCCCGACCGCTCGCCGCCGCCCGCCGCCAGCATCAGATTACTTCTTTAACTATTTCACCTTAGGATTGGTGAGTTGAATCTTTTACGTAATTAATATAATTGTAACTTAAACAACTAGATCACTGACTCCTACTACCATTTACTAGTGGTAATATTTTTGAGATTGGAAATTTTATAGAAATTGTTGATATTTTAATAATTTTATTAATTCTTTAGGTTAATTACAGCAGGTTAAACATGTATGTTTGTAGGACGTGTTGTTCGACGCGCGCACGCACCGCGTGAAGAAGTTCGTGCTGCACACCAACTACCCGGGACATTACAACTTCAACATGTACCACCGCTGCGAGTTCGAGCTCACCGTGCAGCCGGACAAGTTAGTCATTTTATCATATACTAACTGTGACCATAAGCATAGCTTTAAAAACTTTATATTGCACATGTTAAAATACAAATGCTCAAAATACAATAGTGCTATTGACTGAGAATGTATGTGTTAATTTAATATGTGGTTTTGTGGGTCTATGAATAGATAGTGAGAAAAAGAAAAATTAGTGTGAAAAATGTTTCAAGTGAAGTGTTAACTATGCCTACTGTATATATTTTGTGTTGTTTTTACAGATGCGAGTCGAACACGTTGGTGGAGAGCCGCGGTGCTGTAACCATTACTGCGTACAGTAAGTGGGAGACGGTGTCGCGCGCGCTGCGCGTCTGCGAGCGCCCTGTGGTGCTCAACCGCGCCTCCTCCACTAACACTACCAACCCATTCGGATCCACCTTCTGTTATGGATACCAGGATATCATATTTGAGGTAAGATTGCAGTAAATACTCTGCTCACAAATTAATTATACCTCGCTATAACTCCACTTGACGCTAGAGTACTAGGATATCATATTTAATAGGAGAGTTACTAATTGAATTAATTGAAGCCCATCGCTTTCACTCTTGACGCTAAGCTTCCAGGGTGTCATATTTAATAGGACATAGCTCTTAACTAAATGAAATTAAGCTCATTGCTTTCTGATTCGACTACAAGATATAATTCCAGGTAAGGTAGCCTCGAGATACCAAATGACTACCGAAAGTTTATATCGGACCTAACCCCAAGACAAAATGACTTTTGACTCGATATAGCTAGTAGAATTAATAAAATATTCCAAAATGCATAGTAATAAATACGTGATATATTAAAAGTTGTCAGTTTCATATATTTTCAACTTTTCCAATAGCGATATCGATAATCAAAATGTCTATCTAAGGAAGCTGTTTCCTAAGACTACTTCTTATGTACCAGGATGTCATAGTCGAGGTGATGCTGCTCTAAAATAGATAACACTAGTTAGTGTTCTTCCAGATTATCATCTACATCTATGCTAAATTTCATCGATATCCGTTCAGCCGTTTAGGCTTTAAACAAACATCCATCCATCTAAACTTTCAAATTTATAATATAATAGTAAGAATAGTAAGATTGATCCCACGACCTCCTTCGGTTTGACTTTCACGGGTACCAGGATATCATAATGAATGTGGAACAGCTCTCAATCGCCATATAACTAGTATAAAGAAAACTTTTTATCTCAGGTGATGTCGAACAACTACATAGCGTCGATCACGCTGTACCAGCCGGAGGGCACCCGGCCTCACTACGCTGTCAACTCGATCGCGTGACATAGCCAGGTATACTAAACATTTTAACACAAAAAACGTAAAAAAATTAACTTTACTTAGGATATTTTTTCCCTGTATGTAAATTGTATTGTGAATTTTAAAACTAAATATTAATTAATACATTTTAAATTTGGGCCATTGAAGTAATGTAACGGCTGGATACTGAAACGAATTTTAAACATTTCGTTGACAGACGTCAAAATGGTAATTGAATTTTGTAGTTTAAACGAGAATTTTGTTATTTAAGACGTTACTTAAATGTCGTTTTAGTATTCAGCTGTAAGATGTTTGTTTAGAATTTTTTGGTTTAGACTTGGTTTAAAGTATTTTTTTAATGCAGGTATCGCCAAGCAAAGGGAAGTACACGTCTTGAATGCTGTGTTGTCAGTACAATAACCTCCACTAGTGGCAACACCGGTTCGGTAGTCACATAATATTTTTTAATTCTGGCAATATGACTCTTACATATCTTACAAAGCACCTAAGAGGAAGCAGTATTTAAATAAAAAAATGTGATAAAAACTGTGGGAAAACTCTGAAAAAATCTTACATAAGTGAATGACAGATCTCAAGATGGTGTGTTGAATAGTTTTTATTTAACTTCTTAGCAATGTATGGTAAAAAAAAATAATTTAAAAATCATCCTATGTTAAGTTGATTTTTTTTAATTACATGACGTGTGGGTATGATCTTTTAGTGATAAATAGTCGAATGTGTTCTTAATATGAGGAAAAAAGTTTATGAAATTAATCATGGTAACTAGAAATAGACTGCGCTGTAAATATTTTTGAAACTTTGGTGGGAAAAAATGATAACAAAAAATTGATGTATTTTTTCTAAAATCATTTTCGAGAAAGAGCATTGTGTGATTTAATGTATGTGCAAAAATATTTTTATCTAGAGTAGCACCACGATAAAGCCATTCATGTTTTAATATTTTAAGTGTAGTTTTTCTGTTATATTAAAGACTTCATAGACAAAACTTTTACAATTTACCTTTTTATCTATAGTTTAACCTTTACTGGTAACATTTTGCAACAATAAAATTAAAAAAAAATAGTTTTAATCATTTTTTAACTGTCTATTTCTACTTAAATATTTCTCAAGGCATTCTACATATCATTTGTCTATGGCGCCTTTAATTGCCAGACTTGTGACGTTATTATTTATTTGAACGTCCTTGTATTTTTTTTTAATATATTGTGATTTTCATACTCTTCGATTTTACAACGTTTTTTTTTATAAAACCGAAAAGCTAGCTCGATTGTATGGTACCTTTAAGTTTCGAAAAAAATCGATTACTTATTTATTTTACGAATTCCTAATATAGCTGCGTTCGTTTTTAAAATACGTAGATAAAGTAAGGTACATAGAATGAAAAAAAGCTTTCAGAATGTTTGAAAAAAAATGATGATTGCTTATGTTGGTTATGATTGTTTTTACGTGATGCGTAATTATATTCTAATTTGAATTGTAAAATATTATAGGTAATTGTCACAAATTCACTGCGGACAGTCAGCATAATTTTTTTGTTAATATTCATTCCAAAAATATTAGTTTAATTTTTTCTATCGAGTTCTGTTATTTTGGTTAAAAAACATCATTTTTTACATCGTTTCATGTTTCATTGTTATGGGCAAATGTCTGTTTGGCTTTTTGTCTTTATATTGAAGCAAAAAACTATAAAAAAACGCAATATTGTTATTGTCAGTTGTTTTTCAGAGAATTTTTCATGATTTTTTGGAAAGCGATTGTTAAACTAGATGAATTTTTAAATATTTTATTACACATAATGCTGTAGTGCACAGTTGAAATAAGTTAACCATATTAAAAGTCATGTGTAATTTTTTTAAGAATTTGCTTAGATTTAGTGCCAATGTTAATATTCGAAATCGGACCCTAATTCTTATGATTTAAAATCTAAATTTCAATAACAAATGAGCTTAAAAATGTAGGCAGACGTGTGGTGGTTGTGACGTAACGTAAACAATCGTTTTGCTCTCATTATAATAATAAAATTTCGTTTCGGTAGTAAGCTGTAATGTTATATGTAAGGGGTATAAACTTCTATAGAGACAGGTGATAAAATAAATAATAAAAACAACGACGGATTGGATTGAATTTGACAAAACCTGTACCCTTCAATGTTAGGTGTAGCGGAATTCTCCCCGCTGATGATTTTGGGCCACCAAATATATGAAAATGCGTAATACAAGTATAGTGAAAGAAAAACGAGTAAAAAAATCTTACCAATAAATTTAATTGACCAATAAATTAATAAAATGTACTTTTTTTTAAATCCTTGTTTTAAGTTCTAGCTTGTCTCTTAAGTAGTTTTTTCTTACATGTAACATTTATTTATTTTTGCACAATAACTCACGAGTGTGATTGTCATTAGGTATGATGGCTGTGGTGCCATACTAAAAAAAAATAAAAAAATGACAAATAATACTATAAAAAAAGTATTAATTAAGGTAGCGTATGCTGCGATATCTTTGTTGATATGCAAATATATTTTTTTTATAAAAAATAGAGCTTAATTTTTGTTTTAAAATTCCCTATAAATAGTTTTTCATAGACCAAATATTTCTATTGGAAATAGCAAAAAAAGTATATTTGCATATACAACAACGATTTATTTTTTATATAAAGATAATTAGCTTACATTTGTCTCGCTGTGTACTTATGGTCACAGTTGTCACTTTAGTCATAACGTTGTTTGTATTTTGTAATTATGTCAGCCTTGAAATAAACACGATGTATTGCAAAAAATCTAGAATTAAATTTAAAAAATAACATCTATATTTGGGCCATTTTAATAGATCACATTTGATATTAATTTTAGCTTCATAGTGAGGTTTTTTAAAAACATCGATTAAAGTCAATGAATACGGACTTAACACATGTGAATCGAATTTAGTTCTGAAAAATCCATGTTTTTCGGTTTTTTTATATATTCTTACAGTTTAAAAAAACGTTCACTGGCGCAATATTACCATGTTCGATTGACATTTGATAATGAAATTAATTTTTTTAAAAAAAGCTAACTGCAGTTTTAATTTCCACAAAATAAATAATACTTTGAAGCATAAAGTTTCGTTGTTGGAGTTCGATGTAGTGGTTTAAGTTGGCCCATTTATAATTGTTTGGATTAAAAAAAAAATCTTCTGATAGCTTATTTGCGTGAAATAGTGATTTTACAATTTTTCGTAATGACTAAACAACGGTTACGTCATTACGAAAAATTGTAAAATGACTATTGCACGCAAATAAGCTATCAGAAGACATTTTATTTTAAATGAAACAATTATATATGCAATATTTTCATATATCGTGCAATTCGTAATATAAAAGGCTGACATAAAATCGTATAATATAACCGTAGCTTGTATGTCATACGTGTAGTAGCGTTATATTATGCATTTAGGTACATAACAACTTTTATGATTAGTGAATAAAGGAGACCCACTTTAAATGGTACTTTGATATTTTAAGAATCTAGCAACAATTTACTGGAAGCATAATATGACGTGTATATAATTTTTTTTTTTAGAAAAATATGAATCGATTGTCATGTTTGTTTTTAATCAGTGTTGCCAATCTGAATACTACCAATGTGTTTTTTGTAATAGCCAATGTTTTTTTTTATTTATTACTATATTGTTGTAAAAATTGTTGAAAGTCCGATTGTTGTTATTTGTGAGCGAATCATAGTTAATATATTTTTCATGTGATTGTCAAATTTCTAGAGGAATAGCTATTTTTTTTATAAATCGACATTCTTTCTATAAGTCATTTCTTATGTTATAATTATTTATTGTAATACGAGAAATGACTGTTAATTGGTTAATTTTCTTATATCTTTTATTGTTTAATTGGTATAAGTGCATAAAAAGACCATAGTTTTTTTTTTAGATTTTTTAGCAATAATCGTTTATTTATTTTAATATTACGTAAAGTCGTGAGCTTTTTCATTTGCTTAACAAATCATAATAATAAATGCGTGTGATTTATAATAAAAAAAATATTTCGAAATCGTGTTCTGTACTTTTTTATCGTCTCTAAATACGTTTGTTAATTTTTTATTTTATTGTCTTGAACTCGTAAATTTTACACGTGTTTTTTATCTATTGACATGCGCATTAAATACAGTTATCGAAGTATGTTAAATATTAATTTTTATGAGTTTAGTTATTAATATATATTTCTGAATTTGTGTATTTTATTGCTAAATCATTTCTTATATTGATGTGAGTTGTCTGTATATTTTTTTGTTAAAATGCTATTATAAGTACAATAATCTAAATTAAATTATAACGCTAAAGAACTAGACGGTTTCGATTAAATTATAATATTTCAACAAATATTTGACTATGGGTCTGTCCCACAATTCTTATAAATTGTCAATAACCAATACAACGTATAAAATATTTGATGAAAATATCGGATTTTGGTACTCTGACAGTGACACTTTTAAGTTATCTGAGCCTCTATCAGCCAGTGGTGCGACAGGCCCTAAATGACACGACAAAATGTTAATATTCCGTCAATTTCCGTTGTTTTATCTATCAGATGTTATCATTTAAGCCACTATCAGATGCTATAAGTATACGATATAAGTTAAAATGAATGAAATATAACTATGATTTGCTTATAGTGTAGATAGATTAAAATAGTCAACAAATTGAATGATTCGCTTGTGCGTAACGGAATGTATGACAAAATTGTCTACAAAACGGCAAATAAGGGTGGTATTACATTAGTCTTTTCAAAAAAATGACAGGTGATATTTAACATTTTGACAATATCGATTGTAATGTATTTATCCACTTTAAATTATATTTGGTTCTCTTGTATTACAAGCACCATAGCATTTTATTTTTGGATAAGATTACAAAAAAATGTGAACTTTTTTTTCTACTATTAGTATCCAAATTTCAAACATTCGAACACAAAATTATGGACAGTATGAATGGCGTCTGGATAAATTTGACAGCTAATTGCACCTTGCCATACCACCCTTTATTGCCAATGTGTTTTTCGATGCCAAAATTTATCAAATTAAATTTGAAATGTTCAAAATTTACTCCGTATGATGCCAACGCACATGTAAAAAATGTTTTTTTGTAGTTGAATATTTGGGCATTATTAACATTTAGTGAATGCGGTATAAGCAGCGTACACATTAACCAAATATTTTTTATTAATAACAATGCTTGCAATTTTTTTTACATAAAAGTACATTTAATTTATAACTAAAAACGCAAGTGTGTACGTAGCTTAATACTTTGACAGGTAATAATTTGTTATAATAATTATGTTTGTATACATTTCTCTAAATTGTGATCATTGTAAATTTCTCTTTTATATTCCAGTCAAGTGGGTACAAAGAAAAAAAAATGTCTCAAAAAATACCAAAAAAGTTAATAAAGGATTTCATACCGTATTACTTTTATTATTTCACCTAAATAAAGTTGAATTTTAATGATATTCCGTTGTTTACTTCCATATTGAGTACTAAAGTGAGGTTAGAGATAAATATGCAGGGTTCTGTATGCAAAGTGCTTGTAAGAATTATGTATTCACTACAGCTGTGTCGGAAAATCGACGGCTCTTACGAAAATGCACACATCCAGGGATTGCCAACCCGAGGTAACAAAACACTAATAATAAATAATATATAGTTGATCAGCTATTTGTTGCTAAAGCAGATATGTATGTTTATTTATTTGAAAGGTACACCAATTGCATGTTCAAAGTTCACAACTAAATATACTGTAGACAATTAAAAACAAAGAAGCAGAAGAACATACAGACAGGCGTACACAATGTTATATATTGTCTGTGATAATATTAATCTATGTCCTTGTCTTTGGTGAGTTCATCTTTTAATTGACCAAAGTTACAATTGCTAATTATTCAACAATGTCAAGTAATCCTCTAATGATTCATCTTTTTGACTACGTGTGAAAAAGTTATACCTCTCCACCGTTACTTTACCCATCCTACCGCTGAAATTTACAGTCTAAAATAATGAGCGTCCGTAAGACTTATATATTTGAGTGTATTAAGAAACCACGAAACGGGAACACAGCTATAAATGTTAATAAAAGAAGACACATTCGTCCGTTACCACTTGTTAAAAGTACAATGGCTAGGAAACGATATAGTTTCCAAGCACCTAGATTATACAACAAACTTAACAAAAAACACAACATAAATAAATTAAACTTCAGAATGAAACGAACTGCAAAAAAATTGGCTAGACAATTTAGACTATGGAGACTGAAAACCTTATAACGATTAAAGAGTAATATAAAGTCGGTCAATTAAATTAAAATCATATTTAGAATTTAAAAAAATATATATTACAAACACCTATTTACTATATAAACATTAGCTATTGTATATGTAGCTGATACTGATTTAATTATATTACATCTGACATACTCATAGCGATACATTCATACACATACTTTCCCACACAAACACACACACACACACACACAATAATAACACTCAAAAACGCTAACGCACAAAAAAAAGATGTATGTAATTTTTCATTTTTCGGCTGCGTTGTCTCCATTTTATATATTTGAGTTATTAAGAAACATCGAAACGGGAACACAGCTATAAATGTTAATAAAAGAAGACACATTCGTCCGTTACCACTTGTTAAAAGTACAATGGCTAGGAAACGATATAGTTTCCAAGCACCTAGATTATACAACTTACTAAACAAAAAACAACATAAATAAATTAAACTCCAGAATGAAACAAACTGCGAAATATTGGCTAGACAATTTAGACTATGGAGACTGAAAACCTTTTAGCGATTAAAGAGTAATATAAAGTCGGTCAATTAAATTAAAATCATATTTAGAATTTAAAAGAAAATATATTACAAACACCTATTTACTATATAAACATTAGCTATTGTATATGTATCTGATACTGATTTAATTATATTACATCTGACATACTCATAGCGATACATTCATACACATACTTTCCCACACAAACACACACACAATAATAACACTCAAAAACGCTAACGCACAAAAAAAGATGTATGTAATTTTTCTTTTTCCTTTGTTTTTTTTTATGTGTCAATTTTATAATAAGCAAATTTAACGTTTTTCTTTGTATTTTTTGTTTAGACACTTTGAATATGTACGAGTATTGCTCTTCACAAATGGGGAAAGGGATTGGCTCCTGCAGCACAGGGGAGCCTAGTGCAGGAGCCAAGGCTCTTATGAAATGTATATTTTCAAAAGTGAAATAATAAAGGATTTATTTATTTAATTATTTAATTTCAATTTTTCCGACACAATGAAAAACAAAGTAGCAGAAGAACATACAGACAGGCGTACACAGTGTTATATATTGTCTGTGATAATATTAATCTATGTCCTTGTCTTTGGTGAGTTCATCTTTTAATTGACCAAAGTTACAATTACTTGCTAAATTATTCAACAATATCAAGTAATCCTCTGATGATTCGTCATCTTTTTGACTACGTGAGAAAAAGTTATAACTCTCCACCGTTACTTTACCCATCCTACCGCTGAAATTTACAGTCTAAAATAATGAGCGTCCGTAAGACTTATATATTTGAGTGTATTAAGAAACCACGAAACGGGAACACAGCTATAAATGTTAATAAAAGAAGACACATTTGTCCATTACCACTTGTTAAAAGTACAATGGCTAGGAAACGATATAGTTTCCAAGCACCTAGATTATACAACTTACTAAACAAAACACAACATAAATAAATTATACTTCGGGCTTTGTCCTCGAGATTAGCAGAAGTTCACATGTAGTACCACATCCGGTGTCGCCATCTAGCACTGTATTTGAGAACACAAATAAAAAAGGAACGGCCTTCCGGTCTATGGTTTCCTGTTTCCGCTTGTTGCTCTGTTCGTCATTCACATTTCAGTGCTCCGCCATTACGCACGTCTCGCGCATTTATATAAAACATGGGCATGGTGCTCATTCCGAATCGAGTTTTGCGGTCAACTTATGGGGTTGACACTTAACTTACTTAATTAAACTGGCTATAGTATTGCGGTCAGCTTCAGGGGCTGTCACTTACTAACGGTCAATCTTTTTAATATCGAACGTGCCATAATACTAGTTATTAAGGAGTTTTGCGGTCAACTTATGGGGTTGACACTTAACTTACTTAATTAAACTGGCTATAGTATTGCGGTCAGCTTCAGGGGCTGTCACTTACTAACGGTCAATCTTTTTAATATCGAACGTGCCATAATACTAGTTATTAAGGAGTTTTGCGGTCAACTTATGGGGTTGACACTTAACTTACTTAATTAAACTGGCTATAGTATTGCGGTCAGCTTCAGGGGCTGTCACTTACTAACGGTCAATCTTTTTAATATCGAACGTGCCATAATACTAGTTATTAAGGAGTTTTGCGGTCAACTTATGGGGTTGACACTTAACTTACTTAATTAAACTGGCTATAGTATTGCGGTCAGCTTCAGGGGCTGTCACTTACTAACGGTCAATCTTTTTAATATCGAACGTGCCATAATACTAGTTATTAAGGAGTTTTGCGGTCAACTTATGGGGTTGACACTTAACTTACTTAATTAAACTGGCTATAGTATTGCGGTCAGCTTCAGGGGCTGTCACTTACTAACGGTCAATCTTTTTAATATCGAACGTGCCATAATACTAGTTATTAAGGAGTTTTGCGGTCAACTTATGGGGTTGACACTTAACTTACTTAATTAAACTGGCTATAGTATTGCGGTCAGCTTCAGGGGCTGTCACTTACTAACGGTCAATCTTTTTAATATCGAACGTGCCATAATACTAGTTATTAAGGAGTTTTGCGGTCAACTTATGGGGTTGACACTTAACTTACTTAATTAAACTGGCTATAGTATTGCGGTCAGCTTCAGGGGCTGTCACTTACTAACGGTCAATCTTTTTAATATCGAACGTGCCATAATACTAGTTATTAAGGAGTTTTGCGGTCAACTTATGGGGTTGACACTTAACTTACTTAATTAAACTGGCTATAGTATTGCGGTCAGCTTCAGGGGCTGTCACTTACTAACGGTCAATCTTTTTAATATCGAACGTGCCATAATACTAGTTATTAAGGAGTTTTGCGGTCAACTTATGGGGTTGACACTTAACTTACTTAATTAAACTGGCTATAGTATTGCGGTCAGCTTCAGGGGCTGTCACTTACTAACGGTCAATCTTTTTAATATCGAACGTGCCATAATACTAGTTATTAAGGAGTTTTGCGGTCAACTTATGGGGTTGACACTTAACTTACTTAATTAAACTGGCTATAGTATTGCGGTCAGCTTCAGGGGCTGTCACTTACTAACGGTCAATCTTTTTAATATCGAACGTGCCATAATACTAGTTATTAAGGAGTTTTGCGGTCAACTTATGGGGTTGACACTTAACTTACTTAATTAAACTGGCTATAGTATTGCGGTCAGCTTCAGGGGCTGTCACTTACTAACGGTCAATCTTTTTAATATCGAACGTGCCATAATACTAGTTATTAAGGAGTTTTGCGGTCAACTTATGGGGTTGACACTTAACTTACTTAATTAAACTGGCTATAGTATTGCGGTCAGCTTCAGGGGCTGTCACTTACTAACGGTCAATCTTTTTAATATCGAACGTGCCATAATACTAGTTATTAAGGAGTTTTGCGGTCAACTTATGGGGTTGACACTTAACTTACTTAATTAAACTGGCTATAGTATTGCGGTCAGCTTCAGGGGCTGTCACTTACTAACGGTCAATCTTTTTAATATCGAACGTGCCATAATACTAGTTATTAAGGAGTTTTGCGGTCAACTTATGGGGTTGACACTTAACTTACTTAATTAAACTGGCTATAGTATTGCGGTCAGCTTCAGGGGCTGTCACTTACTAACGGTCAATCTTTTTAATATCGAACGTGCCATAATACTAGTTATTAAGGAGTTTTGCGGTCAACTTATGGGGTTGACACTTAACTTACTTAATTAAACTGGCTATAGTATTGCGGTCAGCTTCAGGGGCTGTCACTTACTAACGGTCAATCTTTTTAATATCGAACGTGCCATAATACTAGTTATTAAGGAGTTTTGCGGTCAACTTATGGGGTTGACACTTAACTTACTTAATTAAACTGGCTATAGTATTGCGGTCAGCTTCAGGGGCTGTCACTTACTAACGGTCAATCTTTTTAATATCGAACGTGCCATAATACTAGTTATTAAGGAGTTTTGCGGTCAACTTATGGGGTTGACACTTAACTTACTTAATTAAACTGGCTATAGTATTGCGGTCAGCTTCAGGGGCTGTCACTTACTAACGGTCAATCTTTTTAATATCGAACGTGCCATAATACTAGTTATTAAGGAGTTTTGCGGTCAACTTATGGGGTTGACACTTAACTTACCTAATTAAATTGGCTATAGTATTGCGGTCAGCTTCAGGGGCTGTCACTTACTAACGGTCAATCTTTTTAATATCGAACGTGCCATAATACTAGTTATTAAGGAGTTTTGTGGTCAACTTATGGGGTTGACACTTAACTTACTTAATTAAACTGGCTATAGTATTGCGGTCAGCTTCAGGGGCTGTCACTTACTAACGGTCAATCTTTTTAATATCGAACGTGCCATAATACTAGTTATTAAGGAGTTTTGCGGTCAACTTATGGGGTTGACACTTAACTTACCTAATTAAATTGGCTATAGTATTGCGGTCAGCTTCAGGGGCTGTCACTTACTAACGTCCAATCTTTTGATATCAGACATGCCAGCTAGTGAAAGTTGTTTTCCACCTTCAACAAGCGCAAATATCGCTGCCGGCGGCATAACAGACTCGCAACCTTTATCAAAGTCTATCTGGAGTGCTCCACGTCCATCGACAACCGAGGTTGAGTGAGTTCGCTGGCCCTCATACAACAGAGCACACCAGCGACCACACCTGCACTACTCACACTCAGGTGAGTTGAGAAGTTGTGTACTTTCCCTCAGGTATTGGACATCATGAAGTTCAAACGTAAAGGACATATAATTTGACCTTGCTATTCGTCTGCAACATTTGATAACTGATGGTTTGTCTAAAGATGGTCGTAAAGAGCTCTTAGAAGAATATTTTATACTAAATATCACTACTCTGATAGGATGCACCTGTACTTGATCCTGAAGTAAGTGTGCAGTTGCAAAGACCATTCATAACAGAACAAAGACAGAAACGACTAGTGTTTGGTATTTCATACATAACAAACACACTAAGG
Organism: Papilio protenor; assembly: GCA_029286645.1. Lineage (NCBI taxonomy): Eukaryota > Metazoa > Arthropoda > Insecta > Lepidoptera > Papilionidae > Papilio > Papilio protenor. The sequence continues at coordinate 3,777,684 of JAGSMZ010000016.1, read as the reverse complement.
TTGCTTCTGTCATCTGACCCAAGAAATACAATTGCTTATAGATGTCATGCAATTGCTGTGCTGTAACTTAAAGGCACACTCTGTTGTGAGAAGAAATTTGTGTTGTTCAAATTAAGGAAAGAATTAAAGGATCAAAGGCGGCCAAAACCATTTCCAAATCTGAAAGTTAATAATAATTAACTTTCATTTTAGCTAATTCAAAGCTGCCAAAAAAGATGAACACACAAAAACAAACACTAGTTTGTAGGGATCACTAGATCCCACTACAAAATCATGGATATAAAATTCCATTTCTTCACCCAGCTCTTTGATAATTGTATCTTATACAATATCTTTAAGAAATCAATTAAAAGCGTGTTATGAATTGGTGCTACATACATATCTCCTAATTTCTTAATATCTAAACAAAATGATAACACTAGATTTAAATAAATCTAAAGAAATTAAATAATTCTAAACACTTTCCACTTTGAGCTATAGGATCTGCGTTCAGGCATAAAACTTATCTCAAGAGATTGTTTTATGAATGCTATAGACCTTAAGGACGCATATTCTCTAGTAGCTATTCATAGAAGCTATCTATAGAGAGCCAATATACTAAATTGATGTTTGCCATTCAGCCGCAGGTCTGCTCTCTTTTTAATTACTAAACTTACTAAATGTGTCGTTAGTTTACTTAGATCATGTGGTTAATTATTTATACTTAACATTGTAAGAAGACAGATTTTTTTTTTTAAATATGTCAAGAATGCTATGCTGGTTTCGAAAATTCTTTCACTAATGAATAGCTACGTTGTCACTGAGTAACATATGCTATATTTATTTCAAATTCTAGTAAATAAACTAGTCAACAATATATTTAGAAGATATTCGGTTAACATTAAACGGTCTTCAGTCACAACCAAAGAATGTCTGATACAACAAGACTGTTGAATCTTTAGAATTCATCATTAATAAGGAAAAGAGAAATAATAAAAATTCAAACGGAAATTAACAAATCTCGAACTTTAATGAGTTGTAAGGTTTGTAAAACTTGTACACTTATGATAGCTGAGTTACAACCTCTGCTGTCCAGCTGTAGAATACGGCTAGCTTTACATATACTAATATTATAAAGCGGAGAGATTTGTATTTTAGATAATTGTATGTATGGAAACGGCTCGATAACTGCTGAACCAATTTCAGAAATTCTTGCCCTATTGAAGGCTATGTTGTCGCTGAGTAACGTATGCTATATATTCTTACTATTTTTTTTGATTACTCAACAGCTAGTACAAAATATATTGCAACATTGCAAATTTAAACCCTTAAAGGAAATGATAATTGTGACAAGTATATAAGTATACCAGACTCGACAATAACTGATCGCGCATAGAGGTATTGCACTCCTTATAGTAAGACGTTCAATATAATAAAACTAAACGATCTTCGTTTTTTGATGTATCCTGATGCCTCAACTACGGGATGGTACGCAGCTTGTAGTGATCAGAGAGCTAGTGTTATGTGGTCTAAAAATGAATAATCACAACGTATAAATTATTAGAACTCCTAGGTTCATTTCGGACTTCAGTCCTTGCAAAATCCTTTCATAACTGTCAAATTCTCTTATAAATTGACAATACCACAACTATCTCATATACTAATCGCAAGGGAGGTTTACAATTCCCCCACCTTACTCATATAGCAAGAAAATTATTGCAGTAGTGTGAGATGCGTCAAATTGCAGTTATAGCTTCATATAGCCCAGCCAACAATAATGTTGTGGTTGCAGAATCTTGTTGCATCCACTAAGACATTGAGTGGAACTATGTGATGCATATTTTCAAAAAAAAAAAAAAATTATCATTTTAGTATACCTGAAATTGACATGTTTTGTAAGTAGACTTAACAAAAAAAAAAAAAAAAAAAAAATGCAGATGCATTCACAATTTCATGGTCTGATCTTTACTTTAGGGGTTTCCACCTTTTGCTACTATCTTAAAAGTATTAAAGAAAATTATAAACGATGGTGCTAAAGGAATTCTAGTAGTTCCTCTTTGGTCTACAATATCTTGATATCCCCTATATAACAGTCTCCTGACATCAAAACCTTTAATAGTAAGAAATTGATTATATCTCATTCCAGCACTTACTATATACACCAGAAGACTACTCTGGTTACCGGGATATTATCTGGTCATTGCTCCTAATAAGAAATGTACCATCGTCAGCAATTCATATTGTGCTAGCATCTTTTTCAGAAAATTCTCTTCAAAAATATGATTCTTGTTTCAAAAATGGTTCATTTTCTGTAAATCTAATAATGTTGACTATACCCAACCTTGGTTCCAGAAAATATGAATTCCTAACAAAGCATTATGATTTAGGTGCTCAATGTGAAATTTTAAACAGTTGTAGTTCCGCACTTTTACTGATTCTGATTAGAATTCTTGTAATGACTATCACTTCAAACGTTCTTTCAAAGGCATTTTTCGACTACGTCCTCCTGCGCCAAAATATAACATTATCTGTTATACTTTATCTTATAGTTAACTGGTATCATAACGATACCCTTGTCATAGAAAGCCTTTCTAAGAAACTAGCAACGCCTTTAGCGTCCACAACTGCCCATACACTACAAACTTAATCTAAAATTAACATCATGAGTATAGAGTTTAATACAAAAAATAGAATCATAATTCCAGATTTATGTAAAAACGTCACGAGTTGGCGCTTCACAACTAATGCTCATCCTTCCCAGTTGTAGCATAAACAGAAATATGTGATACATTACAGTTTTACCTTAGCAAGACTCAATCCTTATAGGATAGTAACGATAATCTTTTTATTAGTTTAAAAAGACCCCATAAAATATTACAACATCCCAGACATTAAGTCCTTGGATTAATGACACACAAGTACATATGGTATTGATGTTACTTTTCCCTGCGCATAGTACTAGACATGCAACAAGCTCTAGAACGTACCAATTAGGTGTTAATTTAGACTTCATTAGGAAAACAGCTGGTTGGACCAGCAGCTCCAATACCTACGGGAAATGTTACAATAGAATTGTTACTGAAGCGCCTGATTCTAATACAGATGCATTTGCAAAATCATTATTAAATGATTCTTTATAGTTATATTTAATGTATATTTTTTATGAGAAATTGTCATACCTTTGATCAAGAAAAGGTAAACCACACAGATATAAGATATATAAAATGAGTCGATTTGAAAACTAGGAACAATGATTATTCTTATATTAATGACATTGTATTTTGTAATGATATTTCTATAGAATACACTCTCAACATCTACATGTGAACTTCTGCTAATCTCGAGGACAAAGCCCGAAGTATAATTAATAATTAAACGAACTTACCTGAAGTGAAGTTCTATTATAATTATACGATGGGCTTTGTCCGAAGAGATTAGCATCCCTCCCACCCTTGTTATACATTCCCATTATCAAATTCAAATATCATTACAAAAACCAGAGTAACTAATGTCTCTCTGAACTAAATGACGAACAGAGCAACAAGCGGAAACAGGAAACCATAGACCGGAAGGCCGTTCCTTTTTTATTTGTGTTTCTCAAATACAGTGCTAGATGGCGACACCGGATGTGGTACTACATGTGAACTTCTGCTAATCTCGAGGACAAAGCCCATCGTATAATTATAATAGAACTTCACTTCAGGTAAGTTCGTTTAATTATTAAATAATCACCAAAATTACATTTATTTGTTTTATTTACAAGGCATCGCCAAGTAATATTTTAAGTATAATGAAAACAAAAAGAAATTTTTGTGAAATAATAATTGTCTAGGGTAACTGTCAAATAATAATTTTGTATACCTGGCTTCATTCCTAATAGACACATTAGAAATTACGATAAAACCTTTTCCTTCCTTAAAAAATTTCAGGTAACAATTTCTATCCATCCACCCAGATTCCGGTATTTTACATTTTTTTTCCTTTTAATTATACGTTGACCTGTATTTATATTCAAAATTTCAAGTTTGTGGGACTGCTAAAAGTACCTTAGAATTATGTTTACACGTGCGTTTCTGTAAAATGTGAAGGATTCAATTAACGGTATATACATACATGTCTCATTTTTTTTTTAAAGAGAGTGTAATTCGTTTTTGAAAATGTGAGGGATATTAATGTTTTATACAAGCATATCGACAGTGGAAACTCCCCATTACATTGAGAAACAAAAAATATCGATAATAAAATTACAATGACAACTGTAAACTAGATACATCACTAGCACAAAATAATTTTTTCAAATTTAACTTTATACAACTAATTAAAACTACCATGATAGCTTTACATTTACGTTTTTTAATAATTAAATTATTAATAAATGATTACCGGTTCTCATCCAATGGGAATTGCGCCGTAAAAATCTCTTTTTTGTCCTATTTTATTAAAGGACCGTACACTACAAATTTCACATTTTATAAATCGTTTCATGATCGACATTGTATATAAAATTTAAAAAACTTAACAGTTAAACGAACTATTCACAAATTCATCTAAAAATTATACATAATTAGTATTATATAATTAGTTTGTCCGTAAGATAGATTTTGACGGACTTTGACAAAGACCTTCAACTGAAATGACACTTGTGGTAGAAAAGGAACTCTTGACGATAGAGTGAGAAAGCATGCTCATAATGACAACTTGACAAAATTTAATGTCAAGACATTAAATTTTGTTAAGTTTGCCATCAAAAAGTCCGTTAAGCCATACAAAATATTTTTTGTTCGAAGTTTCGCTAGCCTGCAGAGGACGCGCTCAACCAAAGACAAGGACATAGATTAATATTGTCACAGACAACATATAACAATGTATAACATTAATTTGTATCGATTTTAAATTAGATTTTTATACAAGTATAAATTACAGTAAACTATTTTAATAAACTTCGGTACTTCACTTAAAATGCAAGGTTATTTCCAAAGGTGAACACAATTGGTGAGTAGTTAACGCAAAAAGGTTTACAACACCTGGCTTAAACGGAAACGCTCATCGAATAGACGTCAAGGTAAGAGGCATTCGATGACCAAATAAGCCAAAGCAGACAGAGCGTTGATTGCACTGTTTATAATACGAGTAATAATAAACAATAGTACAGCTTTAGTTCTGATTAGCTGTTGTTCGCGACTTCGCCCGCATGAAATTAACAATAATAAAAATATAGCCTATGTTACTCACTGATAATGTAACTTTCTAATGGTGAAAGAATTTTTGAAATCGGCCCAGTTATTTTTGAGATATTTCAATACATACAATAATACAACATGTAGTTATAATTTTTGATTGAAATGAGATCAAATTGCTAGGAAATATTAGGTATGAATGGCAAAAATATTAATAGGCAATATAAGAATATAGTTAATCTTATTTCAAAGATAATAAATGTGAAATGTGCTTTGGTTGTGGACGCACGGCCAATGAAAAATATTTGACAGTGAACTTTGGGCGAGGCGATAGCTGTGACGTCACCGCTCCACATTTGGCGCGACCTTTAACCTAAACACTAACCTGCTCTATTATTGTAATTAATTTGTTCTCATGGGACCTCTGTCGGTTTATCACTCTATGTGTTAACACTAAAGAGATTCAATAAAATATATAGAGGAGGCATAGTTCACACTTCACTTGAAACATTTTTCACGTAATCATAAAAATGTCAATAGTTACAATTAATTGTAATTAAATTAATTGCCAATAGGTGTCATTAAATAATATTTAAAATAATATATTTCATTTTTAGCCACTGTTTAGTTTGTGTTAAAACAAAAGAGCTTATTATAATTTTGTAAAATGTTTTATAACATGTCAATACGGACACGAGGTAGCACTAAACTTGACAACTTTAGTACCTTTCAGAGGATGTACCGGTGAAAAAATGTTGTTCACTATGCCTAGTCTATTTATTTCATCAATGTCTTTGGTTAACACTAATATAAAAGGTATATTACGTAATTTGTGACTTTGGCTACCGAAGTTTTCTCCGAATTAATTATAAAATAACCAATAATCATATTACAAAGGTAAGGGATTTTATTGTTTGTTTCGGACGAATTATAAAACTTTGATTAGATATTAATGTGTCATCGGATACAAAAAATATAGATTTATTATGTCGACAATGATAAAGTTAGGTTATTTTTTACATCCTACCTCTCAATAGAAGATAACAATTATATTTTTGTACAAGTCTATCGACAGTGGAAACCGACGGTTAAAATACAGGTAATTATTTTTGTTTCGGACGAATTATAAAACTTTGATTAGATATTAAAGTGTCATCGGATACAAAAAATATAGATTTATTATGTCGACAATTATAAAACTTTGATTAGATATTAAAGTGTCATCGGATACAAAAAATATAGATTTATTATGTCGACAATTATAAAACTTTGATTAGATATTAATGTGTCATCGGATACAAAAAATATAGATTTATTATGTCGACAATGATAAAGTTAGGTTATTTTTTACATCCTACCTCTCAATAGAAGATAACAATTATATTTTTGTACAAGTCTATCGACAGTGGAAACCGACGGTTAAAATACAGGTAATTATTTTTGTTCTCCACTAAATATATGTAACAACTTGGAATTCAATAATGCTTGCAATAATACTTTAATTTAACAAACACGTTAAAAGTTTTATTAGTGTTGGTTGTACGAAGCCTGTTTGTGGTTTCATTTAAAAACACCTGAAGGTCTAAAATGTTACTTATATGTTTTTATTTTACACATTTAACGTTTTACTTATTTTTATTTTAGCACTAGCTGTTCCCGTGCGGCTTCATCCGCATGAAATTATAAAATTATAGTTTATTGTTTACATTTGTCAAATTCTATATAGCAAATGTCAAAATTACTGTTACCATAATAACCTTGCTTCCTTAATGTTGGCAGCTTGTAGTTTGTGGTCCCTTTCCCACATTAGGGTTTTTGTAATTTATTTACCCCCTTAGTTTAATAGCGTGAAAATATATAGCCTAAAGCGTGTCGTAAGTGTTAGGCTTTTTATTAAAGGAATAATTATTCAAAAATATGCTGTGATTGCTGACATCCTACACCATGAAATAGTGTGTGGTTACGGTTTTTTATATTAGTATAGATTAGTATAGATTAGTATAGATTAGTATAGATTAGTAAAGATTAGTATAGTTAGATAGATTTTTGAAATCCTTTTAATATATCCTTTCTTTTCAATCTTATATTATCCAATTATATTTATTTATACGTATGATAGTGGTTATTAATGAAAATTAATAGTCATGCGTTAGTGACGTTATTTTTCTAGGAAATGGTAAAATATTATCTACTTAATAATAATAAAGAGATAAATAATATTCATGTATTATTTATCTTTTTAACGTTTATTGAGATTTCCGTTCCGGGAAATAGTTAAAAAACCGATAATACGAGTATACCTATTTGAGGTTGATAACGAAAGATATGTTCCGATGTTATTCAAGGGCGTTGCCAACCGATGATCAAATAGTAATAGTTATTTTATTGTAAAGACACTATTTTTCACCATTTGGCCCAATTATTTAATGTAGAACTGATGGACTGTTTTAGACCAACGGCGGATCCAGGGGGGGCGGTCATGGAGGTCATGACACCCCTGAACTGGTTGGTCAAGGGCTTGACAAAACATATTTACATATTTTGTCAAGCTCTTGACTTGACCACGACTATGTGACCCCCCTTGGCGCCAAAGCTGGATCCGCCCTTGTTTTAGACAAGTAACCATCTAAACTTTCGCATTTATAATATTATTATACATCCATCTAAACTTTCGCATTTATAATATTAGTATGAAATAAGAATGCCCTTTTTTAAATCGAGCTCACTGTTGTCACAGACGTGTTCATTCGATATCAAGATATTTTTTATCTGCATCCTATCGTTTGAGCGTCAGAGCACTTGAACAAGCTTTGTGTGAAGTGATATTAAAATACAATCAACTTCAGTAATATCTTACGCCATTTTCTTGATATAGGTTAAGTATCTTAAGAGCATATATTTATAGCTGTACCAAAATATTTGATGTTTGTAGTACTAATAAACATTGCCCACCCGCCCCTTTAAGAATGAAAATAATAAATGGATATGAAACTACTTTGAATAAGACCTTATTAATGTACCCCCCTTGTTTTAGCGTGAGGAAATGCCTTACGCATACCCATCTTTATAGGGGTAAAGATGAGTGATGTTGGGCTTGCACCAACTAAAAACCCCACGCTGGTCTACCACAGCGCTAACAATGGGTCGCGGGATCTCCATTTGGAACGTGACCTTAATCCTACCTAGATCATTAGCTGACAACGCCATTACTAAACCAGGAATCTCTCACCCTTGTCTTGTGTAAGGGTTGCACTTTCCGAAGAAAGGATGTCTCAGTACATCGATTTTCTACTACGATAATCATACTAATATTATAAATGCGAAAGTTTAGATAGATGGATGGATGGATGTTAGAGTTTGTAGCCTAATCGGCTGAACGGATTTCAATGAAATTTGGTATAAATGTAGAGGATAGTCTGGAAGAACACATAGGCTACTCACTTTTGTTTTTATTTAATTCCACGCGGACGGAGTCGCGGGCGAAAGCTAGTTTTTAAATAAATAAATGTCAACATCATAAAATTCTTATTTTAAAAGAATTTTCAGAGCGGGTGAAAACCTTTAACACAAATGTTGTGCGATTGTCGATTGTTTCGTAGCTAATGCAACTGTTTAGTTGCACAACTAAATATCGAGTAGTGTGCACATCCATATAAGCTTATAGGAATCAAAGCAAGTTTAAACAGTTGTGCGATAGTTTAGTTCCAGGTGTGCGCACGCTCTTAAACGTCACAGGTTTAGAAACACAGGAGACAAACAAATATGTACCGGAGGCCCAACTTAAGTCCCTTTTCCGTCCCACCCTTTTTTATAAGACGACGCATATGAAGGGGAAACATCCTCTTCATTTGCGTCTCCTTTGTCGATTAAGGGTAGGCAACGCATTCGCTATTGCAGATGTCTTTGGGCAGCGGTCGCTTCAGTTTGGCGGATTCAAGTGGCCGCTTGCTCGTTTGCCACCTTACGACACAAAAAAACATACCCTAGGACTATTTGGCTTTTGAAAGAACCTTGCCTTTTTATTATGCTTATTACAACAGGACAGTATGTCCATTAGCATCCTTTGTATTGCTGTCATCTTCAAACACGTGCAATTTCGTATTTGCCATCTCGCTCTCAAATCAGGTCTGATCAAGTAGACGAAGAGATCTATGTGACAAACTGGTTACTTTATGTATGTAAATAATAAAACTTAATACTACTTGTTCCGATGGAACAGGTTACACGAGTTTTGTGATCGAAAAATTATTATATTAGTATGATAGATTTCGAAGCGGATTTATCGTGTAAACAGGTTGCTGACGTAAAATTGAAGCATCTTTCAGACTATTATCTTATCTATTGTAATTGCTACAGCGTTTAACGTGTATATATCAATATAATTTCTTTAATTTGATATGAGTTTTACTCGAAATCGTTAAAATATTTAGCGGGCGTACACCTTTGACTAAACTATCGCCCAACTGTGCGCGATTGTCGATTGTTTCGCGTCAAATTCAACTGTTTTAAACAACTAAAAATCTGGTAGTGTGTGCACCTCCATATGAGCTCATAGGAATCAAAGCGAGACTAAACAGTTGTTCGATAGTTTACTTTTAGGTGTGCGCACGCTCTTAAACGTCACAGGTTTAGAAACACAGGAGATAAACAAATATGTACCGGAGGCCCGACTTAAGTCTCTTTTCCATCCCACCCTTTTTTATAAGACGACGCATATGAAGGGAAAACATCCTCTTCATTTGCGTCTCCTCTGTCGATTAGGGTAGGCAACGCATTCGCTATTGCAGATGTCTATGGGCAGCGGTCGCTTCAGTTTGGCGGATTCGAGTGGCCGCTTGCTCGTTTGCCACCTTATGATATAAAAAAAAAAAAAAAAAAAAAAAAAAAAAAACAAAAGTGAGTAGCCCATGTGTACCGACTATCCTCTACATCTATACCAAATTTCATCGAAATTATTATATTATTATATTAGTATGATAGATTTCGAAGCGGATTTATCGTGTAAACAGGTTGCTGACGTAAAATTGAAGCATCTTTCAGACTATTATCTTATCTATTGTAATTGCTACAGCGTTTAACGTGTATATATCAATATAATTTCTCTAATTTGATATGAGTTTTACTCGAAATCGTTAAAATATTTAGCGGGCGCACACCTTTGACTAAACTATTGCCCAACTGTGCGCGATTGTCGATTGTTTCGCGTCAAATTCAACTGTTTTAAACAACTAAAAATCTGGTAGTGTGTGCACCTCCATATGAGCTCATAGGAATCAAAGCGATACTAAACAGTTCGATAGTTTACTTTTAGGTGTGCGCACGCTCTTAAACGTCACAGGTTTAGAAACACAGGAGATAAACAAATATGTACCGGAGGCCCAACTTAAGTCTCTTTTCCATCCCACCCTTTTTTATAAGAGGACGCATATGAAGGGAAAACATCCTCTTCATTTGCGTCTCCTCTGTCGATTAGGGTAGGCAACGCATTCGCTATTGCAGATGTCTATGGGCAGCGGTCGCTTCAGTTTGGCGGATTCGAGTGGCCGCTTGCTCGTTTGCCACCTTATGATATAAAAAAAAAAAAAAACAAAAGTGAGTAGCCCATGTGTACCGACTATCCTCTACATCTATACCAAATTTCATCGAAATCCGTTCAGCCGTCTAGGCTACAAACTCTAACAAACATCCATCCATCTATAATTTGCATTTATAATATTAGTATGATAGATTTCGAAGCGGATTTATCGTGTAAACAGGTTGCTGACGTAAAATTGAAGCATCTTTCAGACTATTATCTTATCTATTGTAATTGCTACAGCGTTTAACGTGTATATATCAATATAATTTCTTTAATTTGATATGAGTTTTACTCGAAATCGTTAAAAATGTGCCGCAACAAAAAAAGGTTGAGAATCACTGATCTAAGGACCTGAAATTTCATATATGAACAGCGTAATTCTAAATCGCCTACATATACAAAGTCAATCTTTATCAATTTCAATTAGGTAAACATTATCAAATCAATCACGGTATTATCAGTAAATGTTTTGAAATGAAAAGTTGAACAATGATTACTATAATATAGATGCCTAATGCTTAGTAACGGCTACTATCTTTTATTATTCGACGCCTTTATTTAGGTATATTAGTAATCATCATCATCATCGTCACCAGCTCACTATATGCCCCCACTAAGGGGCTCGGAGCCTACCCTAAGGGGTGACTAGGCCGCTAACCACGTTGGCCCACTGCGGATTAACTTTACACATATCTTTGAATTTCTTCGCCGATATGTTAGTAATCATCATCATCATCATCACCAGCTCACTATACGTCCCCACCGAGGGGCTCGGAGCCTACCCCATGTACTAATGTGATTTTCAATTTTTCGAATTTTCAATGTACATAATTTACCCGACGTTCTTACGGTGAAGGAAAACATCGTGATGCAACCTGCACATATCGGCGCAGAAATTCAAAGATATGTTAGTAATCGCATGGACAAAATTGGACTAAAATCAACTTGTATTCTAAATAATAATTAGTTCAGTAGCAAAATGTATTCGAATTCTTCTATTTCCTTAAATGATGTGATCGGTGATAGAATATTTCTGATAACAGTTAGACAAATAATTAATTATTACTAGTTACTCGGGACAAAGGATTGCACCTGACTTCTGAACATCCAGATTTTATAACCAACTAGCTGTTGCTCGCGACTTCGCCCGCGTGAGATAAAAAAAACAAAAGTGAGTAGCCTATGTGTTCTTCCAGACTATCCTCTTCATCTATACCAAATTTCATCGAAATCCGTTCAGTCGTTTAGGCTACAAACTCTAACAAACATCCATCCATCCATCTAAACTTTCGCATTTATAATATTAGTATGAAGTATAACTTGCATTTTAAGTATGAAAAGAGTTATTCGTATAAATCGTTCTCAAACTTAATCACAAAATAAGTAACTAGTTACGTTTATTGTCTACATTTTAGTTTGAAAGGCTTTTAACCTTACCGGAGAGCAAAGTGGCCTAGAAAAAGTGAATGCTTTGTCTCCATGTATTAAAATAATTTAAAAACTGAACGAGTTATAAAGCGATTTACGCGTTTTCTTTTTACTGACGGGAAGATAATTTTTTTTAAAGGGACAGGAAGGAAAGTTAATAATATTATGAACATTTCCTTCCCTCCATATATTGTATGCACCCTAATTTAGGGTAGGCTCCGAGCCCCTCGGTGGGGACGTATAGTGAGCTGGTGATGATGATGATGATGATATATTGTATGCAGATATTGTACGTATAAATTCAACTATTTATAGCCTAAACGGCCTATAATGGCCAATATATTCTTCTTTCCTGAAGTATGGAGTATAAAGTCTTCTTGTTTATTTAAATTAACATTCCTATTTTTATCATCATCATCAGCCTTTGTCTGCCAACTGGTGGACATAGGCCTTCCCCAATGCTTTCCACAGAAGGAGGTCCACATCCAACGATTTCCCGCCCATTCTTCATCATCATCATCTCCCCTGCCTTATCCCACTCCCGTAGGGTCGGCGCACCGGGTTTTCGTACTCCAAATAACTCTATCATCCGTCATCTCAGTCATCACTCCCTTTTTGATCATGTCACCTTTCACGCAATCCATCCATCTCTTTCCCGCCTATTCTTATAGAAATAAAAATTCGACGAATTATTCGATTTGATTTAAACATCCGGTCTTTGACAGCTTGAAGATATCACGAACATATCACAATCTGATCTTCAATTACTTTATTTATATATTTAATGTAATATTCATGTACCATTGTTGTCATGTACTGTAACAATAGCTTAAGCTTATCCGACACAACCGAGAAAGCGTAAACACAGCGAAAAAGTAACTGGCACTTGATTAGCTTCGCCGACGCGTTTTAAAGCGGTCGCACACCTTGACTAATCAATCGCACAACTGTTGTGCGATTTTCGATTGTTTTGCAGCCAATTCAACTGTTTAGTTTCACAACTAAAAGTCGAGTAGTGTACGCACCTAATAAGCTCATAGAATCAAAGCGAGAATAAACAGTTGCGCTATAGTTTAGTCAAAGGTATGCTGGCTCTAACACAGGCTTCTTTAGCTAGGTTTTAGTTCCCGTTTGGCGCATCTTCCCTTGACTTCGACAAAATATCTCTGGTCTCCAAGATTCGCATCCACTATCTTTGCCTAGTCTAAACTTTAAAGTTACAAACCTATCAAAAATAGAATTATAAAATAAAATAGCCTTTATTGCTTTCCAGATTACAAATAATAATAAAAGCCTAGATACTAAAACTCTTTTTTTTCTAATCAATTACATTATTATAGTTTTCTATAATAATGTCTACCGACAAAGGCCTCCTCTAAAGATTTCCACGCATTCTTGTCCTTGCTAAACGGTTCCATAATGGACCAGCTATTTTCTTGATGTCATCTTCCCATCTTTTGTTTTGTCTGCCTCTTTTTCTTTTGCTATCTTTTGGATACCACTCTGTTATATCAAAAATAGAATAATCTGTTTTAAATTAAATGCGTAATTATAGCTTCGCTTCGGTACAGATTCGCTTTCGAGTGTGCAACAAGTGTTAATGCAGTATGGCGGAAAAGAGCGCTGTTATCGCATGTAATAACGATCAATCACAAAGATTCACCGGTTTTTGATACAAGCCTTTTAAAATAGTTGAATTGTAGTCATTAACTGTTATAAGATGACTGATAGATATGGAAGAGACACATACTGCCATCTGTACGGAAAATGATAGACTAATGATTTTGATATCCTATTAACCACAAAATAATAGTATCAAATCTGTTACTGTTTAATCTGTATCTGTATCTATTTACTCTGTATTTTGCCTGTACTGTAACTTTTAGCAGATACTCACAGTAAACTGGCCTCACTGCCCTGCCGTAATACAGTTTCACACTAGTACGGAGGGTAGCTGAACAATTTGCTAATAAGCAAACTAGCCTACAGCTTCGCTTTCATACTTACATACTTTACTGATTGTGTTGATTTTAGGCTGTTTATAGTGTAAAAAAAATGTAAATTAGGTTAACTATGTGGACTTTTTTCTAATAATAAATATTTTTTCATTTTTTTTAAAATCTGACTTTGATTCCTAGGAGCTTATAGAGTGAGCACACTACTCGATTATTAGTTGTGTAACTAAACAATTGAATTGGTTGCGAAACAATCGACAATCGCACAACAGTTGTGCGCACGCTCTTATGTTGTTAACATAACAACTGTGATGTCTCATTCAGTTCAAAGGCCGTATAAAGAGATATAATTACTGCCCCACAATTTCGCTTACACAACCTTATGTATCAAAATTATTTCTCAATGATTTCACAATTATTAACATATGTTAATTAACTACAATATAATAATTCTGATAATGGCGTATATGTGATAAATGGCTCTTGGATAAATAAGTTAACAAATATACAATAGCGAAGTTGTGTGATTTTGCGATAATAGTCTTAGCAGAATAAAAATTGGGCTACTAAGCTCACTATACGTCCCCACTGAAGGGCACTTACCCTAAGTTATGGGTGACTAGGCCATATTCAACGCTGGCCTACTGCGGGTTGACTTCACACATATCTTTGAATATCTTCACAGATATGTGCAAACATTACGATGTTTTCCTTCACTATAAGTACGTTGTCGATTAAATGTACATGGTACACATTGGTACATGGCGGGATTCGGACCCAGGATCTGCAGGAAAGTCTGCCTTAACCTCTGACCAACTGACGCTCTTGTGCCGCATGAAGTTGGTCATACGTCATACATCCATTTCCCGTAAGGAAAGTTTCAAACTGTGTAAAACACGTGAGTACGATACGAATATACGTGTAAATTGTAATCTGATCGTTAAGAAACGTAAAAGTATTTCCAGATGGTTATCGTATTTTTTATCTCATTTTAATATATTCCGATTGTTTGACGTCATTATTTTTGATGCAAATGTAACATTATTAAATAATTTTGCATACTCAAATTGTCGTTGAATAGAAATTTCTTATCTATAAATTACGCTTACGCCCGCGACTCTGTTCGCGTGGAATTAAAAAAACAAAATAAGTAGCCTATGTGTTCTTCCAGACTATCCTACATCTATGTCACATTTCATCGAGATCCATTCAGCAGTTTAAGCTACAAACTCTAACAAACATCCATTTAAACTTTCGCATTTATATTAGTAAGAGTAATATAAACATTGTATGTTTAATGGCACCAAGCTGTGTTAACACAATTATGTAAAAATGTTTTCGTTGAAATAAATTAAAAAAAAAAAATAGGTATATCGCAACTGATTGATCCTCTCTCTCTTGTCTCTGAATCGTTTCCTTATTCCCGAGGGTCACGACCTCCTTGACATCTCTCGAAGGGTATTTTTTTCCTAACTTAGTGCTAGATGGTAGAAAATGCGACGTCAAACAAATTGGAGCATCGGAAAATGTCAAATAGTATACAATGTTCCAATTCAAAATCTTATTTGTATATTGCTATTCAAACTTTATAGCTGCTTGCAATTTCGACTACGTGGTACACAATTTTAGGTCTCTGCGAGAATTACGCACGGTTCACAATCGGCCAGCATAGTTGGGCAGTCGCGCCAGTTGGTTACACTATGCCAGTTAGATACCAGTCCAGCTGTGTGAACTAGGTATAAAATGATACGGGACACACTCCAGCGCTTTTCACCCGCATTGTACCAGACTGAGCTAGTCAAGCCGAGCCGCTATTAAGTTTGAATCTTATTATTGTAGTTACTAGTCGCATGTCGCGTTCCTAGGACAAGGCCTTTCAGATTACAACATAACCTTCAAAATATGAGACTAGGCTAATTATTTTTCCATTAGATTAGATCGTTATTGATAAAACAATACATTACCCTATATATTCAAGGGAATATGTACTTACTAAATGAAGTTATTATTACAATTACGGCACTTTTGTATGAGCTAGTGCTATATTTGTCCTTTTGGTGGTTGCTGGCCCCCCAGACCTAGCCAGATTATCGGCTGGCAACGCACATGGTGCCTTTACATAGGTAAAATAAGAAAATATGAGGAAGTGATAAAGTAATATTGTAAACCAAATAATTAAAAGTCAATTCCCATTTAACATGGGTATTAAATTAAAGGTGACTTGTATAGTACACTATGAAAAATTCAAAATGGCCGACATAAAATGGCAGATGATGTTTACCGCCACGCCAATATCAACGTGTACAAATATCAGTGCAGTGGAGTTTTGAGGTTAGGTTTCGACAATCTTGGAAGCACTGACAGTTCTGTTGTGTATTAGTAAAACAAACAAAAAAATCTTTATAATTCTCTTTATTCCTTCAATACTGTAACTTTTTTTCATCAACGAATCTGTACAATGTATAATAAACAAGAAAGTGTTTCAATTTTATATATAGATATATAACCTACAAGCTTATGCCCGCGTGGAATTAAAAAAAATTTAGGGCCTGTCCCACCAAATTGTAAATTGTCTGATAACAATCGAACGTTTAAAATATATGATGGAAATATCGGATTTTGTTTCCTTATCTGACAGTGACGTCATTTTTAAGCTATCTGAGTCTCTATCAGCCAGTGGTGGGCCATATCTGTGCCAAAGTTGGATTAGTTGAGCAGTTCTGGAGATACCTTCTGAGTAAAGTCCATCTGAACTAACATTTATAATATTATTAAGATAGATATCTAATCGTAAACACAAAAGTGACGCGAACAGCCATCGGAGGCCTTTTATTACGGGTAAATTCTTTCAGTGTTTACAATAAAAAATTACATTTCAAAAATCAACTCTCGATTAGACGTCAAACATATATGAAACACTCCATCTATCTATGCTAATATTATAAAGAGGAAAGATTTGTATTATTGTATGTATTGAATTAACTGAAAAACTGCTGGGCCGATTTCAAAAATTCTTTCCACAGTAATTAGCTACGTTATCACTGAGTAACATAGGCTATGTTTATAACAATTTTTTTTTCCCGCGCGGTCGAAGACGCCGGCAAAAGCTAGTAGGTTATATGTCTAAGTTGCTATTTTGCCAAGCCTGATTCAAGCAAAACGCCTCAGACAATCGAGACGATTTCGGTCTAGTTCGAATTACGTACGCAGATAATGATATTGATAAAATATTTCCAACGAAATATATAACGTAAACACTCCCCGAAGATGATTCACTCGACATTTGACGCAGAAATTTTATTGTATAAAAAAAAAGTGTTGTTTATGATCGACAAATCTTCATTAAAGCATTAAAAAATATGAATATACATAGGTATAACAGGTCTCAAAAACATACTTCATTCTAAAGCAAATATTTACATGATAATTTAAAGTACACGACATATTGGTTAGGGAACGATATAAGTCGATATTGTATAATATCTGTCACAACTCATTTTTAATCAACAATATTCACGGTTTACGACTCTAGCCGACTTCTTAAAAGAAGGTTATCAATTCGTATGTATATTTACGTTACACTTTGGCCTATCATTTGTAAATTTTATCTCATAATCTACTTACGTAATCGATTGTAATAAGCTGATAAAAAACGCTGCCAAATAGAAACGCCGCGAAAAGGCTCCATTGTGCCGACGAGGTCAACGTTCAACCAGTCTGCATAAATATTACTATCACAATGTAATATTTTACCAAACATCAGTGCTTTACAAGAAACAACCAACGATTTATACAAAAAACACACCTTACTTATTGTACTTTCGATAATTTTTTAATTCAACAAAAAAAAATGGCTTCACATTTTGCACAACTAAAAAAACATGGCAGCTCATCATACATGTCATATTAATATTTTTAAAATATTTAACATCCAAATTAATCACAGAATCGCATTAAAATTAATTAATAATACGGGTAAAGTAAATCGAAAGATAACAATCTCAAAAATTGACTTTCGTATTGAGTTAAAATATTTTTTGAGAATCGCATTATTTATATCGATAATGACGTCTAAAGCAAGATAAACAAAAGATGGCGCGCAATGATTTAACAATAGATAAACAATTGCATAATTTAATTCGATTAAAAAAACTTAAACGACTGTGGGATTCCACTGTCGAATCATACGTTCAAAAAGTAGTGTTTTTGTAAGTTTTTGGATGAATATTTTGTGTGGTGATGAGTCGAGAGCAAGTGGTTGTTTTTTTTTAATTGAAAAAAAAAACATTTTTTTATTTTTCGTTTGCGACTATACAAATCGTTTTCTTCAGAGGTTTTAATGTCTATTGATGAAGACCGTATAAAAATCCGTTAGTTTATAG
Source organism: Papilio protenor (assembly GCA_029286645.1). Classification (NCBI taxonomy): domain Eukaryota; kingdom Metazoa; phylum Arthropoda; class Insecta; order Lepidoptera; family Papilionidae; genus Papilio; species Papilio protenor. The sequence continues at coordinate 3,759,185 of JAGSMZ010000016.1, read as the reverse complement.
ATACAACTGGTGATCTTGGTAATGTTTAAAATGCTTTTATTCGTTACTTTACAGACGTCTCAAATCCGTAATGGTTACTAACTGTCTGGGTGTTATAGCATGAGCCTCAGCCATCATCTTTCCTATTTTATTCAACTCCCGTAGGGTCGGCGCACCGGGTTTTCGTCCACATAACTCTATCATACGTTCAAAAAGTAGTGTTTTTGTAAGTTTTTGGATGAATATTTTGTGTGGTGATGAGTCGAGAGCAAGTGGTTGTTTTTTTTTAATTGAAAAAAAAAACATGGCAGCTCATCATACATGTCATATTAATATTTTTAAAATATTTAACATCCAAATTAATCACAGAATCGCATTAAAATTAATTAATAATACGGGTAAAGTAAATCGAAAGATAATAATCTCAAAAATTGACTTTCGTATTGAATTAAAATATTTTTTCAGTTATAGGCAATCTAATATTTGGATTCCGTTTTCATGTTTAGAAAACCTTGTAACACTTTTAGTTACCAGCAAAAAAAATCAATAGTTCATAATGTGAACTTCAATACATTTCCATTACCGTGTGAAAACTTTTTTATGTCTGCACTAATTGAATCAATTAAAGTAATTATAACAACATATTGACCAGCGGAACGCCTAGACATGACGTGTAGACCTTAGTACTTTGTATTTAGCCTTTTTTGTCAAACTTCCTTTCGGTTCTATTTATACTCTCATTTTAGCTAATTGCCCGATAGAAGGGCATGTTTCATGAAAATTTATTTTCGTTTGCGACTATACAAATCGTTTTCTTCAGAGGTTTTAAAGTCTATTGATGAAGACCGTATAAAAATCCGTTAGTTTATAGATACAACTGGTGATCTTGGTAATGTTTAAAATGCTTTTATTCGTTACTTTACAGACGTCTCAAATCCGTAATGGTTACTAACTGTCTGGGTGATCTAGCATGAGCCTCAGCCATCATCTTTCCTATTTTATTCAACTGCCGTAGGGTCGGCGCACCGGGCTTTCGTCCACATAACTCTATCATACGTCATATCAGTCATCACTCCCTTCTTGATCATGTCACCTTTCAAGCAATCCAATCTATCTCTTACTAGGTCTCCCCTCCACACTCATAACCAACGTTCTTGTCTAGATATTACATGAATGTCACAGTAACAAAGGTTATATATTGGCCAATGAATCAAAGTATGCAGAAATGTGCCAACGATAATGTAGTCATAGAAAAATTATGTTAGGAATTAGATCAAGCTATTTGTAACGTAACGACCCTATGAAAATAAAAAAAAAATAGCGGGAAAAGACTATTCAGATTAGAATCCCGCGTTTTTTGGCATCATAGACAATTAATAGAACTTTTTAATTAATCATAAATGTTATTGATTATATCATCTGTCAAACTATATATTATTTATTATTTTTTTGAAAACATAAAATAAATTATATCAATTGGGAATCGAATTCAAGACTGCAGAACAGTTAACACTGAACAAACAGCAGAATTCGAACGTGTCTAATGTACATTTGGAAGATTAATACAGAACGAAATGAAATAACCAAACGATCCACTTCCAGAAACAATACCGAACCTACCAATATAACCTTGACCCTGCTCAACGGTAAATAGTAACTACTAGATTGACATTACGCTAGTTTCGTAGATCAATATTTTTTGGTTCAAAGAAAGCTTGCAATTGAAACATCGAGGGCATACCGAGTTATGTGTACAATGGTTTTTCCGCCAACAAGTTTGCAAAACCGGATCGGTTCGTCATTTCATTTTACAAGTAGAGCCAGTTCGATACGGAATGAGGAAATTAGTCAACAAAAATGTACAGTTGTTTGTTTTGTATTTTACCTCAAAAAAGATAATTTTGACTTTGAAATAACTGTATTCAATTAAAAATAAGGGATACGATGTAGGCGACCTACATTAAATTTTTCAAACGGTTTTTTAACCTGCTGGTTTCTTGGGTCAAATCTAGTAATTGATTTTTAATTTGTAACCTATTCTGATGTCACTAGGTAAAAAAACTTAAATGAATTTTTGTTTGATCAAAACCTACTATTTTTTTTTGTTGACATGCAGAGCATTTTTTCTGTAACTGGAAAACCGCGAACAAAGGCGACTTAGTGGCGAGTTACATTTGCACCGCCTTTCGGAATATCATTTGTCTTTTTAATTTTACGAATGACGCTATTACAACGCAAACATAAATAAATTCAAATTTAGTTTTTTTTTTGCACATTGATCTTTTTATTTATCATTACGGTAGATAAATAATGGATGTACTGATAGGAGAAAAATTTAAACATACCCACAATCTACACATGTGTGTATGGATGTATGTTGACAATGAAACATATACAGGGATAACACTTTTTGTACAAATGTTTCGGCAGTGGAAACGCATTGTAAAACATTTAATACTGTTTACATATTTACAAATACTGATAGTAGATAATACACCTTTAAAACAATAAAGTTATAAAGATATTAATACACTGCAAATTACAATTGCGATAGTTTAAGTAAATATATAACAAATATACTTAAATGATAGACCTTGTTTGTCGATAGAATTAAATAACAGACAAAGTTAAATAATTTTATCATTAAAATTAATAAATCAATTTGATGTGTATTTGAAATAAAATTTCTACATGCAATTATATAATCATTTACTCCTATTTATTCCATCTGTTGTAAACATGCCAATCAGATGAGGTAATAAATCTAAATTATTATCAACAAATTAAACCTTTTTGCGATGAAACTATTTAAATGTAATTATTAAATGCATTTAGACGTCATTATCAAAATCAGGGCTAATGTATACTAGTAGTAGGTACATAAGTGAAGTATATAACAAAGTACATAGAAACAATAGACACATAATGACATTAAATAATTGGTCTGTTACTCGGATGTGTATTGTTACAAAAAAAGTAACTTATATAAATTTAACCAGACTTAACTAAACACAACAGCATTGAGTATTTTATTATGGTCCTATTACCATTACATAAAAATTATGAACTGGATATAACAAGTTCGATGTAAAGAGTTACATCTCTTATGGGTCAGCACTGAATCGGCTCAAAAGTTCAGATCACAAAGCATTGAGCTGTGTCTCAACTAGATTGGCTCATGCATGTCTGCGAGCCGAGTTGCAGAGATATCAATCATTCGTTCACGACTCACAGCTCATTAAGACTGCATGCTTTAAATGCCTGGTGATTTGCAGCATGCAGTTCGAAAAACATAACTCTATAATGTATGTAAATTGACCTGAACTGCAAGCCGAATCATTGATCTTGCATGCAAACAGTTAGCTGTTCAATTTTTGTTGACTTAAGTAGACTTGTGTGGTCTCAATATGTAACTCTTTACATTGAATGGATGGGTGCATAAAATTGATTAGCAGGGTGTTTGTGTACCTTTGGACATGCCAGTCTTGTCTCTCAACACTCTTTAGTAAAAATCTAAAGTAAAAAACTTATTTTTTTTAGTACACCATGTTTTTAAGTTTTAAATCTTTACAAAATGAAACAAACATCATTTTTGGTCCCAACTCAGGCCGTCTTTAATTTTCCTTAAACTTCTTTAGTCCAAAGGTACATGTGTATGGATTAGTAAATTATTATGTTCACAACCGATATATAGGAAAATAAAACATACAAACCAGACTCGAATTCAGATTCTAAAGGAAAATTAGTTTTAATTATTGATATTATAGAAAGTAACACCCTGTAATACAAAAATTGTACTCATATGAATTTTTTGCACAATTTAATATACATTATTAATGAATATGAAGCAAAAATTATAGTATGATATTAGAAAATGATTAAATATATTATGAAAATGTACAATTGAATTATTTACTATTAGTAATTATTTCATATATTGCATAGTTATAACTGATACTAACTTGATGTTGGAAGGAGAATGTAAACTAGATTTAACATAATATATCAATATGTAAGACTTGGTTCCAGCCCAATTAAGTGATAACTTGTTTATTACAAAATAAGTACATGCAACACAGCAGGATTTGCTTGAGAATTTGAATGTTTTTATGTTTGATCTTAAATAAGACTAGAAGAAATTCAATGTCGAAATATTGTTTTATTTTTCAGATAAGAAAAAAGTAATATCTAAAAAAATAAAAAAGGTTATTCATGTTTTTAAATGGAAATGACTAATTTGATACTTTGAATGATGTTATTTATATTATGAATAGTATGAATGATTCACTCCTTTTCATAGCATTGTCAATGCTGAGACTGTTATGTCTCAAACAGTGGACAATGTGGAAACAATATTATTATGGCAGATCACAAATGGTAAAATTAAACAATTACCACAGCTATGGATACAACAGCCTGTCATTAAATCTATAAACATACAAAACTCTCTAAAACAAGAATAACAAGTATCCACCGTTGTTTTAAAAATTATAAATAGCAGTTAAAATAAAACCTTATGCTAACATTATAAACACTCATTCATATACGGCAGCGAGGAATATCATCCTTGTGACGGGCATGCTGGCAGTACACAACATAACCAAAACATTCACCAAATTAAAGCTTTTATAAAGGGAGGGGTCTCGCTCAGAACTTCAGCTTGGGCTTGAGTTCGTGCGCACGGCCGCCCCAGTCTAGCCGGTAGCAGCGAGTCCGCCACGAGATCTCGGGGTTCAGCAGGGCGGCCGCGAGGACGAACGGCGCACAGCACTCGCTCCACACCCAACCGAGGAGGAACTGCACTTTAGTGAACGGCGGCGACCCGTTCTGCACCGAGCGCAGCATCAACCAGTCTGACAGGAACCACGCTAACACATGCACCAAGAAGAATGGTAAAGGTTCCGCCCCGAACAACTGACCGGCTGCCCACGCGGCGCCGGCGCCGAGGGGCATGCACTCGCTGAGCGGTTCCAGTAATGCCGTCGTCGGCACCATGGCGATACGGAGGCGCGCCCAGCGCGTCAGCCGCGCCTGCAGCGCCCCTACCGACCGCGTCCCGGAGTTCTGCAGCGCTGGCAGGGACGCCACCCTCATCCGCCATCCTCGCGACACTACCGCTTTCGCCATAAAGTAATCCTCCGCCAAGTATTCGCCGAAAGCTGCCAATCCTCCGCTCTCTTCTAGAGCGCACCTTCGCATTAAAGAAGACATGCCGACGTGACAGTTTATGCCCAGAAAGTCAGCACCGAGATACATACGAGCCTGGGCCGTACCAAAATACACTTTCTCGTAAACAGCTGCAAACCCTTCGGCGTCGCACACAAACGGCATTTGATGAACGATCGCAACGTCTTCTCGCATATGTTGTACCATATCGAGGAGAGTGTCCTCCCGCATTCGAATTCCGGCATCGCTTATTAGAATCATAGGATATTTTGCCGCCAAATATGCCGGTTGCATGTTGTTGATTTTGGGATTAACCCCGACGCACATCCCGCCGATGAAAAGCCGCGCTTCAATATGTGGATACTTGTGTAAAAGACTGTTCACCAACATTACGGCAGGATCATGTTCACTCTCCACGCAAAATAAGACTTCGTAGGTTGGGTAATCGAGGGTGAAGAATGTTTCCAAGTTAGAAAATAAATTGGGATCCACACCTGTCAAAGGCTTTAGTATTGAAACTCCTGGATATGGTTGTTCTGGAGGCGACCGGTCTACTGTTCTGTGTAATTTCCATTTAGAATACGATAAAGCCATTATGTGAATTAACCACAGACACACCCAAGCTATTATAAAAAATATGGCAAAACCATATACTGTATACACCATGGGGATCATAATTGAAAAGCTTTTATGTCGCTTTGGCTTGCGGGCCACATAATATAGACTGCTTTGAGGAGACCGAACCGTGCGCTATGATCATATCATAACACTTAACTAATGTAGAACAAGATAGCCGAAGTAAAATAACTGAATGTAATGATTCACTGGATATTATCGCGTCATTTTTATCACCAGAACACTTTGCGATCGCTTTTATCACGAATTCACGACTGTATTTTACGACAAACTGTTCATTTCATACAACACAACACAAGGACAACCAATCCTCGACAATTTGCCGTCAATCCAACGAATGTCAATGTTGACATGTTGTAAATTAAAAATGTTACTAAAATTCCTACAAATAAACCAAGCATTTGGTATTATTTTAATTCTCGTAAACGTTCGTTTGTTACATTGTTAGTAAATGTTACAAAAATTGAAGGTTATTAAAGTTTACAGCGGATTATATTTTAAAGTTTATAGAAATTACTGTGACAAGAATAAACTTTTAAATTGTTCTTTACATGACTTACCAAAAAGACACTTATTGCTAATTTTTATAATTCAAAGTCCTTCTTATAATACGCCGTAGTCGTCGTCCCTAAACTATGTTTTTGTTAATAAAATACATTCTTCCACAGCATCCTACTAAAACACGCGAAGCGTTTACTTATGGCAATAATGACATAGCACAATCTGTATTTTATTTTTCATTGTCGTTGGTTCTTCTATGACTTATGTTCTTTTATTATCTATCTCGCGTCGGTGATGTTCCCGCTTTTCACAAAAAATTTAAATTCAATATTGTTGTTTTTCAATTTATCTAATTTGAAATGGATGTGATTGAGCATTTAAAAACAGTAACTAATTTAAACCAGTATATGCAAGTGTCTCAGTATATTGTGTCTAATTTAACAAGTTCTAAAATAGAATTAAACATGACAACAATACAAGCATTAAACAAAATAAAATCATTTGAAATTGAGGTAAAACATAAATCTAATGTGCATGAATACAAATACTTTTCGCATTTAAAATTAAAAACTGCTTTCCTTAATTGACTGTTTTAGTATTTCAATAAATATGATGAGAACGGTGTTGCAACTAAAATCTTTGATCTTTTGTTGCTAAATCCGCCATCAAAAGCATGGGATTTACTAGGAAAAGAGTTAATTTTAGTACTACAGTACTGGTTAAATGCTCTGCGTAAGCATCTGATTATCCATAGTAACAACTGGTGGCCGTTTTTGCAATCGATACTGAAGTTTGTAAAGGTATTTATTAAATTTGTTTTTTACATAACAACAAATATGAATGTGAAACAATAACTATACAAGCTTGTAAACCAACGTTACCGTTAAAATATGTATTTATCAAAGGAATCGCATTTCATACTAATATTATAAATTCGAAAGTTTGGATGGATCGATATGTGTTATAGGTTGTAGCCTAAACGGCTGAACGGATCACAATGAAATTTGGTATATATGTAGAGGATAGTCTGGAAGAACACATAGGCTTCCCACTTTTATTTTTTTAATTTTACGCGAACGAAGTCGCGGGTGAAAGCTAGTTTTATTATAAAACTTGTTTGGGCCTTTTTGTAGTCATAGGTATCAATTCGATCTTTTCGAGCCATAGGCATAAAAAATATTTTAAGACAATTTTTAGGTGTGTCCCATCTTAGCGAGTTTTTAGTATTGATTGCAACTTTGCCCCATAGAATCAGTCCTCATAGTCTTGTGTCATATATGGTCAACATTTTTCACATTAGAATATTTAAATATGTTGCAGGAATTAGGACTAAAAGAAAATAATCTTAATGACGTAATAATAATGGAGACCGCGGAGTGTCTACTAGATCTGGCTACTCATACAAAACCCGATATCAACCAGCGTTATAAGATCCTATCAGCTTTGAACGCGTGCAACGTCGCTTGCAGCAGGGAAATACGTATCGCGTTGAGGCAACAATTTGAAGTATATTTGTAAGTTTGTTTGTATTAGTTGGTTTGGGCCGTAGCTAGGGGAAGGGAATTTTGGGCATTCTTTACCTTGAAAATATTTAAAGGTAAAATGATTTATTGTTAAATTGTATGTTCATAGTTTGAGAGAAAACAAATATAGCTATAGGTATCTAAACTTTTACGAACATATCAGTTTGTGATATTTGACAGGGAACCTCCTTTTTTAGCCTGACCTTGGCCCGTACTTCAAGGGCAAATATTTTTTTTGTACCGCCTTACCTTTAACATTACTGACCTACCTGAAATCCGACAAGTACAGCCTTGATCCTTTATATTACTTTTAGCTATCTATATTACAAATGCGAAAGTTTAGATGGATGGATGAATAGTTGGATGTTTGTTAGAGTTTCTAGCCAAGACGGCTTAACGGATCTCGATGAAATTTGGCACAGATGTAGAGAATAGTCTGGAAGAACACAAAGGCTACTCACTTTTGTTTTTTTTTAATTATACGCGGATTGAGTCGCGGGGGAAAAGTAGTAATAACATTTTTCTATTGTCCAATGGAAACTCGTATACAGCTTTTTATTTATTTTAAAGTATAAAACTGGCAACTTTATTATCGTCGTGTGGGGATGCGGCTGTCCAGTACAGCATAATGGAAACCTTACTCCGCTGGTTGTTGCCAAGATATGTGCAGGAAGTGAGAAAAGATGCGGCAGTAAAATGGTTCCCCAACCACTTGTATGATAAGGAGGCTGTGACTTTATTTGTTGAGAGACCTTGGAAGGATTTTTTTCAGGTATTAAGAGATTCAAAATTTATGACGGCTCGAGTTTAGCCACGTGTTCTTGTTGTACTAATCAATATGGCTGTAGATTGTGTTTTGCGTAGCGTCTCGTACGTTTCGAGCTGTTATAAAGTTTGAATAGAACTATACTTGTGTAGAACATTAATTTTTTTATTTTTTGCATCGATAAATGTTACACTTATTAAAAAAATTAAAAAAAATCAAATAGTTTTTTTTAAGTAATAAATTTATTTCCTTAAATTTTGAAATACCGCTGAATGTTTTTTTTTTGTTATTATTAGTGAATGATTTCATTTACTTCAGGATACAAGAGACTTTCTCAACACTCACAACTCTCGCAATGATCTGGTAACTTCGATTGTTTGTAAGAAATTAACAATTGGGCATATTGCAGTCATTACGGTGAGTTATTTCAAATTTTTACAAAGATTTTATTGATTTTCTAAATTAAAATCGAATTCTTTCAAAAAATACAAACGATTTGATATCCTTTGGGGATATCGGTTAAAAAAAATACTTGAAGGAATTAAAAAATCTGAGATTTATTTCACACTTGATCAGTATAGTTTTTTAGTAGCGCTCTATTGGACTGTTAGTCAACTGGCACAGTGTGAACGCTAACTGACGCCAGTAAGTTCAATTTCAATCTATGACTGTCGCAACTGTCCTGGCCAAGTGTGAACCGGGCATTATAGTTGGGTTTTGTGTAAGTGAACTAAGAAGAAAGGAAGGTACCGAAGTATTGAAATACGAAAGACACGTAGCCTTGATCTAGAGAAGGCAGTTACCAAATATATAGTTTTATTTGTACTTTTATATTTATTTTGTTTTTTTTTGGAGTGCTGCCCTTTACCCTAACCTCTGCTGCCCCATAACCTCCCCCCATGTTTCCCTATTACATCTTAGTGACGAACTTGTGAAGATTTTAACCCTTAAATCGCATGCTTTTTTATTTAATTATGAAATATATATTTCAGTATAGGTTTTGAGTCACAGATTATGGGAAAAATAATTAAAAAAATCTTGGTTTCAATAAAAACAATACTTTTATTTGTAGACTTTGGCAACAATATGCATTTAAGGGTTAAGGCAGTGCTATAGAAACAAACAAAATCTATACTTATATACTTTTATACTTATTATAGTAAAGCGTAAACACACACTTCTTTATTGCCTAAGATGTCAGCAATTACAGCATATTTTTGAATAATTCTCTTTTTAATAAAAACTACACTTACGTCATGCTTTAGGCTATATATTTTCACGCCATTAAACTTAGGGGGTAAATATTTTGGATAAAAACCCTAATGTGGGAAAGAGACCATAAGTCGCTGCCAACATCAAGAAAGAAAGATTGCTAAGGTTTGTCATGTCATTTTGACATTTGCTATTGATAATTTGACAAGTGTAAACAATAAAAATAAAGTTTTGTTAAAAAGATGAATCCGCACGCGAACAGCTAGTAAATCAATAAAAAATAAAGCGTTGATTATTTCTTGAATCTTATTACCGGTTTTAGGGTTCAGAGAAATGCAACAACTGGCTAGATTTGAACACAAGCACTAAATGCCTGTCGTTGATGTTAGAGCCGCGTGTGCTGCGCGCGCTGCGCTGCGAGCTGCAGCAAGACGCGTGCGAAGCACTAGTTATTTACCAACTTAATACTGATGTTATTAAGTTGCGAAAGTAAGAAAACTTTAATTAATTACATATATTTATTTATTTATTTATCTTTATCTATCTATACTTCTATACAAATATAATAAAACGTAAACACACACTACTTTGTGGCGTAAGATGTCAGCAATAACGTCATATTTTTAAATAATTCTTCTTTTAATAAAATACCCTACTCTTAAGATACGCTATAGGCTAGTTAGTTTCACGCTATTTCATTTAGGAAGCGAATAAATTGGAAAAAACCTAATGCGAGAAAGAGACAAAGTATAAGCCAATAGCAGCAATGATTGCCATAGTAACGGTAATTGTTAACCAATAGCAAAGGCTTTGTCATTTGAGTTTTGACATTTGAAATTTAATCTTTTTTTAAAGTAAATAATAAAATATAGTTTTTAGAATATCATGCAGATAAAACCACACGGGCACGGGAACAGCTAGTTTAAATTAGTATGATTTTACGATTCTCTAAGAGAGAAGGGCTTATATAAATACTAGCTTTCGCCCGCGACTCCGTCCGCGTAGATTAAAAAAAAACAAATGTGGGTAGCCTATGTGTTCTTCCAGACTATCGTCTATATCTATACCAAATGTCATCGAAATCCGTTCAGCTGTTTAGGCTACAAACCCTAACAAACATCCATCTATTCATCCATCCATCTAAACTTTCGCATTTATAATATTAGTATGATTTATAATATCAGTATGATATGAAGTATGTAATAATTACAGACTAGATGATGAAATATGTATTTTCGTGAAAACATTAAACCCTGCACATTTGATACCGTCTGTAGTCAGCCTTAATAATGAAAACTGCAACGAAATAAACATTACAATAAGTTCTAAATGCGATATAAGCAAAGTTGATTCAGCATTACGAAGGATTTTTGCTGATAAATATCAGGTATTTATTTAACTTATGTATTTACTAGCTTTTGCCCGTGACTGTCCTCGCGGAATTAAAAAAAAATAGTATATAGTCTGTGTTCTTCCAGATTATATTCTACATCTGTGACAATTTATCGAGATCCTTTCAGCAGTTTAGGCTACAAAGTCAAACATCCATCCATCCAAACTTTCGAATTTATTATATTAGTAGTCGAAATCAATGAGAAATTTGAAATTATATACAGATGTCAAATGTCACAGTCGTTTATTGTCTATGGATTTATTTTTTAACTATTCTAGTGTTTAAATTGATGTTACAAAATGTCTATTCTTAAAGTCTTGCAGCTTTAAAAATGAGATCCAGACAATCTTTTTTTTTATACAAATATAGGTACTTTTTGACTTTGAAAATGGAGTTCCGGTATCTCCGCAAAAGGAAATTATTCGTCAAGATATATTTGTAAGTGCTTATTAAAACAATTAAAAATATTGCAAAAAATTATTATGTATTAATTTATATTAAAAAAAAACCAAGTAGGTACTTTTTTTTAATAAGTTGTTGAAAAATAAAATAAATTTCTAATGTCAATTTGTCATCTAAAATTTGAGGGTAGTTAAAAATATGATAATACTTTTGTGATAATTGTGTTTAGGAGGAAGATACGGCATTTTCAATTCCACAAGAACGTAATAAAACAAGAACAGGTAAAGGACATTTATTTTATATACAACTATATATGTATTGTTCGATATATTCTTACATAAAGTTATGTATTTATAATAATCTTTACTAATACAGTAGATTTTAAATTAAACATATTGTTTGGAAGACTTTTTACTTGAATGCAAAAAGCATGAATTAAGTGAAGTAAGTTGGCACGCAGTTTCAAAGAGTATTACTGTTCTTCACGTGCCAAGTCAAATTTAAAAACTATAGTTTACAAATTGATGTTCTCACAGTAATTTCATACTTTTATTCTTTAGTAAATAATATTTTAAATATTCGAGTAGTTAATATTATTTTGTAGGCATATTAAAGATTAGTACTGGGCTGATAAAATAAGGCTCCCAAACCTCATGAAATACTTTTTAACAATATGTCGACTTTCGTAATATGCTTTCTTAAAAAAAATGTTTTTTTAAATTAAAACAATCTTTAATATTATCATAAAGTTTTTTGGCCTTTTATTATCTGTCAGATATCATATAAAATTGAATTGGGCATAGGATTTTTTTTTAGGATACGTTGTAAAGTCAAAGGCTATTGGTTCATCATTGACGTTCTCGACATCGACCACGTCATTGGCACAGGTAAATAATAATGGCTACTAATTTGTGAAAAATTCATAAAAAAGTAAACACTGAACGATTCCGTTCCAAAATACGCACAAAGTGCTAAATAATTAATTAAAGCGGTTATACTAAAAACAGATAGAATAAATAAAAAAAAACCGGTACCTTTCAATGAGAATTACATTTTTATCTTTTTTTTTAAGAGAATGAGATATATTTGAATAACATATATTTGAAAATGGTTTGGTATACAACTAGAAAGTAACTTTATGTTCGTAACTAATATGTAGATTTATTTTCGTTATTAATTACCAATAGTTTTTTTATTTTACATTAATTACAGCTTCATGAAAAATTAAAAGAATTGCCGTTATATGATATCCAACGCAATCGTACGAAGATTTGTCCCGCTTTGTCAACGATCGCTGAATTGTCAGAAGACAGAAGTTGTGCCAGCAATAGCACGTTCAGATTTAAATCTTTTGGTGTATGTCAGAAGAATACTTTTCTCCAAGCGAAAAAAACTGAAACCAAAGTAAATGAGAACAAAAAAACTAAATCACCAGCTATAACTGACGAAGAAAATAGTGTCAGCTGTTTATTCGTAGCTACAATCGGTTCTGCAGACGAATCCGTGATAAATGATACTTTAGAAAGATTACCTAGAAATAGAAATCCAGAAAATATCATAGAAGATTTAATACAAGAAGCTTTGAATGCCAAAAATGTTAGTGCTGACGAAAATAATGCTAATACAAATTTACTGGAAGATAATGTTCCAGATAAACCGGTTTTAAAAGAAATTACTAATGAAATATCAAAAAGAAAATCTTGCACAGTAATTAGTAATTCAACATCAGAAGAAATCGAAGGCACACAGTTTAGTAATACAATTTTCCGTAAAAGGAATATTAAAGATAAATTCGTAATGAAGGAATCTGAAATATTCCCCGTTAAAGTTTCTAATGATAAGGTGGAAGAATTCTTTTCACAACATTTCTCTAATAATCCTGTTGCTGTGGAAATCAATCCTTCATTAGCGAAGAAACACAACGAGACGGAATCAGAACCGAGTGAAGAACCACAAAGTCCTAGCACAGAGAATGTTAATATTATTGAATCTGATATAGACTTGGACGTTGAAAAGTGCTTGAAATTTATTATAGATACAATATGTGCTGAGTTTGAAAAATGTGATAATTTAGATGAAACAAATGTAGATAAAGATCCTATTATTCAAGAGAATTTAGAAGAATTACATGATGAAAACACTAAAGATGGGGATTTCAAAAGTCCTGCAGTTAAGGTTGCTAAATCAATTAAAAATATAACATTAAAATTTAAAAATACCAAAAAGATTAATGCGAAGAAAAATCAAAAAAAGACGAAAGCAAAAAATGAAATTTCCCCAATGGCACAGAAAGTAGAGACTGCAAAGGATACGAATGTCAGTCCTGTTTCCGTTTCGAATACGAACGTAGATGGAAATAATAAAAAAACTAAACGTACTTTACGAAATAAACGTAAATTGTACTCACCCAAAGACGAAGTGTTTGATGATAAAAGTGATCAGAATGATGATACGAACAAACGTAAAGTTGAACCTAACTTAAAGACATATAAAACAAGTGCATTATCTTCTTACAAAGAAATAGAAAAAGAACGCAATGAATACAGAAAGAAATTAAGAATTAAACAACCAAAGGAAATTAGAGAAGTTTTTCTGTCCCCAAAAACCCAAAAGATGAATGTCATATTTGACACACTTAAAAGCAATATTGATACCAATCAAAGTGTAACACTAGTCCACAAAAGTAATACATCAAATAATGCTAATGTTTACAATTTCTCGAGCGATAGTGAAGATGATAATTTTAAAACTACTAAAACGAAGAAATTGTCTCCTAAAAGAAGTGCATTGGAAAAGAAATCTAATCAGAATAATAAGAAAAAGACATATTCAAGAAAAAATGTTAAACCAAAACTTACTATTAAGAAGGAAATATCACTTATAGATGAAAGAATGAGAGAAGCAGTTCCCGAAGTACTGGATACGTCTTTCGAATTCAGAACATCACCAAAAAATATAACTAAAGAACTCGAACCAAATATAAATACAGAACATGAAATGGACGTTATAGAAGAAGTTAAATCTAAATACAAAACAAGTAACAAAAAGGCTAATATTAAATTAGAGAAAAATAAAAAATCTCCCTTGAAAAATAAAAAGAAAAATATAAATAAAATTACCAATTACATAAAAAGTAAAGAAACGTTGGATACAACGTTAAGTTCTTTACCAGGATTAACAGTGGAAACAATCCCTAATAAGCATGTAGCTAATGTGTCCGCTTCACCAAAGAGATTGGAAAAAATTAAAGAAATGTACGTTGACAGTCCCGGGAGATTCGAAAATACGAATACAACTCAAAATTTATTGAAGGATTTGGATCAAACGAGCGATTGTGGCTTTCAAGTGATGGAACATTTTGCTGAAATTCATCATAATTCTCAAGAAAATTCACAATCTTCGAGAATATTACGTCCTCGGAATAAACAATCGCCCACAAAGGTTACCGTCGGGAAAAAATCTATTAAAAAGAACAAAAATAATAAACGAAGAGATGAGATCGATCCTACAAGATATGTTATAGATATTTCAGCGGATTCTTACTCTGAAAAATCAATCAACACAGTTGGTATATGTCCTATAACCGCACATGGAGACTTCGAACTGTGCTATAACGATTTACCACCAGATCGGGACATTTTAAATAAAACTATCGAACCGAGAAATATCGGATTAGAAGATGAAAATGAATCTATAAAAGATCTTTACTTGCAACTACAAAACGAAATAATCGACGATCAGATGAATTCATCTAGAAAAAGCTATCGAAATACTATCGAAAGTGTTAATAAGAAATCTCCCTCAAAGGTTACGAAAACAATTTCCGATGATTATATTAGATATCTACCGTCACCTCGTGATTCTGAAACTAGCTCTAATCATAGTGTCGATGAATTAATGGGCAAACGTACAAGTGTCTCCAATAAATCTGATAAAAGATCAACTAGGACACCTGACGATTTAAATAAAAATACATCTCGCAAATCTCAAATATCTCCAATAACATTATTTCACGATGAACCAACGAAACGTAAATCACAAAGAAATTCCGTAGACTCGGATGGTGTTGAAAAAATAAGAAATTTATTTTACAAATCAAAATCAAATAAAGACACAAAATCAACAACAAATAAAACATCACTAAACTCTGAATGTTCAAAGCGAGATTCTTCGAGAGATTCAATAAATATAATGTTTAAGAGAAAATCTTCTGAATCAGTCGAAACTAATAAAAAAAGAAAAATAGAAGCTGTTAAGTCTAATAGTCCAGTTCAAAGTTCCACAAATGTTTCTCATTCTAATATCAATAATTGGATAGAAAGCATGCCCAGCACTAGCACAGGTAAATATTATATTATTACTAAATATTACTAATTAAATAACACGTGAATTGTACCAAATAGGGATGTAAATGTTATTATTAAAAAAAAAGAAATGTAAGTTTTGAACACCATGTATATTTTCCCTTAGATACGTCTAATACAAATTATATTCCTTTATTTCTCTAACCCTTATTAGAAAAAATATTTAAGTTTCCAAATAAATAGAGTTTTACAACCTTTTACAACAGTAAAGGTTTTTTTTGTAATTTTTTTAAACTTCCCCAGCTGGAATAAAGCACACCCACGATGACAATGTTCGATGTATTCTAGAGAAGTTGGACACAACGCTCGTAGAAATACATCACAACACTGATAGAAGGTAATATTGTCTGTTTGTAAAAGTTGAGAGTTTGTAAAAGTTTATGGTTTGTAAAAGTTGAGTGTTTGTAAAAGGTGATGGTTTGTAAAAGTTGAGGGTTTGTAAAAGTTGAGTGTTTGCAAAAGGTGATGGTTTGTAGAAGTTGAGAGTTTATAAAAGTTGATGGTTTGTAAAAGTTGAGTGTTTGTAAAAGTGGATGGTTTGTAAAGGGTGTAAAAGGGTATCAATGTTTACGAAACTGAATTCACAAGTATCGTTTAAACATTTATTAATTTCTTTTAGATTCATAAACACATTTCTGGAGACTCAGAAGAGGTTCAGCGAGCTGAAGCGGAAACACCACGAGGTGTACGAGGAGGTGTTGAAGGATCTCAATCATAAGTTCAAAAGGTACAGTCAGAGAATTAAATTCCCTTCCCATTTAAATTTTAATATCATTTTCTATCACTATAATTTCATGGAAATGGAAAGAAACCGACTTAATAGATGAATGGGGTTTTCAACGATTCTTATTATTGGATTAAGCTAAAAAATAGCCTTAGTTTAGACAAGTTATTAAAAAATGTTTTTTTATTTTTACGTTTTTTATATTTTTTTTTAAATTAATGACTAACAGGTTGCAAGAAATGTCAGATGAAATATTCGAAGATATGAAATGTAAAATGAGAGATGTGATCACAGAAGATAGGAAACAGAAGATAGCGATGGTTCGAATTCTGAAAGAAGATGTTCAGGCTGTGGTCGATTTTAATGCGAGAAGGAACAAGTAAGACAATGCTGTTTACATTGTCTTGTATTAAAACATAAAAAACATAGGCGTCGCCAAGCGCTGCCCCCCCCCCCCCTTTAAATAATCTAAAAATGCAAAATAACATTAAACTAAAGCTAATAATATATTAAATTCAATTGTAAATAGGCCTACAATAGGTAGGTAATTTAAAAACATGTGAGTTTTCCTTAAAATATGTTGAGAAGTAACTTTAACATTAAAAAAAAAATTCTACAAGGGGGGGCTCTTTATTTTCGTTTCCCCCCTAAATAAACGTCTGGCGACGCCTATGATAATAATATTGTTGTAGATTTAAATAATAATATTAGAGGCAGGTTTCTCTTGAATTATTGCAGTTATCTTACTTTGAAAGTAATTTTAGTAAAATAGTTTTGTTCCATTTCTATACTTGAAAAAGGTTTTTTTGATTTCTAATAATATATTTGTGTGAACTTGATTCTAATAATTTAAATTTCTGAATTACAAATGAAACTTTTTCTCCATTAATTATTAGATATTTAAGTTTTTTAGTAAACAGTTTTGTTCAGTAAGTCTTTTATGTTATATTAATAAAATGGAGTATGAGCTGGCATGCCAGTTACTGGTACGTGCCAGTTACTTGCATGTGTATTCCCGTTGTTACATTTTCATTAAAAAAACAGTATCAATACTAATAACTGCAGTCTAAATACACAATTTGTTAAGTTTTGTTTGTTTGATTTTATTAAAAATTGTTTTTGTTAAGTTGATGTAATTTTAATAAGTTTAAGGAAAATAAATATCTCTTATAATATTGGGCTTTTTTATTTAATCATCTCCCCTACCTTATCCTACTCCCGTAGGGTTTTCAAACTCCAAATAACTATCAACCGTCATATCTTCCTTCTTGATCATGTCGTCGTTCACGTAATCCATCCATCTCCTTATTACTAATTTTATAAAATAGAAAAATGGCATTATTCAAAATGTACATTATTTTACCCGTCAAGCTTGGTTATAATACTTCTGTTATAAAATTAAAACTTTAAATGAAAAATAATTTAAATGAATATAAAAAAATTAAATGCTGGTTTAGAGAAAAGGTGTATTTTAATTCTACCATCTTTCTATTTAATCGACGAACTGCGAAAGTTTAGATGGATGGATGGATATTTGTTAGAGTTTTGTCCATAAATGGAACGGATTTGGATGAAACTTGGCATAGTTGTAGAGCGTAGTCTAGAAACACATAGGCTAATTATTTTTTTTAGGCAATATTGTTTTAATTTTTTAATTCCACGCGGCCGAAATCTAGTTTTTATCATAAAAATGTAAAAATAAAACACCATGTACAATTTCAATATTTATTAACGTCACCACACTTATGACACATACTGTATGTTATCTATTTTACATTCTCATGGAAAGAGCGGGCGAGTTACAATGAATATAGCAAATACAAAGTACTTATTTAAGTGTAAAAAATATTTACATAGCTTACAATAAGAAATCGCACTTGACCTCTAAGTTGTCATGAACGTAACGTAATTTTTAATGTTATTATAACATTAAAAAAACCTTTCAAAATTAGTGATTCATGATTTATTTCAAAACTGAATACAGATTTTTTTAAAGACTCACCTGAATTATTTAACGATTACTTTTTTTTTTACTTAAGCAGTCTTATAGTGCAGATTTAAATCTATACTAAGAGACTGCCTTAGTTAATAACGATCCAAAGCGCAGTATGATTGTTTATTGAAATTTGAACCTTAACATTATGACAATTTGGTTCAAAATATCTTAACTCAAATTGTTCGGTACATTAAAGCAAAATTCGGATTTTCTCAACTACACCTATATAAAAAATAATAAAAAAAACCGCACAGAACCATACTAGAGCATCACAACCAGCTATTTTGATCACAGGTTGTACCAATGTACTTTTAAATCTACCCAAAACCCCTCCAAAGTATCACACTGTGCCCAAACAACCTAGGTATAGTCTGACTCGGAATAAAAAAAACATTGCAGACATTTAAAAAATATATAGACAAGGCAGTGAACAAAAATTTTTTCACCGGTACTTACTCTGAAAGGTAATATATCATTCAAGTTTAGTGCCTTGTATCCTTGTATTGTAATGTAATAAAACATTTTACAAAATTATAATAAGCTCCATTTTTTGTTATAAAATAAACTAAACAGTGTTGGTGTCTAAAATATTATTTTTTTATACCAATTGGCAATTAATTTAAATACAATTATATTAAGATGGTTTTGAGGCTATCCATAGACAGTGTTAGTAAGATTATGTAAAATATCTCAAGGTGTCAAGTCTTCTCTATATATTTTTTGAATCTCTTTGACATTTAACACTATATAGTAGTATTCCACTGCTGTAATTCTTGTATACATTGTATGGTGAGATTTTATATTCCTAGTCAGGCTAAAACATAATTACATGTGAATAAAAAATAAATTAAAAACAAACCTTAAATTTAATTGTTACAAAATTCATGTCCTGGTCTAGAATTAAAAAAATAAATTCACTCATAAAACTAAACATTTAAACACTAAATTTGATTTTTAAGTATGAGTTAGGAGAAATTATATAAATTTAAAAGTAACTTTTAAGTAGGAATTTTCACAAGAAACAAAAATAGTTTTTTTCATTTTATCACTGCTATTGTTATTTTTTTTTAAATAATTGGAATGAATTATTATTTAATTTTAGGTATCTTTATAAGTCCTTAAAACGCAGTATTATTAATTACGTATAGATTTGTTGTTAAGAACGACGCAATTATTTTGTACAAAGTACAGTCAGCTGCAAAAGAACAGTAAACAATACATTTATTGTAGTGGTATTTAATTATTTAACATTTAACAAACTTTAGAAACTCGTCATCGGATTTTTAAAAAAATGCACGTTTTCGTTGCCATAATATTCATTACTAGCTGTTGTTCGCGACTTCGTTCGCAAGAAGTTAAAAAAGAATAAAAAAAAAACTATGTTCCTGATAACGTAGCTTTGTATTGACTCAGAAGTTTTTGATTTATTTCAATACATACAAATATTTCCTCTTTATAATACAATTATAGATCAAAGCATAAGAATACAAGCTACATTATTTTTGAAACAAAAAACGTACAGTTTTTATGGTTTGTAAATGTATAAATTATATAATATTGGTATAGATTTATGCATCTGACTGTACAAATTATAACATCGATCTGAACTTATAGTAGAGGTAGATATTTACAATACTCTTGAAGCTTTAATTTCCTGCTATTTTACAAAACTCCTGTAAAAATGCAAATTTTCAGGTTTCTTTCGAAAAAAAAAAACAAACGTTTTGTAGAGGTATTTTCAGTAAATTCAGTTACGAAACCTAGATACGATATTAATTAAATCGTTTTTTAGTATTTAGACTTTTTATCGATTCTAATACTAATTTGCTCTTTCAAAATTTAATTTTATATGACCATGATTTTATATAAACAATCTAATAAAAGCCTATTTACATATTATGTGCCGCGTTGGAAGAATTAATTGGTATAAAGTCAAGCAGCGTTACAAATAAACGCGGTATAAAGTTAAACTTAGGAATAAACTGAGTATAGATTTATTAGCAAATATTAGTACTAATATTTGCTTATACTCAGTTTATTCCTAAGTTTAACTTTATACCGCGTTTATTTGTAAGGCTGATATATAAAAAACTGATCGCCGTATTTCAATGTTTATTAAGGAAACTTAGTGTAGATTTAATACTAAATCTCCACTAAGGGTCTGTCATCTTTTGTGTCCTTCCTATCGATTTATTTTCCAACTAATAAATGATTGCTTAATGTCTCTGAGTGTAGATTTTATTAACAATACCCTTATTATTGTTAATTTAAGCTTCCGTTTGTACGTTTAACTTTAAGATTTAAATTTTAAACTTATGTTACGTTTACTTTCAAATTACATACAAACGTTATTATAGAAAAAATACGGTTTTAGACCAGATTTTGATCTTTTTAATCATATACAAAGCGTTAAATATGAAAACCATATAATGTTACGTATTTAACTTGATCTATATAAGAGAAATGTTATTTGTATAGCAAACTCCATTTAACGTTTCATATGGCAACATAGTCTATACAAATCACAAAATAAAAATATTAAACGGTCAGCTGCTTCAAATCCGCGCCTGCAATAAAATAAATATTATTTTATACATACATAAGTTATTTTAAAAACTGTATACAGGGTTATTTTTTAATTACTAGAAAAAAAGCATCACTAATTTTTAAAACATTAAAAAAAAAACATACAGACGAATTGAGTACCTCCTTCTTTTGTAAAAAAAAAATGTCAATTTTTTTATTTTCTTTTGGGAAGTCGGTCAAAAAATGTGCAAATATCGAAAAATCGTCCAAAAAAACCTAATCTTACTTCTTACTAATATAAATACGAAAGTTTAAATGGATAGATGTTAGAGTTTGTAGCGTAAACGGCTGAAGGGATTTCGATGAAATTTAGTTATAGAGGACAGTCTGGAAGAACACATAGGCTACTCATTTTTTTCCACGCAGACGAAGTCGCGGGCGAAAGCTAGTACTTACATGAATTCAGCGCTTAGTGTGGAACTCATTGATGCAAAGTGCGCAGGACCAGGAGCCCTCGGGCGGCGTGTCGAGCGGCGGCGCCAGGCAGTACATGTGGTAGCCGCGGTCGCAGTCGTCGCAGAACAACAACTGGTCCTGCAAGTAAACATATTAACTCATCATCATCATCATCTCTCCTGCCTTATCCTACTCCCGTAGGGTCGGCGCACCGGGTTTTCGTCCTCCACATAACTCTATCATCCGTCATCTCAGTCATCACTTCCTTCTTGATCATGTCACCTTTCATGCAATTCATCCATATCTTTCTATGTCCCTCTATCAATTTTTTTTATATTATATGGTGACAAACGAGCAAGCGGCCACCTGCAACCGCCGAAAAAAAATTATGAAAATTTTATTTTATTGTTTACATTTGTCAAATTATCAATAGCAAATAGCAAATGTCAAAATGACATGACATGACGACAAACCATGGCAACCCGGCTTCCTTGATGTTGGCAGCAACTTATGGTCTCTTTTCTACATTAGGGATTTTATTCAAAATATTTACCCCCTAAGTTTAATGGCGAAAAAATATATAGCCTAAAGCGTGACGTAAATGTAGGGCTTTTTATTAAAAGAAGAATTATTAAAAAATATGCTGTAATTGCTGACATCTTAAGCAACAAAGAAGTGTGTGTTTACGCTTTATTATAATAGTATAGATAGTATAGATAATACTAACATCATTATCGCTGGTGCCGCAGACGGAGCAGCACTTGCACTCGATGCACTGCCACCGGTACTTGCGCACAGAGACTATCATGTTCACTGTGAACTGCAGGCACGTGGGGTGACCTGCATACGCATATCAAATATTATATATTATATATGTATCAGATTAATATTTAATTTACATATGATATTCATTGAAAATATAACAATTCAAGTCTTAATTTCATATCCCAATATCAATATAATAATAATAATACGATAACAATCTTACGTTGATAATATTTTCATTGCACAAGACATAAAAAAAAATTTTGAGTATTTTTTTATATTTTACTAACATACCAAATTGTAAATGAATAAATTTACCACTTTGATATGCTTAGTTTAAAAAATGGACTGAAATGTACACCTCATATAATAAGCTAAATTTTCAATGAATACCATAGAAATAAATTCACATATTGTATGGCACATCTTACCTTCACGTGAATATCCAAATAAATCACATATCTACATCACAAAACTATAACAACACCGTAAAG
Organism: Papilio protenor; assembly: GCA_029286645.1. Classification (NCBI taxonomy): domain Eukaryota; kingdom Metazoa; phylum Arthropoda; class Insecta; order Lepidoptera; family Papilionidae; genus Papilio; species Papilio protenor. Next base: position 3,736,282 of record JAGSMZ010000016.1, on the reverse strand, counting down.
GGATCATGTGCCGAACAATAGTGAAAATAAATAAACATAATTAGAAAAAAAAAACATTCACAAGTTAATTTTTAACAAAGTATCAATTATATTAGGAAGTGCACCATTTCACTATTCTTCAGCACACTACAATAAAAAAACGCCAAAGTGTTTCAACTTTAATATTTATATAGGAAAAAAAAATATTTCACCGTGTACAAAACAATATAACCGGCCTTATTCTATGCGTACAGTCTGCAAAAACATCAATAACATTTTTTTTCAATAATAATTAAAACAAAAAATATAATCATAATATTTTCAGAGATAATTTTGCACGTAAATTTTAAAAGGTGTCAAACGAGCAGACACCGTATTCGCCGAAATGGCGAAACGACCTCCATGTTTAAAGATATTTTTACAGACTATTCTCGCAAACAAAAACATATCTTTGGATTTTTCTACAATGCACTTCCGTATATCTTGATACTTTGGAATATTTTTCTATAACACGAAAACATATAGTATATTATATAAATTTAAAATATATCTGACGCTAAACTTCCTATAGCTCTAATATATAAACATTATTAATTTAAGTAAATAATATACACGCCGTAAAGAGTAATTAAAATATTAATTTTAAAACAATAAAAATATAGAATTTTATAACTTTAAATGTATGGTAAATATAAGCATTTTAATATGGAAATAATGAAATATTCTAGAGTTTAACATTTCTTTAAACAAACATATTATATGACAATTTGCCATTAAAAAAACTGGGTAAATTATTAACCAAACAGAATCTCTTTAATATGCCATTAAATATATCTATGTATATTATATTTTAACACCAAAATATATTGGTAACTAATACTAGTATATAACTATATATATTTCGAATTGTCATCATATAAACATATTTTAAACATAACACAATTAAAACTTAAGCATATGTTAAACTTAAAATAAAAAACTAAAAACAAACAATATATTATAGGAATGATTGAATTCAATAAAACTTAGTCTTTGTAACTTAAAATTTAGCATCAAAAACAATATTCGATAGACTTTTACAAAACATCCACTTTCGCTCCTTTAAAAAAAAAATAGCAACAAAAAAAATTTTTTTCGAATTAAAAAACGAAACAAAACCGACTCATTCCGATTTAAATTAAATTAGATTTTTAATAGTTTTTAGTAAGTTATATTTATAAAAAAGTCTATCAAATATATTATTAAAAATCGAGACCTAATTCATCTTTGGGATAGGTTTCTTGTGAAACATCACGGTACACAAAACGTAAAGGCACTTTGCAAGCTCTACTTTAACAATTAATATTGCTTCAAAGAGATATGTGCATTAGATATTTTCAAAATTACACAGAATAATTATTTTTTTTATAAAAAAACATCAAAGAATTTATTTAACAATTATGTAACCGACTGTACATATGAAAAAAACGGAGGAACTTTAACAATTTAAATAAAAAATATTGTTACCAAATAAAAAAACATACCATGAATTTGGCGTATATTGACTAGACTTAAAAAACCTAGGTATTGTAGTACAGTCAGCTTCGCTGGTGGTGTTCGAATTACAAAAACCGTTGGAGTCAAAGAAGTCACATTGTACATTTCGACTATCTTTGTTTTTAAAAAACTTAGAAATCAATATGTGTGACTTAAGATTCAAGGGTATATTTTTGAGGGCTTTAAGCGAAAGCCATTGCCCATATTAGCCCTCTTTGGCTTTTCGACCCGCTGCTAAAATTATGATGTTCTGAGCCGTCGAGATATTTGAAATGTTACAAGATAGTGATTATGTAATTGAAATACCGAGAGCGAAGGTGACTGTACAAAGAACATACACCATCAACACGTAAAACTATTAAAACGGACAAAAACGTTATGAATTAAAATGTAAGTCATTTTAAGACTAAATATGTTATTAAATAATTTTTTCTTATGGAAAGTTAAAATTTAAAAAGTGAAAATTATTTTATAATTCAACAAATGTAACATTTTTGTTCAATTATTATGAAACTTTATAACCAATATTTTGCTATAAACCCATTTAATTGTAATAAAAAGTTTTTAAAATTCTCCTACGTAAAGAAAAACAATATTAATGCTGAAATATAGTTACTAAAAATAAATCATTATTGCCAGCATTGTAATTTTTAATATTTGTAGATTTGATCACCATTCACCAACCTTTTAAAACTTATCAGGAATTAAATATTAAAAATATGTTAAAAATCGAAGGCACATTTCCACAATAGGGAAGATAATAAAATATAACACAATATTTGAATTATTTGGCAATCAATATAAGCAACATTTTATAAAATTTTACTAATGAATTGTTAAATTTTTTATTAAATTTTTAAAATTTAGTCTAAACATTTTTTTAAATTTTTTTGGCAATCAATAGGATTTTTTAATTTCAAAGTGTAAAGAACAACAATAAAATTTAAATATATGCCACATATTAAAATATTAACAACAGTAAAGTTATATTCGTAAAAGACTGACAAAGTCGTTACAATCGCACGAAATGTATACATAATATATTAGTATATTATAAAACTCCTTATATATATATCTAGAATATGACAAGGAATGTTTGAACCTGTCTCACCTCTTAAGCTGCTAGTGAAATGATGGTGTTTTTTTTAATTTACAGATAAATAAAAATCACTTTTATAAAAAAAATTACGTTTCTTCAATTAATTTGTAAAAAAAATAATGTTCTAAGTTCGTTAAAATAATTAATATGTAAAAAAAATAAAAGGACCACCGAAATATAAGTATTTTTTCATATTTTCCTTTGTATAATGTTTACAAAAAATTTAAAAATACTACATTTTATTAAGGATTCTTTATTATTTTCTAATTAACTATGCATTTATATGCAAAAATTACTCTTTTTCAGTAGAGATCATACAGAAAAACCGCACACATCTTTGGTAAAAAGCACTATTATTACGAAAAATTGCATTTTGTGACCAGTGAAGTCAAGCTTAAATATGTTTTTTTCCTCTCCCATTCAGGCGGATTATTAAAAAATCTTTTTATGTAGATTAAAGTAGTATTAATATTGAAAAAAAAAGAAAAAAAATGAACATAGAATATAGAAATACACATGCAATTGTTATATTAAAATGGCATTTACTTAAAAAATGTTTACTATTTCCGATAAATCCTATTATTATGAAATGTCATGATAATCGTTTTAACCTATACATAGCATCTATCGACTAAAGCAATATACATACAAGAAATTATTAAATATTCGAGTGATAAAAAACCAAAAATTACAAAAACTATCAGTTAACTTTTGATAGAAAAAAAACAGAAAAACACGTAATCAACAAATCGGTAATTAATTTTGTCAAATACAATCAAATATAATCTAGACAGTATTAAATATAAGACGTTTTTTCATATAAATATTCCCGATTCGCAAAAAAAAAATCCGCCTGAATGGTTTCATTAATTAGGTACAGTCCCATTAACACAGACTTCACCTAAAATATCCGATACTGGACTCTGTCTGGAAGAAGGAGGTGAGACAGGGTATTCTCCATATTCATGATTCTGAAGTAATTTGGTCTGACTAGCGAAAGTATCGAAATCATCAGCTAGATATGACATAGAGGTAACAATATCAACAACACCATTCAGTTTTATATTATCGTGTTTTATATTATTTAGTTGTCTATGACGTTCGCAGATACGGTTGATAAGGTGATAGCAGGGTGTGGACTTGGGTGTCCCGTTCCGTGGCGGTCTGCCGCGTCTCTTACCTGACCGTCCGCAGTCAGAGCAACTGACTAACTTCTCTGGCGTGCCCGTCTTCTTGTTCTCACGATCATCGCCCAAGCAAAAGTCGCAATATGGCGATGGTGATGCCTAGAAAAGAAAATCAATAAGTACAAGAACAACGTATAATTTCTATTACATATTGACTTTAAATGAGACGGAATTCCATAACATGACGAAAAAATATAAACACATAAAAAAGATACACATTTTTTTATTCCTTTTAAAAAAGTATAGCCATTTAACATTGGTTATTTTAAGTAGGGGCAAAATTTATCTCGATACTAGAAATAGGGCATTTTTTCTATAAGTAGAACACCGCGAAAGTCCGCGACTGTATTTACTCCGTGGCGGGCTGCGCGGGCGCGGGCGGCGTGTGCGCGCCGGGCCGGCTGTCGCGCGAGTCGCCGTCGCTGCCGGGCGCGGTGCCGGCCGCGGAGCCCGCGCCTGCCTCCTTGTGGGTATGCGTGAAGTGGTACGTAAGACCGGGACGAGTCTTGTATTTAGCACCGCACACTGAAATTTATCATGTATTGACTAAACTATGCTTATATAACTAAATCATACTATAATAATATTATAAAGAGGAAATATTTGTACTTTTCTATGTATTGAAATAACTCAAAAACTACTTAGCCAATTTCAAAAATTCTTTACCATTATAAAGCTACGTTATCAGTGAGTAATACAGGCTATACTTTTTATTATTTTTTTTTAATTTCTCGCGGGCGAAATCGCGAGTAGCTGCTAGTCGGCTAATAATTTAATAACCAGGATAGTATGTGTATGGAGACCCACAGCGCATGTGTGTTCTGACCAAACTATCAGCCGCTACAGGGGCGTTAGATATGTTCCTAAGTGAATATACTCACAAGTGCCAGCAGCGGGATTATTCAAGAAGGTGACATAGCTGTCCTGGTACTCCGTGGCGGGCTGCGCGGGCGCGGGCGGCGTGTGCGCGCCGGGCCGGCTGTCGCGCGAGTCGCCGTCGCTGCCGGGCGCGGTGCCGGCCGCGGAGCCCGCGCCTGCCTCCTTGTGGGTATGCGTGAAGTGGTACGTAAGACCGGGACGAGTCTTGTATTTAGCACCGCACACTGAAATTTATCATGTATTGACTAAACTATGCTTATATAACTAAATCATACTATAATAATATTATAAAGAGGAAATATTTGTACTTTTCTATGTATTGAAATAACTCAAAAACTACTTAGCCAATTTCAAAAATTCTTTACCATTATAAAGCTACGTTATCAGTGAGTAATACAGGCTATACTTTTTATTATTTTTTTTTAATTTCTCGCGGGCGAAATCGCGAGTAGCTGCTAGTCGGCTAATAATTTAATAACCAGGATAGTATGTGTATGGAGACCCACAGCGCATGTGTGTTCTGACAAAACTATCAGCCGCTACAGGGGCGTTAGATATGTTCCTAAGTGAATATACTCACAAGTGCCAGCAGCGGGATTATTCAAGAAGGTGACATAGCTGTCCTGGTACTCCGTGGCGGGCTGCGCGGGCGCGGGCGGCGTGTGCGCGCCGGGCCGGCTGTCGCGCGAGTCGCCGTCGCTGCCGGGCGCGGTGCCGGCCGCGGAGCCCGCGCCTGCCTCCTTGTGGGTATGCGTGAAGTGGTACGTAAGACCGGGACGAGTCTTGTATTTAGCACCGCACACTGAAATTTATCATGTATTGACTAAACTATGCTTATATAACTAAATCATACTATAATAATATTATAAATGCCAAAGTTTAGATGGAGTTTGTAGTCTAAAAGGCTGAACGGATTTCGATGAAATTTTGTACAGATGTAGAGGATTATCTGGAAGATCACATAGGGTACTCGCTTTTGTTTTTTTTTTTTTTTTTTTTTTTTTTTTTTTTTTTTTTTTTTTTTTTTTTTTTTTTTTTTTTTTTTTTTTTTTTTTTTTTTTTTTTTTTTTTTTTTTTTTTTTTTTTTTTTTTTTTTTTTTTTTTTTTTTTTTTTTTTTTTTTTTTTTTTTTTTTTTTTTTTTTTTTTTTTTTTTTTTTTTTTTTTTTTTTTTTTTTTTTTTTTTTTTTTTTTTTTTTTTTTTTTTTTTTTTTTTTTTTTTTTTTTTTTTTTTTTTTTTTTTTTTTTTTTTTTTTTTTTTTTTTTTTTTTTTTTTTTTTTTTTTTTTTTTTTTTTTTTTTTTTTTTTTTTTTTTTTTTTTTTTTTTTTTTTTTTTTTTTTTTTTTTTTTTTTTTTTTTTTTTTTTTTTTTTTTTTTTTTTTTTTTTTTTTTTTTTTTTTTTTTTTTTTTTTTTTTTTTTTTTTTTTTTTTTTTTTTTTTTTTTTTTTTTTTTTTTTTTTTTTTTTTTTTTTTTTTTTTTTTTTTTTTTTTTTTTTTTTTTTTTTTTTTTTTTTTTTTTTTTTTTTTTTTTTTTTTTTTTTTAATTTCTCGCGGGCGAAATCGCGAGTAGCTGCTAGTCGGCTAATAATTTAATAACCAGGATAGTATGTGTATGGAGACCCACAGCGCATGTGTGTTCTGACCAAACTATCAGCCGCTACAGGGGCGTTAGATATGTTCCTAAGTGAATATACTCACAAGTGCCAGCAGCGGGATTATTCAAGAAGGTGACATAGCTGTCCTGGTACTCCGTGGCGGGCTGCGCGGGCGCGGGCGGCGTGTGCGCGCCGGGCCGGCTGTCGCGCGAGTCGCCGTCGCTGCCGGGCGCGGTGCCGGCCGCGGAGCCCGCGCCTGCCTCCTTGTGGGTATGCGTGAAGTGGTACGTAAGACCGGGACGAGTCTTGTATTTAGCACCGCACACTGAAATTTATCATGTATTGACTAAACTATGCTTATATAACTAAATCATACTATAATAATATTATAAAGAGGAAATATTTGTACTTTTCTATGTATTGAAATAACTCAAAACTACTTAGCCAATTTCAAAAATTCTTTACCATTATAAAGCTACGTTATCAGTGAGTAATACAGGCTATACTTTTTATTATTTTTTTTTAATTTCTCGCGGGCGAAATCGCGAGTAGCTGCTAGTCGGCTAATAATTTAATAACCAGGATAGTATGTGTATGGAGACCCACAGCGCATGTGTGTTCTGACCAAACTATCAGCCGCTACAGGGGCGTTAGATATGTTCCTAAGTGAATATACTCACAAGTGCCAGCAGCGGGATTATTCAAGAAGGTGACATAGCTGTCCTGGTACTCCGTGGCGGGCTGCGCGGGCGCGGGCGGCGTGTGCGCGCCGGGCCGGCTGTCGCGCGAGTCGCCGTCGCTGCCGGGCGCGGTGCCGGCCGCGGAGCCCGCGCCTGCCTCCTTGTGGGTATGCGTGAAGTGGTACGTAAGACCGGGACGAGTCTTGTATTTAGCACCGCACACTGAAATTTATCATGTATTGACTAAACTATGCTTATATAACTAAATCATACTATAATAATATTAAATGCCAAAGTTTAGATGGATGTTTGTTAGAGTTTGTAGTCTAAAAGGCTGAACGGATTTCGATGAAATTTTGTACAGATGAAGAGGATTATCTGGAAGAACACATAGGGTACACGCTTTTGTTTTTTTATAATTCCACGCGGACGGAGTCGGGGTCTAAAGCTAGTTAATTAATAAGTCAAGCGGTTTCTTCGAAATATAAAAATTACCAGACTGTAGTAGTCACGTCTTGTCTTGTGCATTTCTTAAGCCTATGTTTTACATTTTTTACATTATTTGCAGTATACAAATGTAGGGTATAGATACAAATAGACACGGACAAAATAAAATATTACATTTTTTTAAAGTTTAAATATAAATAATATTATTACTCACCGTACGTGGTGCCTCCATCTGCTATCATTTTGCTCACTTGTTAACGCGATCAAAAATCGAACCGATTGTTAAATATAATCACGACGTTAATAAAATTGGGGTAAACGAGAGGTGTGCGTCATCAGAACAGAGCATAGAGGAGGCACCACGACGCCATCAGATGTATAGATAGGAGGCAGTTTTCCATAGTTATCCGTCATCAATCAATAACTTACTTTATTTATAAAAATCGATTACAATTATAAAACGTCATCTTACAAATGTCAGATTGACAGCTGTCAATACTTTTTTTTCTCTAAGGGATATTTCGAATTGTAGATATTAATTAAAAATATGTAGTAGTTGTTTCAATTGAACACATATTTTGCCTTTTTTAGAACTCTTAGCAATAAGTCATGAAAAAATAGACGATGAGCAACTTTTTTAATAGAGACGGTGAAATCAAAGGAAAAACGAAGCAAACGGTCAAAATTTTTTAGATGTAAAAAAAAACAATTCAAATTAATATATGTAAGAAATTAAGGTCTTCATATCTAAGCTAAATAGAAATACATTTGTAAGAGAACGTTTTCTAAACTGACGGCTCGTCGTGTACATTCTATGTTCAGTTCTAAGGACGCAGCCTCCCGGGGGTTAAGTTTGATTGATGACTTCAAATCAATGGATCCCTGTTCCGCTACAAACAAACACACAAAATATATATAGAAAATTTCATTGAACAAAAAATCGAGATCCAAACTTGAAAGTCCAATCAAAATTCAAAGGTTGAAATTTTTTATTTTTGAAAAAAAAAAACAGTCACTTTTTAAAAAAAATCAACCAATGAGTTGTAAATTCAAAAGAACATTTTTTTACCTTTCACAGTTTTATTTCTTATTCAACATAAATATCATTTTTTTTGTATAAATTCATAACAATCTTTGGGTGCTAATAATAGTTTGGATCTAAGAACGAGAACAAGTTCCTAATACTTACACACCTCAACTATATTTATTACAATAAATTATACATTACATTTAGACAAAACTTATTAAAATAGGGACAATGACTAAAATTTTACCTTAACTTGTGCAAAAAAAAAGAAAAAAGTACAGTCAGCAAAATAATATTGGTTTAAGAAGTAACTATCTTTTGCCAGGGAAATAATTCACGTAAAAAAAGTTAAATCATTTGAGTTTCTGTTCTTAGAAGAAATCTATAATATTTATGTTTCTAACCACTTATGGTTAGAAACTTATTTCTACTACTAACATTTTTCTAAATAAGTATACATTTAAAAACAATTTCATACAATCCATCATTCTCATACAACAATCCATTAACATTAAAATGGAAGACACATGTCTTATTACATTCCAAATAATTTTTAAAGCAATTTTAAAGGTAAAACTTTAGTCATTGCGAGAAATTACTTTCTGGATCTTAAAAAGAGACAAAAAATGAAATAAATAAACTATCACAGACGCATGAGTCAAACATACAAGAAACCAATCAGTGCAGAGATTTAGAAAATGATAATAATTGTGATTATTTAAGACCTCATTAATAATAGAATAGGATCCGCGAGTGAGCATAATTGCACAATTATTAACTAACTACAAAATATACTATATCTAATTGCATAAAGCTAGCGAAGAGATAAAAAAAAGAAAACAATAAAAAAAATTTTTTAAATTTTTGAACCCAATTTGGACCTAAATATCAATATACTACAAAATCGCAAATCAAAGTAATCCGAAAAATTATCTAATACATAAAAAATCTTATAATGTGGTGAACAAAATGTATGAAGACATTTTTAAAATTAGCCTATAGTTTTAGCTTATTCTGTACCATCAATAAATTCTCGGTTTTAATAATGACGTCACCATATTAAAAAAAAACTCAACTGTAGTAATATAGTAAAAATGCATGCGAAAATATTAAATTTTAAGGGAAATTTTTGTAAAAATCTAATAAACCTAAAGCTGCTTCATTTTTCCCAAAAATTTTTACAACCAATTTTTTTTAAATCACTACCAAGTTTCTATTCCACTCATACAAAAAGTACGCATGCAATTTATTGTAAAACTATGTATCTTTAATCCATATAATATTGCATTTAATTTAATTTTACATATTTAAGGCGCACATTTTGGTCAGTCGTAGATCCTAATTACATATTAAGCTGTATTGAAACATTTAATAGATTTGATAAAAAAAAAAAAAACAAATTAAAAATAATTTTAATAAATACTGTATGAAACGAAACGCAAAAATACAGTAACCTTTGCTGGCGGTAGTCAAACTCTAAACGGCACACCGCAAACGAAGGTGACTGTACTTCTATAATGGATTATTTCGAAGATGTCAGATTTTGTTAGTAATCTATTAAACACTATCAATACAGCATTTCTTAATTAATATATTATCCTATAAAAATATTAATTAACAATTATACTAAGTTTTCCAATTGGTACATTGTGGCAGTGCTATCTAATAATTTAATATTATTTCATTTTATTTAATAGTAATATATTGGTGTTGCAAAAATTCCATTTAATATCTCCATATAAATTTTATTCTAGCTAAAATATACTAATGTTTAGATTTAACATTTTAATTGACAGGTTTTATTGGCATTCAAAATTTGTATTTCCTTATTATATTCAGAATTAATAAATTGGGAGATAATGAATAGATTATAGAAATTAGAGATAAATGGATAATTAAATAACCGATTATAATTTAAAAATATTTAAAACGAATTTAAAGACAAATAATATTTAAAATAATTAGATCTACAATCAAATTTTCACGGGCAACATTTTCCTAAAATTTCATGTTAAATTAACTTTGCAGTAATATTTAAAAATTACCTACATATCTAAATTAAAAACAAGGATAGTATGGGATACAATCATGCACATCACCAAAAAGGGTGGGCTGGGCTATAAACATTTCACACAAAACATTCACATAACCTATCACTTTTACATACATACATACATCTAATCATATGTTCACATTGGCTGTTTTCCATACAAAAACATACATCTTGAAAATGATTTTATAACCTATTGATAGATCATGAGCACAAAAGTAAGGCTATAAACGGCTTTAGGAGCCCTTTTGCTAAATAGGTTTTCAGAGTTCTTTTGTTGGGATAATTTCCTAGGTTTTGTCATTTACAAAACAAAATGATATTTGAAAAATCGACTCTTATTAAGAAGTCAAATTTGTATAAGTATCTATCTATGTTTTGGTACATTTTGACAGGAAATCCACAATAAAATGATATTTTTGTGTGTTAAAAATGTTTTTCCCACTATTATTAATGGCCAACAATATTTTTAGATTCACATTAGCCTCCTATAAACTATATTCAATAATACAGGCCTTGTTAAATGAGGTTTTAATTATATTGAGCGAAAACTATTTTCCCAACGGTAGAAATTGAAAATGAAATTAAAAATTATGGAATTTTCCAGAAGGGTTTTTTAACTATTTTTTTGGCAAATAAAATGGTTTGGTTATTAATATTTCGTATTTAAAATAAGGGTTGTACAAACAGGTAGAATATATTTAGGTTTATTATTAAATTTTGACACCCCTTAGGAAATCGCCTTAGTATCTATTACAGTACACACAGTACTCAATTCTTTCAAACATAATAAGGTTAAATTTAGACAAATTAAATATTCAGACAAATATCAGATAAAGAAAACAACACTCAAGTCCAGAAGATAGGCAGAGATTAATAAAATTAGATTTATTTCACAACTGAAGAGATAATTTTTTTTTACCAAATATGCAAAAATACAAAAAAAATCTATCCTTTTTCAATCCTTCAAACCAGCAGATCCACAAAATCACATTTAAGGCACTACATACTTTCTCAAAACATTAATTTCAAAACATACTGTGTGTACTATAGAAAAAAATATTGCACTCGAGGCAAGATTCTATAAAACTATCGGAACTTTAAGCTCTTGATATGGTCACTAACTGCCACTAAGGGTCGTTTAACCGCTACTTAACACGTTAAATGCCATTAAATGTGTTAAGCATCACTCGGAATTTGGTCAATAATCGAGACCCTTAGTGTATAAAGCTCCACTAAGGGACGCTATTTAAGCGACATTAGTGTGGCAACATTTCTTACAAACATGAGGTCAGTCTATGCAAGTATTTGGTATTACAATTTGACTGTTGCGTTTCTATTTAATTTAAATATTGCTATTTTCAAACATTAAAGCTAAATGCCTAAATATCATAAATGACCAAAAATATCTGATCAAATATCATTTATTTTACTTTTTCTAAATTATTGCATTTCGTATTAAAACATTTTTTATGGCTACCTTCTATATTAAACTGATTTACATAATTTTAAATTGCCTAGACTATTTAGGCATTTAGCTAAAACAGCATCATACAAACATTTGCTATATTGAACACTGGCCCTAGCAAGAGCGAGATAACTTCTAATTTTTAGAACAAAATGGCTCTCGTCATTTTAAGCAATCTTTGCTCTAACGTACAGTCGAGGAAATCCGCGGTGTTTAAGGAAAAAATTACCTTGTTCATTGCAACAAGAACTCCGCTTCCTACAAATAACTAATTAGATAGCATTGAATGCAAACGAAGGGATAATAATAAAAAGATTAATATAATATAATAATAAAATATAGCATTTTATTTGTACAGACACATTTAAAAGCGTTTTATTAATTAGCGCCAATAGCCTAATGGTTTGGGGTACGGAGTACCGATCTTGTGGTCGAGGGTTCGAATCCCGCCATTCGACTATTGTCGTGGACCATATCCTAGCACAAACCTAGCGCTTAGTTAGATTGATTAAAGGAAATATTGGTAAATTAACAATAATCTACTAATATTTTTAAAAGAAAAAAAAAACATTGTTACGCAACTCGTTTCAAAATGTTCAAACTATTGCAGCTTTTAAGATGGAACACCGCTAGTTTCCTCGACTGTACCTTACTCAAATACCATGCTAAAATAATCTGCTCTTTTTAGTCCCGACTGCAAACCTTCTCACTGTAAAGTGAGATTTAGTAATTTTCTCTCGTCTAGAGTGAGATGCACAGTCAGCTCTCTCGCTCTAACTTAAGGCGGGTATGACTTGATAGTACATAAGCTAGTGTTTCCTCCGTGTGGACTTACGTTCACATCCGTATGGTTTCTCCGCATCACCTGGCACCTCGTACGGCAGGGTACCCTGACCTGCTCTCTTACGTCCGCGACCCTGCAATACAGAAATAATTTAAACTCAAAAACTACAGTGAAAATTGCTTGATTTTGTTTTTATTACACCATAAAAACAAACGCACAAGCGGCCAAATGAATTCGCCGAAAAAGCGAAGCGAGCGCCGCATAAACATCAGCAATTGCAGATGCATTGCCTACCCTTAATCGACGGAGGAGACGTGAAGGGAATAATACCCCTTCCTATGCATCTCCTCCACTGTCAAAGATAAGTTGAACTGTTGCAGATATATCGAGTAAACAGGAAAAAACAAAATTAACATGTTCCACGGGAACCATAACAATTTGCAGTAATCAAAAGTAGGTTATGTGTTCTTCCATACTATACTCTTCATCTATGCCAAATATCACAGAGATCTGTTCAGCCGTTTAGGCTACAAACTCTAATATCCATCCATCCATCTAAACTTTCGCATTTATAATATTAGCAAGATGCGGATGAAGCTGCATGGGAACAGGTAGTTTTATTTAAATCTCTTTGGTTTACGCTTAAATTAGTATGTATGACTCACAGCTCGTCCCCGCTTGGGAGGTGTATCATCGGGCTGCTTGTTGGCGCGCCGGCCGCCGCGCGAGCCGGGCCCGGTGGGCGCCGCGCCGCGCCGCTTGCGCCGGTTCGCGTACGTGTCGTCGTAATAATCCTCATCAGACTCCGGGTCAGGCTCCTCACCGGTTTCCATCTCCTCTATCGCCAGCTCGTCGTAGAACCATTCCTGATAAATACACATCAGCTTAACAAAGTGACTTTCGATTAGCGATATCGCTAGTAGAATCGACAAAATGTCTCAAAACGTATAGGAATGAATACGTGACAAGCACGTGATTTATGTGATTATTCCCAACCGTCACCCCGCTCTGTCCCCCCTTTTGCGACGAGGGGACAGTTGGAACTTATTTTATTTCATAACAGTTCTATCTGTCACCTAATTGGTGATAGTGGGACTGAAAGGTGGGACGGATGAAACTTTTATTCTCACATGGGGACAGAGCGGGGAGACGGTTTGGAATAATCCGATTTATCGAATGATATTGTCACTTCCATAAATTTTAGATTTTTCGATCAGCGATAGCGATAATCGATTGTTACTTTGTCTAAGGGGGCAAGTTTTTAATAAGTCTGGTTTGAATATTGATTATTATGTTACAACCGCACTACACTATTGCCCACATTATTGTAATTAACCTGTGCTCTTCCAGACTATGTTCTAAATCTGTGACAAATTTCATCAAGACATTCAGCCGTTTAGGAGTTAACTTCTAACAGACATCCATCCATCGAAACTTTCACATTTAATATTAAGAAAGACTAGATGTTCCCGTGCATCTTTATCTTAATTTTATTGTTAGTTTTGGAAAAAATTCAATTGGAAAATATCGAAATTCAAAATGCTTAAATAAAATTTGCTATTGGCTCAGAATTTAAGTATCATTGCTTATATTAACTGTGAATTTAAGCAACTCTTTCCATACTTAATCTAAAAGACTTATTAAATGATCATTTAATAACTGTGTGTGTTAGTAACTATAATAAAAAGACATTAATATAACAATTACCTTAGGATCATCTTTGGCAGCGGTCTGTGAGCCATCTCGGCTGTCATCACCTCCAAGCGCATCACCAGGTATACCCGAACTGTTCTCACCATCACCTGCATTCTCCGCTGCATCCAGTGCACTCCAGCCCCAACGTGTTGATGACATTGTTAAGTACTGACGTCGAGCTTTGCGCCATCTAGTATAAAAATAATAATTGAACTTTCCTCAGTGCCAGAGACAGGGTAGAGCGCAGTTGGCTACCATCCAGGGAACTGGACAGAAAGTGAAGAGAAGAGAGCCATGGGTCTGTAAATTACAGTACTACATGACTCTAATAATTAAACGCTAGTGAAAATAGGACACCATAGAAATCTTACCTAAGGCATTAGTAACACAAACCAATACTATCTATCTTAATGTGTGTGAATTGCACAATAGTAAAACAAAACAGAATCTTGTTACTAACCATAAGTACTGTATTCCTTCAATTCTATAAAAAGGGAAAAAACTAATAGGAATTTAAAAAACTGACTTCACTTTCTCTGTGCTAATGTTAACTCACTTGAGTCTGTGGTAATTAACTCAACTTTAGTGATTAAATTCAATATTAATATAATATTATCTTTGGGAATATTAGCGAGCATGAACCATCCTTCAATACATTTTCATTTAAGTCTACGTCGGATTGTGGTCAAGCACTGGTTTATATATAACTAGTTGTTCCCATGCGGCTTCATCCGCATGAAATTATAAAAAAAATATTTTATTGTTTACATTTTTCAAATTATTATTAGCAAATGTCAAAATGACATGACATGATGACAACGTTGCTTCCTTGATGTTATGCAGCAACTTATGGTCTCTTTCTCACATTAAGGTTTTTATCCAAAATATTTACCACTAACTTTAATGGCGTGAACCGCGTAAATGGCGTAGCCTAAAGCGTGACACAAGTGTAGGGCTTTTTATTAAAAAAAGAATTATTCAAAAATATGCTGTAATTGCTGACATCTTAGGCAACAAAGAAGTGTGTGTTTACGCTTTATTATAATATATATAATATATATATAGTATATATATAGTAATATATAGTAATATAGTATATATAGTATATATATAGTATACAAGTATAGATATAGAAGTATAGACTAGCTGTTGCTTGCAACTTTATCCATGTGAAATTCCAAAACATAGTCTATGTTACTAAGCAATAACATAGCTTTTTAATGGTGAAAGAATTATTGGAAGCGGCCCAGTAGTTTTATAGTTATATCAATACATACAAAAATCCAAATCTTTTCGCTTTATAATATCAATATAGATAAAATAATAACTACCTTTGTGAAGGGTATGTGTACACCTGTCCTTCTCTAGCACCTGGCATGCGCTGCTTTCTCATCATGAACAAATTGCAGTGACTTTGTGCAACACCTTAAAACAGATTTTAATAACTTCACTTAGGATCAGAGATTCAAAATGTATATAGAGGAAGCATAGTCGGCACTTTATTTAAAATATTTTTCACATGATCCACTAAGTCAAAACCACATGTCAATAAAATTAATTGCCAATAGTTGTCACTAATTTTTTTTTATTGAATGTTTATGTATTATTTTGTAACACTGTTTAGTTTATTTTATAACAAAAGATTGAGCTTATGATAATTTTGTAAAATGTTTTATCACATGTGGCGTACTAAACTTGACAACTAACATAGTACCTTTCAAAGAAATTACCAGTAAAAATGATGTTCCCTATGTCTAGTTGATATATTTCTTAAATGTCTTTGGTTAGGACACTAAAATTTTAATAATGATGCACTGAATGTCTGGTAATGGCCAGTTACAATAGAATAGGCCTGGACCTAATGGACTCACAGGCGTCAGTGTTTTTATGCCAGTGATTTTGAGCGCTACTATCTCAACTGGAATTTTTATTATATATGAGTATATTTTTACTATAATAA
Source organism: Papilio protenor (assembly GCA_029286645.1). Taxonomy (NCBI): domain Eukaryota; kingdom Metazoa; phylum Arthropoda; class Insecta; order Lepidoptera; family Papilionidae; genus Papilio; species Papilio protenor. The sequence goes on along the minus strand of JAGSMZ010000016.1, from coordinate 3,719,898 downwards.
TTACTATAATTCAAGCAATTTACTTGGTCAGTTGCTTAGTTCGTTCTACATGCGATGAATTTATAGTAGAAACGCCCCTTTTTAATATAATTATTGTTAAACTTAATAGTTCATAATTCGTGTCCCGGTAATGTAATTTTACAAATTAAACAAGAATAAATACAAATGATTTTTAAGATAGTCCAAAACATGATATGTTTATTGAAATTAAAATATCAAATAAGTATGAACTATTTTCTTACCTGTTTTTGTGTCGATGAACGGCATACGCATCCTTCTCTCCGCACATAGTCGCGAGTTAAATGTTGATGAGTTTTCGATAATCTCTTTGTAACTTGGATCATTGAGAAAACTGGAAAAATATGCAACATAAACAAAACTTGAACCTCTTAGTGAAACTTAAGTACCGAACACAAGACTCAATATTTTGTTGTGAATGAAAACAACATCAACGTTTTTAAGTTTTGTATAAAAATTATGTATCAAACCTTTCTATTTTTGCTAAATTTGATGAATTTACAACTTGAATTTCTGCGGCCGCCATTTTATAAAGCAGACATGAAGACGACAACGCTAAGTTGGTGACGTCATGAATCCATAAAGAATGTTTATTTGACGTTTTTATTTTTTTTCTGTGTCCACTAGTGTTGCTACTTACGAAATATGCTATGGGGATAAATATTACATAGCAAGCATATGTTGGTAACAACAAAACAATAACTAGTGTGTTATTGTATCGTTACTTGGTTTACGTGAGATTGGTATTTAAAAGGGTATCAAATCATTCGTAAAAAAATTAATGCTGCTACTTAAGATATTGGACCTTTTTGATAAATGGTAATAACGTTGTAATTAGTTTAAGACATAGCAACACTGATTTTACGTCAAGCCTGTGACTGGTCATCGGCGGACGAATCGTGGAACTGGCGCATTTTCAGTTATTGGTGATTGGAGATCTTCAAATATTACACTGATTATTGGTTACTCTGTTCTAATAAGTTTAACCGCGGCTGAGTTCTTAACTTGGTGGTGCAAAATATAACTTTGTAAATAAAAAGTTAACCAAGAAAAGAATTTCGTTTGCAAGGTGAAGTCGTAGCAATTCAAGATGTCTGTATGCTTCTTTGTGCCTGCGTAAGTTGTTGTTTACGGTTTATCATTTTTACTTTTAATGTAATATCTTTATTTCTTTTTTAAACATTGAGCGAGAAATAAAATGTATACAAAATTAATTGTATGTCTATTTGCAAAATAGTATTCCATATTGGAATTATATCATTTTAACATTTTGACTTCTGACGTAGTCGATAACAAGTACAATAATAAACACATAACGTTTCGTTTATTTTAACGTATTAAGCACTCGGAGTAAAATTTTCTCAATTATTATACATAATTCATTACTTATCGAAATTAAATAGTATTTTAAAAGATAAATTATAAACAGGTGTTAGCCGGGACGAAATGAAGTTAGTCGCATTAGATTTTTGCGCATGTACAGTTAAAAAAAATATGTATGTCATATGTAGGTATCTAATCTTATTAGATATGTAAAAATAAGGCGAAAAAAATATATTTCTTTAGATTTCTCAATATAAAATTTAAAGAGTAACCATAAACATACATTAATCTCATCATGTCATATAACTATTTATACTACCAATGTATTGCGAATTTAATCTCTTATCATTCCTCTTTGAATATTGAGATAACAAACCTACATAAATATATCGTAGTCAGTCACATATTCTGACTTAGTAATCGTTAAATGATTACTTAAATCATCACTTAGTTTAGATTTATTGTGATAACGAAACTAAGGTACTGTTGTAACAAGCTTTTGCCGGCGATTGCAACCGCGCGGTATTAAAAAAAAACTTGTTACGTAGCCTTTGTTATTCCATACAGTGTACATGACAAATTTCAAATATCATCCAGATCCGTTAATCCAAAAGTTATGTGGTATCCATCCATACATCTAAACTTGATTGTCCGGGTGTGCGTAAGGTGCGATGTATTTGTACAGGGATCAAAGATATTTAAAAATATAGAGTACTAGCTTTCGCCCGCGACTTCGCTCGCGTGGCATAAAAAAAAAACAAACGTCAATAGCCTATGTGTTCTTCCAGACTATCCTCTACATGTGCACCAAATTTGATCGAAATCGGTTCAGCCGTTTAGGCTACAAACTCTAACAAACATCCATCTATCCATCCATCCATCTAAACTTTCGCATTTATAATATTAGTATGATTAGTATGAAGTATGATTGAGTAGACACAGTTGACACTTCACTTGAAACGTTTTTCACATAATCATCGCTAACGCTATCTGTTAACAGCCTCGAAAGCACATGTCAATATGTATTTAATTGTCAATAGGTATCATTCAATAACATTTAAATGTACAGATACAGTGGTTGAGAAAATAAGGAGTAAAAGGTTAGCATGGTATGGACATGTTATGAGAAGGGATGAATCGCATGTAACAAGACGGACGTTAGTTATGAATGTGGAGGGGTACCCCGGTAGAGGTAGACCTAGAAAGAGATGGATGGATTGCGTTAAAGGTGACATAATCAAAAAGGGAGTGATGACTGAGATGACGGATGATAGAGTTATTTGGAAGACGAAAACTCGGTGCGCCGACCCTACGGGAGTAGGTTAAGGCAGGAGAGATGATGATGATGGTGATAATACTGTTTAGTTTATTTTATAACAAAATATGGAGCTTATTATTTTGTAAAATGTCAATACAAGTACGTGGAGTAGTAGAGATGGCGTACTAAGCTTGACAAGTATATTACCTATCAGAGATATTACCGGTGAAATTTTTTTAAACTATGCCTAGTCTATATATTTCTTAAATCTCTAACAGGGACCAAGCTGGTACCTCAGCGGTGTCGGAAGAGGGCGACACCGAGGTGGCGGGGGAGGAGGGCTCCTCTCCGGAGAACATTCAACAAAGCCTCCAGGCCTTCTGGGCGAAAGTCACTGACGACATCAAGAAAGTTAATGCAGTACGTAAACTACTATAGATTTATTACAAGGACAAAAGTATTTTGACTACGACCGCGTGAAATTAAAAAAATAGTAAAAACAACTAAGCTATTCGCTGGTAACGTAGCTTTTAAATGGTAAAAGAATTTTTGAAATCGGCAGTAGTTTTTGGGTTATTTCAAAACATACAAAAATCCAAAACAAATCTAACCTCTTTGTAATATAAGTATAGACTAACTATTGCTCGCGACTTCGTCAACATGAAATTTAAAAATGTAGCCTTTGTTACTCATCAATATAGCTTTAAAATGGTGCTAGAATTTTTGAAATCGGTCCAGTAGTTTTTGAGTTATTTCAATACATACAAAAATACAAATCTTTCCTCTTTATAATATTAGTATAGCATATCGTACATTTAGGACGATTTCAAAACACAAGCGCTGCCGTTAGCGAGAATTAAGAAGATAATGAAACTGGATGAGGAAGTGAAGATGATATCGGCGGAAGCTCCCGTACTGTTTGCGAAAGCCGCGGAGATTTTCATACATGAACTGACGTTGCGCGCCTGGTCTCATACGGAAGATAATAAGAGACGAACTTTACAGGTAAGTCTCCCTCTCCCTCTCCCTCCCCCTAGGGCCGGTGTTCAATATAGCAAATGTTTGTATGATGCAATTTTAGCTAAATGCCTAAATAGTCTAGGCAATTCAAAATTATGTAAATCAGTTTAATATAGAAGGTAGCCATAAAAAATGTTTTAATCCGAAATGCAATAATGTAGAAAAAGTAAAATAAATGATATTTGATCAGATATTTTTGGTCATTTATGATATTTAGGCATTTAGCTTTAATGTTTGAAAATAGCAATATTTAAATTAAATAGAAACGCAACAGTCAAATTGTAATACCAAATACTTGCATAGACTGACCTCATGTTTGTAAGAAATGTTGCCACACTAATGTCGCTTAAATAGCGTCCCTTAGTGGAGCTTTATACACTAAGGGTCTCGATTATTGACCAAATTCCGAGTGATGCTTAACATTTTTTTAATGGCATTTAACGTGTTAAGTAGCGGTTAAACGACCCTTAGTGGCAGTTAGTGACCATATCAAGAGCTTAAAGTTCCGATAGTTTTATAGAATCTTGCCTCGAGTGCAATATTTTTTTCTATAGTACACACAGTATGTTTTGAAATTAATGTTTTGAGAAAGTATGTAGTGCCTTAAATGTGATTTTGTGGATCTGCTGGTTTGAAGGATTGAAAAAGGATAGATTTTTTTGTATTTTTGCATATTTGGTAAAAAAAAATTATCTCTTCAGTTGTGAAATAAATCTAATTTTATTAATCTCTGCCTATCTTCTGGACTTGAGTGTTTTCTTTATTTGATATTTGTCTGAATATTTAATTTGTCTAAATTTAACTTTATTATGTTTGAAAGAATTGATAAGTACTGTGTGTACTATATGTAATTTAAATAAACAGTTGTCTACTCCTATATTAATAAATATATAATATGTCCAGTGCCGATTCTACCAGCGCCCTGGGAATGATTTTTACGGCCCCTCTTTTATGAGATTGTAATTTAAACCGCCCTTTTCTGTCTAGCGCCCTGGGCAGTCTACCACGCCCATAACTCCAGTACTACTTAACAACTAGTAGAATTTAGTATTATATTTCAGCGTAACGATATAGCGATGGCGATATCCAAGTCCGACCAGCTGGACTTCCTGATAGACATAGTGCCCCGACAGGAGGTGAAGCCCACCAAAACACGTGAGGAGCCGCCGCGCGCTTCTAACACCGAACAGGTCAGTATCACGAGTTGCAGCACACGACTTCCGCTACGACGGATTTATCGCTATTTAGCAATAAAATATAATTGTTCGTTCAATAGAAATTCCAAGTGTATATCTCCATTTTACCTAGATACCGTGCAACTTAAGATAACTTGTGTTTACTTACTACTATTTTACCCTTACTTAATTTAGAAACATTATTTCTTGTCTAACACTAGTACTATTTCGTTCAATCCTACCCTAGAGGAACACCATCTTACTATCCTTACTACTCTAGTAGCTCTAGTAATTCATGTGTATTAGAAATATGGGTACAATTCCATTTAACCCTACTTTGCCCTAAAATACTAAATTACTCTTTGCTCCATACATATCGATATCTCCCATAACTATTACATTTATCCCCGTCATACCCTAAAAGAGCACGTACTTGCTCTTTGTTGAATGGTTAATATCTTCCATATAACACTAACGGGTAATATACCATTTAACCCGACCCTACCCTAAAAAGGCAGCAATTTTGAAGTACCCCTAGCTTCACCCTATCCTAGTTGTCAACTCTCCCCAACCTCCCCGCACGTAATCTCGGTACCGCCCCGCGAGGTGATGACAGGCAATAAACTGTACAGTACTACCTTCAGCTGGCGCAGCAGCATCAGGCGGCGCTGCAGAGCGCGCAGCCGCAGTACGTGCTGCAGCCTTGTGCACAGGTTGTACAGGTACGTTACACACACACACACAAACACATACACAAATATATGTAACGGCTTGAGCTAGCACGATATCAGAATTACTACTACTCGAGATCACATGTGGGCGGCCATGGGTAAAGTCGGATTCCAAGAATACATTCACAATACTACAGTCAGGATATCATCGATTTACCAAGCTTATATCGTTGAAACAATGTCCTCGCCACAATCCCTACTTTCAGAATGATTCAAGCAAGTGTCAAGTTCAAGCAAGCTCTCTAGCAAAATATACGACTTATACTGGGTTTCTGAAGTTCACATTAATTATATCACCTACTGATTCATTACTGTAAGGTTGACCTATTTCAACGAAGTAAAACTCAAGTTACGTAGTTAGCATGTCATGAAGTTATCGAACCAAAAGCACTAACGAATGATTAAAAGTAGCTGGGAAACCGGTCATAAGATACATTTATATATCAAATACATAAGAGTATGCGTAACTTTCTAGCAATCAGGTAACGCGTCTACATCCTCTGGTGGACAGCAGCCTCTTACCCTGGTGCAGCAAGTTGTCACCTCCTCTGGGGAACTGCAGCAAGTACCCGTAAGTATCCTTACCCTGTCTAGACCAGAAGGGTATATGTAGTACTAACTGTTAGCTGTTTCTTGTGAAATTATAAAAACTTTCTTGTTAACATTTGTAAAATTTAATAGCACGCCAAAATTCACAACAAAACGCCCAACTTTAGTCCATTTTCCTTCCCACGCTTTTCTCATAAGAATAGGATGGAAAGGGAACGTGGATTTGACAGTGGAGGAGACGCATAGGAAGAGGAAATATCTTCTTTTTGTGCGTCTCCTCCTCCGTCTATCAGGGGTAGGCAACGCATCCGTAATGCGGATGTCTATGGGCAGCGGTCGCTTCGCCATTTTGGCGGTTTTAGGTGGGCGCTTGCTCGTTTGCCACCTTATAATATAAAAAAACAGAAGCCTTTTATTGGCTAACCATGGCAATCTTGCTTTGCTGCTATTGGCTTGTAGTTTTTGTCCCTTTCCCTCATGACGATTTTTTCAATTTATTCACCTCCCAAATTAAATAGCGTGAATATATATAGCCTATATCATGACATGAGTGTAGGGCTTTTTATTAAAAAAAAAACATTAAAAAATATGCCGTGATTGTTACATCCTACATAACAAGTGTGTGTGTACGTTTTATGTTAGTATACTAGCTGTTTCCGTGCGGCTTCGTCCGCATGAATTACCTAAGTACAAATTTCGCAATATTTATGATTTTTTTTTGGCATTCACTAAATTGGATTTGTGCGTAATACTTTCCTCCATAGTATTTTAATTCTTTTGATTTGATTGGAGCAAAAAATTTGAAAACAAAATATATATTACTAGCTTTCGTCCTCGACTCCGTTCGCGTGGAATTTAACAAAAAAACAAAACTGAGTAGCCTATCTGTTCTACCAGACTATCCTCTACATCTATACGAAATTTCATCGAAATTCGTTCAGCCGTTTAAGCTACAAACTCTAACAAATATCCATCCATCCATCTAAACTTTCGCATTTATAATATTAGTATGATTATTCAATATATTTTGGCAATAACCTTTTACCAGATCCAGTTATCTCAAGCGCAGTTGAACCTAGTCCGTCCTCAGCTGCAGAACAACGCGGGTCAGCTTATCGTGATACAGGCTCAGCCGCAACAGACGCCGCAAATCATACAGGTCAGTTAATTCACACGTGTAGTTTAAATAAAAAAAAGACACCAAATTTCGTCACGCAATTTTGAGCTAAACTATTTAACTACGCCGTAGTCTTTGACTCCAAAAATCAAACAAAAAAATGGGACCCACCTGCAAGCACTACCTCTCGGATAAAAAAAGAATTTTCAAAATCGGTCTACCAGGGGCGGAGTTATGCCGTAACACACATAAAAAATAAATAAAAAAAATATATATACAGACGAATTGAGAACCTCCTCCTTTTTGAAGTCGGTTAAAAAATGATGAACAAACAATTTTAATTAATAAGCCTGTAATCACAGAGTTAATCAAAGTAATATCCATTTTAAACGCTAGAATGTTCCAAAATAAATCTATAGAAATGAGTCAGCTGGTGACATATTGCTTCTTAATATTATAAACTAGCTTTCGCACACGACTTCGTGCGCGTGGAATTTAAAAAAAGAAAACCCGAATTCTTCCAAACTATCCTCTACATTTATGTAGAATTTCATCCATACAAATTCTAACAAACATCCATCCATCTAAACTTTCTTATTATACTAATACTAGCTGTTCGCGTGCGGATTCAACCGCGTGAAATTATAAAAACTTTATTGAACTTTATTTTATTGTTTACATTTGTCAAATTATCAATAGCAAATGTCAATTTGACATGACATGACAAACCTTAGCAATCTTGATTTATTGATGTTGGCAGCAACTTATGGTCTCTTTCCCACATTGGGGTTTTTATCCAAAATATTTACACCCCAAGTTTAATGGCGTGAAATATCCTAAAGCGTGACGTAAGTGAAGGGCTTTTATTAAAAAAAGAATTACTCAAAAATATGCTGTAATTGATGACATCTTAGGCAACAAAGAAGTGTGTGTTTACGCTTTATTATAATAGTATAGAGTATAGATTATAGATTATAGATTAGTAAAACGAGAAAGTTTAGATGGATGAATGTTTGTTTGTGATTATACCCTAAACTGCTGAACGGATCTCGGTGAAATTTTGGCATAAATGTAGAACATTGTCTAGAAGAACACATAGGCTACTTACTTTTTTTTTTACTTCGGTTCATTATTAAAATTTAGTGGAATTGAGTTTTATTTGTCTAAACAGGTATCTTCCCATGGCGGTCAGAATCAACCACAGCAAGTGTTTCTAGCGCAAGTCGCCACCACACAGGAGGAAAGTTAGCAACTTAAATATTGGATAGGGTCTATCACGAATACTTGACATTTGCGAGAATGTATTCGTAACGTAATCGACAATTGTATGAAATTTGTTGATGTATACTTTACGTTCGATGAACGCGGGGGTTTTTTTAATTTGATATTGGCAAAAAGACAGAACATAAGCAGTAAAGAAACTTAGTGTACATAAACATTCATGAAATTTACAAAAACATGACTTCTTGTGCCAATTTAAAAGTAAAAAAGGGAAGGTACTCATTATTTTTTTCTCGATGACTATTAACTTATTTAAACGCGTGAGATAAATTATTTGTTGATGACGTAACGAAAACATTCTCACGAATATTCATGATAAGCCCTCGTGTAACCGTAACTCCACTGCGATTTGTATACATGTTGCATCTCTTTCATTCTCTTTGGTTAAACAGAGACAAATGTTGCAGTCAAATTCAACATATTTCGACTTGAATTCATGAATTTGTGTGAAATCTTTGATTTTATGGTAATATTGTAAATATATTTAATAAGGAAAAATAAATAAATGTGATGATTTATATGGCTTTTATTGTTGAATGAAGAACGAGGTATCCTTTCTGCTAAAGAGATGGCATACTGCCAATAAAACATTTGCCTTTTTGGTATAGAAAAAGATAAGAAAAAAAAATTGAATCGCGCGGGAACTCGAAAAGTTAACAATGAAATGTCATAAATATATTTTTAATTAAAGATTTGCTGTAATGTATACAGTTTTGTTATATGTAAAACAAACAACGGAATAAACGGAGAGGTATAAAATAAAAACAACATTTTAATCTACTTTTTATTAAAACAATTCTCTATTTTGTATCATATCATGCTAAATTACAACATACTATCAGAACTTTATGAACTACATTGCACAATTTCTAATTGACTACACTACACAAAACTACAAGCTTATACATTTTATAGTATTCGCCATTTTGTTTTTTGTATCTGAGTTAAATCGCCATCTCTTTCTCTTTCTTTACAAAGACAAGGACAAAATATGTTCTAAAACAAGTATCAAGTGAATTTTGTTAGGTTATTTGTACGTCATATGTTAGAGTGAGACAAACTCATACATTAGAGCGAGAGAGATGCATAGTTAACTTCAGACACAAAAAATCACAGCGGCTAATCAACAGAACTAATAAAAATAATTGATTGAAATAACGAACAGATGAACAATGATCACCATTATAACAAATTCGCTGCAAATAACTTAGAAAAAAATATATAATATAAAAATAACAAAAAATATGAATCTAATTCAAATTATGCGTTGCTTTTTACACTTTATCAAAATAAATATAATATATACCATTATATTAATTAAGAAAGATCGTCAATTTTGTTTTATTATAAAAATATACTCAGATTGTCTATTACCTTAAGTGGTAACATTTTGGATATAGACGTCATAATTCTTCAAATAATAATTATAAACTATAGCACTCTTAATATAAAGGGTCATGGATTACGCTGGACATGGCGTGCATGGCAGCAGATATTGTGATAAAACACTATAGACAAGACAAGATATTTGACCCGGCGTGATAAGTGAAACTAAATAGCTCACTAGCGCCATTGTTTTATACTGTATTTTATTTTCATACAGATTTTATATATTTTGTGACGACCAACTAAAAGCAGCGCATTTTCCCGGGTCAAATATCTTTGACTATAACTTCAAAGATCACATAAATATAAACATTTCACAACTACCGAAGTAAAAAAAATATTGTCGTTCTTCTCATTTTCTTTAGATAAAACGAGATAGCAATATTTTTGTTGCTTCGGTAGTCATACAGTTAAAATAACCTATATTTATTCACTATCACTGACCATAGTAACTTACACAATATATTATTGCTTGAAATTCAACGTTTTAAATTATATTTATTATTAAAATCTAAATAAAGTAACATTAATATTATCACAAATTTTGTGACATTACTAAATAAATATTTATTTTACAATTGGAAGACATTCAGATTTTGTTGTTTCTCTTATATCTTTATATCAGATTTATAACTTAAATATTATGCCAATATAAACTATAACAAGTCTAATTAACGTATAAAAATAATATTTTTCCCCTGTAGAAGCTATAGGGCATCAAATAGTTACCAATTTGTTGTCTAAATCAATAATTTAAATAACAAAAAAATATATTTTAAACATCTCGGTAAATGTACCAATTGTTTAAATATAATAATTTTCTATATAATTTTTTATAAATAAAACAAAAATATTTTTTGCATCTGGCAATAAACTTATAAATAATATCTATGTCATATTTAACCTAATTTCTGCTGGATATTTATCCCGGCAAGAATTTTAAACTTAAACATAATGTTATTATATAAATTAAATTTGTTTTTTTCTAAATGGAAATGTATGAATTATATATAATATATTATAATAATTGAGCACTTTCAGGCTTCTACGTTTACTAAAAGTGATTTTTGAATTTCGAAACAATTCTGCCAATATGGCGCGATAAATTCAAAAATAGAACGCAATTCTGCTAATTTTTTGTTTTATGTTTTTTTGTATTATGTTGCGTTTAAAATTGTGTTTGCAGGATTGTGGTTGAATTTTATTTAAAACCGTTTTTTAGTAAATATTAACTTACTGTAAAATTATTTGAATTAAATTATGGCGATATTATGTTCTGGCTGTAACATTTATTCTCTATTCTAATTGAGCGAATTCTAAGACTAAATTATGTTTAACTTAACATCAATAATATATTTGGTTTATTTTCTAAAAAAATAATTAACAAACAGCACCTTCGTATCACTGTGTACATTCGTTGTCAATTTTATAGAGCGAAAAAAAATATTGTTTTTTTTTTTCGTAAATTATTAATATAAATAATTGTGAAAATTCTATCTGAAGGAACTTTATACAATAGTTAAATGGTGATATTTTGAAATGTGACATCTCAAGTTCATTGAAAAAAAAAAATAAAAAAATGAAAGTCGTTAATTTTTTCTTCTTAGCAAGACAAAAGTTTTCTATCGAAATTATAATCCTCTAGAATAAGCCGCTTGTAAATATGGGGATAAAATAGCTTTTTAAAAAGGAAAGTATATGAGAATATACGAAGAATATACGAAGAATATACGAAACAAAAATATTTGAATTTTCTCAAAGAATATTTATCTTGCACAGACATGATACTTGAGATGTGGCATTAAGTTAAAGACCATTTTGATATTTAAAAACAAACTCTTCTTTGGAGAGGTAAAAATATGTGATGTCACCGTAAGATTTTAAACATGGTTGAAACTGTGAAATTAGTATAGACAATTTCATAGATAGTTCATAATATCATTAGTATGATTATAAAAACAATGTTAACAATATTACGGCGACAAAAACGATACATCAATAGAAATTTTTCCACCTCTTTGGACCCACCATAATATAAAATTAACTTACAATAAGTAGATCATATATGTAGAATTAATATCTGAAAGATCAACAAATAAGAAAATACTTTACATACAACAACACGAACAATATCTTTCTGATATATGTAAACATTTATTCTGAATTAAATATATTTTTAGTCTGTAATTAATATCACTAAATCGTTTGAGCCATTTCATTACGCTAGTAGGCAAGCAATATTACCTTTATTAAAAAAAAAACTACGAAACATAACCTCTAAAAATATGAATTCTTGCTTTTATATTAAGAATACAGACAGGCTAACAGTTTTGTGAATAAGAATCTCAGCATAGGTCCTGTTTTAAAAGCAAATAACTATTTCATTTTTTGAACTAACATTTTTTAATTGACAGAACTGTATTTGAATTTGTAAAATTCCGATGTTCATAAGTGTTTTTATTGTCATTTTAATAAGGTAAATCGCTTGCTTCTACAAGTGGTTGGTGAGCGTATTAGTTGACCATGAAGACAGGCCAGTCGTGGCAGGCGGGCGGCGGCAGCGGCAGCGGGGCCCCGCCGCCCACAGACACCACCTCCGGCAACTGTCACCAATTAGTCATAAACAATCACTTAGGGTAGACATTTATCAAGTTTGGTACCACCTCAAGTCCTTGTATTCACATGTTATAAAACATTTTACAAAATTACAATAAGTTCCATCTTTTGTTATAAAATAAACTAAACAGTATCATCATCATCATCAGCTTACTCTACGTCCCCACCGAGGGGCTCAGAGCCTACCCTAAGTTAGGGTGACTAGGCCATAGTCAACCACGCTGGCCAAGTGCGGATTGGTTGACTACACACATATCTTTGAATTTCTTAAGTGAAGTACTATGCTTCCTCTATACATTATACTATATCTTCTAACATAGTTGACGTATCATAAAGAACAAATTCCCACTGCTAAAACGTAAGGAATTAAATAAAAATCAGTTTCGCATTAATTAAAATACAAATAGGACATACAGTTTTTTAGCTTTTTAAAAATAGAGTAGTTATGGCAGAACTTTCTAGAAAATACAACAGGCGTCAGAATAATTTAGCATTCTAATTCTTACCATAGTTTGTGGATGATGTGGTGGATGATAGTAATGCGCGGGGGACACCGGCGGGGTGGGGTAGCCCCAGTACACGAGGGGAGGGAGGGTCGGCCCCATCGCTGGGTAGTAGTAAGTCAGCGGACCTAGAGACAAAATTACAATTAAAATATATCCAAAAAAAACATTACCAAAAGCTTATAAATCAAACATGACAATAATAATTTATTGCTTCAAAGATGATTGGTTGATTTTTAATCTGTTTCGCAATTAATTTTGACAGATCGATGTTTTTTGCCATGCAAATTGTTAGTCACTATTACATTCATTTTGCATACGCTTTGATTAAAATAATATTTACTAGAATAGACACCAAATAGTTTTTATTAGTTTCAATTAATATTAACACATATTTTTTTGTGCGCGACATACAATTTGTTAAACCAATTGACGCGGAATGACTCAGCAATGGATGATTATATTCCAATTCAATAACCAAACTTTACCTTGAACCCGTAAACTAAATACCCCCGTTTACCTACATAAGTTATGAAAATGTTTCTCAGAATCATTGCTTTGGATATTAAAAAAAAAATTTTCAATATGGCGCCAAATTTGACAGATTCGTGAAAACATTTTCCCGGTATTTTGCAATACAAAAGACGTACACAGATAATGTAATATATAAATGTATGTAATTAAAATGATAAACACTCACCAGGGTTTCAGAACGCATTAACAGTCCACCAAAGCAGTGCTCTTACACCAATACTCTGATATCGTTTGTTACACACTCCGCCGTTGCCGCCAACCACCAAGCTAGTCTGCGGACTTTACCAAACTTACGCTCGCCTAGAGACCTACCACTGCACCGGTTATTGCGATCTCAACTTTATGCTTATAACTTTAGAATTCATAATCATTTGCTATCTAATTATCCATACAATTTTAACAGTAACTATTCAAATTATATCTTATTTCAATCCAAGATATATTTTAACGTTCAACAAATTACACATTTTACAATAAAACAAATAAAAATTTAAACAGACTAACACTTTTTTATGTAACTAAATAACATTAGTGATCCATATCAATTCATTTTACATTTTACGTAAAGATAACTGAAAAAATTAAATGGTGCAATTGCCACCATGTAAGGACGATTCCATCATCATCATCATCATCATCATCATCATCATCTCCTTATCCTACTCCCGTAGGGTCGGCGCAACAGGTTTTTGTCCAAGGAATTGTTTTTTTTTTGTCAAATGTAAGGACGATTCCGTTAGTCAATTAAACGAGACACGTTTAACAAGACGCGAGAATATAGATTAAAAAAATATTTGTACAGTATAACAAGTTGAAATCGCAATAAATATAAATAAGAAGGGGGTATATCACGTGATCCCACAAGAAATGATAGGTAAATACTCACCCCTCCTCGTTACGATGACAGACATTCAACCAGCCACTAACAGGGCGTTTTAAACCTTGCACCCATGAAGTCTTATTAATATATTCTAAAGCACAAAAACATTTCGTCTACAACACACTTAAGCGGCCGATATTTCATCCCATTGTACAAGATATCTTTGTAACACTGTCACCTCAGTTTCCATGCATTTTGAAGCAGAATTTTATGTAATATGAGATCGGGCAGAGCGAGAACCTATACCGTTTAAATATAACCTAAAAATTAACTTTCTAAAATGTATATACATACAGATCCTCATGTACATCTATTTAACATTTTTTTTTATATTATAAGGTGGCAAACGAGCAAGCGGCCACCTGAATCCACCGAAATGGAAAGCGACCGCTGCCCATAGACATCCGCAATTGCAGATGCGTTGAAAACTTGCCAACTTATACATAGTAATTTCATTTTTATTATTCATATCCTTTTGTTACTATTAATATTAGTATTATTAATAGTCAAATATGAAAAACACTAACGTTCAGTTTAAAAAAGAAATATCCTTTTATCTAGTTGTAATTTTCATTTAATTATCTACAAAATTCAAATTAAGCTGAACATGCCTACAGGCACTCTTTTAACTGAATCAGTGAATCTGTGTGTGTCAGTGAGTAAAAGTAAATATGCCAATACTCAATAATTCTATTTTTCAACTGATTTCAAAAAGGAGAGACTTCTTAATTTGTAGATTTTTTTAGGTAAAAGATCATTATTATTTTTCAGCCAAAGATGTTTAGCTCTGCCCTCTCCCGCGTTATAATGGATCCAAATGAAGCTATAACAGTGCTTTCAGTGAACACCTTACCATTTATAACTCGTGTTTACCCCATACTTGTACGTCTGCTTCGTTATACGTTACTTTAACGTGAGAGTAGTGCTACACGTACATTAGTTGAAGCCAGGTTAGGAGGCGGGAAAGGAAACATGATTGTGCTATTACTTTTAAATCTTAAAGTGAGTTTCCACTGTTGAAAACATTTATTAAAACATATCTCCCTTCAACTTTTAGAACGATAACTTTGACTAAACTATCGCACGGCAGTTTAGTCGCGCTTTGATTCATGTGCTTATATGGAGGTGCGATACTCGATTTTTAGTTGTGCAACTAAACAGTTGACTGCGAAACAATCGACAGTCGCACAGTTGTGCGATAGTTTAGTCAAAGGTGTGCGCTCGCACTGAGAAGAAAAGAGACAAGAATCTCTTTGAACAATGTTAGAGAACTTCACGTTTAATACTTGTGAAGGAAAGTTTTACAAAAGATTTTTATGTGGTATGTTGTTATGAATTTTAAACTCTAGAGTCGCTTAGGTAAAATTTTACAAACCTTTATGTGATAATTAAAATTTTCTAAGACACCAAAATAAGTATAGTATATATAAAATAGATTAACCGACAATTCCTTATTTTTTAATAGTAAAAGGGGGCAAACGAGCAGCAAGAGATCCTCAAACATGTTGGCGTTTTAAGGGAGAACTACGTCTTTTTTTTGAAGTCCCCTAAGTCTTTATTCCCGTCTTTTGTTTAATTAGAGGAAAAGAAATATATCCAATTCCTGGACATCCCCTCCTTTTTTAGGCAGCGCCTGTAAACGTCATCATCATCAACTTGCCCTTATCCCTTATGGAGGGTCGGCACAGTATGTGCTGCTCTTCCACACATCTCTATCTGCCGTCATATCTGAATCCACTCCTGTCTTAAGCATATCCTCTTTCACACAATCCATCCATACTCTCTTCGGTCTTCCCCTTCCTTTGTAGCCATCCACATTCATTCTTAACACTTTTTGGTTTATGTCCCCATCGTCTCGTCGCATAACATCGCCTGTAAACGTATTGCAGATTTATGAGCAACTGGTTTTTTCGCTTTTGTGTAAATGACAGCTTACTCGTTTGCTACTTTAAAGGTAATTAAAGTTTGTAATTCAAAACTAAATAATATAAGGTGACATATAATCGGACAAATAACCAGCTAAGTATTTACAAAACGATTGAAATCTATTACGTAATAAATCAAAAAGTGCTTTTGTGGTAGTGATAAGTGTAGTTATGTTAGTAGAACATTAACAGACGATAATATACCATAGACAAGCAAACGTGTTAGCCCTCCTTCACAAGTACCATAAACAAATGATATCTCTACGTAGATTAATAAAAGAATAGCACAACCAACCACAAACCAAAGAAACTCGCAATAATCATGTTCTAACACGGAACTTATCGATTTTTTATTTACGCAATATTCTAAACTATAATTAGGCAACTAAAATAACTATAATAAACTCATAAAGAACCAGTTACAAGTTAATAAGTCTACCGGATATTCTAAATTCTATATTTTTAATCGTTTTTAAGTGATTAATATACCTCACAATTATTCGAAACTTATAATCTTGTGCTTGGAATTGCTAAAGATATAACCAATATCTGTCAAAAAAACCATATAGCGAAATACTCGCACATATTTTGAATTCATTAATATAAAAAAAGACATTATTGGTTATGATTTTTAGCTATTCCCATAGATATTTTAAATACAACTACGCGATATCCTCACACCACCGCCCCCAGTCACTACACATTTGAGACATTTTAATTTCAGTGCATAACCTCAAATTTTATAACCATATACAAGCATGCGCTAAAAATTAAGACATCCCTTTAAACAGTGATTATTAAAAAAAAGAATTAAGCAAAAATAGAAGACTTAAACAGCAGGAAAAGAAGAAGCTGTGAATAAAAAGATAAAAATGTGTTAATGACTGGAGGGCAATTTTATATCGACGATATCCTGAAGCCGGGTAAAAGACATCTTCAAGCAATAGGGGGGTAATTTAACGTTTTTAGTTCATAAACATACGATTGGTAGGGGCATATGAAACATTCTTCTGCCAGTATTATATTTAATTAGGAAAGAAATTTGGTGTTAACACATTTAATGCCATTATCTTCTCACATGAACGTACTCACCAATAGGTGGCGCTGTTCTTAGTTACACTGTCAGTCTGCGTAGTGAGTTTATAGATTAATGTTTTCAATACTAATGACACTGAATTATATCTTCTTATGATTGCTAACTAAGGGCCTGTCCCACCAAATTGTAAATTGTCTGATAACAATACAAAGTGTAAAATATGTGATGGAATAATCGGATTTTGTTACTTCATCTGAGAGGGGCATCATTTTTAAGTTATCTGAGCTTCTATCAGCCAGTGGTGGGACAGGCCCTTATTATCGTAAACTTTCAACATGCATTCGTTAAAGAGATATTTACAAACTTCTATTAACCACAATTTTTTAACCGAACCTCTTTAAACTGAGACATTTATTAAAAATCTCTTAAAGACACACAAACTCCTCACATATTGCATATATAAAATTTTACCAACTTCGATGACACTAAAGGTACAGACTCTTTCAGTAAATGTTCAGTTAAAACTGACAGAACTGAGCGTCTGTGAGCGGCTTAAAATATTTACATGAGAGTGAATTCGCCAGACGAGTGTGGCATTAAAAGTGTTAGCAAACAAATTTTTGGATGGATCATCGGTGGTCAATACTTGTCAGAAGAATTTTAACATTATGCCTAACAAAACCAGAGTACCAAATATAAAGCTCACCGTTTACAGTTCGTATTACACAAAAACGTAATCTCTAGGCCTATTATCCGCACGCGCTGTGCTCAGGAAAACCTGCACTAACCGAAGTGATACCATGCATACTCCGATAAGCGCCATGCTATACCCATCTGTAACTATGATAGATTCTCTAATTTAAAAAAAAATATAAAACAGCAACACTTACCAAACCGGCCGGTGTTACCACATTCATGCACATTTTCCATAAACACAACCCGTTCGGATAAACCATATTACACTTTATCGTATATTAATAAAACACAATATTGCATTGACAGCTAGACTAGAGGTAATTGTAACTGTGACATTTGCTGTCAGATCATTGCCAGAGTTACAATTTCGATAAGTTAAAATAATATTAAAGAAATGACAGAACAAAAGATTAGCCATTACACCATGTAATTGTGACTAAAGCCCCCAATACCTATACTTGTGAATATCGAAACAATGGCAACACCATAGACGATGACATTAACCTTTTGTTTATCTATAAACAGCCATAAATACAGATCATATATTTTCAACGCATTAATAAATTCCATTTTCAAACGGTGGTAAAAGCCATAAAGAATTAAGAATAATAATCACAGATTTATGAAATGCGTTAAAAATATAGTGAATTAATTAATTTAATACCGGCATGACTACAATATATGGTGTGAGGTAACGCAGACAATGGAGTAGATGATTGCATATAGATTGTTAGAAGTGAATATAAACGACACATTTCATTTTAAAATTGGACATGGAAAGGAACATGGAAGACTTCGGAAAGGTTATGTATTGATTTGATTTCATCAAACGCGTTCCGTTTCACTAAAATTAGAGCTGCATAGCGGCAAAAAGACGTGGCAAAAACTTACTAATATTAAACATAATTACAACAGACTAATATAAAAAACCTATCTAAAAAAACATTAAAAAAGTGTATAATAGTAAACGCAAAAAAGTGCATTGTACTCAAAAATTGATTTAAGTACCGAACGAAAGCGACAAAATGACAAAACGCTAAAAAAATTCAGACTTTGTTGCCTTAAACGGCAAAAGATTTTGTCTTTTTTCTTGGAATGTATTAAAAAAATCACAACTGAAAACTTACCTACATAAGCAACAATACTCGTCAAACATCAACAAACTTTGAATCACATAAATTCAACGTTTAAAATATGATTATTTTAGATATAACAAACGTTAAAAAAGTAAATTCAACAATAGTACTAAGTTTTATCCTATTTAACTAATAGCTGCAATTAACTGCCGATTTCACATCTATATTAGTAAATTCATTTTTGTTGTAAATATTAATATCAAAAACCTTCAAAAAGGCTTTAAAATTGATTTTTGAGCTCATTGTCATATTTATTACCCTGTTAAAACGAAGCTAATCGTCAGTTCAATATTTAAGTATATTATGAAAATTATTTTTAACTCATTAACTTGTGCCAAAGCTACGACAAATAATTTTATAAGGCACAACAGGCTCTTGTTATAAATTGTTAATCAAAAAATTTACTGTAGAGTTAATTAGAGAATTTTTTTTCAAACAATCACATGAAAATCGCTGAGACATGTGACATTAGTACGACGTTGCGTTTTATCGATATTAAACTCCGGGGTAGTATGGATAAGTGGGGAACATTGACAATGTGGCGGGGAACGGTGACGTCATAGTGGGGGGCAGCGCGGCGGAGAGCGGCGTACTGTACCCTGCGGGGAGGGCAGTCGGTATCGCAGTGGGGAGGGCGTTCGCGTAAGATAACATCGGAGTTGTGTTCGCGTATGAAAATATAGGAGTTGAGTTGCCGTAAGAGAATACAGGTAAAGAGAGGGGGGCGATTTGCGGCGCGGCGTACGGACGCTTCGCGGGGGGAGCCTCAGCTTGCGTGAACGCGCGTTCGTACGTCCGTTTGGTGGGGAGGATCTGTTGTTGGGTGGGAAGGAGGGGGAGTTGGTATGTGGGTGCGGTCTGTCTGTAGGGGAGGATGGGCAGGATGGGGGGGCGCAGCGAGGCGAGCAGGAGGTTCTCGTGCTGGCGCGCGAGGAGGGTCTGGTGAGCGATGTGGTGGGCGAGCAGGCGCGGCGCGGGCGCGGGAGGGGGCAGCAACGTACCGGGCGACAGGACCTTGGGCGAGGTGGAGGGCGTCACGCCGCCCGTCAGCACGAGGTTCATGTCGTCGCCGGAGCACTGGAACACCTGGAGGAGACAACCCTATAGGATCAAGGTATTGATACTGTACGAAGTAAGACTACTCTAACTATTGAGAGACGTACCTCTATGTAACGCTGCTTCTTGCCGAAGGTCATGTATCGGTGGTGCTTGTGCTGAGCGCAGAGATAAGCGCTCGTTTCGCTGTCCATCTGTATGAACGCCTCGCCGCTAGGATGACCCTGTAATTTTACAACAAGGACATTATAATCCATACATTAGAGGAAGATTGAGAGTAACCCCAGTGGTAGAAAAATGAAGGAGTAAAAGGTTAGCATGGTATGGGCATTTTATGAGGAGGGATGATTCGCATGTAACAAGGAGAACGTTAGTTATGAATGTGGAGGGGTACACCGGTAGAGGTAGACATAGAAAGAGATGGATAGATTGCGTGAAAGGTGACATGATCAAAAAGGGAGTGATGACTGAGATGACGGATGATAGAGTTATTTGAAGGACAACGTGCGCCGATCCTACGTGACAAGGATAAGGTTGGCGAGATGAAATTATTATCCAAACAAATTAACATATTACGAGGTTGTAAAATTGTAAAGTACAAAGGAATATTTCTCACCTGTGCATTATAAACCATGTGGACGCCCTGTACTACGATGTTTTTCGCGAACTCATCCAAAAATGTCAAAATATGCTCCACCTGTTGATACGGCATTTCATCAATATCAGATACTTATTGATAAGAATGCAGTTTATTTACACAATGTTCCTGTTATTGTTACCTGTGCCTCATACGGTAGTCCCCTGAGCCTGACGCAGTCCTTGGCGGTGCCCGAGGTGATGACATGCTGCGGCACCAGGGTCACGGGCAGGAGACCTTCAGCGGGCGCGCTGGCGGTAGACGGCGTGCTGGCGGTGCTCGTGCGTGTCTCCAATGAACGGTTTAGTACCTAATCACAATGAATGTTACACTCTTGCGTGAATAAAAGGTAATTAAATGGTGACGTCACTAGGACTTCTCTGGCGTGACGTCACCAGGATACACGATAGTAGGTAAATATTATAAAGAGGAAAGATTTGTGTTTTTGTATGTATTAAAATAACTTAAAAACTATTCGACCGATTTCAAAAATTCTTTCACCATTAAAAAGCTACGTTATCACTGAGTAACATAGGCTTATTTATTTTACTATTTCTTTAATTCCACGATATCGCGAGCAACAGCCAGTAAATAATAAGGGTTTGTTAACGTTTTTCATGCAAACTTTTTCTCTTCTAAATAAAATATATAAGAAATTTGGCAGCTACGACGTCACATAAACATGCACCAATCACTCACCATCACTTCACAAGAGCAAGCTGCGGAAACAGATTTTGATGCATTCTTAATTATCATACCAAGAATTAGTAAATTTAGTTTTTGACACAGATTTTATAAAACAAATTGCTATAAAGTAAGACATTACACGGGTCAACATGAAATTTGACTTTGATTGCAAAGCATTAATTTTCGGTAGTTTAGGTCGTAATAAGACGGAAAAAAAATATATGGCATGAAAAACTTTGCTTTTGTGCTGCATCCTGCAGCCTATGGCCTTGAAATTTGTAAGCATATCACAAGCAACAACACAGCAACTATCACAAAAGCAAACTTTATACCGAAAAAAGGTGTTTTCTTTTCGTATTTGTGCATAACTAACTGGAAAATAATAGTATAAACTTTAGGACAAAGAACGAAAAAATTTTTGTAGAGTCGTGTTATAGATACTAATATCTGTATTAATTCGAAAGTTACATTAGAAAAAGAATAACTATACATTTTATCCATGTGTCGTTTACAATTGACACTTTATAATCTTACTAGCTGTTTCCGTGCGGCTTCATCCGCATGCAATTATAAAAACATTATTTTCCTAACCAACATAATAACCTTGCGGAAGCAAGCAAATTAAGGAATTAACATTGGCAGCTTGTAGTTTATGGTCCCTTTCCACGGGATGGTTTTTTCCAATTTATTTTCCCCTAAATTTAATAGCTACACCACGAAGTAGTGTGTGTTTACGCTTTATTATATTAGTATAGATAGTATGGATTAATATTTAAAATTTTGTCACACAAAAATTGTATTCCAAACATACAACAGTTTACATAGGAGCCATCAGTTTTGCATATTACCTGTTGTACTTCAGCAGTGGTAGATCTGAACAGTTCTATATATCTCGCGCCGATGAGCTTTCGATGTCTGGAGAGAGCTTTAGGCGCGTCCTCCTCTTTAGGGAACAAGACGAACGCATCGCCCGTAGCTCTGCCGTCCGGCCGTCGGACAAACAACACGCCTTCTAAACCATCCAGCACTTGAACTGGATCGTCACCAGTTGAGAAGAAATCCAGCTGTAAATAAAACGGTATTAACGAAATATTAAGGAGTGGGAAATAAATAAATAAAATTAAGTATGAAATATCGGAAGCCGAATATTCTACGACTGCTTTTAAAAATTACTTCTAATATTATAAATGCGAAAATTTAGATGAATGGATATTTGTCAGTGTAGCCTAAACGACTGTACGGATCTTGATGAAATTTGGTAAAGATTTATAGAGTTACTAGCTTTCGCACGCGACTCCGTCCGCGCGGAATGAAAAATAAAACAAAAGCAAGTAGCCTATGTGTTCTTCCAGACTATCCTCTACATTTACGCCAAATTTCATCGCGATCCCTTCAGCCGTTTAGGCTACTAACTCTATCTATCCATCCATCCATCTAAACTTTCGAATTTATAATATTAGTAGGATTATCTGAACGAACGCTGAGTATTATTACTTTTTTTTTTAATTCCACGCGGAGTCGCGGACGAAAGCTAGTGTAACACAATTGTAAGTTTCAACTGTAGTGAATTGTACTATCTCTGGCATGCCAGTTAGTACTGGAATGTGTATTTAAAGTATACTAACAACTTGCTGCGGTGTAGCGTCGTAGGGCAAGCCACGCATGCGCACGATGACTTGGGCACCGCGTGATAGGAAAGCGGCCGCCTCACACGTGGCGCCCCCTGCCACTGATAGGAAGTCCTCTCCACTCGCACGGTACACCTGTAATTGGATTACTGGGATTAAAAAAAATAGGCAAATTTTGAATCCGCTCTTCGTTCTGGGTTGCTGAACAATCGATTCGAGCTGTTGCTCGACTTCGTCTGCGTGAAATTAAAAAATAATATTATAAAAATATAGCCTATGTTACCCATTGATAACGTAGGTTTTTAATGGTGAAAGAATTTTTGAAATTAGCCCAGTAGTTTTTGAGTTATTTCAATACATACAAATATACAAATCTTTCCTCCTTATAATATTAATATAGATTACTCTTGGTCTCGCGGTTACACGGTTACATTTGGTTGCTGATGTGTTCTGATTGCATTTAAAGGGTTGACTTGACTTGTAATCTACAGGTCTTAGGTTCGAATCCTGTAGTATTAATGTGATTTTCGAGTTTCAAATTTCATATGTACTTAATTTACCCGACGGACGTTCTTACGGTGAAGGAAAACATCGTGATGCCTGCACATATCAACGAACAAATTCAAAGACATGTGAAATCAACTCGCAGTGGGCCAGCATGGTTGAATATGGCCTAGTCACCCCTTACTAAGGGTTCCGAGCACCTCAGTGGCGTCATATTGTGAGTTGGTGATGATTTAAAGGTCTCTTGCTTGTAAAGGGTTAATAGTTACCTCGATGTACCGCGGGCCGATGTGATGTTTATGACGTTTGAGAGCCATGTCCCTGTGCTCTTGTGACACAAATCGCACCAGGGCTTCGCCGTTACGTCTGCCCTGCGGTGATAGGCAAAGCGCTACGCCACCCCTGATAAAAAGTACCACCATTATATGCACAGATCATGTCTTATAAAACATAACATACTCGCGTTGTCTTTGTTTTGTTAAAGAGAATGAGAGAGATAGACTATATCTTTGAATTCCTCTCAACATTTTTATTGCCTGCGGATTTTCCAAACATTACTCCAGTTCATTTTTAAGCTGTTTTTAAAATCATAAAAAAAGCAAGATTGAGTCTTCTGCTCGTGGTAATAGGATACTTATTCTAGTATACTTACTTGGCGACATTTAGTCCTCTGAAGAATTTAGCGATGTCTTGGTCTGATGATTGCCAGGGTAGTCCACGAGCTCGTACTATGCAGTTGCCGTCTATTTCATCGTCTTTTGAGCTGCAACAGATTATAAACATCAAATATGCGCTTACTAAATCAAGTTACATATTAATCATAGAGTGTACTGTTTTAATTTACAAAGTAACATTGGAAAAAGCTAATATATGAAGTTATCAGTCATTGACGCGTGTAGTTATTTCTACTCCGATATTTTGTATTAAGATAACCTAATTTGTCTATTTCTAACAACGCAATTAGGGTAATACGTTTACTATGATTATCTAAACTTTTATGAAACACAATTTTTTTTAAACTAGCTTTCGCCCGCGACGTCGTCGTAGTGAATTAAAAAAAACAAAAGTAAGTAGCCTATGTGTTCTTCCAGACTATGCTCTACATCTATTACAAATTTCATCTAGATTCGTTCAGAGGCTTCAAACTCTAACAAACATCCATCCATTCATCTAAACTTTCCCATTTATAATATCAGTATGATTAATATAACAGCTCTGATATGTACGGAAGTAGGACTGCGTCTTCTACAACATTTAATAAATTGTAGCTTTGAAAGGGTCAAAATTTCACATTTTTATTAATTATTATACCACGTTTTTAATTGGATAAAATTGTACATAGATTTTTATTAGCATATTCGAATGTGTTTTTTAATTATACTATTATACTAATATTATAAATGTGAAAGTTTAGATAGATGGACGGATGGATGGATGGATAGATGTTTGTTAGAGTTTGTAGCCTAAACGGCTGAACGGATTTCGATGAAATTTGGCATAGACTTAGAGGATATTCTGGAAGAACACATAGGCTACTCACTTTTGTTTTTTTTAATTCCACGCGGACGGAGTCGAGGGCGAAAGCTAGTAATAAATATGACTTGTTTTTGGTACTTTACGTTGGTTCGTAAGTTTATCGTTTCGGTCAGTCTTGTGCTTGCCCCCAGTAAACCATAAAGCGTAGTTATTGCCTATTGTTGCTCACAATCGGTAAAATCCACGATAACGGTAAAACGATAATTGTTTTTATCGTAATTGTTATATCTACATTTACCTTCGATCTATTACTATCTAGAACTTGTCTAATATTAGATTAGATTGTGCGCACACCCGAAACTAAACTATCGCACAACATTTTAGTCGCGCTTTGATTCCTATGAGCTTGTATAAAGGTGCGCACACTACTCGATTTTTAGTTGTGATACTAAACAGTTGAATGGCGAAACAATCGACAATCCCACCCTTTTATTATAAGAAAAGGATGGGAAGGGAACGCCTATATCTATATCTATATCTATATCTATATCTATATCTATATCTATATCTATATCTATATCTATATCTATATCTATATCTATATCTATATCTATATCTATATCTATATCTATATCTATATCTATATCTATATCTATATCTATATCTATATCTATATCTATATCTATATCTATATCTATATCTATATCTATATCTATATCTATATCTATATCTATATCTATATCTATATCTATATCTATATCTATATCTATATCTATATCTATATCTATATCTATATCTATATCTATATCTATATCTATATCTATATCTATATCTATATCTATATCTATATCTATATCTATATCTATATCTATATCTATATCTATATCTATATCTATATCTATATCTATATCTATATCTATATCTATATCTATATCTATATCTATATCTATATCTATATCTATATCTATATCTATATCTATATCTATATCTATATCTATATCTATATCTATATCTATATCTATATCTATATCTATATCTATATCTATATCTATATCTATATCTATATCTATATCTATATCTATATCTATATCTATATCTATATCTATATCTATATCTATATCTATATCTATATCTATATCTATATCTATATCTATATCTATATCTATATCTATATCTATATCTATATCTATATCTATATCTATATCTATATCTATATCTATATCTATATCTATATCTATATCTATATCTATATCTATATCTATATCTATATCTATATCTATATCTATATCTATATCTATATCTATATCTATATCTATATCTATATCTATATCTATATCTATATCTATATCTATATCTATATCTATATCTATATCTATATCTATATCTATATCTATATCTATATCTATATCTATATCTATATCTATATCTATATCTATATCTATATCTATATCTATATCTATATCTATATCTATATCTATATCTATATCTATATCTATATCTATATCTATATCTATATCTATATCTATATCTATATCTATATCTATATCTATATCTATATCTATATCTATATCTATATCTATATCTATATCTATATCTATATCTATATCTATATCTATATCTATATCTATATCTATATCTATATCTATATCTATATCTATATCTATATCTATATCTATATCTATATCTATATCTATATCTATATCTATATCTATATCTATATCTATATCTATATCTATATCTATATCTATATCTATATCTATATCTATATCTATATCTATATCTATATCTATATCTATATCTATATCTATATCTATATCTATATCTATATCTATATCTATATCTATATCTATATCTATATCTATATCTATATCTATATCTATATCTATATCTATATCTATATCTATATCTATATCTATATCTATATCTATATCTATATCTATATCTATATCTATATCTATATCTATATCTATATCTATATCTATATCTATATCTATATCTATATCTATATCTATATCTATATCTATATCTATATCTATATCTATATCTATATCTATATCTATATCTATATCTATATCTATATCTATATCTATATCTATATCTATATCTATATCTATATCTATATCTATATCTATATCTATATCTATATCTATATCTATATCTATATCTATATCTATATCTATATCTATATCTATATCTATATCTATATCTATATCTATATCTATATCTATATCTATATCTATATCTATATCTATATCTATACTAATATTATAAAGAGGAAAACTTTGTATTTTTGTATTTTTGTATTTTTGTATTTTTGTATGTATTGAAATAACTCAAAAACTACTGGGCCGATTTAAAAAAATCTTTCACCATTAGAAAGGTAATTTATCTGTGAGTAACATAGGCTATATTTTATTATTACTAATGTTTAGGAACTATTAATAAACAGCGTGTTTCTGGACGCCGGCGTTAAAAATTCACTAAACTTTAACTTTTCTCGGCTTACGCTGCCTAAACCGTTAGAGGTATATAAAAATGATGTATGAAAGAATTGTAGATCTCAAAAAGTTCTTCAGAAAAGTCCGCGATAGCATATATCTATCTTTAACGGTTTTCTTACAATAATCACTTTTTTGTTTACAAAATGAATTAAAAAACTCACGCTATTTGCAGTGTTCTTTTATTGGTTTCAGTATTAATCCTTATCCAAATAAATGCCTTCGTTGCCAGGAGAATTTAATGTAGAACAAAATTGCCCTTTACAGTATTTAAATTGGACAAATAGTTTAGAAGATATCGCGAACACAAACAATAAGGATAACCGAAAAATCAGCTCACAAACTACCGGGCTTAGAAATTTGAAATCTTGCATCGGTAGATTTCTGTTATTACGTACATAGATTACTACTAAGTTAATAGTTTTGGTAATAGGTTGAAAAAAAGGGCGAACGTAATAGGTTATATTTGTAATTTCATATGAAATAAAAAAAAATCGACAATCCGACAACAGTTGTGCGATAGTTAAATCAAAACCCTACTTTTAATATTATAAACATTTATTTATCTAGTGTAGTATTTAGTAGTTTAGTTAGACCAAAGACGACTTTAATATATTTTCAAGTAAATTTGTTTTTAATATCAGCAAGCAAAGACAGATTGACAGATCGTATACAAGTCGACTTGATACTAACAAATATTGGTATTTGCAATATGTGTAGATGTTTATAACGTGGGTTTCTACTGAAGTAACCTGTACATGTTGGTAGAAAAACATGTTGATATCTTTCATTTCCTTCTAAAAATATGAGACAACTATTACGAGTGTAACGTCAGAGAACTTTAGGTCGGACCAAAGAGATTTGAAAATATATAGAGGAGGCTGCTACTACTACATTTAAAACATTTTTCACATAATCTTACTAACGCTATCTATTGATAGCCTCAAAACCACATGTTAATATTATTAATTGTCTAGTTTTATTTTATAACAAAAGTTGAAACTTATTATAATTTTATAAAATGTTTTATTACATGTCAATACAAGGACACAAGGCACTAAACTTGACAACTGACATAGTACCTTTCAGAGAAAGTACCGATGAAAAAGATTTGTTCACTATGCCTCGTCTATATATTTCTTAAACGTCTTTGGGTAGGATATGTAGAGTCAGCAAAATATAGCAAAATAATTCTACAATAACGATGACATTGCGTTATGACATTCCATATTATTGCCACATCACGAATATATAAATGGTCATCATAAAATATACTTCTAACATATAAAAATATATTCCAAGTAATCGTGTGTCGTTAAAAGACTATATCGTGGAAAATGTATTAAATGCTGCGTTAGTTGGCACGTGAATTGATTGTAGTTACATTTGTATTAAAGCATGATAAAGAACATAAAAAATATTTGGCACAGTTGCATACAGGCTATGCATGTCATCTACAAGCATGCAATTAGCTAGCATTGCATTATTTATTGACTAGCTTTCGCCCGCGACTCCGTCCGCGTGGGATTAAAGACAAAAGACAAAAGTGAGCAGCCTATGTGTTCTTCCAGACTATCCTCTACATCTATACCAAATTTCATCGAAATGTGTTCAGAGGTTTAGGCTCCAACCTCTAACAAACATCCATCCATCCATTGTAATATAATATTAGTAAGATTTAATAATCACATGAATGACTTACAGCATTATTAGCCTAATTAACTAGTTTACGGAAAGCCAATAAGTTTTCACTTATTGTAATCTTATAACAGACTAGCTGTTGCTCGCGACTTCGACCACGTGATATTAAAAAATAAATAAACAATATAGATAACCTGTGTTAGTAACTGCTAACGTAGCTTTTTAATGGTGAACGAATTTTTGAAATCGGCCTATTAGTTTATGAATTATTTCAATACATACAAAAATTCAAAAATACAAATCTTTATAATTTTAGTAGAAATAATTTTTTAGTAAAGTTAAGCAAACAAACAAGTACTACAGCTAATTACTAATAGTTAACAATATAAAGTATTTAACATTAGAAATAAAAAAAAAAAAAAGAAACATACGGACGAATTGAGTACCTCCTTCTTTTGGGAAGTCGGTCAAAAAGTCAAGAGCTAAGCGGATTTTCGACTTGAACACACACGTGAATGGATCTACACGTAAATTGTGCTGCCTACAGATGTTATAGGAGCTTGCACTTAGTATTGTGCGATTGTTACAGCAAAATTGCATTTTGTTCCAGCTACGAGTATACAAATTGAGATAGCATGGGATCTCAAAGGTCAGGTAAGTTGTAGATTTAGATATTGTTGTCTCTATTCTATTAACGGGATTGAAAGGGACGACAGCATGTACTCGTAATTACATATCATATCACGTCACGAGATTTACGGTTAACGTAAATAATTGTTGTTGTTAATCTATTGAAATAATTGAATAATATAATGAATCAGTATGGAATCATTCACGTTTTACATTCATGTGAAAGTTTTTCTTTATTATAAATAAGATTACGTACTCGTTAATCAAAATATTTCATTTATAGAACGGTAATTGAAAATCTATTGACAAATTCGATAAAATTTCTTAAAACGTACACTTATACTGGATTTCTGAAGTTCCAGTTTATTTCATTACTAGCTTTTGCCCGCGACTCCGTCAGCGTGGAGTTAAAAAAAAAACAAAAGTAAGTAACCTATGTGTTCTTTCAGATTATCCTCTACATCTATGCCAAATTTCATCAAAACCCTACAAAGGCTTTAGGCTACAAACTCTAACAACTATCCATCCATTTATCTAAATTTTCGCATTTATAATATTAGTATGAAGTATGATTAGTGGCCACTGTATGCTTTTCACTACTTAATAATTGATTTTTTATAATTCATGAGAAATCTTTCAATTTCTGCCTGTTTCCACGAGGCGTTGCTCACACGGCATTGCGGCAACAGTGGAAATAGCATCTAACACCAAGTTATCTAAGTTCAAAGTCATAAACACAATGTTAGCGACTAGCGGAACTGAAAGTTTCTCCGTCTTCTAAAACTTCCATAGAGGTCAACTAATTGACGTTACTGATAACACAATCAGTGCTGATGTTTGACATTGAATTAATAAATTGCCACTTCCATTCGCTCTATTAATGTAAACTGTTAATTAGGGACAAATGTGTCTTCTCACTGGCAAAACATTAACGTAAAACATGTTGTGAACTTAGTTTTGTCAGAGAGATTAAAATATAGTTACTTGATGTCGCCTGCAATTCTCTCGCGGAATTAATAAAGCCTAAATAATAGCCTATGTTTTTCAAGACTATGTTCTATATTTATGCCAAATTTCAGCGAGATATGTACATAGGTTAAACTGTTCTTGAATTACGTAGTAACAAACATCTATCTAACCTTCCCATTTATGATATTAGTAAGAAAGATGTTACCCCTGATAAGAAAGCTGATCTATACTTCTATACTAATATTATAAATGGAAAGATTTGTATATTTGTATATATAGAAACAACCCAAAAACTAATGGGCCGATAGCAAAAATCTTTCACCATTAAATGCTACGTTTCACTGAGTAACATAAGCTGTACTTTTTATTCTTAATATTTTTTTATTCTTAATTTCACGCGGATGAAGTAGCGAGCAACAGCTAGTCTATACTAATATTATAAAGAGGAAAACTTTTTTGTTTGTAATGAATAGGCTCAAAAACTACTGGGCCGATTTTAAAAATTCCTTCTCGATTAAAAAGGTAATTCATCTGTGAGTAACATAGGCTACATTTCTTAATTTCTTTTTCATTATTTTTAAATTTCCCGCGGACAGAGTTAAGAGCCACAGCTAGTTCTTTGTAAATCGATTTAGTAGTTGTTGACTTTAATTACCACCGATGATTTAAAATTTTCTGCATTAGATTGTCATATATTTAACACATTTAAACTAACTGATCTTCGATTAGCTAGTGTTTTAAGAAGAAAACAATACAAAGTAAGATTTCTAGATTGCAATAAAAGTTATAAAATCTTATTACGAAATCCTTGTGCTGTAAGGCGTAGTTCAGTTCAGTGCTCGCCTTATCGCATCCACACATCGTAAATTTATACTGAAGTGTGGAAACTTATACACACTACGAGTACACTTCAGTGATCGCTGACCAACTTACGTCTCTATAGTCGAATACAATCATCACTAGCTCACTATATATCCACTAAGGGACTCGGAACTTATCCTGAGTAAGGGACGACAAGGTTATAGTCAACCACGCTGGCCTACTGCAGGTTGGTCGAATTCAATAAAACGAGCAATTATAACTTATTGACAAAGAATCGAAAAATCTAAAATACTATATTAAGGACAACTCTACCTCTCTAGATCTAGCCTAAATTATTGACTGTCCTTTAGAGCAAGAGTCAATATTGAGAAAAAAATACAAACAAATCGAGTACATCCTTCTTTTGGGAAGTCGGTGAAATATAGCTAAGAGCTGTTGGTCTGAGATATCTATAAGTTAAAATGTTGCAGATGTCATCATCATCCCGAAATGTCGGCGCAACAGGTTTTTGACCTTCACATAACTCTATCATCCATCATCAGTCATCACTCCCTTCTTGATCATGTCACCTTTCACGTAATCCATCCATCTCTTTATGTGTCCTATATTATTTACAGATGTAAGTGTGTCAACCAGCACTGGTCCAGCGTTAACAAACTGGATGTGGTGTGGATATATGAGATGCAAAAATGTTACAAATATATTTCCAATTCGTCGCTTAAGTTCATAGAGGTCAATAACAAATGTGTCGATAAAGTTATTTTTTTGTTTAAAATATATGTGTCACGAAATATCTAGATATCTATCGAGAGCATAGTATGTTGTTTTGGGTTGATGTAATCTAGTGCACTTTGGATTTTTTAAATACTGACCAAAGTCATTAGATTATGAGTATATTTTTTGGCTCTAGTTATCTCTATTATATCCGTTCAAATGTGACCTATTATCAGTGCACAGGTTTGCCGATGACGTTCCCTTCAGAACAGGCCCTAAATGAAATTTTATTGAAAACTAGCTTTTGCCCCGCGAATAAAAAAAAAACAAAAGGAAGTCTATGTGTTCTTCCATACTATCGTCCATATCTATGCCATATTTCATCGAGATCCGTTCAGCGGTTTGCTACAAACTCTAACAAACATCCATCCATCTTAACTTACGCATTTATAATATTAGTAAGATTATTAAGGAATTTCGTGATACAACACATCTGATGATTCGGTGCATGGTTTACTAAGGTCTTATCTATATCTATACTAATATTATAAAGAGGAAAGATTTGTATTTTCATATGTATTCGATTCACGTAAAAACTACTGGGCCGATTTTAAAAATTCTTTCACCGTTAGAAAGGTAATTTATCTGTGAGTAACATAGGCTATATTATTAATTTCACGCGGGCGAAATTGAGTTCTCAATATATATATATATATATATATATATATATATATATATATATATATATATATATATATATATATATATATATATATATATATATATATATATATATATATATATATATATATATATATATATATATATATATATATATATATATATATATATATATATATATATATATATATATATATATATATATATATATATATATATATATATATATATATATATATATATATATATATATATATATATATATATATATATATATATATATATATATATATATATATATATATATATATATATATATATATATATATATATATATATATATATATATATATATATATATATATATATATATATATATATATATATATATATATATATATATATATATATATATATATATATATATATATATATATATATATATATATATATATATATATATATATATATATATATATATATATATATATATATATATATATATATATATATATATATATATATATATATATATATATATATATATATATATATATATATATATATATATATATATATATATATATATATATATATATATATATATATATATATATATATATATATATATATATATATATATATATATATATATATATATATATATATATATATATATATATATATATATATATATATATATATATATATATATATATATATATATATATATATATATATATATATATATATATATATATATATATATATATATATATATATATATATATATATATATATATATATATATATATATATATATATATATATATATATATATATATATATATATATATATATATATATATATATATATATATATATATATATATATATATATATATATATATATATATATATATATATATATATATATATATATATATATATATATATATATATATATATATATATATATATATATATATATATATATATATATATATATATATATATATATATATATATATATATATATATATATATATATATATATATATATATATATATATATATATATATATATATATATATATATATATATATATATATATATATATATATATATATATATATATATATATATATATATATATATATATATATATATATATATATATATATATATATATATATATATATATATATATATATATATATATATATATATATATATATATATATATATATATATATATATATATATATATATATATATATATATATATATATATATATATATATATATATATATATATATATATATATATATATATATATATATATATATATATATATATATATATATATATATATATATATATATATATATATATATATATATATATATATATATATATATATATATATACATATATATGGACGAATTGAGTACCTCCTTCTTTTGGGAAGTCGGTCAAAAAAAAGCTAGAAACAATAATTTTAAGACGATCACAAAACAGTTCCTAATTGCATCAAATATGATATTAAGGCTAAAGAGCATATAATGGCGTGAGAAGGTAATAATTGTAAAAAGTTTAAAGAACGTGAAGAGATACGTCAATAATCTACGAAAAATATAGTCGATAATAGAGATGAAGAACAAACTATTTGAAAAATGAAAACTTGCTGCAAGACATAAGGACCACGTAAGGAAATCATGAGAATTATACATTTAAAACCAATGTTATCATAATTCATAGTAATTATTCATAAACTATTTGAATAATAAAAAAATACCGATTACAAAACAGTCTATAACGATGACTTTCAAATTCGAATTTCGAACGCTGTTGAATCAAGGAGGTTCTCATTTTTTCTTTTTAAATATTCCATGATTTGATTCAACCATAGACAATGCAAATGGCGACGGGTACGAATCAAAACAGGGGGATAAAACAATGCAGTGTTACGTCGCTCGGTTCCCATCAATACAAGTTCCCGCTCTTTATTATCCAAATAAGCTTTATGAATATAAAAACTAAACGATCATTATAAATGGATATTACTTTAAAACAATCGGCACGTTAGAACGTTAGATTACAAAGGCTGGTGGAGCCAAAACATATCGGGCGAATCACATTTCTATTGTTGGTTGATTCACTATTAACAAAGATTGAAAATTATGAGAATAAATAATATAAAATCATATTTTGCTGTGTACTAGAATCTTACTAATATTATTAATTCAAATATAGACAGTGTAGGAAACATCGTACTTCAACCTGAACATATCGGTGAAGAAATTCACAGATATGTATCAAGTCAACCCGCAATGGGTTAGCGTGGTCTATGGCCTAGTCACCTCTAACCTCCCAGCTCATTGGAGACTTATAGCTGATTATTGTTTTAATGGATGGATGTTTGTTAGCATAACTCTAGAAAGATTGAACAGATTTGAATATAGATTATTTATGGAATAGACTATAAACTTGTTCTTTTTTTAAATTCACACAACGAATAGGAAAACGGTTATTTAATAGATATATAATATATATACTAGCTGTTACCTTCATCCGCATGGAATTATGAAAATTTTACTTTATTGTTAAAATTTGTCAAATTATCAATTGCAAATGTCAAAATGACATGACATGACAAACCTTAGCAATCTTGCTTCCTTGATGTTGGCAGCAACTTATGGTCTCTTTCCGACATTAGGGCTTTTATCCAAAATATTTACCCCCTAAGTTTAATGGCGTGGAAATATATAGCCTAAAGCGTGACGTAGGTGTAGGGCTTTTTATTAAAAAAAGAATTATTCAAAATAACGCTGTAATTGCTGACATCTTAGGTAACAAAGAAGTGTGTGTTTACGCTTTATTATAATAGTATAGAAGTATAGATATAGATTATACAAAATGTAAGTTATTGCTTTTACTAAATGTTATATCAACGTCTTCCGTTTAGATTTACATTACATCGAAAATGTTTTTTTCTACATTCATATCTCATAATATTTTTTTTGTAACCGACTTGACACCATTTATACAAGGCTTTAAAAGGGTAAGGGCAAAAAGGTCTACAGCAATAAAATATTTAAAAATTTTTTTTAAAAAGTTCATTGATAATTAGTCGAGAATCTCTTTTTATCAGTGTTACTTACATCTTAATATTTTAATGTGATAACTTAGAGTAAGTAAACAGCCAGTTATATCATGTACCCTTAACTTAGCGGTTAGAATGCTTAGTTAATAAACTATGAGCAACAGGCTCAGATAAATATTACATTTTTACAACTTTTACCTATATATCAAACTAGCTATTCCCGTGCGGTTTCATCCGCATGAAGTTATAAAAACTTTATTTTATTGTTTACATTTGTCAACTTCTCAATTGCAAATGTCAAAATTACCGTTACCTTGCCTTGCTTCCATAATATTGGCTTGTAGTTTATGGTCCCTTTCCCACATGAAGGTTTTTGTTCCAATTTATTTACCCCCTAAGTTTAATAGCGTGAAAATATATAGCCTAAAGCGTGTCGTAAGTGTAGGGCTTTTTATTAAAGAAATAATTATTCAAAAATATGCTATGATTGCTGACATCTTACGCCACAAAGTATGGTGTGTTTACGCTTTATTATAATATATTAGTATAGAAGTATAGATATTTAATAAGTATGTTTGACACAAATAAAACAAAAATGTTGACCGGATGAAGTAACGTAATCTAACAGTGGGCTTCTATTGCCGACTTCTTTTAAACATCTCTATCATTATCTATGAAAAGAAATGAACCAACATTTATTCTAGCAGTGGAAGCCCACTGTAATTATTTTATCTAAGTACAGCATTGTCTCTACGCATGTTATAAAATCATAACAGAAAATAAAATGCATGACGAAAACGAATTCCAAAATCGTATATCGTACGTGCCTTTCGCTTTGAGTTTAGCAAAACCCTGCACTGATTTGTAAAAAACATTGGCATCTCTTACATCCTAGTTCGTAAAAGAGAGACAACACGTGTCACAGTCGAAACCAACAGAATTTAACGAGTATCGCACATGTGCGGGTACAGTCAGCAGCAGCCAGTGTTTGTTGAATGTTACAATTCCGTTGGAAGTTTTGTTTGAGGTGTCGGTACATTGTAACAGGAGCTATGAGCTAAGTGTCGTCAAATTACAATACAAGGCACTTATAATACTTTTAATGATGATTTTGCGATTGCGAAAGTGAATACGCAAATTCAGCATTTCGCTTCATTGGAAACGTGTAATGCAATTCAATACTTGTATTGCAAATGTTTTTAAAACTTTAAAATTAAAAACAGCTCTGATAAATTCTCGGATCACAAATACGTTCTCAAGAAATTTATTAAAGATGTCTATTTTGTGATAGGAAATTTTCTAAATCAGTTTGTAGGCATTGGAATGTTATTGGCAGTCATTATCGGTCGTAAGGCGAACTAATTATCTAAAGCTATCAGAATAACTCACCTTCTTATCTTAAGTTGCCGTCGACCACCGATAAAAGCGCCAGTCCCGAAAGCGTACAGTATCACAGAACAAACACTTCGCCAGTCTCGGGAGTACACAATCGATTTACAGCGATTTTTTATTAGCAGAACGAGCTAGTAGCGTTTCAAAACATAAAATGCGTGATAAGCGTTATTCTGTTGATTATGTTTACAAGTTAGCGGCACACGAGACGTCCGGACGACGCGGTGGACGACTTGAGAATGCGATTTACCACTGCGCGCGTGACTCCTTGATGTTGAGTTGCGCTTGAGTCGAATCGCCTTTACCATGAAACGTTCGATCTATTATTCGATCGAATTTTTCAATATTAAAAATAATTGATTTTACTAATATTATAAATGTGAAAGTTTAGATGGATGTTTGTTAGAGTTTGTAGCCTAAACTGCTGAACGGAACTCGATGAAATTTGGCATGTAGAGGATAGTCTTTAAGAACACATAGGCTACTCATTTTCTTTCTGTTTAATTCCACGCGGACGGAGTCGCGGGCGAAAGTTAGTTAATATTTAAATTTCAAATTCTTAATTTGTAGCAGTAGGTTTCATGCTGACAATACATACTGTCCGAAAGACACTTAAAATTTTAATGTAGAGATGCATATTTAGTTTTCACGTAATAAATTGTGTTCTATTCCAAAAAAATAATCTCTTTTGGAAGATTGAAAGTTAGGGCTTTTAAAGTGTATTTAAATACGTTCAATAGCCAATATCGTAATAATAGAAACAGTGTCTACTAATTATAAATAATTTATATCTATCTGTATTGGCATTCATTTACTAATTAGTGGTATCAAAGCTCGAGTCCTAATTTGTTTGAACGATAAAGTAATTGGGAAACAATAAAGTATAGATTAACACACTCTACACAAATTCAAAAGAATAATAAAAATTACTACAATAAGAAATATATACGCTTTTTATAATAAGTTTTCTTAACTTATACAAAAAAATTCACGTGATAACCTTAAATTTTTTGTTAATTTAGTTTAAATCATAACTTTTTTCTTTTCTCAAGTATAAATTTAAATAAAGCTAACGTTTGTATGTCGATAGCTTAGCGTTATTTCCGCGACGGGATATCATGGTAGGGGTCGCTTTCGGTCAGGTCATCGAAGGCATCAAGTGGCATGGGGTTGTATTACATGACCGTTTTTGTTAATGTCACACAAAAAATTATTGCTTCAAACCGTTGCATAAGGCACGAAGTTACTTCATGCAAATATTCGTTAATGATTTTTTTTTGTATCCTTAATGCGTAAATGAGAATAAATATGTATGTTTTGTTAGAAGTTTGAAGTTGTTTTTTCTGGAATAATTAGCATATTTAAATAATTTTGATAACGGAAACTCATCGTGAATTAGTAAAACCTAGCCGTTACTGTTTTTACTTATCTATCGATAATGCTATATTGTACGACGCCTGTTCTGGCTTTGATAATTCGTACAAAATAAATTTTGCTGCTATAATTTCCGCAGGCGCTCCACCAAAATAACTTCATTTTCAGTATACACTTTCGACATTTTAATTTCATTCTTGGTTTTAGGAAATCATTCTAACATAAGGCAATTGTTGCAATAACAAAATTTAATATGTTTCAAACTTACCAAATTCCAGTTTCTAAAATTAAGTCGATTGTTTCAGGGAGTTCCAACCGAAAGCCTGAAAATAAAATGTAAACATTTTAGAATTAAACAATTTAGCCTTATTAACTTATAACTAATAAGCCAAACAAATATTGACTTATGTTGTCCTGAACTGTAGAACTTGAATCTTATTTATCAAATTTTCCATAAGCGGTCTAAGAGATGATTTTAATGTTGATGAACTATTTTTAATATTATCCATAATTATCCATATTAAGTTTTCCCATGACTTCCCGACGTCCCCGTCGTCTACTCAATACCGTCAGATTATGTGACGTCATGAAGCCATCGGCAAAGTTTCTGCACACGTGTAAACAGAACTAGTGTTAAGAATATGAAATTTTACCATCAGAGATTATCCTTTGTATCACACTGGTCATGTCTGTTGCTTCTCCGGCGTAGAAATTTTCACCAATGTAGGGAGTTATACCTAAATCTATTCACTAGGTTGAGGAATATTATTAACTAGCTGTTCGACTGCGGCTTCATCCGCATGAAATGTCATTTGTGCATTTGAATTTTGACTCAAATGCACAAATGACAATTGCTTCCTTGATGTTGGCAGCAACTTATGTTCTCTTTCCCACATTAGGATTTTAATCCAAAACATTTACCCCCAAAGTTTAATGGCGTGAAAATATATAGCCTAAAGCGTGGCGTAAGTGTAGGGCTTTTTATTAAAAAAAGAATTATTCAAAAATATGCTGTAATTGCTGACATCTTAGGCAACAAAGAAGTGTGTGTTTACGCTTTATTATAATACTTAGTATAGAGTATAGATAAAAAAAATCGTCAGTTTTCAGTGGCCACGATAGGTATTGCCTAGTGTGGCCATCACACAGATAAACCTGAATAACAACAAATAGTAACTTAAGATACCAACTATTTAAAAAATATTTTATGTAGAATTTTAAGTTCTTGTCAAAAGTTTTTGATTTAATCCTTATTGTGTTGGATTTTTTTCATTTTTTATTTCAATAGCAAATATATGAAAGGATACATTCGAGCATATCTTGCAGGGTGGTGGGGTGGTCGGGCGGCGGGGGCGGGGGTGCTTGTGTGCGCGGCGCCACGGCCCGCAGCGTGTACGCCCGCACGTACTCCTTGCGTAAATCATGGAAGCGCGAGTAGTATGTCGGCAAATTGATCTCTTTACTGCAAGCTTCAGGATGAAGGCATTGTCTGAAAACAAATGAAAACATTATATAAATTAACTGTTCTACTTAGAGACATTAAGTGATAATTAAGTTAAAAGTTGATAAAACAATGCTAGCTTCTAGACTCGCTAGCGATCGACTTGACAGAGGACAGTGATCGTTGGTGCTCTATCGTGTAGGAGACAGAATCTCTTTGGGTGCAGTCACTATTTACTAGCTTTCGCCCGCGACTCCGTCTGCGTGGAATTAAAAAAAACATAAATGAGTATCCTATGTGTTCATCCAGGCTACCCTTTAGGTCTATGCCAAATTTCAAGATCTTCCGAATCACAAACTTTCGCATTTATAATAATAAACGAGTATCAGTAAGATTCATACGAGGACAGTATCACTGTTCTGTAATCGTGTGAACAAAGCACTCTAGCATTTTATACTGTGGCAATACTGCTCTATACTACTGGTCTGTCTAATAAAGCATTGTTTTAATGAAGACGTACACAGAGCAGTACTTGTTTACAGTAAGCGAACGTTCACAATGCAAGTACTGTTCTATCTACTGCTCTGTTGATTTAATATGAGAAATTCACTAATTTTTAATTACTATTATAATTTCATAACAAAAGCTAACTAAAGTACCTTATGTAAGACTACACTTGTAAAATAAATATATTTTCAATATTATACTCTTTTTTAGTGATAACTCAAAATTATATGCATGAATTTTTGAGGTTAAAAAGTTTTTATGATATGTTACGTTTAAAAAAATAAAGTTTCAAATATAAAAACATTATTCCAGGGTTCGATAAAATGTCTTTAAAATGCCTGTTGAGAAATATTGCAAGTAATGTATATTGCAGCGAATAAAGATTTTGATATTGAATGTTATATCAGCTATCGCGGCATGAACGAGGTTTTTTATTTCACTTGCTTATGTTAAAAATTACGAAGATACATTTGTTTTTTGCATATTGAATAAGATTGTTTTTTTCTGAGACGACCTTCGTTATGTGCAAAGGTAATTTACGGAGTTTATTTACACTTTTTATCGAACAAAATATATCACAACATAAGGCAAAAAAATTTAATTAAGCAATAAATAATTCTCTGAAATATAAAAAGTGTAAAGTGTACAGCTATGATTACGTAAAATTTAGTCGTTTTTATTTCACTAGATGGCGTTGATTTTAATTTTTGAATCAAACTTATACTTGTCATCCTGGGTTAATCTTTTGCTATTGGAAAATTAGCTGCCGTAAAAATATTATATCCAGTCAAAATCATCATTTCGTGTATTGATATGTTAATTAGTATGGAAGTTAATTCTGTCCCTATCATGGAGTAAAAGTAGCA
Source organism: Papilio protenor (assembly GCA_029286645.1). Taxonomy (NCBI): domain Eukaryota; kingdom Metazoa; phylum Arthropoda; class Insecta; order Lepidoptera; family Papilionidae; genus Papilio; species Papilio protenor. The sequence goes on along the minus strand of JAGSMZ010000016.1, from coordinate 3,678,083 downwards.
TCTATGTATAACTTAAATACTTTAAAAACGTCCAAAATAACCCAAGTTAACCTTGATTGTTAAATATTGTATTGTAGTCTGTTTGGTGTAGGGTGACCATGTTTTTTAGATTTAGGGACATTTCCAAATCACTTCTATATCATTAAAATAATAAATTATAACAATTTTCATGTTGTGATACCCTCTCAAGGATATCAATTTTCATAAAAAAAATCTTTTGAGATACAACTTATTAGGACCAATTTGTATATATGTTCATGATTAAACCACTCGTGTATATAATTTGAACAAAATAACCAATTAACTTCCGTCTTTGGACTTGTAATTTTGTTTAAATTTTGGTAGACAGTTCATCATCATCAACTTGCCCTTATCCCTTATGGAGGGTCGGCACAGTATGTGCTGCTCTTCCATACATCTCTATCAGCCGTCATATCTGAATCCACTCCTTTCTTAAGCATATCCTCTTTCACACAATCCATCCATACTTTCTTCGGTCCAAATTTTGGTCGAAAGTTACCTGTACAATTGATTAATCATGATGTTCAACAATATACCGTCACCCTAACTGCAGTGACCTTTGCCACATCGCTTGGGAAATGTCTACGCTTAATATTCACCGGATATAAACAATCCAATAGCGTTTCCATTGTTTTATAAAAAAAAAATCAAAAGGAAGACGCATTTAAACTCTCTAATTAATGGTAAGCTAAAGAAAGATGTTAATCAAGGTTTTTTATGAATTCAAATAGAATTGTACAAGAATCATATCGATCAAAATATCTTCCACTTAATTATAAAAATGTAGCTTTCGCCCGCGACTCCGTCCGCGAGGAATGTAAAAAAACAATAAGACGCTTGTGTTCCTCTACATCTATGTCAAACTGCAAGATCCGTTCAACAGTTTAGGCTTCAAACTCTAACAAACATTCATCTAAATTTTCACATTTATAATATTAGTAAGATTAATTAATAAGATGCATATTATTAGATCATTGTGTTTAGAAAAAAGTAAATGACACATTTTTATTACACAAAAACATTACACAATAATGTTATTTTAAAGCTTTTATTTGTTAATATTCATCATGATCATCATTTTTTTTTTAACGTAAATAAACCAGCGCTTGACCTCGCCTCCACCTAAGTTAAGTGAAGACGCTGCCGAAGGATAGAGCGCGATCATCCTCCTTATTCTACTCCCGTAGTGGCGCAACAGGTTTTTGTCCTCCACATAACTCTATCATCATCTCAGTCATCACTCTCTTCTTGATCATGTCACTTTTTACGCAATCATTTCATTTGTTAATATTAAAGAATGAAATGTATTTTTTTCAATACAACTGACAAAATAATGATGTGAATGTAATAATAATGGATGTTTATTATTAATTTAAATCATCCTTGTTTAGAATTAAGTAATACTATTCGGAAGATAAAATTATCCGTGTTCACGATATAGAAAGTCACGATTTACGCCATATTAAATATTTCAATGCTATATTAAATGAAGCAGTGACGTGCGTCGAGAATGTTCTAATGTGATTGTCGAGTCACGATCTGATAAATGTCGGTCACTTGATGTCTAAAATTTTTATGCATTTACGATTATTAAGTCCCTTTCTCAATACCACCCTTTTGTTATAAGGAGAGGATGGGAAGAGGAAGTGGATTTGACGGCGGAGGAGATGCATAGGAACGGGAAGTGTCCTCTTTATGTGCGTCTCCTCCTCCGTCGGATAAGGGTAGGCAACGCATCTGCAATTGCGGATGTCTATCTATGGGCAGCGGTCGCGTCGCCATTTTGGCTGATTCAGGTGGCCGGTTGCTCGTTTGCCACCTTATGTTATGAAAAAAAAAACGATATTAGCGATATTTCCTATATCTATACTAATCGCAATATAATAAAGAGCACATCTTTGACTAAACTATCGCACAACTGTTGTGCGAAACTGTTTAGTTGCACAACTAAAAATCGAGTAGTGTGCGCACCTATATAAGCTCATAGGAATCAAAACGAGACTAAACAGTTGTGCGATAGTTTAGTCAAAGTTGTGCGCACGCTTTTAATAGACATTTTGGAGTCGTTGAAATTCGAAGAAAAGCTTTCAAAAGCAGATCAATTTAAATTTTAACGAATAAAGTAATTTTTATTTTATTAGTTACTAGCTTTCGCTCACGACTCCGTCCGCGTGGGATTAAAAAAAACAAAACTGAGTAGCCCATGTGTTCTTCCCGACTATCCTCTATATCTATACAAATTTCATCAAAATCCGTTCAGTCGTTTAGGCTATAAACTCTAACAAACATCCATCCATCCATCCATCTAAACTTTCGCATTTATAATATTAGTAAGATTAATTAATAAGATGCATATTATTAGATCATTGTGTTTAGAAAAAAGTAAATGACACATTTTTATTACACAAAAACATTACACAATAATGTTATTTTAAAGCTTTTATTTGTTAATATTCATCATGATCATCATTTTTTTTTTAACGTAAATAAACCAGCGCTTGACCTCGCCTCCACCTAAGTTAAGTGAAGACGCTGCCGAAGGATAGAGCGCGATCATCCTCCTTATTCTACTCCCGTAGTGGCGCAACAGGTTTTTGTCCTCCACATAACTCTATCATCATCTCAGTCATCACTCTCTTCTTGATCATGTCACTTTTTACGCAATCATTTCATTTGTTAATATTAAAGAATGAAATGTATTTTTTTCAATACAACTGACAAAATAATGATGTGAATGTAATAATAATGGATGGTTCTTATTAATTTAAATCATCCTTGTTTAGAATTAAGTAATACTATTCGGAAGATAAAATTATCCGTGTTCACGATATAGAAAGTCACGATTTACGCCATATTAAATATTTCAATGCTATATTAAATGAAGCAATGACGTGCGTCGAGAATGTTCTAATGTGATTGTCGAGTCACGATCTGATAAATGTCGGTCACTTGATGTCTAAAATTTTTATGCATTTACGATTATTAAATCCCTTTCTCAATACCACCCTTTTGTTATAAGGAGAGGATGGGAAGAGGAAGTGGATTTGACGGCGGAGGAGATGCATAGGAACGGGAAGTGTCCTCTTTATGTGCGTCTCCTCCTCCGTCGGATAAGGGTAGGCAACGCATCTGCAATTGCGGATGTCTATCTATGGGCAGCGGTCGCTTCGCCATTTTGGCTGATTCAGGTGGCCGGTTGCTCGTTTGCCACCTTATGTTATAAAAAAAAACGATATTAGCGATATTTCCTATATCTATACTAATCGCAATATAATAAAGAGCACATCTTTGACTAAACTATCGCACAGCTGTTGTGCGAAACTGCTTAGTTGCACAACTAAAAATCGAGTAGTGTGCGCACCTATATAAGCTCATAGGAATCAAAACGAGACTAAAATAGGTTGCGATTAGTTTAGTCAAAGTTGTGCGCACGCTTTTAATAGACATTTTGGAGTCGTTGAAATTCGAAGAAAAGCTTTCAAAAGCAGATTAATTTAAATTTTAACGAATAAAGTAATTTTTATTTTATTAGTTACTAGCTTTCGCTCGCGACTCCGTCCGCGTGGGATTAAAAAAAAACAAAATTGAGTGGCCTATGTGTTCTTCCCGACTATCCTCTATATCTATACCAAATTTCATCAAAATCCGTTCAGTCGTTTAGGCTACAAACTCTAACAAACATCCATCCATCCATCTAAACTTTCGCATTTATAATATTAGTATGAAGTATGACTAGTATGATTACTTATTTTAACAGATTGAATATGTTTAATAAGTCCTTGTCGAACTCACAATCAGTTTAGTGTTACTTAAACATTCCCTTAGTGCAGTAATAAAAGGTACTTTCTAATATATTCTAAGAAATTAGAATAAGTTGTTCTTTCTTATCACCTTTCTATTCGCTGCTAAATGATTATTATTCCTAAATTAGTTTCTCGCTTAGAGATATCATCAAATTTATATTAACTTAAAAAAACTAGTATTTTAGTTAATTGGTTGTTATTACCTCATTAAATATATACATTTCCTTTTTCCTCATCATTATTTTTTATTAAATCATTGGAGATTTTTATAAATAAGGTATTTTTATATTATAAGGTAAAAGAGCAAGCCTGAATCCGCCGAAAATGTCGAAGCGACCACTGCCCCTGCAATAGCGGATGCGTTCCCTACCCTTAATCAACGGAAGAGGAGATGGGCATAAATAGGATATTTCCCCCTTCCTACGCGTCACTCCACCGTCAAATCCACTTTTCCTTCCCATCCTTTCCTCTAAGAAAAGGGTGGAAAGGGAAAGGGACTAAAATAAGTAAAATTGAAATCTTCGAATTAGTCTAACTGTAGTTTGTATTGCCAAATGTACAAAAAACATTGCAATCTCTACTTTTAATGAGAAAGATAGAGAAGCAGTTGGAACCTACGGTTAGTCTCCGAGCATTAATACATAAAAATAATAAATATCGAACTCCTTTTGCATCAAACCGTTACTTATTTAACATATTAATAGCAATTCACCTCTATATGTAAACTGGAATTCAATTTAATACACGATCAGTCTTTAAATTTAAAATATGGCAACATTAAGTTAATTCAATCAAACTATATAAACAGAACATAAACTTTATCTAATCCAAAGTTATCAGATAAAAAGGTATTAAATACAAAACTTGCGTACGAGAAAAATTTAACTAAGCCCTCTATAGAACTTGAATTTTAACTAATCGAACTGACAAGTTAAAACTTTTTGCGTAGGCAAAATGTTAACTTACAGTGAAACTGTACAGTTTTCAAGCATCAATCTTGCTCAAGTATATTATTTTAACTGCAACAGTTAAAACTGGATATGTAGGCGGTTTAAAGACCTACAGTAAATTTAAATGCCCGAACTTTAGATTATATATTAATGCTGGGTTTCTAAAGTTCCCATTATTTTATCGTTACCTAGTTACTACCATTGTTAAGTTAACGTAAGTTCCAACGGAGTAAAACTCAAATTACGTAGTCCGTAACTTTATTTTATGAATCGAACCATAAGTACTATCGGATGGTTAAAAATTGTTCTGAAACCGGCCATAAAAGAACTATTTTTAGTCTACACATATGAACTTGCATCCGTTGATAGTTAACAATAGTCAAACGTCATTGATGCAATGACAAGACGCAAGCAATCCTCTTGTTATGTAAATATCACTTCAGATTATGCCGTATCTATTCAAATTATACTGAATAGAAAAATTTGTATTAAAAAAGATCTATTTTAAAACTACGAAGCATTACTACGAGTATGATGCCGGATGTCGAAAGATACGCATATGCAACCTAACCTATCATCCTCTCAGTGTCAGTCCCCTCTAAGGGGCGAGGCCTACTCATGTTGGTGACTACGCCATAGTCAACCACGCTAACCTATTGCGAGTTGATTTCACACATATCTTTGAATTTCTTCGCTGAAATGTGCAGGTTGCATCTCAGTGTATTCGTACATCGTAAGAACGTCGGGTAAATTATATACTAGCTTTTGACCGCGACTCGGTTCGTGTGGAATTTAAAAAAAAAAAACAAAAGCAGCATATATGTTCTCCCATATTATCCTGTACATCTCTACCAAATTTCATCGAAATCCGTTCAGCCGTTTGGGCTACAAACTCTAACAAACATCCATCCATCTGAACTTTCACATTTATAACATTAACTAGTATGAAGTATGATGTAATTCTAAAACCGAAAATCACATTGGTACTGCGGGATTCGAACCCAGGATCTATTGACTACAAGCGCTTAAACCCCTGAGCCACCGACGCTTTTAAACCTTCCTCAACCATAAATAAAATAAATGTTTTTTTTTTGCACGCGACATGAAAATACTGTTACAAATAATGTAATAATATTTCACTCAGTAATCTGTAAGAATATAATGATTGTAATAAACAATGTTTTCGATATTACATAACATTAATTTTGTTATATAAAATCGTCTATACATATAATAAGTATTCTTAATAGAAAATACATACATGTTACATGGTAATCTTTTACATCTTACTAATATTATAAATGTGAAAGTTTGGATGGATGGATGGATGGATGGATGTTTGTTAGAGTTTGTAGCCTAAAAGGCTGAACGGATCTGAATGAAATTTGGCATAGATGTAGAGGATAGTCTGGAAGAACACATAGGCTACATACTTTTGTTTTTTTTTAATACCACGCGGGCTAAAGCTAGTCTACTCATTAAATTGTAAAGATTTTTTATGTCACGTAAAACTTAAAAAACATAACATTCTTGATATATTTTAGACAAGAAATAACGCAATAAATCTTACTTAAGAACTGGACCCCTTCGAGGAAACACTTTCAAGGTATTACGTATCCTTTTATGGTGATAGGTTATACCACCAAAATCATTCTTACGTCATTACTTTGCTCCTAAAAACACGCACATACCTTTGACTAAATTATCACACAACTGTTTAGTCTCGCTTTGATTCCTATAAGCTTTTATGGAGATGCGCACACTACTCAATTTTTGTTGTCGCACAACAGTTGTGTGATAGTTTAATCAAATGTGTGCGCCTGCTCTATGACTTTCAAAACGTTCTGCAAATCGCATAAATTTCTCAGAGCCATTAATCTTTGACGATGATTTTATCAAGAGAACTATGCTTGTAAATATCGCAACGAAAAAGTTATAAGCCCGCTCTAAAATAAACTTTTAAACTCTACTGACATTTCTATCTAACTATTTTTATATTTCTAATACTGATGTTATAAAGAGGAAATACATGTATTTAACAAATATAGTCAAAAACTACAGAAATTTTAGTTAACTACACTATAAATGAGTAATATAGGCTATTATATTTAGCTGCTCTTAATACTTTTTGATATAAAAAAAAAAAAAAAACAAAAGCAGCCTATGTGTTCTCCCATATTATCCTGTACATCTCTACCAAATTTCATCGAAATCCGTTCAGCCGTTTGGGCTACAAACTCTAACAAACATCCATCCATCTGAACTTTCACATTTATAACATTAACTAGTATGAAGTATGATGTAATTCTAAAACCGAAAATCACATTGGTACTGCGGGATTCGAACCCAGGATCTATTGACTACAAGCGCTTAAACCCCTGAGCCACCGACGCTTTTAAACCTTCCTCAACCATAAATAAAATAAATGTTTTTTTTTTGCACGCGACATGAAAATACTGTTACAAATAATGTAATAATATTTCACTCAGTAATCTGTAAGAATATAATGATTGTAATAAACAATGTTTTCGATATTACATAACATTAATTTTGTTATATAAAATCGTCTATACATAAGTATTCTTAATAGAAAATACATTCATGTTACATGGTAATCTTTTTACATCTTACTAATATTATAAATGTGAAAGTTTGGATGGATGGATGGATGGATGTTTGTTAGAGTTTGTAGCCTAAAAGGCTGAACGGATCTGGATGAAATTTGGCATAGATGTAGAGGATAGTCTGGAAGATAGGCTTACTTTTGTTTTTATTAATACCACGCGGACGTAGTCGCGGGAGGAAGCTAGAGTACTCATAAAATTGTAAAGATTTTTTATGTCACGTAAAACTTAAAAAACATAACATTCTTGATATATTTTAGACAAGAAATAACGCAATAAATCTTACTTAAGAACTGGAACCCTTCGAGGAAACACTTTCAAGGTATTACGTATCCTTTTATGGTGATAGGTTATACCACCAAAATCATTCTTGCGTCATTACTTTGCTCCTAAAAACACGCACACACCTTTGACTAAATTATCACACAACTGTTTGGTCTCGCTTTGATTCCTATAAGCTTTTATGGAGATGCGCACACTACTCAATTTTTGTTGTCGCACAACAGTTGTGTGATAGTTTAATCAAATGTGTGCGCCTGCTCTATGACTTTCAAAACGTTCTGCAAATCGCATAAATTTCTCAGAGCCATTAATCTTTGACGATGATTTTATCAAGAGAACTATGCTTGTAAATATCGCAACGAAAAAGTTATAAGCCCGCTCTAAAATAAACTTTTAAACTCTACTGACATTTCTATCTAACTATTTTTATATTTCTAATACTGATGTTATAAAGAGGAAATACATGTATTTAACAAATATAGTCAAAAACTACAGAAATTTTAGTTAACTACACTATAAATGAGTAATATAGGCTATTATATTTAGCTGCTCTTAATTACTTTTTGATAATCTATATTTATTACTATATCTTTTTTTATTTCGCGCGGAATAAGTCGCTGGCAAAAGCTAGTCTTATAATTTACACTGTTTAAAACTTATGGAATTTATTGATACAACAGGCACCAATGTTTATACATCGTTTAGTTGAAATGCCGGCCTTTAGTGTGTTACTTGTGTGGACAGCATACGTAACGTTACCACACCCGTTATAGTAGGCGTTCACTTTTATATGGCCTAACCAAAGACTTTTAAAAATATAGACAAGGCATAGTGAACAAAATTTTTTTTTTCACCGGTACTTTCTCTGACAGGTAATATATCAGTTGTCAAGTTTATTGCCAACTCGTGTCCTTATAAAACATTTTACAAAATTATAATAAGCTTCATCTTATGTTATAAAAACTAAATAGTGTTACAAAATAAAATATAAAAATTGAGATATTATTCAATAACATCTATTAAGGCATTTAGGCATTTGGTTTAAATATAATCATACTTCATACTAATATTATAAATGTGAAAGTTTGGATGGATGGATGGATGGATGTTTGTTAGAGTTTGTAGCCTAAAAGGCTGAACGGATCTGAATGAAATTTGGCATAGATGTAGAGGATAGTCTGGAAGAACACTAGGCTACATACTTTTGTTTTTTTTTTTATACCACGCGGACGGAGTCGCTGGCAAAAGCTAGTCTACTCATAAAATTGTAAAGATTTTTTATGTCACGTAAAACTTAAAAAACATAATATTCTTGATATATTTTAGACAAGAAATAACGCAATAAATCTTACTTAAGAACTGGAACCCTTCGAGGAAACACTTTCAAGGTATTACGTATCCTTTTATGGTGATAGGTTATACCACCAAAATCATTCTTGCGTCATTACTTTGCTCCTAAAAACACGCACACACCTTTGACTAAATTATCACACAACTGTTTGGTCTCGCTTTGATTCCTATAAGCTTTTATGGAGATGCGCACACTACTCAATTTTTGTTGTCGCACAACAGTTGTGTGATAGTTTAATCAAATGTGTGCGCCTGCTCTATGACTTTCAAAACGTTCTGCAAATCGCATAAATTTCTCAGAGCCATTAATCTTTGACGATGATTTTATCAAGAGAAGTATGTTTGTAAATATCGCAACGAAAAAGTTATAAGCCCGCTCTAAAATAAACTTTTAAACTCTACTGACATTTCTATATAACTATTTTTATATTTCTAATACTGATGTTATAAAGAGGAAATACATGTATTTAACAAATATAGTCAAAAACTACAGAAATTTTAGTTAACTACACTATAAATGAGTAATATAGGCTATTATATTTAGCTGCTCTTAATTACTTTTTGATAATCTATATTTATTACTATATCTTTTTTGTTATTTCGCGCGGAATAAGTCGCTGGCAAAAGCTAGTCTTATAATTTACACTGTTTAAACTTATGGAATTTATTGATACAACAGGCACCAATGTTTATACATCGTTTAGTTGAAATGCCGGCCTTTAGTGTGTTACTTGTGTGGACAGCATACGTAACGTTACCACACCCGTTATAGTAGGCGTTCACTTTTATATGGCCTAACCAAAGACTTTTAAAAATATAGACAAGGCATAGTGAACAAAATTTTTTTTTCACCGGTACTTTCTCTGACAGGTAATATATCAGTTGTCAAGTTTATTGCCAACTCGTGTCCTTATAAAACATTTTACAAAATTATAATAAGCTTCATCGTGTGTTATAAAAACTAAATAGTGTTACAAAATAAAATATAAACATTGAGATATTATTCAATAACATCTATTAAGGCATTTAGGCATTTGGTTTAAATACAATCATACTTCATACTAATATTATAAATACGAAAGTTTAGATGGATGGATAGATGTATTTGTTAGAGTTTGTAGCCTAAACGGCTGAACGGATTTCGATAAAATTTGGCATAGATGTAGAGTATACAGATAGTCTGAAAGAACACATAGGCTACTCACTTTTTTTTAAAGCTCGTTAATTATATTAACATATGGTTTTAAGGCTAACAATAGATAACGTTAGTGAGATTATGAGAATAATGTTTCAAGCGAAGTATCAACTATGTCTCCTCTATACATTTTTTAATCTCTTTGGGCCTAGCAGTCGTACAGATGCTTTCATTGTCATAAAATACACAACATGGCACTTTCTATATCAATCAAGCTTAGAACGATTAATAGCATATGTGTTAAGCGACCATAACCCATAGACCTTTTATAAACAGAGAATGTGAGAGAAACGGGTAATTCTTTGACTTGAGACATTTAAAATTATCGAACTTGAGATTCCGGGCCCTGAAGACGCTTAGTATAAACCTCAAACTGAAAAATGTTATTTCATTTTCCTATTTATCTTATTCCCTATACTTACTTACACTGCCCATTCTTTTATGAAGACTTATCAAACTGTTACGCACCTGAGAGGCGGTTGTCCGTCCGTAACTAGCCTGAATAAAGGCGAGTGTGGATCAACTTGTAATGATCGAATGAATTCATCGAACTGAAACAAAAAAACAAACATTATTAATTGGGAGTTAAATTAAAAAGTTTACAGTTGTTACATAAATTAATTCATCATCTTCCTTATTATCCTACTCCCCTGGGGTCGGCGCGACAGTTTTTTGTCCTCGACATAACTCTATCATACGTTTTTTTTTTTTTTTATATTTGTTAAAGCAAGCGCTTGACCACGATCCCACCTGAAGGAAGTGACGATGCAGCCGAAAGATGGTACGCGCTAGCCTAATAGATGGCTGTTCACTCTCCTTTTGAAGTCATCTCCGTCATCAGTCTGTTCTTGATCATGTCACCTTTCACGCAATCCATCCATCTCTTTCTACGTCTACCTCTACCGGAGTACTTCCACATTCATAACTAACGTTCTCCTTGTTAATGCGATTCATTCCTCCTCATAACATGCCCATACCATGCTACAAAAGTTAATCTGTACTAATATTATAAAGAGGAAAGATTTGATTTGTTACTCAAAAACTACTGGGCCGATTTCAAAAATTCTTTCACCATTAAAAAACTATGTTATCAGTTAGTAACGTGGGCTATAGTTTTTATTATTTTTTGATTTCACGCGCACAAAGTCGCGAGCTAGTTAGTTTATTAAATTAGAGACATCGTAAAGCCGAAGAAATTATATTAATATAGCTTTATGTTATTACACTAGCTTTCACCCGCGATACCGTCCGCAGGAAATTAAAAAACAAAAGTAGCCTATGTGTTCTTCCAGACTATCCTCTACATCTATGCCTATCATCGAGATCTGTTCAGCCGTTTAGGCTCCAAACTCTAACAAACACGCATCTATCTATCCATCCATCCCAACTTTCACACGTAGAATGCTAGTAAGAAGTTTAGTAACTTGGTAGTGCAAATATTGTTACAATTTACAAAGTTTCGTACAAAAGTTGAAGTGTTGAACCAAAAAACATTAAAAATTAAGTCAAAAAGAAACAATATTATTACATACGTAATGTAATAAAATTACCTTAAACCAAGGGCAAAAGTAACAATCGTTTCCGACCTTCTATCAAAAACAAAACGACTTGCGATGTGAATTATTTGATAGAGGTAATGTAAATAACCACAATGACCTTTAATATTGCAACATACGTCACAAAATTCGATGTCAGAAGTTAGCCCTTGAATTACGAGTAAGCGAAACAAACACATACAAAAGCTGGAGGTGCGAAAGAGAAAGGAATATGTAATGAGTTTCTAGCGTCAATCACTGCGTAGTTCGTTGCTAACTTCAAGTAGTGCATTTACGACGTATAACATAAGGCCAGCTACACACTTTCAGTTTTAATTGAACTTTACCTACTTTTTTACTTTTAAACGTGTAGTTTTAAATAGTACATAGTAATTCTTTTTTTGTGACTTTTGTTGATCGATTGGTTTCGTTTTTTACTGAGATGTACGTAATAAATCAATTTGAATCTTAAGAGGTTATTAGTTGGTCAATTACGTGCTTTTTTTGGATATTAAATGCAAATAGATTTTTTGTGAATGAAGTTTGCAGTGACCCTATACCTGTGCAACTATATTTTGCTCTGCTATTTTTTGTGAGATCTTCCGATATTTTGTAACGGTGTTTATTCCTATAAGTTCTTTAAAGTTAGTTTATTTAAAAACAACAAATATGGTATACTTTATGACAACACTAGCTTTCGCCCGCGACTCTGTCCGGGTGGTATTAAAACAAAAGCAAGTAGCATATGTGGTCTTCCAGACTACCCTCTACATCTATGCCAAATTTCGTCGTTTTAAGAGATAAAAATATATTGCTTTTAATCAGACATATAGTCGAACAAGGAAATGTGGCCCGATGACAGAGACGCTGCTATCGCAGTAATTTATGTCATAAACTCATAAAATATGTTAAACATGCATAGACATAAAAATGGCATAAATGACAAAACAACTACACTACCAAAAGGAGCTTGAGATATTGACAGGAGAGCGCTAGTTTGGCTTATACCCACCGGGTCACATAACCCGGTCCGTCTATACTACTCAAATAGTAGAGAAAACACAGTAAATAAAAATATTGTAGTTTAATAGAACGGGTAAATAGATTGTGTGTACATGCACTCACAACTAACAATGCGCATATCAACTAATGCCACATTAATATTCTTTCTCAATGTTCACTCTGAGTGTAAAACAATTTATTTCTGTCACTTTCAATCACGAAACCCTGATAAAAGCAGCAACGTATACAAATTAATTTTGACATTACAAAATTACCTTTACCTCGTTTTATTACTTTTTCGGCGAATTGTGTGCTTGCTTAATGCACGAGAAATTAGATTGTGTTTTTTTACCGCGATCTATATTTTAACAGATAAAATCGGAGTAATTTTATGTAGAGTAATGTGTTCAATCTGTATGTTGCGTAATTCATTTGACCGTAACCTTTTTGATCTCTCCTAGTTTTTTTTTATAACTAATTTAAGGTGGCAAACGAGCAAGCGGCCACCTGAATCCACTAAAATGGAAAGCGACCGCTGCCCATAAACATACGCAATTGCAGATGCGTTGCCTACCCTTAATTGACGGAGGAGGACATGCACATAAAGAGGACATTTCCCCTTCCTACGCGTCTCCTCCACCGTCAAATCCACTTTTCCTTCCCCTCCTTTCCTCTTAAGAAAAGTGTGGAAAGGGAAAGGGACAAAAATTAGGCCTCCGGCACAACACTCATCAGGCGAAACGCGGAATTGCTTCCACTTCACGCCTGTCTTCTGTGTGGTCGTGGTATTGCACCGGGCGAGCCGGGCGAGTGTACTACAACTTTACCATACAATTTAATATTCATATTAAACTTTTAATTTTATGGCCACAAAATTCTCGATGATAGATGACTCTAGAAAGTATCATCTATGAATATTTAAAGACAGGACCTGCAAACCTCGCGCATTCATCTCTAATCATGACATTCACAGGTGTGATTGTAACCATTACACCTCCCCACGAATATTGGCGGAATGTATTACAAGGCGGAATGTGTCCGTTACTCCATAGTCAATGATTTCAACCACAAATGTCGAAAACCAACTAAACACTAATAAAAACTTGCAGTTTACATTGATATGTAGAACAATAATTTTATAGCCTTTTACAAAATATCTATATCCAAAGCGAAAATTATTTTTAACTGGCTGTATATTCCCGTTGTCTTTGCCTGCGCGAAAAAAAACAAAAATCCGAGCGCCATTTCTCCCAGGTATTCACTTCACAGTCGGCCGTCGAACCCATCGTCGTACAGTCGGTTACGCAAGCAACAGCATCCGGGATACAGTTAAGAACAGGTTCCCGGTTCCGGCACACGGCGCACCGTTCACTCGGCGTTTGTTGAGACATTCTTAGATGTCTAAAGCACCTGTAGACACCGTTGGAGCTTTAGCCAATGTCTAGCGGCATTATATTTCTTTACTAAACTAACAAATATACATACGAAAGTTAAGATGGATGAATATTCCAGAACGGTTGCACGAATCTGGATGTTTGTAACAATTATAGTCTTACCTATTGTCTATTTTACATCCAAAAGAGTCCAATATTATTGAGGTGTCTATACATTTACTTCATGGATTAATAAAAAAATGAATAAGTATGTTTTTAATGCTCGTCGTCTACTGCCACCGTTCGCAGTTTATTCAGCTTGCCGGATACGCAAGTGTTAATATACTTTTTGTATTAAAAGTTATAAATAACGCTTTTATGAAAAATAAAAGACAGATTAAATATTAGTAAATGTTAATGAAAAACGAATAAAACAGGATCTTCAACTAGTTATGATACAAAAACCGCGTAAAATTTTCGCAAAAACTCGGGTTATGTAGCAAAAACATGGCACTCGAGTAGCGTGTCGATTTTATGTTATTATACGAAGCAACGATCCACCTCGCGCTGGATGATTTCATTTTAAAATAGGTACAGTCAGGGAATTAAATTACCTTCCCAATTAGATTTGAATCTTCAGCACGTACAACATTATAAATGATATATATCACAGAAATAATCATACTTCATCATCATATAAATGCGAAAGTTTAGATGGATGGATGGATGTTTGTTAGAGTTTGTAGCCTAAACTGCTTAACGGATCTTGATAAAATTAGGCATATATGTAGAGAATAGTCTGAAAGAACACATGAGCTACTTTTGTTTTTTTTTTTATTTCCACGCGGATGGAGTCGCGGGCGAAAGCTAGTATTAAAATAAACGTTTAGTAGGATAGTTAAGTAAGTACGGAAGTCATTATTATGCTTACGCTATTAAAGTATTCAGCAATTGTAAATGGAATAAATACAAACAAAAACGTACGCTTTCTAAAAACACTTCTATCATTCTGGCAAACTTCCTTTTGACCTTACATACGACCTTTGACGGAATAATCTCTGAATTATTATAATGAAATATTAATTATGAATATCATAATTTGACTAAGCCAAGGATGTGCGCAAGTACATGCATACATAATGTTTTTGTACAACAAGGGTAAAGTTTGCATGTTAATTTTCTGTGGAAATTTATTTACGTAATTCTTACATTTGCTTTAATAAGAACTAGCTGTTGCTCGCGACTTAGCCCGCGTGATATTTAAAGAAAAAACAATAAAAACAGCCTAGTTATGATATTGATAATGTAGATTTCATTGGTGTAAGATTTTAAATCGGCCCAGTAGTTTCTACATCCCAGTAATATTACAATCATCATCTCCCCTGCCTTATCCTACTCCCGTAATGTCGGCGCACCGGGTTTTCGTCCTCCAAATAACTCTATCATCCGTCATCTCAGTCATCACTCCCTTTTTGATCATGTCACCTTTCACGCAATCCATCCATCTCTTTCTAGGTCTACCGGTGTACCCCTGCACATTCATAACTAACATCCTTCTTGTTACATGCGATTCATCCCTCATAACATGTCCATACCACGCTAACCTTTTACTCCTAATTTTCTCAACCACTGGGGCTACTCTCAAACTTCCTCTAATATACTCATTTCGTATCGAATCCCAGTAGTATTACAATCATCATCTCCCCTGCCTTATCCTACTCCCGTAATGTCGGCGCACCGGGTTTTCGTCCTCCAAATAACTCTATCATCCGTCATCTCAGTCATCACTCCCTTTTTGATCATGTCACCTTTCACGCAATCCATCCATCTCTTTCTAGGTCTACCGGTGTACCCCTGCACATTCATAACTAACATCCTTCTTGTTACATGCGATTCATCCCTCATAACATGTCCATACCACGCTAACCTTTTACTCCTAATTTTCTCAACCACTGGGGCTACTCTCAAACTTCCTCTAATATACTCATTTCGTATCGAATCCCAGTAGTATTACAATACATACAAAAATACAAATCTTTCTTCTTTATAATATTAGTATAGATTATATAAACACATAGAATTATTGGATAGGTACACAATTCGGTGGCCTCCCAATCCGGTAATAATAACGAAGTAACGGCTCGTGCCGAGGCTCCTGAAGCAGCCCTCGAACTTAGTTACTCATAAACGAGGTTTAGGCTAAGCGCCATCTGCGCTCGGCCACCTCAAGCCCGGTGAAGCTGTAAATTCATCAAGGCAAACAGTGGCCATTCAGTCACAAAAAAAAACAGTAATCGGACATAGTCACCAAAGACTCATTAGATATCTCGATCAGGGCTACACTAAAACTAAAACCCTGTCAGCCTTACAAATAAATGGTATAAAGTTAAACTTAGGAATAAATTGACTATAAGCAAAATTTGTACTAATATTTGCTTATACTCAGTTTATTCCGGCTCGAAGGACCAATTTTATAAGGGATGCAGCGATGAGGAGACGAAATAAAACACTTGGTTTTAAATAGGTGCGCACAGTTCGAGTTCCGACGACCGACTTTTGCTCGTGTGCCGGCCACCCTACACATTCACTTTATTTTTTATATTCAAAAACTGCCAACATTATTTCCATCTACCGTGGTAAAACTTAGTAGCATACAGTTAACATACGGTAGAAAATGGTACACAATACAGCTTAAAAAATACAAAGAAATAAATAAAAATAATACAAATTCGACATATGTTGCTGTATTAGACAAAGTATTGAAAACTTTTAAGTTACATCGTCAACACTAAGTTTAACTTTATACCGCGTTTATTTGTAAGGCTGTGTAAATACCTGATTTCTCCAGGCCCCATCCAAGTTGCGGGCTATCGCTAGTTATGTCATAAGAGATATATGTAAATGTTAACCTTTATATGGTAATCAATGGGTAATTAATTTTGAAACAAAAGAATTACCCACTTTACGTATTTTCATTCTTTATTCATTTATTTTATTTATACAAAAAGTCGCGTATATTAATTGTGAATATTAATTCGAGATATCCTTAAAGTATATAATTATTTGCTAATAATTAAAGTACTAATCTGACGTTTAATTAATTATAGTAGATAAATATTATAGACTAGCTGTTCCCGTGCGACTTCATCCGCGTATAATTATGAAAATTTTATTTTATTGTTTACATGTGTCAAACTATCAATTGCAAATGTCAAAATAACATGACATGATCAATCTTGCTTTCTTGATGTTGGCAGCAACTTATGGTCTCTTTCCCACATTAGGATTTTTATCCAAAATATTTACCCCCTAAGTTTAATGGCGTGAAAATATATAGCCTAAAGCGTGACGTAAGTGTAGGGCTTTTTATTAAAAAAATAATTATTCAAAAATATGCTGTAATTGCTGACATCTTAGGCAACAAAGAAGTGTGTGTTTACGCTTTATTATAATAGTATAAGAGTATAGATAGCTAGATTGGCACTTCACAGTCTAGTTGTAAAGCCTGCAACACACCTTCAGTTTTAAAAATATTCTGAAGTCGTTAAAACTGAAGGTGTTTATTATAGATGTCTGTAGAGAAAATTGTACGATTTAACTGGATTTTAATGTGCTTTACGAACTCAACGTTTTAACTGAACAATACAACTGTTTAGTCCACAAATTACAGTGAAAACTAAAGGTATCTAGCCGGTTTAAAGCTTCTTTTCCATCTTGAAAATATTTTTTGTTTTACATTAAATTTTACTCCAATTAAAAACGGTCACACTACAAAACTAATGTCCCATGTAAACTACAGACAATGTGTACTAAATAAATATTCAAATAAACACATTTAATTTAAATTATTGAAATGTATTCAAGTCAATCGAAATGCTAGTGGCAACGTGCCCGTTACTGTCTTATACAGTTACAAACACACGTCTGACGATATTAAGGGCAGAGTGAAAACGACGAAAAAGTGGCTCGAGAGGATTTGCTTTTCGGACCAGTTCTTATTAAATGTAACTCAATGACTTAAGTAACGACACGAATGAACAAAAACAATTTTTAATCAAAATTCTCTTCACTATAAAACAAAGATGTTTCAACAGAACGAATTCATGGTTAAAAAAAAATTATATTTACAATTTCGTTTCGAAAAATAATCATACAACCGAGTTTGACAAAATAAAGTTCACAAGTTGAAAAAAACAGTCAATACAAAAATTAATAAAAAAAAAAACAAAAAGTGACAACCCTACGTCTGTTTAAAAACTTATTAGCAAGCACAGTACGCGTTAAGTACTAGATTACTGTGTATACGTCCTTAACGTATCTTTAGTAAACGCAGTACGAGGTCTCCAGTTAAAACTTGAACTTACGACCTGCGCCTCAACATTCCGGTTTTAAAATTATATACCTCATTGTAATACGTCAATATACAGCCTAGCTTGCATATATAAAAGCCTATATTTAATTTAGCAGCGCTATAATTGGCTTTGTTACCTAAATTATAGTGCGACAGTTTTGTTTTAGAGTCCGCACAGCTGCTGTAGGCTCAACCGGTGGTTTCCACGATCAGAAGACATACGTCAATTAGAAGTATTCCTTTCATTTAATGTCCATCTCCTCCCCTTCCCACCTTTTTTAATCAGGAAGGGATAGGACGGATTTGGTCACCTTCAGAAAAATGTTTCCGGTCTCGTCAGCAAAAAAGAAATTAAAGGAAGCGTTCTGTTATATCTGGTTTTGTCTTGTTTCATTTACAGAACCAAAAGCGATAGCAGCACTATTCACAGGCCAGATGAGTTTGCATAACTATATTTAACAAAACTTTAACTTGTTATTCAAAGTTACGAATATTTATAGTGTAAACATTCATGTTTCAGAGATACACTTATAATTTTTATTGTTATTCCATTTGGGAAGCTCCAAAATGGTGGTAGGGTAATAAAAAACCCTCTTCGTATGCAAAATCAAGGGCACTAAAATTGGACTTTGTATTCATAAAAGCTGCGTATTGACAACCCTGTTTACACGATACGGTGTTCAAAGGTCAGGGCTGTCATGCGAAGTTGTGGCACGTGATTGTACAAACAGCTTATTATATACGTCAATAGGAAAAGTAATATATACAGTTTGATTCGGTTAATCAAGGTTGAGGTGAATGAATGCATTTTATAGAATCATTTAAATAAGAGAATACGTACTAAGTAACTAATGATATTTATAACTTAAGATAAGATTATACTAGTGTCAATTCACTATATAGTACTAGCTTTCGCCCGCGACTCCATCCGCGTGGAATTAAAAAAAAACAAAAGTGAATAGCTTATGTGTTCTTCCAGACTATCCTCTATATCTATACCAAATTTCATCGAAATCCGTTCAGTAGTTGAGACTACAAACTCTAACAAACAAACAAACATCCATCCATCCATCCATCCACCTAAACTTTCGCATTTATAATATTAGTACGAAGTAAGATTAGTAAGATAGTCGCTCCCGCTGTCTGTTTATCACTATGTATGCTTAGATTTTTAAAACTATGCAACTGGTTTTTTTACAGTTTTTTTAATAGATAGAGTGATTCAAAAGGAAGGTTGTCTATACTGCTATATATGTTGAATCTATACGAGTACTTGTATTGTAAAGAGAAGATTTGTATTTTTGTATGTATTGAAATAACTCAAAAACTACTGGGTCGACTTTAAAAATTCTTTCACCAAAAGCTACGTTATCACTTAGTATCATAGGTTGTTTTTTCTATTTTAATTCCACGCGCACGAAGTCGCGAGTAACAGCTAGTGTATAATAAGGTTGAGAAATACTGATAACTTTTGAGGTTTCTGTAGTAAATAAACACATTTTCGTATCAGCATTGGACCCGTAATAAGCGGGGGCGAGTCGCTAGTAAACAATTTAATTGCGGCCTTTACTTTTGTTAACAAAGGTTAGCATTTGAGATATAAAAGCAAATGGAATGGTCGAAAGTACCAACCTGTTGCACAACTATTTCTAAAGGCTGTCCTGTTTGCAGTTCTTCCGACGGCCGTCTTGTTGGTCGCACTGCATATTCACGTTGTCCTATAACCTGGAAACAAATATATATTTTAAAACATACTGCATTTATCTTGTTACTATTAACTTCTGTATAAATCTTATCTTGTGCAGAATACATTTAATAAACTAATAATCTTACTAATATTATAAATGCGAACGTTTAGATGGATGGATGTTTGTTAGAGTTTGTAGCCTAAACGGCTAAACGGATCTTGATGAAATTTGGCAAAGATGTAGAATATATTATGGAAGAAGAAATAGGCTAATTACTTTTTTTTTTTTCAATTCCACGCGGACAGAGTCGCGGTTAAAAGCTATTATGATATAATCTTTGTCTTACACAAGTCAGGGACATCATATTCTAAACAAAACCTTTGAACGAAAAAAAAAAAAAAAAAAAAAAAAAAAAAAAAAAAAAAAAAAAAAAAAAAAAAAAAAGCCCCTTGTCGCCCCCGCGTTTCCCCTTCAGGGAACCGCGTAATTCGGAAGGGACCTCCACCACTGGCCTTGGGTAGTGCCCTAGCCAACGTTGGTCCACGATTGGCCGTTTAGAGCCACGGGTAGCTTTAGTTAGACCTAAGCACACACCCGAGTGCACAATAAGATCGGCACTCGGACGCACTAGGGCTACACGTAGTAGGCACACATCCTCCCTGCTTAACCCAGCAGGGAGGGAGCTAGGGACACACACCCCGGCGATCCCACCGGGACCGCCTTAAGGATTGTTAGCATTATACGTTTAATAGATCGACAAGATGGCCGACGCCCTTAAGGCCGTATTGGAGACTCTCAAGAGAGATTTTCCCGAGGCATTCTTAGCCGTCTTAGGAGAGCTTCAAGGAGCTCCGCGTCCCACGTCTCGGGCATCTGTAATGTCCACGTCGGGCTCCGAAGCCCACTCGTCATTGGAAGATTCCGATATGGAATCTAACGCCGCGTCGCCCTCATCGTCTAACGACGGTTTCACAACCGTCGAAAATAAGAAAAAGCGCAAGAAGCGCTCTTCCCCCACGACCTCAACTTCCTCATCCCTGTGCCCCAAAAGGCACACAAACCTATCCCCCCTATCCAAGCCGGGCCATCCCAGCCCTCGTCGGTTCCCATCCCGGCCCTTATGGCCATACCAACAGCCCCATGTTCGGCTGCACCCGCCCCTCAGCCTAAGTCGGCCGCTCCCACACCCGCCCCCGCATCCCAACGTTCGGAAGCGGCCCGCGCGCCGCATGACAAACGCCCACCCCCAATATACATCCAAGCGCGCGACAAATGGCCGATGATCCAATCGGCCTTATCCAATAAATTTAAAGTCGTCGCTACAGCGACGGCTCAGGGCATCAAGATGTCGGAGCCGACCCTGCCGATGCTTTTAGATTTGTTACCCGATTCCTCCAAGAAAAGGAGGTATATTACCATACGTATACGCTTGCCGAAGAGCGCATTCTCAGGGTAGTCATTAAACGTATCCCCAAAGAAATCCCGGTCGAAGAGATCACGCAGTCTCTCAAGGCCCAAAATTTTCCAGTCCTTAGCGTATTTCGCATGACGCGCAGGCGTACCAAATCTCCCATCGACTTGGTGCAGGTACACTTAGACCTGACACCCGAGGGCAAGGCCATTTTTGACGTTAAGTCCATCTGCGGCCTCAGCGGGCTTATAGTGGAACCGCCACGCAAAAATGGCCTTCCCGGTCAGTGCCACAAATGCCAGTTGTACGGACACTCGGCCCGCAACTGCTTCGCTCGCCCTAGGTGCGTTAAGTGTTTAGGTGACCACGGCACATCAGACTGTTCTCGACCGAAGGACAAAGAGCTCTTAGAGGCCTTCGGAAAACCCGCCTGCGTTCTCTGCCTTGGCGCTCATACCGCCAACTATCTCGGGTGTCCGAAGGCGCCTAAGCGCATGCAGATCAAACCCCAGCTATCCAATCGGCAACGGCCACCGGTGCCTTTAGCAAGTGAATTCCCGCCTCTCCAACCCTCGTGGAAAAAGACCGCCTGGGGTAACACCAACCCACCCAACGTGCCCGCGAGCAAACAAACAACCGCGACCGCGATTTTTAAACCGACACCGGTCCAGCCGGCGAACAAACCGACACCGCCCAAAGCGACAGGGACCGACCCCTGCCCCTTTGAATCATTAAATAGCCTATCACCTCAATATGGAGAAGTTTTAACGTTCGCTGACGAATACAAAAAAGCGTCAGGAAATATCGGAACCCGTCTACACTTACTTACGAAGTACAAGCACATCGTATGTGCTCTCGAAAAGAATTAGGCGTCTCGATGGCTGCAAACGATCTTAACAATAGCAGCTATCCGTCTCTCGCGCGTAATAATGGCAGAGTCAAACCGCGTTCGATCAGCGTAGCTTTTTATAACGCGAACGGTATTAGGGAACAACGGGACGAAATTCATACGTTCCTTCGCGATCATCAAGTCGACGTACTACTCGTGCAGGAAACATTTCTTAAACCAGCAATGAGGGACCCGAAGGTCTCTAACTATAACATCGTCAGGAATGATAGGACCGGCGCCCCGGGTGGTGGTACTGTCATTTACTACAAAAAATCCCTGCACTGTGTACCGATTGACACGCCCACGTTAACGCACTTAGAGGCCTCGATCTGTCAGCTGGCAATGACTGGCCACGCCCCAATTACGATAGCTTCAGTTTACCTTCCATGTAGACCAAGCGCAACCATCTTACGATCCGACTTAGAAGCCCTTCTATCTCTAGGAGGAGCCAGCCATCCTTGCAGGTGATTTCAATAGCAAGCACACTCGATGGAACTCCACCAGAATCAGTAAACGCGGCCGTGCGCTTGATGCACTGTCGGACTTACTCGATTTTGAAATCGTAGCGCCAATAGAGCCTACGCACTATCCCACGTATTGGGACACACTCCGGATGTGCTTGATGTTGCAATCGTCAAAAATATTAACCTTGCCATACGCAATATCGAGGTGATTCATGAGCTTCACTCAGATCATCGACCAGTTCTGTTGCAGCTAGGGCCCTCTGCCCCAGCCGACCCCCAACTTAAAACAGTCGTTGACTGGCACAAGCTTAGTGCCAAGCTCAAAGACATTACATCGCCACACCTAAACGCTATCCCCGACTTAATTAATACAGATAACGATATGGGCGTCGCGATCGGCTCTCTAACAAGTCATATCCAAACCGCCATCGACGACTGCTCAAGGCAGATGCCTGAGTCGGACAAACAACGCTGGGCACTACCACCAGATGCCAGAGACTGTTGAGACGCAAGAACGCGGCTACCCGAGCTCATGATTTGTATCCACTGAATCGAACCGGAAACAGCTACGTAAATTACAGCGTGAAGTAAAAACACGCATAGCTGCCATCCGGAACGAACGGTGGGACACAACGCTTCGTAACGTAAAGCCATCACATTTAGCCTTCTGGAGCCTTCCTAATCGCTCAAAGGTGACCCACATCGTACGATGCCGCCACTCTCGCGTCCAAATATGGCACCTGCCATGTTGGACGAGGAGAAAGCCGAATGCCTGGCTGACAGCCTCGAAACCCAGTGCTCCCCCAGTAGCCTACCGGTGGACCCTGACCATCTCCGAAAGGTGGACAGCGAGGTCGAACGGAGGAAAAACGTACCCCTCCTCGATTCTATTACTCCGGTAACTAGCGATGAAGTTAAGGAATTAATTAAAAACTTGCGCCCCCGCAAAGCACCCGGTTCAGATGGTATCACCAATAGGGTGGCCAAACTATTTCCAGCTGCTATTATACAACTTCTCGTAGCTATTTATAACACGGCAATGACCAAAGGCGTCTTTCCCAACGAGTGAAGGACGCCGAAGTCATAGGGTTCCTCAAACCCACCAAACCGCCTACAAATCCCACGTCATATCGCCCCATAAGTCTTCTCAAAACGTTTGGGAAGATTTATGAACGGTTAATTTTAGTCCGCCTTCGCTCCTTTATGGATACAAAAGGCATGCCCATCCCCGAACAGTTTGGCTTCCGCGCCAAGCATTCATGCACTCATCAAGTGCACCGCATCACGGAGCATATACTTGCCAAACGGCAACGAGGCCTTAACACCGGAGCTCTCTTTCTCGACGTAGCAAAGGCGTTCGACAAGTATGGCACAACGGACTCATATACAAGCTATATGAGTACGGAGTACCCGATCGTCTCGTATGCATAATACGAGACTTCTTAAGTTGCCGCACGTTCCGCTACCGCGTCGAGGGAGTGTGCTCTAGATCGCACCCCGTTCGAGCCGGGGTGCCCCAAGGGTCGTGTTAGGGCCGGCCTTTTTTAGCCTTTATACCAATGATATTCCGCGCGTACGCGGCGTGGAATTAGCGTTATTTGCCGATGACACCTGCATTTTTTACATCAGGCCGTAAGCCTGATGCTATCTGTCAACGTCTACAGACTGCAGCAAACACCCTTGGTGCCTGGTTCAGGAAATGGAGGATCGAGATCAATCCTACCAAAAGCGCGGCTCTCTACTTTGCACGCCGCAAAGAACAACGTCTCCCATCCGTTAAACTCATGGACAGCCCAATACCTTGGGAAAACCAAGTTAAATACCTAGGTGTCATACTCGACTCTAAACTTAACTTCTCCGCTCATGTGACCCGAGTTAGAAACCGCGCGGCTTTTATATTAGGTCGTCTTTCCGCGTTATTCAATAAAAAGAGCAAAATGTCCCTTCGGAATAAGGTGACACTCTATAAATCAGTAGTGCGTCCCGTCATGACGTATGCTAGCCCGGTATTCGCGCACATCTCGCCGAAACAAATACATCGACTTCAGGTGATTCAGAATAGATTCTTGCGCAGAGCCACGGGGGCCCCGTGGTACATGCGCAATAGTGATCTTCACATAGACTTGGACTTACCCACCATAGCCCAACACCTGAAGTTGGCGTCGCGTCGTTATTTTGACTCTGCCGTCGGTCATCCTAATACGTTAGTTGTAGGTGCCGCCACCTACAACCCAATCGCGCTCGGTAAATTTCGACGTGATCATCGCAGACCTAGGCACGTTCTTGACTTCCAAGACGATGCAATAACAATCGCTCAGGCTAGGATTAAACAACTACGGCAAACAAACAAAACGCCGTAGTCGCTGTCGACTACGGCAATCATTCCCGCGATACGGCCTCATAGCAGGCAGGTTTTCTCCTATCAATGATAGAAGCGTTGCTGGAGTTTCTTCCGCCACTTCTTCTCCCAGCGCTAACGCTTTCCGAAGTGGTAGTAATGTTAGATGTAATAATAATAATAATAATAGTAATCAGATAGCAGCAGCCGATCAAGCCGAGGTTCGGCCCCCTAGGGCACCCTTGAATCGGAATGCTAAACGCGCATTGAGTGACAGCCCAAGCCGAGGTCCCCTCTCGGGGGCCCTTGTGCCTAGTCACTCCATGGAGCGTCCACCGAAGCGATCTAAGAGCTCGGTGGCCTCCCAATCGGTAATAATAACGAAGTAACGGCTCGTGCCGAGGCTCCTGAGGGAGCCCTCGAGCTTAGTTACTCATAAACGAGGTTTAGGCTAAGCGCCATCTGCGCTCGGCCACCTCAAGCCCGGTGAATCTGTAAATGCCTCTTCAAGGCAAACAGTGACCATTCAGTCACAAAAAAAAAAAAAAAAATCGCGTCTGAAGGACCCTACCAATACCTCAGAAATCTTTTTAAACATCAAATTTAGATATAACATTTAAGATCTAAAAACTTTGTTTATAACAATACTGTGGTCTATGCAAAGCATTCCCTTCAAGCAATTTTCAATAGCTCATAATCATGAAACACAAAATATCGTTAGTACATAAGATTATACCGCAATGCAGTAGGTATATTATGTTCCAGGAACATAAATCATTGTTATTTGAACCGTTCGTCGAATCCCAGTAAGCCAATGTTTCAATTGGGTTACAAGCGCTTAGAACTCGACACCAACTCACGTGCGAAGCCAATCAGGCGACGGCCATTTTGTAAACAATTAGAATGGCGGTATACATCTAAAACAATATTACATTTAAAAATAAAACATATAAGATTACTGAAAGTAACTAAAGAAATATTGTGTTAAAACAAAGAGATTCAAAAAATATTTAGAAAAGGCATAGTCTGGCATACTTCATATGAAACACTTTTCACATTATCTCACTAGCATCTACTGATAGCCTCAAAACCACATGTCAATATAATTGATTGTATTTAAATTAATTGCCAATAGGTGTCATTTAATGATAGTTAAATGTTTAAATTTTATTTCCTAACACAAGTTTACAGCCCAGACGTCTGAACCGTGATCTATGAAATTTAGCATTGATTTGGCTGCTCCAAAGAAGCTCTGGAAGAACACACAGGCTACTTACTTTTGTTTTATTTTATTACTAGCTGTTCCCATGCGACTTCATCCGCATAAAATTGTGAAAATTTTATTTTAATGTTTACATGTGTCAAATTATCAATTGCAAATGTCAAAATGACATGACATGATGACAAACCATGGCAACCTTGCTTCCTTGATGTTGGCAGCAAGTTGCTGCCAGCAACTTATGGTCTCTTTCCCACATTAGGATTTTTATCCAAAATATTTACCCCCTAAGTTTCATGGCGTGAAAATATATAGCATAAAGCGTGACGTAAGTGTAGGGCTTTTTATTAAAAAAAATAATTATTCAAAAATATGCTGTAATTGCTGCCATCTTAGGCAACAAAGAAGTGTGTGTTTACGCTTTATTATAATAGTATAGAAGTATAGATAGTATAGAATAGAAGTATAGAAGTATATGTAGATTCCACGCGGACGGTGTCTCGAGCGAAAGCTAGTTATTACAGAGATTCTAGCCCAGTTTCGGACCTGATATATTCAACCTAATACCGTTTTAATATTTCGGAGTACAAAAACAAGTTGTACAAACCTATTAAATATGATATTTCATATTAAATGAACATACCGGCCATTAATAGCCATTTAATTATAAAATCGATTTAAATAACTGAACAAAAAAACAACACTTGTACACACAAATATAATTATACGGCTAGTTTTTTCCATTCGTCGTCTTGACGGGCTTTATTTTTCCACATTGTATGTAAACTAAGAGTCGGTGGTTAGGAACGTAATAGGTCGCGACTTCCATTGCGTATGCGCCGGTCAAATGTCACCTGTGACAATGGCGGGAAAACGACGGTTGCGAAGTCAATTTGACGTGTACACTTCGTTCGAGGTTTATTCGACAACGTTTATGATGAGATTTTAATGGTAATATTTATGTTTTTTTAAACACATTAAGGTTATTCGAAAGCGAATAAGACGAAATTGAATGAAATTCAGGTATACTGCTACATACTTCTTTGGCTATCAAGATGGCGATATCACGGTTAGTTCTGTCACGAATTGTATCATCCATAAAAAAAATCACTGTTGTTTATCGATACTAATATAATAAAGCGTAAACACACACTACTTCGTAGCGTAGGATGTCAGCAACCACAGCATATTTTTGAATATTTTTTTTAATAAAAATCCCTACACTTACGACACGCTTTAGGCCATATATTTTCACGTTATTTAACTTAGGGGGTAAGTGAATTTGAAAAAATCTTCATGTGGGAAAGGTACCATAAACTACAAGTTGCCAACATTAAGCAATTATTATGGTAACAGTAATTTTGACATTTACAATTGACAATATGACAAATGTAAACAATAAAATAAAGTTTTTATAGTTTTATATGGATGAAACCGCACGGGAACAGCTAGTCGCATTGTAAAGTATCTATTCTTCGTATATACAATAATTATTATTGTAATACCTTAATACTGGTAAAAATTTTGTTCGTAACTTCTGTTTAAAATCATCGAGAGAATTCTAAATCGAATAAACAGTGACTTGGTAAAAGGAAATGGCGGTACAAAATGAAACGGCATTAATTCGCGGAATTGCAAATCATTGTTTAAAATCGTTCAGTGTTAATTGCCTATTGACCAAGTTTACGTATAGGTTATTTTAAGACGACGTTTTGACACAAGCATTTTAGTTATGAGTGTGGTACACCGGTAAAGGTAGACTTAAAAAGAGATGTATGGATTGCGTGAAAGGTGACATGATCAAGAAGGGAGTAACGACTGGAGAACGAAAAGATCGCGCCGAAAAAGACTGGGAGATAATGATAATACAGTCCACAAAGATTTCTACAATCATGGTGAAATATAGGATTCTGTGTAATAGAATTTCTAGAAGAATCCAGAATTGTTTTATAAATATTCTAATAAGAAAATGTAGTAATAGTTGCGTCATATTGAAATAATAAAGAGGATCAGAATATGTAATTACATATGTGCCCAGAACGGTCTAAATAACGGAGTTGTAACAGGTGGGCGTACATTGCGTGACCGGTTGCTAACGTCATATCCGTTAGCTACTGATTCACGGATATACCACGCAATGTAACGCATACTTGCTTATATTTTCCCTTAAGGAACTATAAACAAAGCTGTTTGAAAAAAACAACATTTGTATAACTTATTTGCATCCACAAATTATTGATTGTGATAAATTACAAAAAAGTATTTCTATATATGCTGTCGACCGCGACTTCATGCGCGTGAAATAAAAAAAAACTTAATTAGTAGCCTATTTGTTCTTCCAGTGTTCTATATCCCTACCAAATTTTATCCAGATCTATACAGCCGTTCTAGAGCAACTTTCTAATCCATCCATCCATCCATCCATCCAAATTTACGCATTTATAATGTTAGTAAGAGTAAATTAAGAAAGAAATATTGTCAATCCTTATAAATTAAACATCCTTGTAGGCATTAAAAGCGCCACCTAGCGGGTCTATTTCATTCTAATTCCGTTTATTAACTTCCAATTCAAAGTTCAAGCAAAAAAACATCAAAATACGATCCATCTTTCAAGGTAACAAAAATGCATTTTCATTGAAGTTACAATTATAGTTGAGATTAGTATGCACAAATTATCCAATTATATATCTAGCAAAGATTACTTTAATAGAACAGCAAAAAATATATATTTTTAGCTCACGTTACGTGTATCT
The DNA here is from genome assembly GCA_029286645.1 of Papilio protenor. Taxonomy (NCBI): domain Eukaryota; kingdom Metazoa; phylum Arthropoda; class Insecta; order Lepidoptera; family Papilionidae; genus Papilio; species Papilio protenor. The sequence continues at coordinate 3,648,835 of JAGSMZ010000016.1, read as the reverse complement.
ATTTATAGAGATACTAGCTTTCGCCCGCGACTCCGGCCGCGTGGAATTAAAAAAAGTGAGTAACCTATATGTTCTTTCAGATTATCCTCGAAATCCTTTCAGACGTTTAAGCTACAAACTCTAAGAAACATCCATCCATCTAAACTTTCGCATTTATAATATTAGTAAGAAGTAAGATATACAAAGTTTACGATTATCGTTTGTATCCATCAAGTATGTTACTATATTTGTACATTACAATTACGTAGAAATAACACGACGAGAACAAGCTTCCTTATAAAGATTACACTTGTACTAATATCCTTCAAAGCTTATTTTAAACTTAACTAATATTTGTAAACAAAGAGTATCACATATAAACTTCGTTACTTTATAGAATACAAAAAACTTTTTTTAACTCACAATTGTCACAAAATTATCGCATTTCTAGAAAAATAAAACACATCGGTGTTTTGAAATCCAAAAGAAACTATTAAAACCCAAAAATCCATGTTTACCAGATTAATTTTACATTAAAATGTTGACGTCTGCCAGATAGCAAGCAACGTTTAAGAAATTAAAATTTATTTCAGAATTCGGCCTTAAGTCTTAAGTTATGTCCTTACTTTTAACAATTAATATAATTGTAACTATTTTTTTTTTGTGACTGAATGGCCACTGTTTGCCTTGAAGAGGCATTTACAGATTCACCGGGCTTGAGGTGGCCGAGCGCAGATGGCGCTTAGCCTAAACCTCGTGAATTGTAACTAGCGTTACTAACTTGAACGCTCATCTCGCCAGGATTGGCGCGCTATTGCAATACGTCTAATGACATTGACAGCTGTCAGATAGGGATGGGACGTCTATACCGATAATCTAGTGTTGCGCCAATCTTCCAGTTTTTTCTTAACATTACATAATTTGAGAATCAAACCTCAGACTGTGAAGCTATAAATTCATGAAAGTAAATCGTTTACGAAACATTACCATGCAAGTTGCGTGCTCGCAATTATATTGTGTCATTTATGCAAATAAAAACATGCAGATTGAATTCCAGAACAATGAACGACGAAAAAATATAAACGTTTGATAAATAAATAAAGTAATTAGCTATTTTAAAAAATATCAAAGAATAAATAAGATATTATGAAGTTTTTTACCTAAACATGCACTATCAATGTGTTACAAGACGTGTCTCTTGTTTTGCTAACATGATCACTAACGGCTGTATACTGATACGAATAAACATTTGACTTCGTAATCGTACAAGTAAAGCCTTATCATGCTATTACACATAAATGTCGTATCAGTAGTCGGCTGAAGAGCATTGACCCAACTAGTATTATAAATGCGAAAGTTTAGATGTATGGATGGATGTTTGTTAGAGTTTATAGCCTAAATTGTTGAACGGATCTAGATGAAATTTGGCAAAGATGTAGAGGATGGTCTGGAAGAACACATAGGCTACTTATCTTGTTTTTTGTTTTAATTCCACGCGGAGTCGAGGGCGAAAGTTAGTTTTTAATAATTTTTATCGCGGTTTTACCGTAAGAGCGTGCACACACCTGAAACTAAACTATCGAACAACTGTTTAGTCTCGCTTTGATTCCTATGAGCTTATGTGGATGTGTACAGTACTCGATTTTTATTTGTCCAACTAAACAGTTGAATTGGCTGCGAAACAATCGACAATAGCACAACAGTTGTGCGATAGTTTAGTCAAAGGTGTGCGCCTCTTACCGTTACTAGTTTGTTATTGTCAGGTGCACGATGCAGTAATCGGCATTACCAACATACTGCACTCAATTTACATTCCTGCAACCGCAATCTTCCTTTAACCTAATACGGAAAGATTTCCGAGTAAACGTTTTAATAGGCGGAAGCATGAAATCAATTATTGCGGAAAACGGAATACAAATATTTCGGAATCTATGAAGTTTAGTATTAATAATTTTAAATAAGTATAGGTTTTAAACAGCAACCTAGATAATCGGTTGATTACTGAAACGGCATTTAAAACTGTACCACCATAATTCCACGCTTAAACTGAGCTTTGAAAGTTTGTAAGCGATGTTTTTTTTTATAAGAGAATGGGGCAAACGAGCGGCGAGAACACCGAGGTGGTCAACGACGCCTAGACATCCGCAACACCAGAGGAACTACAGATGCGTTGCTGGCCTTTGAGGACATTGTAGGCTCGCTTCTTGAAGGACCCTAAGTCGTATTGGTTTGGAAATACCGCCGAGGACAGACCGTTCCACAACGCGGCTGTGCGGGGCAGAAAAATGTTTACGTCGCGAAGTGTCTCAAATTCGTTTCAATATTCGGCTAAATGTTAACTAAAGTTTATTCCATTAAATTGTATGCTAATCGTCTAGCTTTATTTCATGGAAACATAATACAAAGTTCCCCAGCCTAACTCTTAACCTCAAATTAAGCATCAATTCTAAAGAGACACGTACGGAATTTTTAATCTGTTTAAAAACCAGATAATAATCCAACAAAGATGTCTGAATACAGACAGATCATACAAGCATAATACAGATAAAAAATGCATCGTAATAAAAACAGCCAATTACTCAAAAGCCGAGGTTTAAAATGTTCATGCGACCTTTATGGTGATTAGCGTGAGTTGAGTGGGATTGACGAAACGCTTATGTTTTTATCAAAGAGAATGAAAGAGATAGTAACATTTTTCTACAAATACTATAAGAGAAACTCTAGAGAATTCTAGGAATTACAATCACATTCTAGAGAATTGTAGAACCTCTTACTTAAGATACTCTAAATACACTAATTGACACAATCAGAATATTTATTTAAGTACTAGCTGTTGCCGTGCGACTTCATCCGCATGAAATTATAAATGTTTTAATTTTATTGTTTACATTTGTTAAATGTCAAAATTCAAATGCATAAATGACAACTTGCTTTCTTGATGTTGGTAGCTCGTAGCTTATGGTCTCTTTTCCACATTGGGGTTTTTATCCAATTTATTTACCCCCTAAGTTTAAAAGCGTGAAAATATATAGCCTAAAGCATGTCATAAATGTAGGATTTTTTATTAAAGAAAGAATTATTCAAAAATATGCTGTGATTACTGACATCCTACGACACAAAGTAGTGTGTGTTTACGCTTTATTATATTAGTATAGATGTAGATAGTATAGATATAGATTAAAAGAGTACTTTAGTGTAAATTTTCAATACCAAAGCTACAGCTAAGGGACATTATTAACAGACATTTACTGTCCAATCAACTGAGTGACTGATGATTTAGCTAATTAAACATGCAATCATAAACAGCAATAACAATTACACGTGTACAGTTTAAACTGAACAATAAACAATAATTTTATTACAAGACCATTTGCGATAGGTCATAGGTTATGTTTTAAAGCTCATCTCATTTGGTTTACACAGATGAGTATACTAAACTAAAGGATTTCTTGTAATGATTGTCAGTTGCTACGATAATCTATACTAATATAATAAAGCGTAAACACACACTTCTTTGTTGCCTAAGATGTCAGCAATTACAGCATATTTCTGAATAATCCTTATTTTAATAAAAAGCCCTACACTTACGTCAGGCGTTAGGCTACATATTTTCACGCCATTAAACTTAGGGGTTTAATATTTTGGATAAAAACCCTAATGTGGGAAAGAGACCATAAGTTGCTGCTAACATCAAGAAAGAAAGATTGTTAAGGTTTGTCATGTCTTGTCATTTTGACATTTGCTATTGATAATTTGACAAATGTAAATAATAAAATAAAAATTTTATAGTTTCATGCGGATGAAGCCGCAAGGGAACAGCTAATTTACTAAGGGAGACTTTAAAGTGCGGCAGTTGTAATTGAGCAATTCAAGCGCCAATAGCCTAATGGTTTGGGGTACGGACTACCGATCGTGAGGTCGAGGGTTCGAATCCCGCCATTCAACTATTGTCGTGAACCACATCCTAGCACAAGCCTAGAGCTTAGTTGGAATGGTTAAAGGAAATATTAGTAAATTAACAAAAATCTACTAATATTTTCACTATAAAAAAAATAGTTTCTTGCTATATACGTCATAGTAAATTCATACTACTAAAATTTTAATAAAACAGTTCAACTATTCAATTAATACTGTCAGGTCTGAGCGACAGATTTCCTAGGTACCAATGTATTTAAAATAAAGGGACTAATAATTATCAAGATAAAGGTCAATAAATCCACCTTGTAGATTGTATTGGTCATTTATAGTCATACTAGCTTTCGCCCGCGACTCCGTCCGCGTGTAATTTAAAAAAAAAAACAAAAGTAAGTACCCTATGTGTTCTTCCAGAATATCCTCTACATCTATACCAAATTTCATAGAAATCCGTTAAGGCGTTTAGGCTACAAACTCTAACAAACATCCATCCATCTAAACATTCGCATTTATAATATTAGTATGATTATTCCATTGAAAACGTATAAAATAGACGAATTCAAACATAAGTACAACATAGTATGTGTTAGCTTAGTCATATATTTATGCTAAAGCAGTTACAATAAATTGAACTATAACCACATTCCTAACATATTAACTAGTCTACTCAATTAGATATATTACGGAGAATCGAACATTATACTATGTTGTTAGTATGCGTGTACTGTAGTGGCAACTATAATTGTTGTGCAGTCGAGGACATTAATTTCCTTCCCATTTTGATAAAATGTTGACACTTATCGTATTAAGGTCGCATAGTTGTCTTACCAATATACATAATGTGCTAAAGTACAGCTCTTATATGGCCGGTTTCCCACCTGCTTTTAACCATTCGCGAGTGTTTTTGATTTAATAACTTCAAGAAATGCGTTTCCGAAGTAATTAAAAATTTACTCCATCGAAATTTACTAAGAAATCAAAAGGTAATGATAAAATAAAATCAAAAGGTAATGATAAAATAAATGGAAACTTCAGCAATCCATCGATAGTGACATTATATTCGATTCTTAGTGGGTAGCGAATTTAATTCTTTGACACTACAAAGCCTTTTGTAATTTTGATACAAAAATAATAGTAACCTAGTTTTTTATAACAGACACGAAAAAAATCATAATTACACACTTAACTACATCAGGCCTCAAATAAACAATTAAAAAAACATTTCGTTGTTTTTGATTGCTACTTAATTTGTATTTATATTGTTTAAGCGTCAGAATCAAAATTATAGCTATAATTATAATAAAAAAGTATAACAAAAGCGATAATGCTCACACAATTCAAGACAATATCTCAAGAAGTGCACACAAAAAGTAACATTAAACTCAAGGTGAAGTTTTGACGGTTTACAAAATTAATTATTACAGGAAACAATAAAAACACATTTAACGTCAAAGACGACTTTATTAATCATCTTTACTAATATAATAAAGCGTAAACACACACTACTTCGAGGCGTAGGATGTCAGCAATCACAGCATTTTTTTGAATAGATCTTTCTTTAATAAAAAGCCCCACACTTAAGATACGCTTTAGGTTGTATATTTTCACGCTATTAAACTTAGGGGTTAAATAAATTGAAAAAAAAACTTCATGTGGGAAAGTGACCATAAACTACAAGCTGCCAACATTAAGGAAGCAAGGTTATTATGGTAACGGTAATTTTGACATTTGCAATTGAGAATTTGACAAATGTAAACAATAGAGTAATTCCATGCGGATAAAGCCGCATGGGAACATCTAGTACTTCATACTAATACATATAAATACGAAAATTTAGATGGATGGATGGATTTTAGTAAGAGTTTGTAGTCTAAACGGCTGAACGGAATTCGATGAAATTGGGTGTAGATCTAGATGATATCCTGGAAGAACACATAGGCTACCTACTTTTGATTTTTTTTTATTCCATGCGGACGGAGTCGTTGGGAATTCAAACTTAAATTCTTTTCAAATTTTGACGTTTATCATATTGTAAATAGCGCTAAGCGCAGTATTTAAGATATTTTCAGTATAGCCGACAGGAATCTAAATAAAGTGGAAAATATGTTCATGTTATTTATCAAAGATAGTTAAGGTTTATTTCAATTTATTACAGTGTAGTTACAGTTTGCGGTTACCTAACGATTTGCGTAATGATGTTTCATTGCTGTTATTGTTTATGGCAGGCAATAGACAGGTTCCTTAATTGTTATTAAGTATCTCTGAGTGTAATTGATCTGTATTATGTATAAACTAGCTTTCGCCCGCGACTCCGTCCGCGTGGAATTAAAAAAATCAAAAGTAAGTAACCTATGTATTCTTCCAGAATATCCACTACATCTATACCAAATTTCATAGAAATCCGTTCAGCCGTTTAGGCTACAAACGCTAATAAACATCCATCCATCCATCCATTCATCCAACATTATAATATTAGTATGAAGTATGATAGTATGATTGTAAGGTGTAATATATTTCTGTCTATCAGGTAACCGACAAAAATAATGAAAGGCAAACGTAGAAGCCTTTTTTTGACCGACTTCCCAAAAGAAGGAGGTACTCAATTCGTCTGTATGTTCATTTATTTTTTGTTTTTATTAAATTAATCACTGACAATAGATGTTTTAAATATCAGGGATAACACGAATATTTGTAATGAATTATTCGTAACGTCTATGATAAAATTGTATTGAATTTGTGCGACTTATCTATCCGGAGTTAAGTAGAGAAATCTCGTAGAAATTTTTAATAGCATTACGAATACATTCTCGTGAATTTTTTTGCTAGGTCCTCAGAAGAAACTTTGCACTACAATAAGTAGTTGAAATTGTTTGAATTATTTACAACTTTTGACCTCAGCATCGCATCACATGTTTAGTTAGTCCCATATAAAAGATGGCAACGCGTTTACGTTCATGCAATATTTTGACAAAGTTTACCTTTTCTAATACTGAATGAACTCAGATTTTATATTTATTTTAACATCCGTTTTAAGAAATATTTACTGTGGTGCACTTACAATGTTACAAACATAAAATTACGTACAATATTTAACGACATAAAGCTCGTAGATGGCTCAGTAAACACTTGATATGAGGCCAAGTGTCAAATGGCTTGGCGCAAACATACCTAAGTGCAGGACTAAACTGTTGTCCTACGTGCGACGTGCGACGGACTAAACATGGAATATGACATAATGCGATTGAATATAGGCCCAATACTGAAACGATATTTTAATATGATAAGGTCACACTTGAATTGTAAATTCCATACAATGTTGACATCTGTCAGTAAAGTAATTCGTTTCAGAATTTGTCCAGTAGACACAATGTAGGTCAATAAATAAAGTGCTGGATATTTCGGATTACAATGTTGAACCCTATAATCGATCTCAAGATGACATTTGCTTGAGAGAGAACACAGAAATAGATTAAGCGTTCGTTTCTTCATTTTCAGATAGATAGAGTCTATCACGAATTGCGTGTACGAAAAGTGGTAGAGCCGCCGACTCGCCCGGTGCAATACCACGACCACACAGAAGACAGGCGTCAAGTAGAAGCAATTCCGCGTTTCGTCTGATGAGTGTGGTGCCGGAGGCCTAATTTTAGCCCCTTTTTCTTTCCACCCTTTTCTTAAGAGGAAAGAATGGGAAGGAAAAGTGGATTTCACGGTGGAAGAGACACATAGGAAGGGGAAATGTCCTCTTTATGTGCGTCTCCTCCTCCGTCAATTAAGGGTAGGCAACGCATCTGCAATTGCGGATGTTTATGGGCAACGGTCGCTTTCCATTTTGGTGGATTCAGGTGGCCGCTTGCTCGTTTGCCACCTTATATTATAAAAAAAATGTATTCCTAACATCAATCAACAAATTTTGTAAGGAATTTATTGGCACCTACGCACTGTAGGGGAGCTGAACTGGGCAAACCCCGGTGACATCCATGACTATAAAGCTAGCTAATACCGTGCTAAAACAAGCTTGGGTTCCGGTTCGCATTCGCAAGTACATATGTGCCACAAGCGTAAGTCAAACGATATGACGATTTCTCAGTAGTACACATTACGCAATGCTAAAAGTAATCTATTGAATATGTAACACGTGTTTTATTCATGTGTCATTTTATATTAGTTTATTTTAAAACAATAATAACACTGGTGATTCATATACTTTTATTTTATCTATGATGAAATATTGAATTAGATTATGTCGATTTCCGAATATTTGTCGATTTATCGCAAACTCCGTTCTTTTTTTATGTGAAAAATGATTTTATAACCTACAATTAAAAAATGAAACTTGTTAGCAAAAACCTGACGCATAGGTAAAAAATATTATATAACTACTCTATGACAGAGTAGAGTCCCGCCAATTTGCAAGTATTATCATCATTAACCTGTGCCTACCATAGATTATTTATGACAACTCGGCGCCGAGATTTATAACTAAAAGTCATGCAACCTTGACACTAAAGTACTAAGTATGAGAAAAATAGATTTAATTGGCTTTCCGGTTTGCAGAATTGACGAGAACAGTGTATAAAGCTTTTCTAAAGGTGCGTAATAAACGACGATAAACTTGTAGGCACTAATCGTCGTTACGCGATGTAATGTAACATGTTACACGGCGAGCATTCAAGCAGATCAACACGAATGTTACAACATACTATAGCCCTTTCTATTTTGAGTGGGTAATAAAAAATGTAATAAGTAATATTAAAAAATATCACACTGGTCATAGTAACTTACGAACTAAATAATAGTTGTTATGATGAGAATCTTTTATTTTAATTCTTCAACTGTATATAACAATGAACATCAATTTTTACACTATAGACTAGCTGTTCGCGTGCGGATTCATCCGCATGAAATTATAAAAACTTTATTTTATTGTTTACATTTGTCAAATTATCAAGAGCAAATGTCAAAATGACATGACATGACAAACCTTATCAATCTTTCTTTCTTGATGTTGGCAGCAACTTATGGTCTCTTTCCCACATTAGGGTTTTTATCCAAAATATTTACACCCTAAGTTTAATGGCGTGAAAATATTTAGCCTAAAGCATGACGTAAGTGTAGGGCTTTTTATTAAAAAAAGAATTATTCAAAAATATGCTGTAATTGCTGACATCTTATGCAACAAAGAAGTGTGTGTTTACGCTTTATTATAATAGTATAGAAGTATAGATTTATTAATGTTATATTAGATTCCATTAAAATATTTGTCATAGCTATTGAAATGTAAAAACAATACAATACGCGCCCAACGAGGGGCTCGGAGCCTCACTCAGTGCTATCTAATTTGTTATCTGTGGGAAGCGGAGTTTGTCTCGTTGCAATGAACTAGGCAATTTTTCCTGCAACACCGCGGATTTCCGCGATTGTACATTGATGGTACATGGTATATATCAATGCATTTAACTAAGTGCAATTCACATTAAGATCAATAAGTGATATTGACTGACACATGACTGTTTGTCTCATATACTTATGTTATGTAAACAGTCATTAGTACATAGTAAATATACGATAGATTATCTTGGATCAACTTCCTTAAAAGATGTTACTTTACATGGTATAGTGTTCCTATGTTAATTCAGTATTATATAAAAACAAACTAGATATTTACCAAGGAGCTTTTAAAATTTCTGTTTATGCAGAAATAGATAAAAAACTAATACAGCTTTTGTATTAAATGTAGGATATATTAACATTAAAATATATTTCAATTTTTTTTTATCACAGACTAGCTGTTCCCATGCGACTCCATCCGCATAAAATTATAAAAACTTTATTTAATTGTTTACATTTGTCAAATCCTCAATTGCAAATGTCAAAATGACATGACATGACATGACATGACAAACCTTAGCAATCTTTCTTTCTTGATGTTAGCAGCAACTTATGGTCTCTTTCCCACATTAGGGTTTTTATCCAAAATATGTACCCCCTAAGTTTAATGGCGTGAAAATATATAGCCTAAAGCGTGACGTAAGTGTAGGGCTTTTTATTAAAAATAGAATTATTCAAAAATATGCTGTAATTGCTGACATCTTAGGCAACAAAGAAGTGTGTGTTTACGCTTTATTATAATAGTATAGATAGATATGACATTTTTTTTTCAATTTATATATCTGGTGAGTTTATAAATTGACCTATTTCACAATTGACCGGTGACATAAATTACAAAGACGAATACAAGTATAAATAAAAACAAATGCAATCGTAACATCGACGTTCATTTCAAAACAAGATTGCCTTCAAAAGTTGTTACTTTGTAGTCATAATGTGCTATACAAAACTTGTTGCTCCTGTATAATTAATAACTAATACTTCCCTTTCGAAACAGTTTTTACAAATTTATTAAACACTACACTGTTGCCCGCGACTTCGTTCACACAATAGGATTACCCGGAACAAACGCGGCTTACGGACAGACAGACAGACAAAAAAATTTAAATGCAATTTTCCCAATCCAATGAGATTTAACCCCACTAGATAAGCCATAAATAGAAAATAGATATAAAAAGTGTTTTGTATAAGACCATATAGAAGCTGCCCAACCCCCAGGACTAATCTGTAAATACCTCTTCAAGGCAAACAGTGGTTCAGTCACAAAAAGACCCCAGGACCTAGCCCCGATAATCGGCTACAATGGCTACTGTCTAAGCATCGTGTCTTAGTTAAAGTTTACCGAATAAGTAATAAAACATTGTAAAATGGACAATAAATTCCCATACGGGACTGTGTACTCCCGGGTGCTAAATAAAATAAAAAAAGCCTCGATAATGGCGACGAGCTGACGACCTTGCTGTCTACCCCTTTGTGTTATGAGTGTCTTGCTGTTGCTTTAATTACAGTAGGATAAAACCTTTAGCTGTGGAAAATTTAAAATCTTTTAATGTTAAACTGGTTCATTGGGATATTCCAATAGGTTGTATAAAGGTAGTCAAGTTTTGTAAAGTAAACAATCTTTAAACTTTATCCCTGTTTTTTTTGTATTACTATAAACTAGGTATTTCACAATATTAAGCAAGTATTTAATTTTGTTGTACGTATAGATATTTTACCAAGACTTTACAATAAACAGCAAGTTTAAGCCCACATTTCATTTCACTCTTTGAATCGATCACGCAGGACCTAAAAGGTAACGAACCTCCTAATAACCGCTTTCCGATGCTGAAACATACTCATCTTTGTCACTCCTTTAGGTAAAATAGAGATTTTTTTAAAATAATATGAGGTGGCAAACGAGCAATTGCCCACCTGAATCCACCGAAATAGAAAACGACCGCTGCCCCTAGACATCCGCAATTGCAGATGCGTTGCCTACCCTTAATTCACGGAGGAGGAGACGCACATAAAGAGGATATTTCCCCTTCCTATGCATCTCCTCCACCGTCAAATTCACTTCCCCTTCCCATCCTCTCCTTATAAGAAAAGGGTGGTAAGAGAAAGCGACTTAAATTAGGCCTCCGGCACCACATTCATCAGACGAAACGCGGAATTGCTTCCTCTTCACGCCTGTTTTCTGTGTGGTCGTGGTATTTCACCGGACGAGCCGGCCCATTCGTGCTAAGATAAAAGCGGGCACTACTACTGTAAAACATACTTATCTTTGTCACTCTTTTTGGTAAAATAGAGATAGCAATATGTGTTTGTATTCGTATTTTATATAACTGACTACACAGACAAGTGTACTCGTGAAAAAGATTACTTTACTTTAAGTCGAGCAAAACAGCTCGTTAAAATTAATCTACCAGTAAACGGTATGAATGTGTTAAAATATATTTTAATTTGCATAATCACAACTGCTTACGAAATCTGTAATCGACTCGTTTAATCTCAAAGTCATTTATTAACATAATTATTTTTTTATTTCGAGGAATTACAGCTACTGATTTAGCTAATTAATATAAAGGGTATGTAACTTCGATACATATCTACATCTATACTAATATTATAAAGAGGAAAACTTTGTATTTTTATATGTATTGAAATAACTCAAAAACTACTAGGTCGATTTTAAAAATTCTTTCACTGTTAAAAAGGTAATATATCTGTGAGTAACATAGGTTATATTTTTATTATTTTTTAATTTCACGCGGACGATGTCGCGAGCAACAACTAGTAATAAATATATACGAAGTTAATAAGCGAGAGATTCTAACATTTTCTAGTTTCTCGCGTTATCACGTCACTAGTCATTATCGTATCGTAAGTACTCACTGTCATGTCGATGGCTCCTACGTAAACTATTGTATGTTTAAAACGCAAATTTTGGAAAATAAAATTTCAGACATTAAATAATTATCAAACATGAGCATTCGATAGATAACTGTAAACTAGAGTTTTTTCTAACGCTCTTTTCGAAGCTGAAATTAATATTTACCAAATTAATTTAAAAACAAGGTTTTAATAAAATGTGGCTTAGGATAGTCTACGTTATTTCCATCCTTTTTCACTAAAAAAACAGATTATAATATAACTACATTCTTAGATTAACTTGGCATATAATTTTAATATTTTAACAATTATATAAGCAACTTTTATACAATTACGTTCATGGTTTTCGTCCATAACCATAATTACAATATCTATTAGGATTAGGATAAAAAGTGAGAGTTATGACATTAACCATCTCGAACTTTCGCTATTACATAAAACCGTCAAACAAATTGGCGAATTGTTTACAAATGACATGTATAGTCCGGTAAATTTACCTGACCCGGTGGGAATAAATTAAATTATGATAGCTTAAAAAGCCACCCTGTTATTATAAAAAACTCACAAGATCCTAGTCGTACTGTATCTGTCTTTTTTTTGCCATTTTCTATACCTCTGTGGGTTTTACATATTTTTGACAGAGTTAAATTTTATAGAACGTCTTTTACCGATCCAAATAATATTGTCGCACTATAACCACAAGGGTAGTCTAAGTACATCTAAAACGCTAATATTGAAAGAATTTTCCGTTATCTAAATTCTTTGAACACATTCATGGTATCCAATTACGATTACCACATCCGAAGAGGCGGAGGTTAAATCAAGCGATTTTGAACAACAATCGTATGTTGACATGATACATATTAATTCGCAAATCGCGTGCAAGTAGAATTTAATGATAAAGGAAATTGTCAACGTTTCCGTTTGCGTTTACACCGGCTTTATTGCAGGTATTTACAAGCCTTGAAGTAACCTTCGAAAAAGTGTAGCGAAATATAATCAGAGAGTACCTATAACAGGGAGCATGAGACAATCTGTTTCTCGTTAACCCTTTTTCTTCTAAAAAAAAAAACAGGATATAACGCTAAAAGTGCAATTAGGATGAGATAGTAACAAAATTAATGCTATCTGCAGTAGAAGCAACATCTGCAGAGTCCAGTGAAACCCGACCTTTGCTTTTTATTCCACAATATCGTTTGACTTGTCCGGTGAAAACGATAGACTTAAAACCATTTTTGTTTTTTTTATTATAAAGAGGAAATATTTGATTTTTTGTTTGCATTGAATACGCTTGTAAAGTACTAAACCGATATGAAAAAAATCTATCTGTATTGGATATAGGCCATATTTATTGTATTCTCCTTCTTCTTCGTCGTTTGAGTCTTTACAGACTTGTCGTGGTTATCACGTATCAGGTAATAAGTAATCAATTTTATAAAGAGGAAAGATTTGTATTATTGTATTTTTGATGTATTGAAATAACTCAAAAATTAGTAGACCGATTTCAAGAATTCTTTCACCATTAAAAGGCTGTTTTTATCTATTTTTTTTAATTCCACGCGGATGAAGTCGCAAGCAACAGTTAGTTATTAAAACATTATAATAGACTATTGAATTGGGCTGTAAGGAAATTACGATTGTTTGAAATTTTGCAAATTCAATTAGACTTTATCTGTAAACAATAAATAAAAAAATCATACTTCATACTAATATTATAAATGCGAAAGTTTAGATGGATGGATGGATGTTTGTTAGAGTTTGTAGCCTATACGGCTGAACGTATTTCAATGAAATTTGGTATAATGTAGAGGATAGTCTGGAAGAACACATAGGCTACTCACTTTATTTTTAATTCCACGCAGACGAAGTCGCGGGCGAAAGCCAGTAAATAATAAAAATTGACATTAACCTTGTAGATGTAATTCAAAGCGGAACTATTTACACTTATTACGACACTGAATGCTAAAAGCAGCCATTTTTGTAAGCGTCAACCGACAATATTGAACTGTACGAATAAGCTTAGCAAATTAGCACCAATTATCTTCTTTGTTATACTTGGTTCTTTATCATGGTAACGCTAACTTAGGCCTCCACTCATTGAACTATCGCCTTTGATTACGGGTTGGTGACCGAACATAGGAAGATTCTTCTAACCGTGAGTTCACGGTTTCGTTGTAATATGAAAACATCTTGACATTCGCTTATTTGTATTGAAAAATGAAACATGAGAATCCTACTAATATAAATGCAAAATTTAATATGGATGGATGTTTGTTAGATTTTGTAGGAACGGATGTCGTAGAATAGTCTGGAAGAACACATAGGCTACTTACTTTTGTTTTTTTTATTCCATGCGGACGGAGTTACAAGCAAAAGTTAGTCTATACTAATATTATAAAGAGGACAAATTTCGTACCCCTAGTCCCTTCTACAACTACTTGGACGTAACTGTCACAGATTCGATTTTTGGGCTAGCTAAGTGTTACCCCATTTGCACGATGCAAGTTGCAACGGGCAAGAAACTTGCATCGTGTAAATGGGCCTTTAGCGTTCACACATGAGGCATGTGCATGTGTTCCAAGTATACTAGTATTTACATTTCCGCCTTAACAGCAATACAAGCGTCGCAGCGACGTCAATAACGTCTTCCTACCCTAATTTATTTCACTAACTGCGTAATACATAACCTATATATCGAAAACAAATCACACGTCAAACATAAACAATCTACTTTATGTACACTTGTGCACATAAACATCGAACAGCTGACGCCTGTTACATTTTGTCAACGATTTAACTGCTTTAAAAACACGTAGGAAGGAAATAAAATAATCTACTTAATATCCTACGTGGATTTAATTTTCTATTAGTTCAACGTAATATTAACAAATAATCGCAATAGGGCGGTACTCAGTTGCTAAGCTTGGCAAGACTGGACCGAAATCTACACGTTTAGGTACGAATCCCGCTATGTACTAATGTTTTTGTTCGAATTAAATATACAATTATCCGACATTCTTACATTGAAGGAAAACATCGCGATGCAACGCACATATCAGCTAAAAATTTAAAAATAAAGTGTGAAGTCAACCCGCAGTGCCAACGTTGACTATGGCCTTATTGGGTAAGCTCCAAGCTCCTCGGTAGGAACATATATTGAGCTGATACGCGTCGGCGTAGTTACAGTCAAAGAATTTAATACCCTTCCCACTTATGATTGAATCGAATTAATTGTCCACGACTAAACGTAATTATAGTTTTCCATTGCTGAAACGTCAACAAAATAGATTAGAATTTTTGTAATTAAACCTCTGTATTTGTTTTTTTCATATCGTAAACAACTGAACAGGTATATTTTGTAATAACTTATCTGTTGTCATATCTGTTTGTCGAGCGATTGACTCGAAGATTAATCTTCCTTATCGACACCTTGTGTGAGACTTTGTATGATAAGGGAATCCTTAGTTCACTAATGTAATAGATCGCAGACACGGGTTTTGTGTTAACTGCGACTTTCACTACAGAACTGTTGCTTAAACACCACTGACGTTCCTAAGTGTAGTTTTCGTATAAGATATCTACCATAAACCGCTTAATTGAGAAATTAATGACTCGTGAGTACCTAAGAAAAAAACATTCATACTTTTATATAAAAACACTAGCTGTTCGCGTGCGGATTCATCCGCGTGGAATTATAAAAACTTTATTTTATTGTTTACATTTTGTCAACGATTTAACTGCTTTAAAAACACGTAGGAAACAAATAAAATAATCTACTTAATATCCTACGTGGATTTAATTTTCTATTAGTTCAACGTAATATTAACAAATAATCGCAATAGGGTGGTACTCAGTTGTTAAGCTTGGTAAGACCGGACCGACATCTACACGTTTAGGTACGAATCCCGCTATGTACCAATGTTTTTGTTCGAATTAAACATACAATTATCCGACATTCTTACATTGAAGGAAAACATCGTGATGCAACGCACATATCAGCTAAAAATTTGAAAATAAAGTGTGAAGTCAACCCGCAGTGCCAACGTTGACTATGGCCTTATTGGGTAAGCTCCAAGCTCCTCGGTAGGAACATATATTGAGCTGATACGCGTCGGCGTAGATACAGTCAAAGAATTTAATACCCTTCCCACTTATGATTGAATCGAATTAATTGTCCACGACTAAACGTAATTATAGTTTCCCATTGCTGAAACGGTAGCAAAATAGATTTAAAGTTTTGTATAATAATTAAACCTCTGTATTTGTTTTTTCATATCGTACACAACTGAACAGGTATATTTTGTAATAACTTATCTGTTGTCATATCTGTTTGTCGAGCGATTGACTCGAAGATTAATCTTCCTTATCGACACCTTGTGTGAGACTTTGTATGATAAGGGAATCCTTAGTTCACTAATGTAATAGATCACAGACACGGGTTTTGTGTTAACTGCGACTTTCACTACAGAACTGTTGCTTAAACACCACTGACGTTCCTAAGTGTTGATTTCGTATAAGATATCTACCATAAACCGCTTAATTGAGAAATTAATGACTCGTGAGTACCTAAGAAAAAAACATTCATACTTTTATATAAAAACACTAGCTGTTCGCGTGCGGATTCATCCGCGTGGAATTATAAAAACTTTATTTTATTGTTTACATTTGTCAAATTATCAATAGCAAATCTCAAAATGACATGACATGACATGACAAACCTTAGCAATCTTTCTTTCTTGATGTTGGCAGCAACTTATAGTCTCTTTCCCACATTAGGGTTTTTATCCAAAATATTTACCCCCTAAGTATAATGGCGTGAAAATATATAGCCTAAAGCATGACGTAAGTGTAGGGCGTTTTATTAAAAAAAGGATTATTCAAAAATATGCTGTAATTGCTGACATCTTAGGCAACAAAGAAGTGTGTGTTTACGCTTTATTATAATAGTATAGATTACTAGACTAGATGTTGATTTGGCTTTACTAGTTCCCTTGTTACTAAATTGATAAGGGCCTGTCCCACCACTGGCTGATAGAGGCTCAGATAACTTAAATTTGACGTCACTGTCAGATAAGGTAACAAAATTCGATATTGCCATCACATATTTTACACGTTGGATTGTTATTAGACAATTTACAATTTGGTGGGTCAGGCCCTTATTATAAGATATCTACCACAAACTGCTTAATTGACCAATTAATGACTCGTGAGTACCTAAGAAAAAACATTGACACTTTTATCTAGAAAAACATGTTGTTGTTGATTTAGCTTTACTAGGTCTCTTGTTACTAAATTGATACTTAGTTTCAAGTAGCTAAAGACTCTGAGTGCGGCAGTGTTACTTTCCGTCGTATGTCTCTTTCTCTCCAAAGAGAGACGCCACACAGATTCCCACTACGGTTCGTTAACGGACAAACGATTTCGTCTGTTTTGATGTAAGAGCAAATACAATCAGAGAGCAGCTATAAGATAATTTTAAGGTTTTAACAAGCTTTTCCATTGTACGGCGACATTCTACAGTACCAAGGTTCCGGATAAACCAGTTTTGTACCGGAATACAAGCCCAACGGTAACAATGGAGTTGCCAGTTATCTTTTAAAATGTTTAAAAAAGAGTTCGAATATAAAATTAATTACTTCTTAAAAGTTTGTTCTAAATTTAAATTATCTATAATTTTAATTGAATATGCGGTTAACAATAAAAAAAACGTATCTTTGTGAACAGTATTGTTTTGTAACGTATAATCGAAAAGTCAACAAACTTTTTGATATATTCCACCAAAACGAGTTACAGACTTGTTAATTGGAACAGGTATGGCGCAAACGTAATGTTGACATCTTGTCTCAAACAAACGTTTTATTGCATTTTTACTTCACAATGTAGACTATGGAACAATATATATGGTTTACTAGTTTTCGTCTGAGATTCCGTCCGCGTAGAAATTAAAAAAAAATATAAAAGCAGCCAATGTGTTCTTCCTGACTATGTTTTACATCTGTGCCATATTTTATAGAAATTCGTTCTGCAGTTTAGCCTACAAACTTTAACAAACATCCATCCATACATTCACATTTTCAATATTAGTAAGATAAATATACGAAAATACGGAACTAGCTTAAAAAATGTGTAATTTTTATACCTGATGGTGATGATCTTATTTATTTATCTTTCAATAAATAAATTAATTTTGTATCTTCAAGTTTCCCCTACAGTTAAACTTATGGAAGCCTTCCTTAGAATAGTTTTCCACTGGCGCAACTGCTATTTCTATGAGCAATATTCTGGATTATATTTTTCTTGTTTAGTTCTTAAATTGTTTAGTATTTGACTAGATTACTAGCTTAGTCGAACTCCCTTTAATTCTTGGGTATCGTTTTCACTGGTGCGACCACAGTGGCAGATATAATTAGCAGTAGCGTCTAATGGCTTAATGGAATAAGGGTTTAAGGACCTTTAAAGGCTCGTCTAGTTTCATGTTCTAAGGTAATAAATAAACAGGCGATATGATAGTTTGTTTTTTTCTATCGCGTGTAAATGTTAATATTGTGATGAAAGCAATCAAACAATACATTTTAAGTAATCCATCATAGAAGGCAATCTCGTCCTTGAGTAAAGCTATTATAAGGTCGATTATTGCAAGAAAAATATATTTTATAGACACAAAGCACGACATCTGTCTGCTATTGACATATTTAATTATTACTCTCTGATAAAAATAATTCATCTTAAATAATTAATGTAAATTGATTAAGACATTTATTATATTAATTATCTATTATTTTAATAATAATACAAGACCTTGATTGCACGTAATTGTCCGACAGATACAAGGACAATTTTCTTTGCAGGTTTAAAGTTAAAATATATTTACATTTATCACTGGCTAAAAATGTCAACTTTTGTCTGTGGATTTTTAGTGTTTTTTATATAAACATGTCTGTATTTAAATCGGTGGTTACAGATGATTGCAAAGGTCTTTAGATAGATTTTATTGTCATTAAACTCGACTAGAATTTAGGAGACGCTGGCAACACTGGCACATGTCAGAACCGAAAAATAATGGCGACGAAGTAATTGTACAACGCGCAAACTTGTCTCTATATTATTATAAACTCTGTAATATTGCCCAGTAAATCATTAAAACCAAACAATTGGTCCTTCGAGTCGGATTGGTTTACTTTGTCCAAAAGTATAAAAATATAATACCATTGTGACTGCCTTTTTGAATTCTTACACCTATTCCCTTAATAACCAATTAGGGTACAGGCGTAAGTATTGTTCTTCGATTGTCAATTTTCACAATAAAACACAATTATATTATATTCAATAGTAAACAAAACTGGCCGACTTTAAGGACGAAATATCAACTCACATGTACTATACTCACTGTACATAATCCGGTTTTTCTTGTTAATTCAGATAATCCTAGTACGTATAAAGTTTTTAAATTGACCTTGGGGTAGCAATTCACAATGTAGATTAAAAAAGATATAGAACAGACGTATCAAAAATACATACATTTGTTACTAATTGAATTTTAAACAGTTCACACAAAACACATTTTTACGACTAATTACCCTAAAAAATATTATTTGACACGTTTTTACATCTTTTAAACACCGCTAATTGATATTCTAGTCTAACGTATGTCACTTTAAATTTGTGTGTACTTTATTATTTACTAGCTTTCGCTACCGACTTTGTCCGGGTGAAAATAAAAAAAATATAGCCTATGTTACTCACAGATGACCTTTCTAATGGTAAAAGAGTTATTAAAACCGGCCCAAAACTTTTTGAGTTGTTTCAATACATATAAAAATACAAATGTTTCCTCTTTATAATATTAGTATAGACTAGCTTTCGCCCGCGACTCCATCCGCGTGCAATAAAAAAAGTAAGTAGCCTATGTGTTCTTCCACACTATCCTCTATTTCATCGAGGTCCATTCATACTTTTAGGCTACAAACTCTAACGTACATCCATCTAAACTTTCACATTTATAATATTAATAAGATTATTCCATATTGATAGAACGGCTTTAAAACACTCTCGAAATTTTTATAGCAAGGTAGTTACATGCTTTTTAAATTAATATGTTAACAGGCAAATTGAAAAAATCAGCCTATTTTCAATAAAATATACTAAATCGTGACTCCAACAGCCTCGAAATACTATCACTAGTTGAATAAAAAGTATCACCGAAGTAAACATACGTTTTAGCACGATGCGAGTTGCAGATAAAAAATACGATAAGCAAATCTATCAGCACATAACTTATTCTTATTAACATTATAGATATATGAAGATAATTCGTAAAATGGACTCTAAACTTTGATCAGTGACTAACAGTAATTAGTCATTGTAGCTTTTTTAAATATATCCAATCATTTCACAGATTTATTGTTCCACAATAGATGTCTATTTTTATGTGATAATATAATGTATACGAAATCGTTGGTTATTGCAAAAAAATTGTAATTTACGTTCAGGGGAAAAGGACTTTAAGCCCTCATTTACACGAGCGTTTTATCGCTTGTCATTGGCACGTTTAACACGCTACGAACGCTGTAAAATCATGGAACACATTTAACAGTGGTAGAGACCGCTTTAACATCTTCGCACGAATGGGCCGGCTCGCCCGGTGTAATACCACGACCACACAGAAAACAGGCGTAAAGTGGAAGCAATTCCGCGTTTCGTCTGATGAGTGTGGTGCCGGAGGCCTAATTTTAGTCCCTTTCCCTTTACACTTTTCTTAAGAGGTAAGGATGGGAGGGAAAAGTGGATTTGACGGTGGAGGAGACGCATAGGAAGGGGAAACGTCCTCTTTATGTGCATCTCCTCCTCTGTCAATTAAGGGTAGGCAACGCATCTGCAATTGCGGATGTTTATGGGCAGCGGTCGCTTTCCATTTCGGTGGATTCAGGTGGCCGCTTGCTCGTTTGCCACCTTATATTATAAAAAAAAAAACACATACATGGAAATGCATTTGCTCTGTTTCAACGCGTTTTTAACGCGCGTTATTAAATCGCCCGTCCGAATAAGGGTTTATAAGGCGTTGTTTTCATTTATATTTTGAATTTGGAACAAAACGAGATTTATTTAAGACGTAGTTTTATGTAGGTGAAGTCATAACAGATTCAAATACCGAAATCTTTTTAAAAGTCTTCCTTAACGCCAACATCCATATTAGCGAATTACGTCAAAATTGAACACTATTTTCAAATGCTTTTATGATACTCGTGTTTTAGAGAGCAACATAAACACCTTATATCAGTATACATTACGTCACATGGAAACTCGAAGTTCCCTGATCGAAGTTCAAATATTAAAACCTGTAGCACACAGCCTCAAAAGCGAACCGTTAGCCAATCTGTAGTAGTAAAATACAAATACGAAGTGAAAAAGGAACACAGACTGTTGTTGAGTATTGGGCAAAATTTAATTGAAATTAACTATTGATTATTGATAAATTTTGCCTAACACTGGCGCAAAAAACGTTTTGATTTAAAGCTAGAAATCTAATACTGCTCTATATAGTCCGTATTTTTTCTAAGCCAATGAACGAATAATACGTTTTTATACAAGTGTTTTTTTTTCGACAGAGGAAAGCCATAGTTTGTTTATTTTCGCGTAGAGAGCTTAACCGCTGAACAGTTAACCGAACGAATCCAGTCATTTTACTTCGCTTCGCTTCTGCTTCGCTTTCATGTGTACTACAGGCTTTAAATTGGTCAATTGACAACTCTTTGGGATGACGTCCATGACCAACGGATTGCATCATTTATAAAACCGGCGATGGATATCTTCGATGGATAACATCTCAGCAGAAATGTGGAAATATTAAGTTTAAGTTAAATTAATCAAATGTTGGGAAGTCTAATAACATTACTAACAAAGTTCAAACAACAATATAAGGCGTAAATATTACAAGCTTTAAAAGATTAGTAATCATACTAACATTATAAATGTGAAAGTTTAGATGGATGGATGTTTGTTTAAATGTATCTCGGAAACGGATCAAAGGATCGCGATGAAATTTGTCACAGATATAGGAAATAGTCTAGAAGATATAGGCTACTTACTTTTTTTTTTTAAACATAAGTAAACCAGCGCTTGACCACGACTCCACCTAAGTTAAGTGAAGACGCGGCCGAAGGATAGAGCGCGCTACCTCAATACTTTTTTTATTCCGCGCAGACGGTGTCACAAGCTAACTAATAAAAACAAATGAGAAATCACATCAAAAAAACTGCTTTACCAATAAATAGCAAGGCAATCGAAGTATTATTTCAAATGTAAGGGTAAGTAACCAATACTTTTATGTATTTCGATAGTCCTTTCTATGTTCAATCTTTAGTAATGTATCTATGTATAGCCTGACAAGGTGAACAGAAGTGATGGGAACGCTTCAATCACCTTCACATCGCATTAAATATGCGAAGTAGGTCTATATTTTTCGCATTAAGTATTTTATGTTTATAGTCAATCTTTAATCTAGTTATACTAATAAGAAAGATTTGTTTGTTTGCTTTGTTTAGGCTCCGAAACTAATGAATCGATTTTATTCATACGCCATTAGAAAGCAACGTTATCAGTTAGTAACACATATTTTAAATCTATTGGTTACCATTCCAGGGAAGGGATATGACAAAAATATAGGCATATTTTTGCGACCCGGGCGAAGCTGGGCAGATCGCTAGTATACTTAAAATTATAAAGAGGGAAGTTTTTTATATGTATTGAAAAACTCAATAACTACGTGGCCGATTTCCGAAATTCCTTCACCATTAAAAGCTACGTCATCGAGTAACATAGACTATTTTACAACTATTTTAATTCCACGCGGACCAAGACGCGAGCAACAGCTAGTAATAAAAGGAAAAACCCAAGGTATCAGTGTGTAGTTTGTAGCGTTACGTCATAGTCAACCTGGCTGTCATAAATTGTCGTTTTATGAACAACAGCTATCTGACCAAAGGTCTAATTAACAGACACGTCTAGGAATATAAATTTATTTTTCATGTCAAAACCAAATAATACTTTTAGCACTCACAGTTGTTAAGTAACCCTTTGTGTTACTTTAAGAGTGATTCTAATGACAGTTAAGCTTTATGCATATATATTTTAATAGATATCAATTTTTATTAACAACATCGCCAGTCGTCACAGATTAAAAAAAGCAATACAAATCGAAAGTTATGAAAGAATCGAGACATCCAAATGGATATGTAACCAACGTGTGTGAGTGAGAGCACTATATACCGCTCAGCTCTCACTTCAAAGTAACGAGCATGCGCTTTAATCGTTTCCTTTATTTTCAGATGTTTATTATGATTTTAAACACAGCTAGTTGTTGCATACAGTTTCACTTATTATTTTCTTCTCGTTGGCAACTTTCCGCGTGTAACTAATGGATTTTCTTTCGGTTAATATAACAAGGATATTCTAGAAGCAACTTTATTGTGTATTGAAATATTTAAATCAAACTTTTCATACAAAATATACTAATCAAACGGAATAGTGGCAAAGGTATGGTTAACGTGACATGCATATTTACAATAAAAGTATATTTGTTATGGGTGAAAGTGGCTTCATATGCGCCCGCGCAACTTTTAGTCAATGACACGTCTTTTTATTTTAAACTAGCTTTCGCCCGCGACTCCGTCCGCGTGGAATTAAAAAAAAAGTCTTAACTAAAAAAAATCTTATGTGTTCTTCCAGACTAACCCCTAAATCTGTGCCAAATTTCATAGACAGAGAGAAACATCCATCTATAAACGGAATAAATAGTATCCTATGTTCGTCTCCTGGCTCTAAGCTACCACCTCACCAATTTTCAGCAATATCGGTAAAGCCGTTCTTAAGTTAAATAGTGTAACTAACACGACTTTCTTTTATATATAGAGATATAAGTATTAACTTAGTCTAACTTCGTTAAATACTGATTGTGTTGTGAATTCCATCATTTTACAATATTAGAGTTATACGAATTTAAATTAGTTTTATTTTTTTATCGTAATTAACAATTTAAAATGGTTATAATTTAGCTCTTTACGTATGTTTCTCATATTCGTTGTTAACAATGTAAATAAAAATTATAATACAATGAATTTATAGTTTTATTATAAACTAGCACAAAAATATACCCCGCATTTCAATTTAACAGACAAAAAGAATTAAACGCGTCCAATCTCGAAAACCCTGACTTAATCACTAAGTGAAATCAAAAAATTTTAAATTATACATTGTCTTGTTTATTGTTTCATAATTTCAAGGTTATAATTAATTTGTGGTTCGTATTTAACCCTCTATAACCTTCTATATATCTTATTATAAATTAAATTATCATATCTATACATCTCGTAGTAATTACCGCCATGTTGGATTATTAACATTCAAAGTATGGTCATTATTTTTTGTCTGTGCCTTTGTTTAAAAAAAAATCTGAGTTCGGTACACAGACTTATATATCAACAGAATAGGCTATAAGCAGTGGTTTTTGTGCCTATTGGTTCGTCATTTTGACGCGGTTTTTGGTGGCGGTGTTGGAAACTCGAACTAAGTATAAATAATTTATTACAGTAGCTTCTAATAGAAGTTTATCTACTATCCAGATTATCTCGTTTGAATGGGAGACTGAGGGCCTGTCCCACCACTGGCTGATAGAGGCTCAGAAAGCTTAAAAATGACGTCGCTGTCAGATCAGGTAACAAAATCCGATATATCCATCACATATTTTATACGTTGGATTGTTATCAGATAATTTACAATTTGGTGGGACAAGCTCTAAAGGTTTTTAGTGTGAATTTATGTCACCTGCAAATCAACGGCGTCCGTTTGCAATTTGCCTAGAAGAATCATAATGACTCGGCAAATATCGTATCGAAAAAAAGCTATTCACAAATTGACGTATTACTTTGTAAAGGTGATGTTTATGACTGTCATTTTGTGTGCAGTCAATAAAGAATCTTTTAGTGACACTAACAGACTTTTTTTTTTTTTTTTATGTTATAAAGTGGCAAACGAGCAAGCGGCCACCTAAATCCGCCAATATGGCGAAGCGACCGCTGCCCATAGACATCTGCAATTGCAGATGCGTTGCCTACCCTAAATCGACGGAGGAGGAGACGCACATAAAGAGGATATTTCCCCTTCCTATACGTCTCCTCCACCGTCAAATCCACTTTCCCATCCAATCCTTTCCTAATAAGAAGAGGGTGGAACGGAAAAGGGACTAAAATTGGGCCTCCGGCACCACACTCATCAGACGAAACGCGGAATTGCTCCCACTTCACGCCAGTCTTCTGTGTGGTCGTGGTATTACACCGGGCGAGCCGACCCATTCGTGCGAAGATGTTAAAGCGGGCTCTACCACTGTAAAAGACTAAACTAACACAACTGTTTTTTGCTATTATTCCTCTAAGCTTATATAGATATGCACACTACTCGATTTGTAGTTGTACAACTAAACAGTTGAATTGGCTGAGAAACAATCGACACTCGCACAACTGTTCGATAGTTTAGTCAAAGGTGTGCACCCGCTCTGATGATTACAACTACCACTGAAATGTCATCTACAATTTTGAGCAGCTCTTCCATCCTCCTCTAGAGACTTCGAAAAAAGATATAAATACCTACGTATAAGACCATACTAATATTAGCTGTCTCCTTCTAGACTAGACTAGATTGCTAGCCACGTCCGTGTTAGACAATATCAATAAACTTACAAACACGATAATGAGGAAAAATAGCTCTGTGTGATAGTAAAAAAACATTATCATTATGACCACAGCAAAACGTGATTTACGGAACAATTACTAGTTTTATGAACGTATGTCTTGTACAGTATTAAGCGCGTACTGACCGACGTTACACGGTGTAATGTAATACGTTACAGGACCAGCATTGATGCAGTCCGAATGTTACACCTTGTAACATTATATCGTGTTATAGAACAGTACGCCTTTAAGTATCCTTAATTGTGTGGTGCCGACACCTACAAAACATTGGTTGTCTCTGTTTTTTCAAAGAGAATGAGAGAGATGACGACATCTGTTGTGTTAACCATGAGTTTTAGGGCATCACTGACCGTGATTTTGCTTTTTTTTTTAAACTTATTCTGAAGTTGAATTAAGGCCATTGATACAACCCTATTATTAACGATTATAGAACAAGTGTAATAATATTTTAGTCTACAGCAATATTAGTAACTACGCAAGAGTTATTTTTGGTGGGTTTTGTATGACCGTATTTCTGTACGTCCTTGCTTTTAAGACATATTCGACGATGTATAATTTGTTCAATGAATTAAGGTGAATGTAAAAGGATCTGTATGTCACTGAAAAGATGTGAATTCCGTCAAGTTATGATCGGACTAGTCATAGTATAAACTGTCAGAGAATTAAAAATATCCTCTATAAATTCTATATTAATATTATAAAGAAGAAAAATTTGTATTTTTGTATGTATTGAAAAAACTCAAAAACTACTGGGCCGATTTAAAATACTGGCAACATTAAAAAGCTATGTTATCAATGAGAAACATGCTAATTTTTAATTCCACGCGGACGAAGTCGCGTGTAACAGCTAGTATAAGTAGCCCCTTTTCTCAGAACAAACGTGACTTCTCTTTCTCAGGTAAACTGCATTAAGTACCTTTCATTAATGATTGATTATATCTTACGCATAATCATTAATTAAAGTACACGAAATAATTTCTGATGTAATTAGAAAATCAATTTCTGTTAATCACTACGTATGACACAGCAATTAACGGACATATTACCAATCTTACTAATATTATAAATGCGAAAGTTTAGATGGATGGATGTTTGTTAGAGTTTGTAGCCTAAACTGCTGAACGGATATTGTTAAAATTTAACATAGATGTAGAGGATAGTCTGGAAGAACACATAGGCTACTTACTTTCGTTTTTTTTTAATTCCATGCAGACGAAGCCATAAGCGAAAGCTAGTTTAATGATAATTAGAAATAATTTTCTTTCAAGATAAAGATAAAGATATACGCAAACAATATAACCAGTGATTACAACTGGAAATATGTAAACCCTTATATTATATTACAACTAGCTTTCGCCCGCGACTCCGTCCGCGTGGAATTAAAAAAATCAAAATTAAGTAGCATATGTGTTCTTTCAGACTATCCTCTATATCTATACCAAAATTCATCAACATCCGTTCAGTCGTTTAGACTACAAACTCTAACAAACATCCATCCATCCATCTAAATTTTCGCATTTATAATATTAGTAAGTATGATGTGGATTTACCTTATTCCAATTGCAAGCACTGGAATTGATGCTGGACTGGAGTAATGTAAACTGGGCATTATATATTTCTAACTCTGTATCACATATGTTAAGGACCCAAGCTATTGGCTTATACTGAAATCAAGGGTAAATATATTCCACAAAGTCAGGAATTCGGTACATGTGACAGGTTTATGACTTATCATAAACCGAAATGAACGACTATTGGTTTCATTGTCATCTTTGTTTACCCCAGTAGAATTTGATGACGCGTATCCATATAACATTTACAAATTATTGAGGAAACTGACTTTCCGACCTGTTAACATTACTTACTAACTTACAATTATCAAAAATATGGACTTTTCAAATTAATTTGTGATCAAAAAATCATCTTATTAGATCTATTTTCGTTAATAAAGTATAGATAGATATTCAAATAAAACCTAAAGGACACGGCGTGTTAGTATTCTAAGTTTTATGATATTCTAATTGTAAACAAACCTATATGATTAGGTATATCCTTACCTGGTTAGTGAGAACATCTATTACAAAATATGCCAAGTAGACGATCTCCTCTTCATCCGACCCCAAAGCTGCGCCGGCGAGGCCCGCCGTCCGCACGTGCAGGGCGCACACCCAGCCCCCGCTAATCATAGCGCCATACAACACGCAACCACAGAGTAACACGACCCACCGTCTCCCTTCACCAGTCCATCCAGTACGCACAAACCCAGTCGCAGCAGCCTCACCTATGCATACTAATACAGGCTAACGGTAACCGACTAAGCGTTCTATGTTCCCTGTTTCGACAAAAATCACTTCAAAATCCGACGTTTTAACTTAACCGACGCAATAAGTCGCGTGCGGCGCAAACCGACGATTTACCGCTACTCGTCTACGTAAGCCGTTTCCGACTGCAAGTGAAAATCTTAAGGAATTAAAACGTATCACAACAGGTACACGACTAAATTCATTGCCGAAAGTCTACTCTTGTCTGATAGGTGTCAATGTACCGAACGATTCTTATTTTCACATCCGAGGGAAACTTTGAAATGTTTTCATTTTCTAAACACTATCAACAAAACTGTACGCTTATATTAATGTTTATATTGAATTGAATATATATGAGAAAATTTTAAAGACACGAACAGACATGCGTGTCGTTTCGGTACGATGGATTGAATCGACTGAATGCCGCGCCGCCGCGTCTTTCCCCTCTGTTGTCACTGCGCAGGTAAACCAGGTGAGCGGGCGCGGCGTTGCCAAACCGTGCATTATCATCGATGATGAGATAGCCTACCATTGAATTTTACGCATCGCTGCCAACACAATAAAAATACCGAAAAATCAACTTGTTCCCTTCGAATTTAATCCTTGTAAATCTTCAATGATCACAGATCGCAGTGTTGGTATTACGTATTTTAACAATTAATCATTTAAGTTACCTGCAAATATAGATAATTTTACTTTCAAGTGCAGCAATTAATAACAAGACAATGTATTAATGTTTACATTGTTATACTGGTGAAAAACTACAGAATGTTCAAAAAATAATTGAATATATTAAGTGAGTATTTTTCACAAGAATAACCAATTAGTAAGATACCGTTTTGTGACAATTACTTTCTATACTACCCTCATCATTTTATTAAATTTTCTTTTTAAAAATCTGTGACACATTCCCTCTATGATTATAGTCTTTGTTTTAGCCAATTTAAGTCAAATATGTTAAATTTTAATTGAACAATTCGATTGTTCAATTAGAACTGTGTGTGTATGCAAAATTTTAACTGTCAGTTAACCGCACGTCTGTCCCACGCTTTATTTATTTAGATTATTTAGCAGTATTTTGTAGAAATCATAATTACAGTTTAAAAAAGTGCAGAAACAACAAATTATTTTTAATCTTTTGCCCAACAAAGTTTTCGTCCCAAAAATGTTTGAAATGTTAAGAATTGTTGCGACAATAAGAATTAACGTAACAACAAACGGTAAATTAAAAAGTGTTACAATTACGACTGAATAAGGCGGCTGTTAAGAATGTTGAAACTTTAAAAATAATGTGTGGCAAAACGTAGATTCCAGTCTCATATTTAAAAAAATATTTAGCACACTTATCGTTGTTTTCCATAGGTAAAAAATCTGTACAACAACCCTAGCTATAACTATTTAAATTGTCTATTAATTTAGGATCTGTAGAACAGATTCCTTTGCAATTTAAAAAGTAAATTAGTTTTTTTTTTATAAGTTTTACCTTGTCTGTGACTGCAATAACGTGTTTGCCTCGGTCCATGACCACGTAAAAGTCGGAACCTATTATTTATATGTTTATGTATTTTAATATGATTTTATTAGTATTTTATTTAATAGTATTGTTGAATTGGTTCGTAGCTTGATAAACAACCCACGAAATATCTGAAGCCCGCGAATTCAGGCCGCCACTTGTTCTTTAGCTACCATTAAATATAAAAAAAAACTTAATATTATCTATCATCTTATTCACAAAAACTATTTTATGTTTAATCTTTAATGTTATTTGAACTTACTTGGAATAATCGACATTTATTATCTAGAAATAAGAAAATAGCAACATATCCACAAAATAGGCAAAACTTAAGGACTTCAATATTTAAAGTATCGGTCAATGAACTTGAAGCTCGGGCGCGAATGTTTGTTACTATGTGTGTAAAAGCTCGCCCATTTACATATTATGTTAATAAAAAAAACATATTCTAGTCTGAGGACTGTCCATTTATATAGCTTTTAGTTTAATTTCATTTGACTTTATAGAATTTTTCGTTCTTTTTTCACAAATACGCGTATACATTTAGAAAAGTTTAAAATTTTCTTTTAATCCTTAGCAAGATTCAGTTCTCTCTTTTTTCCACAATATTGCGACGCCTCCGTAAGGGCGGCCGCGTAGTACACCTGCACTGGTGTCGACTGTGGACTTCCCGGAGAACTCGAAGTCGGATCAATGTTGCCCAGTGTAGGAATATCATGAGGCAGTAGCCATGAATTTACTGATACATTTAATTACATATGTCTCCCATGGTTAAGCGGTTAGGGTACCCTTAAATAATGGCTCATAGCGCGACTTCTATTCCTGAAGCAATAATAAAAGACACATATAATTTTTATTCTTAGTTATTTTAACAAACAATAGTTTGAAACTATTGGACAGATTCTAATACCTGTTTGAAATATGGCCTGTATAAGCAGTTTCTATTATTCTAATTTAAAATTGGAACGAATCCAGGAACTCGCGCCGCCTTCACAAACGAAACACTCTCATTGGCCAGTTATAATTTAAAATCCAAGATGGACGCCCACAACTCGGATTACGTCCGTCCACATGTGACAATAACAATCCCGGCGACGAATGACTGACCCATTTATATTACCTACGATATCGGCACGCGGCCGTTTAGCTGATTGTGTAATTAATTATGACTCGCTCAATGCTTTTCATTTAATAATCCCTCGTAAACGCTTGTCACTTATTTTTCTTTTTATTTAATCAAGACAATGGTTGTGCAACCATTCGGTCAGTGCCGTAATATTAATTTTATAACATATTTAATTAATTAAATTATTCTAGGTCTTAGGATTAATTACTTTTATTCCGTTAATAATACGTAGAATTGACGTAAATCAATCAGAGTTCAGAGGTCGTCTAATGTGTTTGAATTAACGTAATATCTATTTGGAATAACGCGATGGATAATAATGGATTAAATCGTCATGATTGTTATTGGATTTCGAAAATCACAAACGAAGATTTTTTTTGCGAAGAGGTTGAGAGAGAATTAAGGTTCAATATTTGTATTCTTTATTCAAATAATCTATATCTATACTTCTATACTATATACTGTATTACTATATTATTACTATATTTACCATATTTTACTATATATCTATACTTCTATACTTAATATAATAAAGCGTAAACACACACTTCTTTGTTGCCTAAGATGTCAGCAATTACAGCATATTTTTGAATAATTCTTTCTTTAATAAAAAGCCCTACACTTACGTCATGCTTTAGGCTATATATTTTCACGTCATTAAACTTAGGGGGTAAATATTTTGGATAAAAACCCTAATGTGGGAAAGAGACCATAAGTTGCTGCCAACATAAAGAAAGAAATATTGCTAAGGTTTGTCATGTCATGTCTTGTCATTTTGACATTTGCTATTGATAATTTGACAAATGTAAACAATAAAATAAAGTTTTTATAATTACACGCGGATGAATCTGCACGCGAACTAGTAATGAGATACACAGCAAACTTTTTTAATAACTGTATTGACCAGTTTTGCCATTGCCATCAGTTTTAGGTAATAGGAATTGGGAAAATAGAATTGTGATAGCAAAGCTTACCTTCCATGTGTTTCTGCCTCCTAGTACTTAGTACAATTCTGTGTTCCTAGTATACACAATAGTGTGCAAAGTCTAATAGTGCGTTATAAAATCTACATTTCGGCCATGCATGACCAAACCGGTTGTTCCCTACACGACACGCCTCAGCTACTTGCGCCTAGTTTTTGTCGATTGTTGCATTAACACTGGCAACTACGACATGCACAATATTAACCCTTTTTTATTCAGCAAAACCAGTAATATAATATCTCTGGTTTCCTGTACGTATATTGTACAGATATAAACACGACAGAGGGAACATAAAAATACTAAGCGTTGACCTCATTTAGTTTCAAACTTTTTTATATCCTAGATAGTTAAATTGGAGGTGAATATATAGACTGAATGTAATCTATTCTTTAGAGTAAACGTCATTATCTAACTAGTGCTATACTCTGTTAAATGGAATAGGTTTTTTCTTCTTTCACGTCTTACCTTTTCTTGCCACCCAAGATTAGAATTTAAAACAAAAAACTACGATAGACCTAAAAACTACCAAACCATTTATAAGGTAACAAAACAATAGTTCTGCAACAATCTATTTTGGCTTTAATTTTAATTTATATTAACTGAAAGACATTTATCTATTATTTTAATAATGCTCTGATTGATCATTAGTCTGCGAATTGTATCAATTCCAGTTATTATAGTGCGCCTGACAAAATATTTTTATAAATTATAAATAACTCTACAATTGATTTATTGAACCTTTCAAAACATTCCTAGGTTCATTTTAGTCTTGAAAAAAGCAAACCAAACTCTAGTACTAGTATCAACGCAGAAACGTAGATTAGTTAAGCTTGGTTCCAGCTTTAGGAAACGAATGTTAAATCATTTTTGTTACGGTTTCTTTTAAATCCTTTAAAAGTTAAGATAAGTTCTTGTTCTCGTATTAATAGATTTTATTAATTGAATCACTTAGCATATTATTAAAAAGCACATTACGCACTCTCTTGACGGGGAGCTTCCGTCGTTATGGCAAAAGCGCCTACAGAAATATTTTTCAAACTAGCCGAACTTAAAATAAAAGGAAGTGTCAAAATTAAATTTATTTGTTTTCGCCCTTGTAAACATATTTTAATTTTCAATTGTTATAACGACAATCATAACACAGCATTAATTACAACAGTCAGATTTTATATTGTTTTTGAAAAGACAGCTGGGTTATTAATTGCGTAACACAACGAATGTGGCTAGCACAAGCAACAATATTTTATTTTATTCTTGGCAACATTGTCAGTGACAGATGTTTACGCGCCAAACAATTGAGAACAATGGTTGACTTGTAGAGCCGTTTTAAAGTTTTGTAATCGTGTTTTTAATTGATTACGCTGTTTTCCTTTGATTTGCTGACTAAAATTGTTTAATAACCGACTTGACACTTGTTTTACATAATGTGTTCCATAATATTTTCAATAATTAATGGGAATATTCATAAATAAGTGATGGAGGCGCCAACTCCATAACTTTAAGCTCGTGTACGAAACTTTGTGAATTAATAAACATTGCGTTGTGAAAAGATTCAGTAATATGGCTGCGATAACACCGCGCCGTTCTTTGCGAATTCCTCACATGCATACGCCTAAAATGACTGAGAGGAAAAAAGGGTTATTTCAAGGCGAGGCACCCCCACAGCCGGAGTCTTTGACGAAGCATCGCCGGCTCCCCGTGCTGGACAGCGAGAGTGACAGTGATGACTGTGATCTTGGCATCATCAGCACCATTGATTCAAGCTCTGGAGAGGAAACTGATCAGAACACTCCTAAAACACCCGAGAGATCAATATGGCGTGAGTTAATAAAGTATTATTTTTAATTAGTGTTCGATTCTAGTATCTTGTCTATTTTAGCTGAAAACTAGTCATATTTAGAGCAAGTTATAGTAGAAGTAAAGTTTAAGAACTTTGTAAAATTTTTATTAGTCAACTCTTCAGATTGCTTGCATGATATATTTAGGATTCTTATTGAGATAATGGTTAAATCTGATTTTGAGTTTATAATATTCAAATTCACACTTTCCAGAATCTTGGTTAATTTCTTTGAGAATAAAACACAATAAAGTAATCTTCCTATCTGTTCTTATTTAAATCTGTTTACTATCGTGATATGTATTCATGTTCACAGATGAAACAAGAAGCCAAACAAAGAAATTAAAAGAAACACATTACTTGAAGAATTTCATGAAATCACCCTTCACACTGAAAAAGTATCAAACACAATATTCATGTCCCGAATCAAAATGTGGTTCATCATCCACACCAGCTACTCCCCACCTCCGTAACCACCCTGTCACACCTTCATCCACACATTCATGCACCAGCATACATACAACATCATCAACATCAAGCAAAGCCCGTAAAAGCCTTGCCAGTCTTATTGCTGACACAGAAAGTTGCAGCAGCTCTCTAAAAGACCTTAACTTCGATTCAGATTCCGCCACAGACTCAAAAGAGAACACACCAACTAAACCATTAAGAAGGTCTCTCCGTAAAAATAAAAATTCACCCAAACTTCACAGCTTTAAAGGTGTGCTACTCGAACAGAAAAAGAATTCATCACCAATAAAATATCCCATTGTCTGTCTAACAAAAATGGATTTCACCAATCTAATATCACCAACCCAAATGTTGAAAACACCACACAATACAACCGACACAAAGGGATCTCCGCCTAAACTTAGTCACAGCAGACGGTCTGCAATAGAAATTGAAGAAAGCCCTGAATCTATTTGCGATAGTGAAAAGAGTCACAAAAGGCTACACTATGATGGTATGTCTGACAGTGGTCCGAACTCCAAGTTTCCAAGATTAGACCCAAATTTAGCACCTAAGGCTCGTCTCTCACTATTCAATAGCGATAAACTCAAAGAGATACTGTCAGCTAAATCATTCTATGGCAAAACAAATCCAGATTTAAACACCAGTATAGCAACAAAAATATCGAATGCTATAGAACTAACCACAACTCACCCACGTCGTCCATTCGGACATTCTAACAGACGTAAACGAAAGCCTGGAGAAATTAATATGGGTGTAAAACATAAGATACGTAAACCTAAATATAATAAGCCCAATATAACAAGTGTTAAAGGAAATATGAAAACTTCTGAAATTAATTCCGAAACAATAAATAAAAGTATCACATCTCAAAGCTCTGCAAATGATGCAGAATTTAATTCAACGGAATTAGTGACAGGTAAGAATAATTTTATAAAAAAAATCGTGTTTCATTTTTGACTAGCTGTCGCCCTGGACGATGGTCGCGGATTTAAAAAAAAGTAAGCCTATGTGTTCATCAAGCTATCCTGTCTATACCAAAATCTCATTGAGATCCAATTAGCAGTTTAGGCTACAAACTAAAAAACATCCATCTAAACTTTCACATTTATATTACTAAGAAGTATGATTACCCAATATAATTTCATCAAAGTAAATAATTCCTTTCTAGACAAAGTCAACCCGTTTGTACAAGAACAACAAACAATAGAGGCACTCTTGAGTCAATGGACCGAAGAGGAGGTCCCGGAATCAGAGTTAAGTTTCAGGAAAACCGAAGTACCTTGCTTCAATAAATCAATAATAGAAGAGACAAGTACCATCTTTCAACCAGTAACAGCTACACCAGTGGAAAGTTTACCACTGCCGGAAGATTCCGACACTGTTATAGTTGAACTTGGTGCATCAAACAATGACCAAGGAAAGGGAGGTCAAGATATAATGGCCCAAGATATTGTTATGACAGACTCTAATATGACAGAAAAATCAAAAACTACAGATTTTTTGCCTGTAGATGGAGGATTTATTGTTGTTGAAGATAATGAAAATAAAGGTAAGGTTTTAAATAACTGAAATTTCTCATTATTCCTCATTACATATAATAGTTAAATAAATAAAATACTCTGTCACTAACTAGTAAATAAGCTTTATTATCATTACAATAGTTTTTAACTTTATTTCTAACAAACATATTTACTTAGAATACCTTTTATTTAATTTACTGAATTTGCCGAAATAGCGAAGACACCACTGCCCAAAGACATCTGCAATTGCAGATTTACAGAAAGAGCATATTTCCTCTTCCTATTTCTCCCTTTCTCTGTCAAATCACCATACCCTTTCCCACCCTTTTCTTACATTGAAAGGGTGGAAAGGGTTTAGTCCCTTTGCTAGGTCTTTGGCACACAATTTCTTGTAAATATTAATGAATTATGATAAAAGCTATCTATTTTATTATATAAATACTAGCTGTTCTTGTGCGGCTTCATCCGCATGAAATTATGAAAATTTTATTTTATTGTCAAAATGACATGACATGACAAACCTTAGCAATCTCGCTTTCTTGATGTTGGCAGCAACTTATGGTCTCTTTCCCACATTAGGGTTTTTATCCAAAATATCTACCCCCTAAGTTTAATGGCGAGAAAATATATAGCCTAAAGCATGACACAAGTGTAGGGCTTTTTATTAAAAAAAGAATTATTCAAAAATATGCTGTAATTACTGACATTTTAGGCAACAAAGAAGTGTGTGTTTACGCTTTATTATAATAGTATAGAGTATAGATGTATTTGTTTTCTAGAACCAGAAGAATTAACAGATCTAGATGCGATAGAGAGGGAACTGAAGATGTTAGACGAGCAGATTCTGCAGATGGCGCAGTCCAACAACATCAATGCTGAAGCAGT
The DNA here is from genome assembly GCA_029286645.1 of Papilio protenor. Classification (NCBI taxonomy): domain Eukaryota; kingdom Metazoa; phylum Arthropoda; class Insecta; order Lepidoptera; family Papilionidae; genus Papilio; species Papilio protenor. The sequence continues at coordinate 3,612,299 of JAGSMZ010000016.1, read as the reverse complement.
GCTCGCCTCCACAGAAGAAGATATACCACGAGTTAGTCCTGGTGAGTTTACTTTTATATTTAAACTGACATACTCGAAACCCTTACTCTATACTAATATTATTATAATGATTTGCACTTTTGGATTTTTGTATATATTGAAATAACTCAAAACCTACTGGGCCGATTAAAAAAAACTTGCATCACTAAAAGCTACATAATCAGTAAGTAGCATAGGCTATTTTTTTATCGTTTTTTTTTTAATTCCACGCGCACGACGTCGCGAGTTAAAGCTAGTTATGAATAAACTAGCTGAAACAGAAATGTTACATATAGATATAGATCTGTTGAGCTATTCCGGAGATATCTTTTAATAAACATCCATCCATCCATCCATCTAAACTATTACATTAACAATATTTGTGAGAGTGACTTATGATTTTATTATTTAGTATTTAATTTATTTACAGAGTTAATATCGGAGGAAGAAAATACATCCAAATCTAAGCCTACAAAGCTATTCTCAATATTCAACAAACCAAACCCTGGCGTTTCAAATCTACCAAAAGGTAACTTTTACAAACTTTATATCTTCTGTTACTAAGGGAGCCCCTTAGTTTAGAATATAAATGATATGTTCTCTACTAAATTTACCACTCGTGAGTGTGAGTGTGTTTATGACCTGATTACATTAATCCAGTCCAGTGTTCAGAATTTTATAGAATTACAAATTGAGGACTGGAATACAGCTAGTATAAGGAACCTACACTGGAATGCAATATTCCAGTTTGGTTACAAATATAAACCCATACAGGAGCTCTATAAAACATTCCAGTGTCCGTTTATGTTTTTCCAGTTGACATCCAGTGCTGATGTTCACTGGATTGGAATAATGTAAACCAAGCTTTACATTAAGTGATTGCTTAGCCATGAAATAATTTTACTAAGGAGTAATTTTGTGAACTAACAAATTGTATATGTAGAACATATATATTGTGGTTGTATTTAAATAAATTGACAGCCGAATGCTGAAACGAATATTTTAATCATTTAACACTTTGCTACAGAAATGCCACTTACAACCTGTTAGACGTTAGAGTTTTAATGAAATTTGGAAGCCTTATCTTTAATTCTGTCGTTTCAATATTCGGCCTTGGTCGTGTTATTTACTTGACATTTATTTTTGTATCATTATAGTTACAGATAAAAGCAGAAGGTGTATACTAAAGTCGGTAAAGGACCAGTACGTGATAGACGCAGGTCAGAAGAAGTTCGGTGTCACTCAGTGCAATGAGTGCGGAGTTATTTATCAGGTATAAAGCGCGGTTTACACTTGGCCAGTACAGTTGGTCAGCGTTACTGGACTGTCAATTAACTGGCAGAGTGTCGCTTGCCATCGCTACTTTCCTACTGTACTGGCCAAGTGTGCTGGGCATAAGATAATTTAGTTTTACTGTCTTATCTTACTATCTTTGTAATATAAATCTGTTTAAATGGATGGATGTAAGTTAGTTATCTTTGAAAACATTGTCTACATATGGTCATTAACAGAAAAAGTCTGTTAGTCCATTTTTTTTAATCTGCGCGGACAAAGTCGCGTGCGACCGCTAGTTTTTGTCATAAAATCCAGTATCGAAAGTTTTGTGTTGAAATTAAAGTCCGTATTTTTCGTAGATAATGAAAATTATGTGTTTCAAATATTAACTTAATGTTAAAGATATAGATCTGTTGAGCTATTCCGGAGATATCTTTTAACAAACATGCATCCATCCATCTAAACTATTACATTAATAATGTGTGACTTATGATTTTATTATTTAGTATTTAATTTATTTACAGAGTTAATATCGGAGGAAGAAAATACATCCAAATCAAAGCCTACAAAGCTGTTCTCAATATTCAACAAACCAAACCCTGGCGTTTCAAATCTACCAAAAGGTAACTTTTACAAACTTTATATCTTCTGTTACTAAGGGAGCCCCTTAGTTTAGAATATAAATGATATGTTCTCTACTAAATTTACCACTCGTGAGTGTGAGTGTGTTTATGACCTGATTACATTAATCCAGTCCAGTGTTCAGAATTTTATAGAATTACAAATTGAGGACTGGAATACAGCTAGTATAAGGAACCTACACTGGAATGCAATATTCCAGTTTGGTTACAAATATAAACCCATACAGGAGCTCTATAAAACATTCCAGTGTCCGTTTATGTTTTTCCAGTTGACATCCAGTGCTGATGTTCACTGGATTGGAATAATGTAAACCAAGCTTTACATTAAGTGATTGCTTAGCCATGAAATAATTTTACTAAGGAGTAATTTTTTGAACTAACAAATTGTATATGTAGAACATATATATTGTGGTTGTATTTAAATAAATTGACAGCCGAATGCTGAAACGAATATTTTAATAATTTAACACTTTGCTTCAGAAATGCCACTTACAACCTATTAGATGTTAGAGTTTTAATGAAATTTTGAAGCCTTATCTTTAATTCTGTCGTTTCAATTTTCGGCCGTGGTTGTGTTTATTTAACATTTATATGTGAATCATTATAGTTACAGATAAAAGCAGAAGGTGTATACTAAAGTCGGTAAAGGACCAGTACGTGATAGACGCAGGTCAGAAGAAGTTCGGTGTCACTCAGTGCAATGAGTGCGGAGTTATTTATCAGGTATAAAGCGCGGTTTACACTTGGCCAGTACAGTTGGTCAGCGTTACTGGACTGTCAATTAACTGGCAGAGTGTCGCTTGCCATCGCTACTTTCCTACTGTACTGGCCAAGTGTGCTGGGCATAAGATAATTTAGTTTTACTGTCTTATCTTACTATCTTTGTAATATAAATCTGTTTAAATGGATGGATGTAAGTTAGTTATCTTTGAAAACATTGTCTACATATGGTCATTAACAGAAAAAGTCTGTTAGTCCATTTTTTTTAATCTGCGCGGACAAAGTCGCGTGCGACCGCTAGTTTTTGTCATAAAATCCAGTATCGAAAGTTTTGTGTTGAAATTAAAGTCCGTATTTTTCGTAGATAATGAAAATTGTGTGTGTATCAGATATTATTCTGATGTTAAAGAAATAATTTCTCTATTATATTGAAGTTTATTTGAATGATTTATTTATGGTTAATATTTTTTCCAGATCGGAGATCCTCAGGATGAGCATGATCATTTAGTTCACCATAATGCAACAGATGTTCTTAAGTACAATGTAAGTTTTTACATATTTCATTTAATACATAATGTATACTAATGTTGTAAAGCGGAAGTATTTGTATTTTTGTATATATTGAAATAACTCAAAAACTACTGGACCAATTTCAATTCACCACTAAAATATACGTTATCACCGAGTAAGATAGGCTTTGTACTTTTTTATCAATTTAACGCGGACCAAGTCGAAAACAACAGCTAGTATATTTTAATTAGTTTTTAAAATATCAGTTTTTTAAGGGTTAATTGTATTCCAGGGTATGAAGGAGGAGTGCGTGGTGCAGCGCAGCGCGTGCGGCGCGGGGCGCGTGGTGCGCGTGCGCGGCGGCGGCGCGGGCTGGCGGCGCGCGGCGGCGCTGCTGGCGCGCCTCGTGCACCCGCAGCTGGGCTACCAGCCCGACCTGCCGCAATTGCAACATCACTACACGGTTACTGCTTATCTATATTCATCATCTTCCTCCTTATCATACTCCCGTAGCGCGCAACAGGTTTTTGTCCTCTCTCAGTCATCACTCTCTTCTTGATCATGTTACCTTTCACACAGTCCATCTATCTCTTTCTACGTCTACCTCTACCGGTGTACTACATTCATAACTAACGTTCTCCTTGTTACATGCGATTCATCCCTCCTCATAACATGCCCATACCATGCTAACCCTTTACTCCTTACCTTGTCTACCCCTGGGATACTCTCAAACTTCCTCTAATATACTCATTTCGTATATCTATATCATACTAATATTGTAAAGAGGAATTATTTGTATTTTTGTATATATTGAAATAACTCAAAAACTACTGGACCAATTTCAATTCACCACTAAAATATACGTTATCACCGAGTAAGATAGGCTTTGTACTTTTTTATCAATTTAACGCGGACCAAGTCGAAAACAACAGCTGGTATATTTTAATTAGTTTTTAAAATATCAGTTTTTTAAGGGTTAATTGTATTCCAGGGTATGAAGGAGGAGTGCGTGGTGCAGCGCAGCGCGTGCGGCGCGGGGCGCGTGGTGCGCGTGCGCGGCGGCGGCGCGGGCTGGCGGCGCGCGGCGGCGCTGCTGGCGCGCCTCGTGCACCCGCAGCTGGGCTACCAGCCCGACCTGCCGCAATTGCAACATCACTACACGGTTACTGCTTATCTATATTCATCATCTTCCTCCTTATCATACTCCCGTAGCGCGCAACAGGTTTTTGTCCTCTCTCAGTCATCACTCTCTTCTTGATCATGTTACCTTTCACACAGTCCATCTATCTCTTTCTACGTCTACCTCTACCGGTGTACTACATTCATAACTAACGTTCTCCTTGTTACATGCGATTCATCCCTCCTCATAACATGCCCATACCATGCTAACCCTTTACTCCTTACCTTCTCTACCACTGGGGATACTCTCAAACTTCCTCTAATATGCTCATTTCGTATATCTATATCATACTAATATTATAAATGTGAAAGTTTAGATGGATGGATGGATGGATGTTTGTTAGAGTTTGTAGCCCAAACGGCTGAACGGATCTCGATGAAATTTGGCATAGATGTAGAGGATATAATAAATAAATATATATTTTTTTCCTTTATGTATCAGATGTTATTCCCCAATCACCCTGTATAATCTAAAAGTTAATTAAAACACGATTTTCCTTATGTTAATGGTTTTACCAAAGTTTTTAACGTATTTTTTTTATTTCAGGCTTATTTATACGTAGAAAAGAAGCAGATCATTGGGTGCTTGATTGTAGAGCCTAAAGTTAGGGCTTACAAGTTAATACCTGGAGACCCTGACTGCTGTAGTGTTGAAGATTACCCTGTCAAGTGAGTAATCGATTATTTTTCCCTACTGTGCATTATAATTAATTATTGATAGTTTTTTATTTAAAAAAAATAGCTAAAATCAAGTCTTATGTCTGTGCCTTTGAATTTGAGAATGTGTTTTTTAAAATTATGTATGGACTAGCTTTCGCCCGCGACTACGTCCGCGTGGGTTAAAAAAAACAAAAGTGAATAGCCTATGTGTTCTTCCAAACTATCCTTTACATCTATACCAAATTACATCGAAATCCGTTTAACCGTTTAGGATACAAACTCTAACAAGCATCCATCTAAACTTTCGCATTTATAATATTAATAAAATTAATTAAAATGATCTTCCAGATGCGGTGTTTCTCGTATCTGGACGCACGCGAGTCATCGACGCAAGGGCATCGCCTCGCAGCTGCTGGACTGCGCGCGCGCCACCTTCCTGCACGCGGACGTCGTGCGCTGCGACCAGCTCGCCTTCAGCGCGCCCACTGCCGCGGGGAAGGCTTTCGCGGCTAAATACACGGGGAATCAACAATTCTACATATATATTGATTAATTAACTTATTAAAATTTGCGGGAGACATATAATTAGAACACGGCTAAACTCACGTGACAACCTTCGGTATAGCCACCAACCACCAACCATGGTTACTGCACCGAAAGTTGTCACGTGAGTTTAGCCGTGTTATAATGTATACAGGGTGATTCTTAAAGGACGGATCAACGGTTTTGTAGAGGTAGAGGACCTCAATAGCTATCATTTAAACGCAAAGTATGTTGCCCGTATTTCTATACTTTTAAAGTTATTTAATTTTTTGTAAAAAAAATCGGAAAAATCAGATTTCCGACTTAAATTTGACCGTACATCCAAAATAATGTGTTTACAGTGGTCATCTTTTTTCTTTAAGAATCCTAATAATTAGGCTTTCGTACCGTTATCCCTTTTTTGAAATAACTCGCACGAGAACGAAATTAAAAAAATTATTGAAAATTTAAAACAAAATTTCTTTCTTTAACTTTGAGAAGCTGTAATTAATTTTTTACACGAACATTTTTCCTACAAGTTTTTTTTTAAACTGCGCCCATTCCTGTAGAATAAAACAAAAAAAAATTCGCCTTTCGTTTGTTTTTCATGTAAACAGAACGATTCGAATTAATCGACGGCGACAAACTCTTGTAACTTTCGTACAAAACATATGAAAATTAAAATTTTCAAACAAGTCTAACTAGCTATAGCTATTGAGGTCCTCTACCTCCCACAAAACCGTTGAACCGTCCGTTAAGAATCACCCTGTATATTGATTAATGTTATAAGAACGTTGTGGCTCAGTTTGAGCACTAGACTTGTAATCTACAGGTCCTGGGTTCGAATCCCGCCATACCAATGTGATTTTCCAATTGGACATGTACATAATTTACGCGACGTTGTGACGGTGAAAGAAAACATCGTGATATAACTTTACACCACGTTTTAATGGTTAAATTTCTCTACAAATTATAATATACTAGCTGTTGCTTGCGACTTTGCCCGTGAAGTTAAAAAATTAGCCTCTGTTAGTCACAGATAAATTGCCTTTATTCATTCATTCATTGAGTTATTTCAATACACACAAAAATACAAATATTTTATATTAGTATAGATTGCCATTTGTGCCATAAGCAGTGATTATGTAAAAATTCTAGTTCTAGACAATATTTTTTTTATAATTTGACTGTTTTTTTAGGTATTAGTTTTGTCACAATATTTTCACCAATATTAGTGTTTAATTTGAACCAACGAATTAGATTATTTTCTTACACTATCTTTCTAAAAAAATATGTTTATAATAGAATAAATATTTTACAAATAATAGTTTTTATGACGAGGTTTATTCGATTTTTTTGATTATACGTGTAATGAAAAAAAATTTTGGGACCAATTTATTGTTTAAATTTCTCTATATTTAGGTTTTGTACCAAACTTATATTTTTATATAAACATTTTTGATAAAAGAACTTTCTTATTTCTTTTCTTAGAGCTTACCTTAGAGATTCTTAGAGCCTGCGCATTTGACTAAATTATCGCACAACTGTTTAGTCCAGCTTTGATTCTTATGAGCTTATATAATTTCGCACACTACTCTATTTTTAGTTGTGCAACTAAACAGTTGAATTAGTTGTGGAACAATCGCACAACTGTTGTGCGACAGTTTAGTCAAAGGGCACACCCGCTCTTAGAAGATGGCTTTTTGATATATTTTTACACCTGCATGCATATTATGTATATGAATAAAATGTTTGTATAATTTAAAAAAAAAATTGATGTTAGATTTTTCTTTTTTTACCGTCTCAAAGAATGAATTTAAATTTTGATTAAAAAGTAACCCACGAGCAGCTTAAAAAACCACTTTGAAAAAATAAGATATAATTTTCATAAAAAGAAAATTAGAGAGAAAAAAATTAGGATGCTCTGTTGTCTGGAATGGAATTTGTAATCTCGATTTTTTTTTATTTTATAGTGTATTTTTTACATTTGTGTTTTTTGCTATGTAATATTTCTAAGACTTTCGTGTCATAAGTAATTTAGGATGTTGCCAGTTATTATTAATTTATACATTACCTCAATATGACCCAAATATTTCACTTTTGTATGTGTATATGTTCTATTACGCTTATATTTAAGTTTGTCTAAGATATTTCAAGTTGACGCTTAACTTTAAAAAAAAAAAAAAAAAAAAAAAAAAAAAAAAAAAAAAAAAAAATTGATGTTAGATTTTTCTTTTTTTACCGTCTCAAAGAATGAATTTAAATTTTGATTAAAAAGTAACCCACGAGCAGCTTAAAAAACCACTTTGAAAAAATAAGATATAATTTTCATAAAAAGAAAATTAGAGAGAAAAAAATTAGGATGCTCTGTTGTCTGGAATGGAATTTGTAATCTCGATTTTTTTTTATTTGACGTTTTAATTCGCCATAGAAAAACTAAAGGTTACCCAAGGTAGGCTTTTTAGTGTAGAAGTTTCTTATATTAGCAAAACTGCAGTTTATTGTATCACAGGCATATTGTGAATTTCGTGTTTTATTCGTTTTGGACATTTTATAAACTGTCAGTAAATTGCAAAATAAAAACATTGTAATTAATTTTAGTTAATATGATTTCGCCAATATTTAAACTGACCAGAAATACGTTAAATTGGGAATTAGGTCATTTTCAAATTGAAAGATTTCGCAAACGGTTGGCAACTACATTTTTTTGTCTGCTGTATTGTATATATTTTTGAGTCTTCAACCAGAATCTCTTAAAAAGGGGAAAGCCTTAGTTTAAGTTTGTTATTGTTAAGTATTTTGACATTAGATAGGTTATGTTTAAGACTATTGACTGCTAGGAAGTCTAGATTTTCGGTCTGAATTCTTGATATTATCTAGATTTATAGTCATTCTTTTTCTATATAGATGAAATAATTTTAATTAATGTTTAATGCAACAATTTAGAATGTAATTTTGTTATGTATATTTTGTTTTGCTTGATAAGTTAACAAAAAAATTACTTGTAAGTCAAAGTCAAATATATTAGAAAAAAATGTTTTTAAAACCTGGGACATTTCTTGTGGCTTGAGCCAAGTTTGAGTACTGTTTTTATTTCGTTTAATAGAAGTTTTAATTTTTTGTTTATGCAATATACTCTGGATAGTATATGAAAAAGTTTTGAAAAGTCCAAAGACGTTTTTGTACCTTTCTTTTGCCATACTTGATATTCTGTTAAAAGTCGATATTTCTAAGGTTAACTGTGGGTTTTCACTGTTGAAACGAAAGTACGAAGTGTTTTGTCCTGGTTTTCTGGCAGTGAAAACCAACTTGCTCATTTCAAGACGAAACTTTCTCTACTGTTGTGAATTTAATGTGATTTAGTTGATTGAAATTAAAGTTTACTTTTTTCTAGATATGTTTTTTTATTTTATATAATCCCTGTTTATAAAATCCGAGGTCGAGGTATAAAATGAAAAAGCACAATTTTTAAAACAACATTTATTTTTACATACATTTAAGTCGGATTCAAAATGCTTGAAACTTACTGATTTTTGTGTACGTATCAGTTACATGTTATATTATTAAAAAGTTCAGTGGACAGTAAACAATATTGCAATGAAATCACGTGGAAATTAATACAAAATAATAAAGCGCTTGTTTTTTTTTTTAGAATCGCCTCGCAGTAACACTACTATACACCGTAAATATTAAAAATTTATTTTATCTTTAGGAATTTAATTAGGTATATTTTTAAAATTAAAATTTGTTAAAAATATAGATTTTCAGTATATTAAAAACGTAGGTATTTAATAGTAAATAGTGGATCGCGGACGCATCCACGTGTCCTGACCAACTCAAGTACTACAAGAGAAAAATATCTTTTGTGCCTCTACAATTATGTATAAGAAAAAAAACTAAGGGCGCCCCCTTAAATGCCATCATAGTATCTCCAAAGAGGGGGGAGTAGCACAGATAAAATATTACCAAAAAATATTCGCAGCCGCGGGGCTGCATTTTGTACGAACCGAAATTCGGGCGTGACGCGCCCTCACATACATATTGTGCGCAAGTGTATCCACTTAACTATGAAGATATTTAAAAAAAAGATATCGATCAATACTATCGGTTGGCAACGGACGTCACATTACCCACTACGAGGACAGCAAACTATCTCTACGCTATCCGATTGTCCGCTTAGAAAGGTGATTGTAGAAATGAAACATTCGAACACAGCGCGTACAGAGGTAACTACATATATAATTTACAATTACTCTTTATTTCACGTCGACACTGGCAGTATTTTATCTAAATATCGAAAAACATAGAAAATATTCTATACGCTACTTTATACATATTACATGACTCACTTGTTATTGCGATCTCTTACATTGTACGAGGACAGCGGCCGCCGGAGCCCGGCCTGCCCCACTATTATTTATACAGACTTTGTAATCTATAGACTGACCACATAAAAATATATATCTTAACAATCTTGCCTGCTACAAAATAGTTGATTCTCGTTCGACCGATCAGCCAAATGGGACTTTTTCGATAAGCCAAAATGGCGGATTTTACAATATATAGTCCAGCAAGGATATCAGACCCGGTGGGAACAAGTCAAACTAAATTATGACAACTCACTACCACTGTTAATGTCAAAAATGTGTTACAAGATCTTAATTATATTCATTTTCTATGTCTTAAGTTTTACTTATTTATGACAGATTTTACAGCAATAGTAGCCCAGATATTGTTTGACTATAAAAATTGTTTATGGTTTTTACCAAAGGCAAGATTGTACAGATCAAATTAGTTATAGTCTATATATTATTTAGTCTAGTAAATAGCGTATGAGGTTATATTACAAGAGAAATGGTATATTAGTATAAATATGCATCGTGCGTCTGCAAATAACTAATGCAACGGACAAGTTTGAATAAGGCTTATAGTGAAGGGGACAAATTCACATCTTATATTTCGCATGAATATTTCTATAAACTGTCAACTGCACCTAACTTCAGAACGGTCGAAGTTTCGCGTCATATTCGCATATAAGAAACCACACAGTATGTTTCCGTGATAATGCGGATTGTTTAATAGTTTTTAAAACGACAAATATATATATTATTGGCCAGGAATATTTTAAAGCGCGTAAAGACTCTGCTCAAGTGCGGCTTCATCTGCATTACATAAAAACTTAATTTTGTTTAAATTTGTAAAACTATATTGTAAAATTATGCTGAATGCTGAAATGCAGTTGTTATTGGTTGAGAATTTAAGTAACCATGGCAACCTTGATCCTTTACTGGAATCAGCTTTGGACAAACTAGACAATTTACAATTTGGTGGGACAGGCCCCAAGTATAATGAATAACTTTGTTTAGATATTACTTTATTAAGCAATCCGCATTAATCAGATAATTTGTATCCGACAGAATGGACTTTAGATCTGCAAAGAGAAAAATATCCTTAAAAACTTCAGCAGTCTACTTCATTATCGTGTATATATTTTGCATTCAATACCGCTTTACACTAGAACTTACTTACATAGCTACCAAATAGTTTTTTTTTTTTACTTTTTAAGTTACATGTACAATAAGTATTTAAGATGCCGTGTTTACAATATGACGGGGTCGAGCGACGTGAGATCGTCGACAAGCGAAGATAGCTGCCTTTTGTTCAAGCAAAACTAAACTAGAATGCATCCTTATATATCCAACAAACGAAATTAAAAATAAAATTACTCGAATAAACCCATTTAGTGACAGTGTTGCCAGTTGTAAAAAATAAATTACATTGAACTTTGGCATCTTTAATTTTGCCCTCGAAAGAGGTTAAGTTTAAAAAATCAATAAAATCTGTTTAATCTCTAAGATTAATAAATCTAGATTAAAATGAATATCGAGAATAAAAAATCGAGACACGTTTGTATAGGGCGACATCTATTGGCACCACATAATAAATACATACGTTATTCCGCTTATAATCAAAAATTAAACTTAACATATAATATAAAAAAATATTTCAAGTCATATATATTAAAAAAAAATAACGTGTATAACCTAAAATGGCGATTGCACAATTCATAGAGATTTTCTAGCTTGCTCGACATTCAGAAGATCATATTATGGTAACATTATCTGTATGGTGTTTCCGTCGGCAACACTAAATTATGGCACAAAACTAAAACAATCTTACATTATTATATTAAGGACCATACACGGTTTATCCATAGATATATAACCTATAGACGGAGTCAATTTTGACATCTAATCGAGAAACGATTCGAAATGTTAATAGACAACACTGAGACAAATTTTCCAAAGCCTCCATTCCATAGGTTTTATTGCTTTAATTCTTGCTCCGGATTAGATTTCTATAGATTATGTATCTATTATATACAATTTCAACTAATAAAAGTTGTAAAACCGAAATAAAAAAAGAACTAAATTTGTTTTTGGTTAAACGCGGAAAGTTCCACAAATGTCAACAATGGTATTTGAATAGTAAAATGTAAATAAGCGTAATATTACGTTCCATTTGAAAAATCATCAAAAACAAATCGTCTGCTCATATATTTATTAAAACCAACAAGAAAATCAAAATATTTTTTATCAGATTTATACAAAGCAATAACATTTATGACATTTGTCAAAAAACAAAGCCCCAGTGCATGACTTTTATTACAGTTGCACTTTTTTCGCTGAAAAAAAAAAACACGAGTAGTCAAAACAGTACTTCCGTCGGTAAAACAGTTTAGTAAGGTTTTAAGACGGTATGTCGGTACAACAGCATTAAACTGTTTTACCGACATATCTCAAGTCTAGCAATGGCGCCGTAAACATAAATACGACACAAAAAATTCCAAAACTAAATAACACAAATAGATCTCTCGTTTTAAGCAAAACTATGCAATCGTAAGTACATAAACCTTTCTTAAATTAAAAATTATGTTAGAATGGTTAGTGACATTTACACTTAGAATTAAAATAAAAAAAACTATCAATCGAATTAAAAATTAATGAAAATATATTCTTTTTTAATCAAATACTGCTAAAATGCCATCTACGGCCCGCATCGGATACGGGTAAACGAATCTTTGGACCTTATATTAACTCTAAAAGCTCTGTACTACACTACCATAGATAAACAATCTATAGATGGAGTGTGTCATAATTTTGACATCTATTCGAAAATCTTACGAAACGTTTTATATATATAGACAAGAATGAGGTCATTTATCCCAAAAGACCTCTGATTTTTTTCTGTCCTAATTTTGTGCACTGGATGATATATCTATAGATTATATATCTATGTATATTAAAGTAAATATAACTAACCAGCAAAGCTTAGAGTTTAAAATTTGCGCTACCTTGCGGCTAAAAAAACTCTAAAGTGTTAAAAAAACTACATTTGGAAGACAATCCATAGAAACTAAAACTTACAACTTAAAAACTATTAATTAACAAAAAAAGTAAAACAATAGGAAACATTTTAATCACATTAAATAGCGTAATTCTCGAGAAAAATGTAAAAAATATATCTATAATGAAAAATATTTTGTATCAGAGATTTGCAAGAAATTTACATTCATATGTAAGAGCTACAAGATTTGTGCGTAAATTTACTTCTTATAGTAAAATGATAAATGTCTTGAGCTTATAAAATTGCATTTAATTATACAAGTAAAATTATCGAAATGTTAAGACGAAGCAAAATTGTGCAATATCAGAAGATAATCAAAATATAGTAAAATAACCTCTAAAAAGCCTCAAAACCTTCAGACCAATGGTCCTTAATATAAACAATGGTTTAAGCATACCTTAACAGCTTTTATTTTCAGTAGACTTGTTTATTTTTTAAGAATATCAAATTTATAGACAAATGTCTAATCATTTCAAAATGTAATGTCAAGATCTTTATTAAATAATCTAAGAAATAAAAGTTGAATTTAGAATTTTTTTTCGTCCAATGCCAAAAGAACATTGAACTGTTTTACTAACGATTATTTCAAAATAAACATAAAATTAAAAAATAACGAAATGTTTAGGTTCTATAGCGATTATCCGATCTTCAAATCGTGTTCGAAATTTGAAAAGTCGCGTAACACGAATTCACATCAATAGACAATAGACACAGCAATAAATTAACTACGAAATTTGTGAACAATTAATTAATGAATAGTAAAATATTTGACTTGCATGTAAAGAACAGACATTTTTTTACTAAATCGAACGACATTTTGCGAAAAGAATCTAATAAAACAAACATTTTAAAAGCCATGTCTGTGTCTATGGTTGCGAGGGGCCGTTCGGAAACACCATGCGAACGACACAAGAGTGTCATAGAGCGAGCGCGAGATTGCGTATATCGACTAAATTATCTGGGTGGCGCCACTGTCGTTAGTTCTTTTGACATTTGTATACATTTTCTTTAGTTCCTAATCCAGCCCACCACAGATAAGTTGTCGCTAGTGTATAACACCGTGTATGTAGCGGCGTATACTATAATATAGAGTGTAAATATTGCTGTGCCGTGTCGGTACATTGGTGTCGTCAGGTGGAGAGGTCGGGCCGACCGTCGCCGGCTGATGCCTTTATGCTCTTCACGTTCTCTGGAAAAATACAAAACATTCGATTACTTTTCAATTTTTATTTTACTGAATTGGATCTATATCGAAGTGACGCCAAAGAAGGAGAAATATCTTTTTTCTTTGCATCCCCTTTCATCCGTTTTTTATATGTAGGCATGCGGATATCTATGGTCAGCGAACTTTGTCAATAATATAGATATAATACATATTAGTAAGAATAACCTTAAGAAAGAGATTATAAAAAAATTGCATTATTAATAATATTATTATGTCATTAAGTACCACTCGAATGTTTGGTTACTAGGTGGTAAAATTGTGGATGGCACATCTTTAAACTTCTGAATTGTACTGTATCATTCTTTTATCTTGTGCTATAGTTCTTTTACCCAATAAAAAAAAAAGAAAAAAAACCCATTACCGTGTTGCGAGACGCGTGTCGCGGAGTATCGCGCGCGGTTAGAGCAGCTCGTACTGACGCAGGTGCATGCGCTGGATGATGTCGCGGCAGTCGTTGAACACGCGCTTTATGTTCTCCGTGTCGACGGCGCACGTGAAGTGCGGGTAGCAGTAGTGCTTGCCCTCGCCGCTCGCCGTGCTGATGCGCTAAGTCACAAATACACATTTATTAATAAGGCTATATTAGATTTACCTTAATTTACTTATAGAAAAAGGAGGGGAAGGTAAATTATATCTTTGGAACGTACTTTAATCAAAATTTCTCGCGACTTCGCCCGCGTGAACTTAAAAAATAATAAAAAACGTAGCCTATGTTACTCGCAGTTAAATTATCTTTCTAATGGTGAAAGAATTTTTTAAATTGCCCCAGTAGTTTTTGAGTTATTTCAATACATACAAAAATACAAATCTTTCCTCTTTATAATATTAGTATAGATGTACGCGGAATGGCTTAACCACAGTTAGGAGAAAACCCTATAAAATACATGTTTCGTGATGAATACAATTATTCAATTATTTATGCATAGAATGAGTTATTTATAGTTGTAAAACATGGGCGACACAAGGGTGCGCAGTTACCCCCACCCTGTACTTGCTATTTTAGTAATTTTACGTTAACAGTACTCACACTAATATTAAATTATTATTCATCATTGAACATATTTTATTCTAATTACAGACAAATATTAATTACTACAGAAATTATAACTGATACAAAACATGTTTTGCAACAAGTGTCAATTGAAGCTATACTAATATTAAAAGAAAGATTTGTATTTTTATATGTATTGTTGTAAAAAAATATATATATAAGGGAAGTTAGAACTTGAGTCATATGCAGATTTCTTGTATTTTGGCTTCGCTTTTGTTGTTTACTTGTGTAAAATATTTGATGTGTCAACAATTTGCCAATTTATATAACGAGCAAAATGTGATTTTGTTCTCGTTGTACTGCGGAATGAGGCCAAAATCAATAAGTAAGAATGTAACTTGGTTAATTTTAAGTGGAGCTTGAGCTAATTTGTTATGTATCTGTATCTGTATCTGTAACTGTAACTGTAACTGTAACTGTAACTGTAACTGTAACATTCTTATTGATATTATGTACGTTTTTTATGTTTATTTAACATGTTGGTGTTCTTGTGAGTGTTTGATAAAATGAAATAATTATTTCATGTATTTAATGAATAAATAAATAAATTGAAATAACTCAAAAACTACTGGACCGATTTAAAATTTTTAAAAACGTTATCACTGAGTAACATCTTACTAATATTACAAATGCGAAAGTTTAGATGGATGGATGTTTGTTAGAGTTTGTAGCCTGAACTGTTGATCGGATTTCGATGAAATTTGGCATAGATGTAGAGAATAGCCTGGAAGAACACATGACTACTTGCATTTTTTTTTATTCCGCACGGACGGAGTCGCGGGAAAAAGCTAATAGATAGCCTACTATTTTTTTATTTTTTAATAGCACGCGAATTTACAAGCAACAGCTAGTTTTTAGAGTCAAAGTACTAGGGTGTCATAACTCACGAGGAACTCATCGCGTATGAAGTACTTGGCGCGCGCGACCTCCGGGTGGTCGCGGGCGTCGGGCGCGGCGTCCGGCGGCGTCTGGTAGCGCGTGAACTCCGCGAAGTAGTCCTCCAGCCGCGACTTGCCCGCCAGCACCTTCTCCGCCAGCAGGTCCTGCTTGTTCAGGAACAGGATCACTGATATCGTGCGCAGCCATCTGAAACACGTGACACATCCTAGAAACTATCTATACCACTCTAAACACATTCAAAACAGTCAGTTATCTTATTAATATTGCAAATGCGAAAGTTTAAATAAATGGATGTTTGTTACTACATATTTTAAGAACATTGTAACAGTGTAAACAGACATTCATTAGTTATATTGTTAGTAATCACAGTATATTTTTGAATAACTCTTTTTTTTAATAAAAAGCCCTACACTAACGACATGCTTTAGGCTATATATTTTCAAGCTATCAAATTTAGAGAGTAGAAGATTTGGAAAAACCCTCATGCGGGAAAGGGACAAAACTATAAGCTGACAACATCAAGAAAGCAATGTTGCCATGGTAATTAATATCCAATGTCAAAGATCTTCGTTGTCATTTGTGCTTTTGATATTTGCAATTGAAAATTTAACAAATGTAAACAATAAAATCAAGTTTTTATAACCCCATGCGGATGGAGACAGCTAGTAAT
Source organism: Papilio protenor (assembly GCA_029286645.1). Taxonomy (NCBI): domain Eukaryota; kingdom Metazoa; phylum Arthropoda; class Insecta; order Lepidoptera; family Papilionidae; genus Papilio; species Papilio protenor. The sequence continues at coordinate 3,595,521 of JAGSMZ010000016.1, read as the reverse complement.
ATTATACATGCTTAAATTTAGATGGATGGATGATATTTACTATTTACTATGACAGCTAGTGTAATTTAGGTATGAAACGAGCACTTACTGAAAAAAAAACCACGAGAAACTATTAAAACTGTATGAGAATGGTTAAAGGTAGAGAAGAAAGATAGAAGAAAAATGTATGCATTACATGAAAAAGGATATGCATAAGAAGGGATTGAATTCAAATATGACCGCGGAAAGAAATGTACATAAAAGTTCATTATCACTTCCCTATCGCAGAGACCATAAGCATGAATGAATGATTAATAGAATGACTGAAAACTGAATGAATGAATGAACGATTGAGTAATTGAGACAATGTTAAGCCCATAGTAATATAGTACCTGTTATTCCATATGCTTTTGAACAGATCGAGCGACTCCCGCAGACGGTTCTGCGTGGGGTCCTCGCGCAGCACCATGTTGTAGGAGGAGCAGGCCGTCACGAAGATGATCGCGGTCACGTCGTTGAAGCACTGGATCCACTTGCGCCGCTCGTCCCGCTGCCCGCCCACGTCGAACATACTGCAATACAACGTTCATGTTTATATATAAATTTATATACTAGATTTCTCACGCGATTGCGTCCGCGTGGAATTAAAAAAAAAGTGAGTAGCCTATGCGTTCTTCCAGACTATCCTCTATGTCTATGCCAAATATCATCGAGATGAAATCCGTTCAGTAGTTTAGCCTACATCCATCCATCCATCTAAACTTTCGCATTTATAATATTAGTAAGATTGTATACAATACTAACTGGAAGTTGACTTTATCGACGACGAACTGCGTTTCGAATATCCCCGAGGTGAGCACGCGGCAGCGCAGGATGTCCTGCTCCGTCGGCGTGTACTCCGCCTGCTTTATTATGTGCACCTGGTCCAGGAAACTATAACAAACATATACATTTTAACGGAGAGAGCCCGCTTCAACATCGCATAAACACATATTTTTTATACATTCGCATAACACAATATAAAGAAGAGAGAAAGAGAGAGAAGAAAATATCTTTCCACTGTAGGGCCGGCTCGCCCCACGCAATACCACAACCACATAAGAAAGGCGTGAACTGGGAGCAATTCCGCGTTACGTCTTATGATTGTGGTACCGGAGGCTTAATTTTAGTCCCTTTTCCTTCCCATCCTTCTTCTAATAAGAAAAAAATGGGAAGGAAAAGTGGATTTGATGGTGGAGACGCATAGGAAGGGGAAATGTCCTCTTTATGTGCGTCTCCTCTATCAATTAAGGGTAGGTAACGCATCTGCAATTGCGGATGTTTATGGGCAACGGTCGCTTTCCATTTCGGTAGATTCAGGTGGCCACTAGCTCGTTTGCCACCTAAAATTATAAAAAAAACATCCTCTTAATGTGCGTCTCATCCGTCGATTAACGGTAACGCATCTGCAACTGCGGATGTCTGGTCAGCGGTCATTTCGCCATTTTGTCGAATTCGGGTAGCCACTTGCTCGTTAGCCATCTTAAATTTCAAAAGGTATTGTCATTTTCACAAATTAAGTTAAGACAGCATACTTCTTCATAACGACTTCTGTCGTGTTCCGGCGTGATGCTTGGTGAAGCCTAATGGGAGTTGGGTATGGGCAGTTGCATACGTACTACTTGGCGCAGTCTATCAGCTGGTACTCGTTACTGCGCTCATACGTGCGCTGCACTCCCTGGTCCTTCCATAACTGTTCCGTGTGCTCGTAGAACTCCGAGGGGTAGTCGAAGTCAGGCTGCGACGCCACGTCCTGGAATTGAACGAGATATTGATTAGTGATTGTCGGTGGTTCAGATGTATACCTTGACTTGTAATCTACAGGACCTGGGTTAGAATCCCGCAAAGGACAGTCAGGGAAAATGGTTTTCTACCTTAAAAACTACACTCGTTTGAACTTTCTAAAACCAGACGAGGAACAAAAATCTATTTAACGCAGCTTATGTGTCTGCTCTAAAAAAAAGTCGGTTAATACACAGCTAGTTTGTTTTTATTGTCCCTTCGTTTGCACTCACTGCTTCTTCTTCTTCTAATTAGTTATTTGTAGGAGGCGGAGTTGTCTCGTTGCAATAAACAAGGCAATTAATGAAATGTAACAACGCGGATTTCCACGACTGTAATGTAATTTTCGATTTTTCGAATTACATATGTACATAATTTACCAGACATTCTCATGATAAAGGAAAATCGTGATACATGCACATATCGGTGAAGAAATCTATACTATTATAATAAAGCGTAAACATACACTTCTTTGTTGTCTAAGATATCAGCAATCACAGTATATTTTCGAATAATAATTTCTTTAATAAAAAGCCCTGTACTTACGACACGCTTTAGGTTATATATTTTCACGCTATTAATCTTAGGGGGTAAATAAATTGGAAAAAAGCACTCATGTGGGAAAGGGACCATAAACTACAAGCTACCAACATTAAGGAAGCAAGGCTATTTAATAACGGTAATTTTGACATTGCCATTGAGAATTTGACAAATGTAAACAATAAAATATTTTTTTATAATTCCATGCGGATGAAGCCGCACGGGAACAGCTAGTTCAAAGATATGTGTGAAATCAACCCGCAGTGCAGCGTGGTTGACTATGGCCTAGTCACCCTTAGGGTAGGCTCTGAGCCCCTCAGTGGGGATGTATAGTGATGATTGGTTAGTGACCAAAGTTGATCCGGAGAAAAAAATTAGTAACAATTTTACCTGAATATAATCAACGCGCGCCTTATTCTCCGGCTTCTCGAGCGGTATGGGCGGCGTCAACGTGCTCATTGCACCAGTTATTGTCTGAAATATGAAAACAAATTATATTAATACAAGGCGAATCTTACTAATATTATATGCGAAAGTTTAGATGGATGTTTGTTAGTCTTTGGCTTAAACTGCTGAACGGATATTGATGAAATTTGGCTTAGCTGTAAAGGATAGTCTGGAAGAACACATAGGCTACTTACTTTTGCGCTTTTTAATTGCACACAGACGAAGTCGCGGGAGAAAGCTAGAAAACATTAAAGTGAACAAAGCTTCTACTACTGGATAACTTTTGCAAAAGAACGATGTACAGTTGGAGAAATTGTCCGTGTTCCATCTTTAAAGGTATTGTCGATTGAACGTTTAGAGTCGATGACAAAACACAATAACCAATAATATGCTTTTAAATTGTCTATACGAAAAAAGGTTGTCAGTGGTATATTGCTAATGGCTTTTTATTATTACCCCTTCGTTTCCACCACTCACTGGTAATTGGTTATTTATAACTGGCAGAGTTTGATTGCAAGAAACAAGGCAACTTTTCTGTTAGTCGAACATCACAGATTTCCGGGACTATACATATCTTTAACAACTAAACTGAACAGGAGTCTTGTTGATATAAATCTTACAAGGATAGCATCTCGTATATTCTTCTTGATGTCCTCAATCTTCTCGCGGCGCTCTTTGTCGGAGAAACCGTTAACGTGCAAAATGCGCATCTGCTTCACGATGGTCGACTTTCCAGACTCGCCAGCGCCCAACAACAGCAAGCGATGCGTCGCCCGGTACAACTGGAATGCAAAGAGAATAACTCTTAAGCAACATTTCTTACAATTTCGAGACAATAACTCTTGTGCCTGATATCAACAATACAATTAGACAAGATTAATGTCCTAAAAGGCAAGGCAAGGCTTCCACAAAAAGTATTATTATAAAGTTGTTAGGAATAAAGTTAAGAATGTGCACATTAGAGGAAGTTTGAAAGCAGCGCCATTGGTCGAGAAATTGAGAAGCAAAAGGTTAGCGTGGTATGGACATGTTATGCGACGAGAGGATAGGAACATAAACCAACAAGTGTTAATACTGAATGTGGATGGCTACAAAGGTAGAGGAAGGCCGAAGGAAGTATGGATGGATTATGTGAAAGAGCATATGCTTAAGAAGGGAGTGGATTCAGATATGATGGCTGTTAGGAATGTATGGAAGAGCAGCACATACTATGCCGAACTTCCGTAGGGCCAAAGGCAAGTTGATAATGATGATGTCGTTGCGTGGTCAGTAACCAACGCATGTCTTCACAGCTTGGTAACGTATACCCTTACGACCAAAAAGATTATATTGTTTATTTTGAGTCGTCACAAAGTTGGTACGATCTGTACTTATATTCTAAACGCAACTTAGACTAAGAAAGCCAGTAGGTAATTTTATTACCTGCTTATCCTTCTGCAGCTGGCGGGTGATGGCATCGCTACGGCGCTTCTGAGACTTGAGGTCATCGCCCTCGCTGCTCTTGCCGCCCGGTGAGCCGAAACACCCCATCGCCGACCACGCCGCCCACCTACAAACAAACAAACAAATTAATACAAGAAACTACAATTTACTGCTTACACACTGAATATTTCAATGATAATTAGTAAAGTGAGCCAAAAACACCTTCCATATTTAAGAATACATATAAATAAATAAATGTCAGCCCAGTTCTACCAACTCAAAAAAAATATTAAAAGACTAGTTGTTGCTCGCGACTTCTTCCACGTGCAATTGAAAATATAGCCTATGTTACTCACAGATAACGTAGCTTTATAACGGTAAAACATTATTTTAAATCTGTCCTGTAGTTTTTGAGTTATTTCAATACATACAAAAATACAAGTCTTCCCTCTTCATAATAGTAAGTATAGATATAGACTATTAACTTTCATATAATACGTATCACAATCAAAACAACTATAGACAATAAATAACATTAATGAGATATTAAGCTATTGCTATGTAGGATCCTTAGCATGCGTCATATCGGCCTAATAGCCCGACTTAATAGCCAGGCTAGCCATACCAAGGCGTGAGGAGATCGGATGCCGCGAACACGACCTCACTGGCGTTACATAGACCGGCGCCAACATACGGTCACCATAAACACGGGGATATCGAGACTAGAACTTGGGAACTCCTAAACTCTTAAAGATGTGATAGGAAAAATGTTTCACTAGTAGTATCCCTCCCAATAAAATGGATGACAAATGTGACATGACACTTACTCTCGTTAAAAAATCTGAAGAAAAAAATAGAGTGCTTTGTCAAAACGCGACATGACAACACAATGTCGTTACAAACATCAGTAAACCACTATAACGCGTTGGTGGCTCCTCGTTTTAGGAATCCCCGGTATAAGACGTTTTTTAAAAGGGTAAAGCTTTTTAAGGGGTTCGATTTTAAAAATTTGTTGGCAATATTTGCGTTATAGGGGTGTTATTTCCGCGTTATATGGAGTATGGACATAGCATTGTAGGGGTGCGCATTGCTTTACTTTACTGTATAAGTATCATCAATATAACTCATTAATAAAATGGACCATAAAATGTGACCCAAAAAGTCCTAAATTTTTCTCAAAGTGTGGCTACCGGTATAGGGCAATTCTAACCGCAATTGTCCCCGCGCGGCAATACAGCGAATATGCTAATGTGCCATTATACGGTGGCGGGCCGCGCCACGGACATACGCTAAGTGATTTTACTAGCTAATACCAACACCATATCACAAAACAAAAAGAATTAACAAGAATTGTCAATCTAAACGAAAATATTAACTGCAAAAGACACTAACAACATCCATATAGATTCAAATACAAATGAAATATAGAGCGGACGTTACAAGCATTTTCTTTCATATTTTAAAACGATATCAATGATGCATCTTTCCGAGCATAAGATTTCGTTGCTAACGTCCCGTCTATTCGCATTAAATGGTCAAAACTTTCTGACAATATTGATGTTGAAATTCATAAATCTCTCCAAAGATCGTCTCTTAAAACATCATCGAATGTATTTGAGGTAACCATTAAAGTAATTAGTTACCAATCGTAACCTTTAACCGCACACCTACGTTGATTTGAAAGGAAACGAGATCACATAGTCCTACGTGTTCGTAAATTGGAACTAATTCGGGTCGCTAAATACTTCGTTTATATAAACAGATGTAACGACATGGCTTACATATTTTGTACTGAATTTTATTAATTATCTTCTTACTATTATAATTTATATATACTAAAGGTTAAATGGATATTTGTTATTATATATCTCTAGAACGGTGCAAAGGATTCCTTATAAATATTTTTTTTTATATTACAAAATGGCATACGAACAAGCGGCCACCTGAAACCGCCGAAATGGCGAAGCGACCGCTGCCTATAGACATCCGCAATTGCAGATGCATTGCCTACCCTTAATCGACGGTAGAGGAGACGCACATAAAGAGGATATTTCCTCTTCCTATGCGTCTCCTCCACCGTCAAATCCCATGCCTTCCTCTTAAGAAAAGGGTGGAAAGGAAAAGGGACTAAAATTAGGCCTTCGGCACCACACTCATCAGACGAAACGCGGAATTGCTCCCACTTCACGCCTGTCTTGTGTGTGGTCGTGGTATTACACCGGGCAAGCCGGCCCATTCGTGCGAAGATGTTAAAGCGGGCTCTACCACTGCTAAAATAAATGTGACATAGATGTAGAACATAGTCTATATACTCTGCCTATTTAAAAAAAAATCTAATTCCTCGCGCACCGTGTCGCGGGCGATAGCTAGTACAGAATACATCATGCATCAAGAGCAAGAGTCTATCATGAAACAAAAAAGTGCAATATTATGTACTTAGTTTCCACTAACGAGACAATTGTATAAAACGCATATCAAATCGTTCAAAGTATATTTACACGTGTTTCAGTACCGACATTTATCTGTCTATCAGAAGTATAAAAATTCTTTGTTGCTACTAAATTATATCTAAAACTATTCAATACAAAACACAATAAATAGCGATAAGATATTGTAAATTCATTGACAATCATTCTAAAGGATTCACGTTATATCATGTAATTTGAAATAGATTGCATATCGTATCATTTTTTAGATACGATAATCATGTATTACTTGTAGAAATATTGTTAACATCATGTAAATATTTAAAAATGCTCCCTGCATTGATAATTTGAGTGTTTACGTGAGTCCTTTTTCTGTGCGTCCCCTCCACCGTCGGTTAAAGGTTGGTATCGCATCCGCACTGATGTTTGCTTTGCTCCAGCGAATCTAGGCCGCTTGAGGGCTTATAATATAGTTAAAAAAACTGCATTTTGCAATCACAAAACAGCTGATTTAGAATTATTTTCGCTGCCGTATTTTATCTCATTATGTTAGCGTCAAACGAGTATGTGGTTAGTGGTTACTGTGTCATGCTAAAATCTATTGAGTTTTTTCTCTCTTTCTTTCGTACAAAGTGTGAGGAAAACTGGAATATAAATAAAGGGAAATAAAAGAGATGAGAGAGACGAGTCAATGAAGGAACTCAAACATTTCTCAACAATTCATATAGAACCAATCCTTCTAGAACAATCGTTAACAAACATAGAGTAGTGGCAGTTTCATATATATTAGTGGTTGCAGTTTACAAATAGAGTACAACCTGAGTACAACAATTGGTAAGGCCACATTACTGTCAAAGTATCAACTATCGTACGTCAATCACGCGTCACGGTCATAGAAAAAGCGGTCCGTAGTTACGTAAGCGTAACATAACTGTCTCCATAGTTTTGTTTTGTAAAACATATTGTCATCTCCATCGTTCTCTATCAAAAGACAAAGACAAGTGATACGACAGTATAATTTCACGGTTAACAAATGCCCATAGCGACTTGTGGATTCCGGCCGCGTATCCACACAATACTAACGTAATATGGACTGAATTGCTTAGCAACGTAGAAAAGTACGCTCTCACTTTAGTATCGTTTTTCTATTATTTATTTGTACTAAAATACATTATAACTCTGCTTTTAAATTAAGTAACATCACAGACATGATCAAGAACCAAAATCGAATTAAAAAATAACAATAAGTTTAGTGAGCTTGAAATTGTTAACAGGAATTCTAAGAAATTTTTAAACTGAATCTCCGAGTTCGAAAAATACACATTTATTTTTATTTGTACTCTATACTTTCTAGTTAACTTCTATAGATCGAAGTTATCGTACACAATGCTACTTGCCACGCATTGTATGAAAAAATGACCCTCTAATATTTAAAAGATAGGACTATTCGGATACTGGGTTCATTTCACTTACTGTATAACTTTATCATTATGTATACATAATAAATACAGCAGAACGTTTAAAAACTAATCAGGGTGATTGCGAACAAGACTTCACAGTACATAATGACTGTAATTCAAGTGTTAATAACTATTTTAATATCAACCATCTGACCGTGAACAATTCTTTGATCCACACATTTTGTCTCAAATTATACCTAACAAGCTTAATCAGTTCAACACAACAACAAACAAATAACTTGATTCACAGGACTTCAGGTTACTTCTGCAACATTTTAATGTTACATACCGGTAATATGCAGTTCAGTAATCATTGAAGCGACATTTACAGCAGCAGTAATTACTACAAGATTATACCAGTGGTAGAGCCCGCTTTAACATCTTCGCACGAATGGGCCGGCTCGCCCGGTGTAATACCACGACCACACAGAAGACAGGCGTGAAGTGGAAGCAATTCCGCGTTTCGTCTGATGAGTATGGTGCCGGAGGCCTAATTTTAGTCCCTTTCCCTTTCCACCCTTTTCTTAAGAGGAAAGGATGGGAAGGAAAAGTGGATTTGACGGTGGAGGAGACGCATAAGAAGGGGAAATGTCCGCTTTATGTGCGTCTCCTCCTCCGTCGATTAAGGGTAGGCAACGCATCTGCAATTGCGGATGTTTATGGGTAGCGGTCGCTTTCCATTTCGGTGGATTCAGGTGGCCGCTTGCTCGTTTGCCACCTTATATTATAAAAAAAAAAAGATTTCAATAGTTTCCCTATATGCACCGTTTCCACTGTTGGAAAACCTGAATAAAAATCCTTTCGTTACTATTGAGAATAACTGAGACAACATTAAGGGCCTGTCCCACCAGTGACTGATAGAGGCTCAGATAGCTTAAAAGTGACGTCGTCAGATAGAGTACCTACCAAAATGCGATACTTGCATCACATATTTTATACGTTGGATTGTTATCTGATAATTTACAAGAATTGTGGGACAGGCCATAAGTCTACAGATCTTATACAAATTATTATATTATCTGTGGTTGAACATGACTTTAAATTCAACAGGTCTTTGCCAAAGGAATAAAAGAATAATAATATAACTAATAGAAAAGGCGACATCCTTAGTGACTACAATAAAATCGTTTTGTATATCTCCAGCATAAACTCGCGTAATGTTTATAAACGCTCCTTTATTCTATACACTGCGTCGTTTTCTATTGGTAGAAAATCTCTAAGACATTTCCCGCGCGACGCCATATTGGATATGTTGTATACAATTATTTTCATGTTGATTTATCATCTGTCTTTTACTAGCTTTTGCCCGCGATTCCGTCTGCGTGGAATTAAAAAAAAACAATAGTGCCTAGTGTTCTTCCAGATACTATCTGTCCGCTACATCTGTACCAAATTTCATCGAAATCCGTTCAGCAGTTTAGGCTATAAACTCTAATAAACATCCATCCATCTAAACTCTTTTAATTCCACAAAGACGGAGCCGCGGGCGAAAGCCTGTATTTTAACAATATTAATTAATTTGTGTCACAGAATCAGTACGAATAGAACTTGTTCAACTTAATTACAACTTTCGGTCGCAATGACGTTGACTCGAAAATAGTAAAATCTAAATTTAGACAGAACGCGGGATACTTAACGAAGTATTGCAAACGAAAATACTCCTTCAACCCCTCTAGGGGGTAACTTTTTTATAAATAGCTCGGTTGACGCAAATAGGTCAGCTCTCCAACGTGATTATAGCGTTAATTTTATGTCTTCTCTTATACCGTACTATCGTTATAGTTTGTAATCTGAAAAATAACACTCAAGCATTCAAATTCGCAAATCGTAAGTAACCAAACTACTCACGTGTTGAAATTTAAATATGATACATTCTTTTATTATTTACATTTTTTTTTTATAATATAAGGTGGCAAATGAGCAAGCGGCCACCTGAATCCACCGAAATGGAAAGCGACCGCTGCCCATAAACATCCGCAATTGCAGATGCGTTGCCTACCATTAACTGACGGAGGAGGAGACGAACATAAAGAGGGCATTTCCCCTTCCTCTGCGTTTCCTCCACTGTCAAATCCACTTTTCCTTCCCATCCTTTCCTCTTACGAAAAGGGTGGAAAGGAAAAGAGTCTAAAATTAGGCCTAATAGACTACAAGACATAATTTTAAACTTTCTTGGTTTTTACTTACATGAAATAAAGAAACGAGGTTCTGAAATATCGGGAGCTTAGAGACCAATAGTGTTAAGAATCAATATGAGAAAATACAACAAAATTATTTGGATTTCACGCAATTTCATCACCGTCTTAGAAAAAATAATTTTATTTACATAGATTAATTCAAAGATAAATAAATCCACAAGTCTGTCAACACGAAAAACCCTATCGAATTCACATGACGAAATCCTTGACCGGTTAGGACTTCCCATTCCGATTTCTAGATTGTTTACAATTGTGCGTTTTTTTTTTAAACACAAATAGACGTAATGAAATTTAACGAAGCAAAACCCCGAGGGTCGAGACAAACGGACGGACAGTGCACCGCAAAAACGGCAACTTTTTGTTTGACGTTCTATCAGAGCGAAACAACTCGTATGTCGAGTTTAATCCCCAGTTGGGTTTCGGGGTATTCGGGTTTTGTAGGATTTACCGTTTCGTTATATTAATTCAGAAACGGATTCACGGCTTAGGTAAAGTTTGATTTTAATTCGAAATTAACCATTTAATGGATTCTGGAATCGGTTTACAACTAAAATATACTTCAAAATTTAAACATTAAAAAATTTGTATAGAAAATCCTTAGATTAGAAAAAATGTGTATTTTTTTATTTTCGAAGCTTCAAAAAACATCAAATATGTCATCAATAATGTATCAATGAGCCATCAATTAAACGAAAAACTTAAAAAAAGAGTAGTATCTGAGTATCCATTGGAGTAAAATCTTAAAAAGAGTTTTTAAAATCTTTTTGTCTCAAATAAGAATTTACAAAATCATAAGGTATGTGTCCGTATTGAAGGGCCATTAAATATAATTGGCCACTACAGGAGTACTTCTATCGAATGTGAACAACCGTATTTCAAGTACAACATATTCGATTGTCAAAGGCCCTCAAATATTGCAGCAAAAATATGATTAAAGACACAATAACCTGGTTATTCAGCAATTGCACTACAGCTAATTAAGGATCGAGAATGAAATCGTCGGATTGAAAACATGATTATTTTATAATCGCAAATCATATAAATATTATAAATGCGAAAGTTACGATAGATGGATGGATGTTTGTTACCGTTTATAGCCTAAACGGCTGAACGGATCTCCATGAAATTTGGCACAGGTTTAGAGCATAGTCTGGAAGAACACATAGACTACTTTTTATCCCGGGAATAGTTACGGTTCCCGTGGGATTCATTAATTTAGTTTTTTGATGTTTATTCGATAATTCTGCAACGGTTCAACATATCTTATTGAAATTTGGCACAGATATAATTAAATTAAATTAAAAAATAAAGAGAAATGTCCGGTTCCCGAGGGATACGTAGCTTTTTGTTATTTTAGTTCGTATGTTTTCTAATATCACGCGGACGAAGTCGCGGGCAACAGCTAGTACACATATAATTTCAAAGGAAACAAGACAAACTTTGCGTACAAATTAAATAATAACACGTCAATTTGCATTCTTTTAAACACAATTTAATGTTAGTTTTGATCGATGTCAAATTATTTACTAATTATTAATCGAGGAAAGTCCTGTACAGCCGTTGATATGGTCCCCTTAGCGGAGCTCGGATTGTCAAATCGTATTGCGTGAACGCAAGGCGCGCAAAAACATTGTAACCATGAGAGATGACATCCTGACGGAAGTCTAAATATAGACTCGGCGCGGTCTTGCCGAATTTTGTATAAGTGGACGAGCTGTAGCTAAAATATGACTTAATATATTGTACTAGTGTTGTTGCACTATCGAAAAATATTATTTTTACTATGAATACGGACGAATTAAAAAAAAAGAGTTGACTAATTCTTTTTCTTACTAATATTGTAAACGGGAATATTTGGATAGATTTGACATTGCGTATCTCCAAAATGGATTAACGGATCTCGATAAAATTTGGCATAGTTATAGAACAGAGTGGATGAGATCCGGATAAAAATGTATGTATTGATAAATATTCTTAAATTCAATCATGGGTTTTTAGCCATTTATCTATGTGCCTCTTCGTATGCTCGGAACAGCGGTACCGTATTTTACTTTTAAAATATCAATGCTGTGCTCGATATAGTTCAACGCTGTACGAGAATTAAAATTCATAAATTCAATAAGTTGCAAAGGATAGAATAGTTAGCAGGCGTTTTAGCCTCCGAAACGTCTAGAGACATGTAACCAGCGGTCCTATTTGCTGAATAAATGAATTAAATTTTAGATGGATCTGGCACGTTTTAACTTTCTAGTATCGTATCTTATAAATCTATACTAATATTATAAAGAGGACAGATTTGTATTTTTGGATCAGTGAGTAACATAGGCTATATTTTTCAATTTCACGCGGGCGAAGTCGCCAGCAACAGCTAGTCTATACTAATATTATAAAGAGGAAAGATTTGTATTTTTGTATTTTTGTATTTTTGTATTTTTGTATGTATTGAAATAACTCAAAAACTACTGGGCCGATTTTAAAAATTCTTTCACCGTTAGAAAGGTAATTTATCAGTGAGTAACATAGGCTATATTTTTCAATTTCACGCGGGCGAAGTCGCCAGCAACAGCTAGTCTATACTAATATTATAAAGAGGAAAGATTTGGATTTTTCTATTTTTGTATGTATTGAAATAACTCAAAAACTACTGGGCCGATTTTAAAAATTCTTTCACCGTTAGAAAGGTAATTTATCAGTGAGTAACATAGGCTATATTTTTCAATTTCACGCGGGCGAAGTCGCCAGCAACAGCTAGTCTATACTAATATTATAAAGAGGAAAGATTTGGTTTTTTCTATTTTTGTATGTATTGAAATAACTCAAAAACTACGGTGCCGATTTTAAAAATTCTTTCACCGTTAGAAAGGTAATTTATCAGTGAGTAACATAGGCTATATATTTTAATTTCACGCGGGCGAAGTCGCGAGCAACAGCTAGTGCTTCATATAGAGAACTATTGTAAGAATTTCATATGTAATTCACATTCACACTCCAGTTTGTAATAGGTCTAGGTATACTAAAACCTTTTGGTAAATACTACATATGTCAAAATCCGTAGACTTATCGTATCTATTATTAATTATCAATGTAATTTTGTCTTCCTGTCTAAAACTGTGCCAAAAAAAATTGCAGTATTATATTTCGTACACAATAAAAAAGCAAGTGCCTCATACATATATACTAATATAATAAAGCGTAAACACACACTTCTTTGTTGCCTAAGATGTCAGCAATTACAGCATATTTTTGAATAATTCTTTTTTTAATAAAAAGCCCTACACTTGCGTCACGTTTTAGGCTATATATTTTAACGCCATTAAACTTAGGGGGTTAATATTTTGAATAAAAACCTTAATGTGGGAAAGAGACCATAAGTTGCTGCCAACATCAAGGAAGCAAGGTTGTCATCATGTCATGTCATTTTGACATTTGCAATTTATAATTTGACACATGTAAACAATAATACAAAATTTTCATAATTTTACGCGTATTAAGTCGCAAGGGTCGCTAGTACCTACTATAAAACTGAGTCAATGTTTACACAAATTCCCAAAGAATCACTAGCGCTCATGAAGCTACCGACTGAATACACTCAGTGAGAAAAACAGATAGGTTTTAAAGTGACCAAGCGATAACATAATGTAGGACACTTTTTAATTCTTAAATTAAAAAAATAAAAAAAGTCTATAAAAGCATGTAATCCATTATTTAAAAAACAACAAAATAGAACGAATGACGAATGTAAGTGAATTTTCACTGCTTTATATTCCAAGACTTAATACACGTAAATAATAAAATAGGAACTTCGTGCTCCTAACAAAATGCTATCAATAGCTATCCGCAAATATCCGTTGTTATCCGTTAGAACTGACATGGTTTACTAAGTAATCAATATCTGTATGACCTCGTGTCAGAATAAGGCTTTAGTGCCAGAGTTTAAAAGTTGATTCCTATTCAAAACTCATCGTCTTTCTCGTGTAATCGTCGTCATAACTATTTCACATACATAAATCATCATCATCATCTCCCCCGCCTTATCCTACTCCCGTAGGGTCGGCGCACCAGGTTTTCGTCCTCCAAATAACTCTATCATCCGTCATCTCAGTCATCACTCCCTTCTTGATCATGTCACCTTTCACGCAATCCATCCATCTCTTTCTAGGTCTACCTCTACCGGTGTACCCCTTCACATTCATAACTAACGTCCTTCTTATTACATGCGATTCATCCCTTCTCATAACATGCCCATACCACGCTAACCTTTTACTCCTTATTTTCTCAACCACTGGGGCTACTCTCAATTTCACATACATAAATGTGTGTTTTAAAGATTTTCACGAATTTCATGGTCACCCTGGAAATCTTGAAGTGAAATACTGATGAATCGAAATGATTTTTCGTATCCAGATGTCAGTTATCTCCGGTTTAGGTACCATAATGTCTTTCGATCAAAGAAAAACTATTATTGTCAAACTACTACTACTATTAGTATTAAAAAAAAAATTAGTAACTAACATGTAGTTTATTGACCAACGGTTACATCCCTATTCTGGCGATATTATTCCGACAAATATAAATAGAATTCCTTTTTTTTACTATCAAACTACATCAAACTACTTCAAACAGATAGGAATCCAAACAACATTTAAAGATAACATAAAAGGCTATCGAACTAATCATGATTAATTTAGACGATGTTTTTATCTGTGCTATAATTAACAATGCACTACAAAATTAATACAATGATAATGGAGTAGGCGTTGCAAAGTACACGAGTAGACAAGCCGCCGTCGTAGATAAATAAATAAAATTGATTGATCGATCAAGTTCAAGTTCATTGTTATATTTTATTTTATTGTATTAAATAAAATTGGAGTGTCTGTTTGTAATATCAAAAGAAAATTTTCAGATTTCGAACGCATAACAGATAACGAAAATCGCATTTTAAAAAAAATTGTCTGTCTGTCCGCAAGCCGCGTTTGCTCTGGATAATCTCGGAAACGGCTGGGCCGATTTCGACGGGACTTTCACTGGGTAACTGACATGGATAGGCATATTATAGGCTACTTTTTTAATTCCGCGCTGTCAAATGGCGTAACAGGTGGTCCAAATTTGCGATAACAAAGTTTGCGGGCGACAGCTCGTCACAAATAAAATATCGTCATTATTATTGATGTCTGTTTAACCACTGAGTCCTATTAAACTACCGAATGAATTTAAAAAATTAGGACAAAGTAATAAAATTTAAATGTAATAGTATTCATTAGACATATAGAAACAAAACGACGCAGAAATAATGTAATTATAGTGTGTCTAAATAAGATAGATTAGTTTGATAAATGATGTATATGAAGTATTGAATTCAATTTATATGAAGGTAAATGCCGTACTTAATAGACAGGTATCGTAGTGACGAAACAAACACGCATAGCGAACAAGTATGAACTATCGATATTCGGTTTAAATAAAATTTATCGAACTTAAATAAAATTATTATTTTCTTATTAACTAATTTAGAGGACAATTCTAGTATTAATTATGGTGCAGAGAATTTAGCGATGACAGAAATATTAGCGAAATCAAATTCGATTACGTACGGCTGTAGTAGTAATAAATATTTATTTATTCTCATTATTTGTAATGGTTCTGCAGGTCATTATTAATTTGACTAAACAGTGTTTTTTTTTTGTAATTCATAAGTCATAACTATGAATCTATCGATTCCAACTTCCATAAGAATAAAAATCGAAAAGATTCATGCTTGATTTTACATAACCATCCCTACTAAATTGTCACATGAATTGACATGAATTGTCAAACTAATCTAAATTATTTAGACACACTATAAATAAAGCGACTTGAATTTGGGAATTTAAAAACTGAATATAGGTTCGCCTTATAGTGCGATCCTCGCATGTCAACCTCGCTATTCAATCTATTAAACATCGGAGAAAAAAATATAAATTAAATAATTCACAATCGTTCTGTAACTATACGAAAGATTTGTATTTTGTATGTATTGGAAAAACCTAAAAACTACTGAAACGAATTCTAAATCTAAAATCTTTTAGTATAAGAAAGCAATATTATCACTGAGTAACTTAGGCTATCATCATCATCACCAGCTCACTATATTTCCTCACTGAGGGCCTCGGAGTGCATCCAAGTTAGAGGTAACTTTAGGCTATATTTATTACGTTTTTTTTATTTCACGTGGACGAAATCGCGGGGTAAAGCTTGTACAAAATGTAATCTCACTAATATTATAAATGCAAAAGTTTTGTTTAGATGGATGGATGTTTTTTAGAGTTTGTAGCCTAAACGGCTGAACGGATCTTGATAAAATTTAGCACAGATGTGGAGTATAGTCTGGAAGAACACATAGGCAACTATCTTTTGTTTTTGACCGACTTCCCAAAAGAAGGAGGTACTCAATTCGTCTATGTTTTTTTTTTTTGTTTTCTTAATTCCACGTGAACGGAGTCGCGGGCTAAAGCTAATAAGTAATATCTCCCACAAATCGAGTCGTAAGACTTCCGTTGTCTAGGCAGGATATATTCGTGTAAGAATAACACATTCAGCTCATAACGATAACATCGAAACATTGCGACAATTTCGGAGATAAAAATAGAATAATAATCAGTTAGGTTTGGTTATAAATAGATTTTAGACTGTATATTGCTTATTGATGAGTTATGGTTTATTTTTAGATATGCTAATGAAACGAAATTTAAAGTAGCTAAGCATATAAAAATAGGATTTTCAAACATTCGTAGGAAACAGGAATACAGTATTTCGGAATTTTTCTTATATCGAAAAGTCAAATGGTACTTTTTCTATACTAATATTATAAAGAGGAAATATTTGTATTTTTTTTTTTTTGTTTTCTTAATTCCACGTGAACGGAGTCGCGGGCTAAAGCTAATAAGTAATATCTCCCACAAATCGAGTCGTAAGACTTCCGTTGTCTAGGCAGGATATATTCGTGTAAGAATAACACATTCAGCTCATAACGATAACATCGAAACATTGCGACAATTTCGGAGATAAAAATAAAATAACAATCAGTTAGGTTTTGGTTATAAATAGATTTTAGACTGTATATTGCTTATTGATGAGTTATGGTTTATTTTTAGATATGCTAATGAAATGAAATTTAAAGTAGCTAAGCAAATATAAAAATACGATTTTCAAACATTCATAGGAAACAGGAACACAGTATTTCGGAATTTATCTTATATCGAAAAGTCAAATGGTAGTTTTTCTATACTAATATTATAAAGAGGAAATATTTGTATTTTTGTATGTATTGAAATAACTTAAAAACTACTAGGCTGATTTCAATGCTTTCACCATTAGATAGGTAATATATCTGTGAGTAACATATACTATATTTTATTTTTTTTTACGAAAAATTGACTACTATACTACTACCTCAGTTAAAGTAAAAAACATTAGTAATAATATTCAATTATTAATAAACTAGCTTTCGCTCGCGACTCCGTCCGCGCGGAATTAAAAAAACAAATGCAAGTAGCCTATGTGTTCTTCCAGATTATGCTCTACATCTATGCCAAATTTTATCTAGATCCGTTCAGCCGTTTAGGCTACAAACACTAACAAACATCCATCCATTCATCCATCTAAACTTTCGCATTTATAATATTAGTATGAAATATGATTTAACAGATAATATAACTTGGAGATCAACTTTGCAATATGTGTAACAAGAAACTACGTATCCCTCGGGAACCTGACATTTTTCGGGGATGAACCTTATCCCATGTGTCCCAGACTTTGTTTTATATCTGTACCAAATTTCAATAAGATATGTTGAACCGTTGCAGAATGATCAAGTAAACATTAAAAAAACAAAATCAATGCATCCCTCGGGAACCGTAACTATTTCCTGGATAAAAAGTAGCCTATGTGTTCTTCCAGATTATGCTCTACATCTATGCCAAATTTCATCGAGATCCATTCAGCCATTTAGGCTACAAACTCTAACAAACATCCATCCATCCATCTAAACTTTCGCATTTATAATATTAGTATGAAATATGATTTAACAGATAATATACCTTGGAGATCAACTTTGCAATATGTGTAACAAGAAACTACGTATCCCTCGGGAACCTGACATTTTTCGGGGATGAACCTTATCCCATGTGTCCCAGACTTTGTTTTATATCTGTACCAAATTTCAATAAGATATGTTGAACCGTTGCAGAATGATCAAGTAAACATTAAAAAAACAAAATCAATGCATCCCTCGGGAACCGTAACTATTTCCTGGATAAAAAGTAGCCTATGTGTTCTTCCAGACTATGCTCTACATCTATGCCAAATTTCATCGAGATCCATTCAGCCATTTAGGCTACAAACTCTAACAAACATCCATCCATTCATCCATCTAAACTTTCGCATTTATAATATTAGTATTAAAGTATTATAAGAAGTAAGATTAAAATGAAACAATAAGATTGCATTTAACCGTAAGTAAGATGCAATATTTAAACAAAAGTGCTAAGTTCTATGTTTACTTTTATAATACAAACTAGATTTTGCCTTTGACATCATCCACACAAAAATAAATTAAATAGTGGCTTATTTGTTTTTCCAGACTATGTTGTACATCCATGCCAATTTTCATAGATTCATTAAGTCATTTTGGTAGTATGCAACAAACATGTATACATCCAAACTTTGCAATTCTAAAAGTATGAATATGTAGTATGAAGTATGATAATCACAACTTGTTGATAGAATAAAAACAATCATACTTCATACTAACATTATAAATGTGAAAGTTTAGATGGATGGATGGATAGATGGATGTTTGTTAGAGTTTGTAGCCTAAACTGCTGAACGGATCTCAATGAAATTTGGCATAGACGAAGAGGATAGTGTGGAGAACACATAGGCTACTGACTTTTATTTTTATTTTCCACGTGGATGGAGTCGCAGGCGAAAGCTAGTTACTGAATAAAATGTTAAGCAGTAAAAAAGAAAAAAATAACTAAACACTTCCCTTCCTTAAATATCTCAGTGACAATGATTTCATCAAGCCTATGTATAGAACATTAAACATTCTAAAAATAACAACATTCATTTAAATACATAATTGGTGCTTCTGATGTATAAACAGAGATAGTGTAACAAGGTCGCAAACTTTTAGATATATATTTTAATGATACACAATTATCTTGATTATTATTTCAAACACAGATTCAACCTATGCAAGTAAGAATACCATCTTCATCTATACTAATATTATAAAGAGGAAAGATTTGTATTTTTGTATGTATTGAAATAACTCAAAAACTACTGGGCCGATTTTAAAAATTCTTTCACCATTAGAAAGGTAATTTATCTGTGTGTAAAATATATTTTATTTATATTTGTATTATCTTTTAATTTTACGCGGCCGAAGTCGCGAGGAACAGCTAGTAATATAGAAAAAGGAGTGCCAGTAGCACAAATGATAAGCACTTAACTTGTAACAGATATTGGGTTTAAATCCCACCATGTACCAATGTGATTTCATATGTCCATTAATTTACTTGTCATTATTATGGTGAAGGTAAACAATATGATGCAATCTACATATATCTGTGAAGAAACTCAAAGATATGTGTGAAGCCAACCATCAGTAGGCCAGTGCAGTGGTTGGTAGGCTCAGAACCCTTAAGTGTAGATGTATAGTGACCTGATATCTATTCTAATATAATAAAGCGTAAACACACTATACTTTGTTCTTCTTTAATAAAAATACCTACACTTATGACACACTTTAAACTATATATTTTCATGCTATTATACTCAGGAGGTATATAACTTAGAAAAAGCCATAATCTGGGAAAGGGGCCATAAACTACAAGCTGCCAACATTAAGGCAGCAAGGTTATTATGGTAACGGTAATTTTGAAAATTGCAATTGAGAATTTGACAGATGCAGACAATGTTTTTATAATTACATGCAGATGAATCCGCACAGAAACAGCTAGTAGAATATAAAATAATAAAAATTGTTAAGTTAAAACATAAATCATGTGTTTGTTCTTGTTAAAAATTATAAGGACATACAAATTTACATAGTAAATAGTAGATTCTTTATGAGTTTTAAGTAAGTTATTTTAATTGTTTTATCATTTTTATGACTTGCATATGTATGGTTTATGTCTGAGTGCACTTATGTTCCTCTCTCTTAAAATGTACGAAGTTTCTTGCTTGTTTCATTCATTTAAAATAACTTATTTTTATAATCTTAATTATATGCTTTAGCAGTCTTACTAATATTTGAATAAAAATTTATAAATATAGTTTTTAAATTTTTTTGCAGGAAAGATTTAAATGCATCAAATTAAATAATTCAATGCATTTATGAAATGTTCTAGTCTAGTCCGAGTATTAAAACCATTTTTAAATGAAATTTTCTAAAATACATTATAAAATTGGCAAATTTGACAAAAGTGTTGTCATCTCTTATTGGATTTTTGTATAATGGTTGAAATAATATTATAAACATTTAGAGATGGATGGATGTTTAGGTATCTCTGAAACGGCTCAATGGATCTCAATTAAATATGGCATGGTTCTAGAACACAATCTAGGAGAACACATAGGCTACATGTTAATTTTTTTCTGCCCTGGCATAGTCACAGGCTAAAGCTAGTATTGTAATAATAGTATCAATAAAAACAGATGATTTCCAAACAACTAAACTGTCCAACCTAAATAAGATACTGGTTAATAATGGTTTAAAACTCAACACCAAATGTTTGGAATGCACCCTCTTATCCAAACTGTAATTATGGTACATTATCAGAGAATTTGAAATCAGAATGCACCAATGACTCAGGGCTAGTCAATTCTTGATGCATGTGCGCATTTAAAATCTATTACAATAGACATAAAGGTTATTTTTCTATGACATCATATAATAAAGTTTTAAGGGATTTTTGGATTGGGTATCGACAGCAAGAAGTCACTGGAAAGAGTATACACTAAAGATACCAGTTTAAGTAGTGATATATACAAGATAGCTTATGCTGCTGCTACTATGTACCACACTAGCTAGTAGTTAACCTAACATATGATCCACTGGTCTATTGCTAGCTGAGAATTTAGACTGCATTGATAGTGCTGAGTTCACACAAATATATCTTTGTAGAATATATACAAAAGTTTGTATTTGTACTTAATTTGAAAATAGAATAATTACCAGCAGGTGGGTGTGGCGTTGTCCACGGTGTCTTGGTTGGGCTGCGAAGGAGACTCGGCTCCCCGCGCGCCGCCCGCCACTGAAGAAGCCGTGGTGCCGCGCTGCCTCCTCACTGACCCCGCATCCTCCCTCACTGTCCGCACAATCGCACTGATATTATCTCCAACTTAACGACACCACTATTTGCATCTCTACCTGAAACCACCACTACACTTTAACGCACTGTCAATTCCCTTACCACTTTATCCAACGTACGAAGTATTCGATATCACTGACACTCGTCACTCGGCAAACGTTAATCTCTAGCGTGCCATATAAAAATCACCTCCGAATGGTGCGATCACGCCCAAAATCATCACACACGGATATATTCAGCATAAAAATGGCAACCTTCAAAAATAATGACCCGACTAATCTCACAAGTCCACCATGGAATACTGTAATATTTATAAACTTTCACAGGTTAATTATAGACTAGACGCTACTTTTAACGTTTGAACATAAGTAAAAGTTAAGAAAATAATATTTATAAATAGCTTGAGATTATTTTGATACAAATCTATATCGGTCAAACATCACTTCATACACACCCTCGAATTGGGTGGAGCAGATCCTCTTCTTTCTCTTTATTAAACGTTTAATATACGAAAATTAGCACGTATTAGTTAATAAGACTACAATTAAATGACCTACACCCTGATAACTACAAAGACATTTTTGTAGCAATGACAGCGATCCGTATCGGCTTCACAGAACCTACAGAAAAAAATCAACATGTCGCCTGCTGTGATATTACAGAAAGGTGTTTTATAGTGGCAAGTTCAGTAAATCGAGATAAAGGGGCGTGGTCAGCTGAAATTGAGATTGTTTAAACCTGATGTAATCATTGATGTCCGATTATT
Organism: Papilio protenor; assembly: GCA_029286645.1. Classification (NCBI taxonomy): domain Eukaryota; kingdom Metazoa; phylum Arthropoda; class Insecta; order Lepidoptera; family Papilionidae; genus Papilio; species Papilio protenor. The sequence goes on along the minus strand of JAGSMZ010000016.1, from coordinate 3,573,105 downwards.
AATTTGTAATAAGTGAAGCCTTAATTAAGATGAGAAAACATCAATAAGTTTTCAGAAGAAAAGTGTTTTCCAACTTCCTTTCCCGTTAAATATTCGACTCTTAAAATAATATATTTTTGTTCAGTAGACTACAGTTCTAATATTATTTAGAAAATTACTTTGTATGACGGTATTTTATAAACACAAAATATTCAGTCCCTTAATTAATTTAATTATAATTTAATTTAATTTTAATGATTTCCATAAAGAATAATGATTTGCTATCTACAATTTTGTGTCATCTCTTTTATTTTGCATTGTCAATGTCAAAATCAAATTGATTTGTCAAACATTTGTGGCGCGTAGTTTTGTTATGGATAAATTTTGATAAGATATTGTTTAATAATTATTACATTTTCGGGTAATATTAAATAACTGTTTCAAACAATGACGTCATACAATAAAACATTTCAATTATTAGCTTCAAAGTTAGGTCTTCAAGACGAAGAGAAGGTTTTGAGGTAAGGTATATCGGTATACTTTACAATAGCGAATTTTGCAGAATTTTCATAAAAGTTACCGTAAATCGTAGTAAATGATGAAAACCTAGCTATAACGGGAGACTACTATTTGTCTAATATTTATTAGAAAACTCCATAATTACAGGAAAGCAGCAGAATTGGAGCGTCTTTTGCAAACAAAGACTATTGCGGGTAGTAACATAACAGACAACAGTAAAATGGTTATATGTCTAGATTTGGCTGCGAATATGTATGGTGTAGATTTAGATTTGGTTAGTATGAGTAATTAAAAATGTGTGACACAGTATGATTAAATAATTACTGCACATAGTTTGTAATTTTGTTAATCATTAATTTGATACATAAATGACAAACTGTAAAAACAAACTGATTTTTTTAAACTGTTATTTATAAGATCAAGGTTTTCTCACTTGACTTTTTTCATGTGACAAATTAGGGGTTAAAGACTTGTAAAACCCTAATCTTTGTTAGTATAACTAAAAAATGTCTATTTTTTCTTTGCTGACTATTCTTTGTTTATGTACTATTACTTGTATTATGTTTTAGAAAACATCAGTCAAATACTCCGGTCTTAAACAACCAACATATATAAATTCAAGAAAAATATTGGAAAATCTCTTAGAGTTAAATGATGATAAAATGTCAATTTCATTTTTATGTATAACACTTCAATGCACTGAAGTGCAAAAACTAGCTGAAGAAATCCTTGAAGAGTATAAGAAAAAATCTAAAATGGTATTATGAATTATAAATATTACTGTTTTTATCTTGGGAACACTTTTTTAGACAACTTAAATTGACCACTATTATCAATAAACATTTATTGTGTGCTAGCTTTTGCTAGTGACTACAGCCATCTGAAAAAAAAGTAAGTAGGCTATGTGTTCTTCCAGACTATGTTCTACAACTTTACCAAATTTCATCAAAATCCATTTAGCCATTTTGGAGATTTCTTGTAACAATAATCCATCCATCTGAACTTTCGCATTTATAATATTAGTAAGATTATTTGGTAAATAATACTTAGTTTTAGTACTACTCATGCCCTGGTATTTTTACTGTACACCCTTTTTTGTCATGCCCTTAAGGGTGGGGTTAACAGGGTAACATGAGATTGTAATTCACAGACCTGTGCCTCCCTGGGTGGTCAATCAATCTTGCATTACCCTAACAGTACTCACAAATTGTTGTTTCAGGAGATTGACATAAACTTACCACAATATGTGTGTATGGCTGTGTACCATGCTTGCAGGTAGATATATTTTATATATTCATATGACGGTTTTTATAAAAATACCCACTGTTATGCAATCTATTGATTAAGAAATTCACCCCAATCTTTACAAAAAACTTGACATAGACATTGAAAGAATTTTTGAAATCGCCCCAGTAGTTTTCGAGTTATTTCAATGTATACAAAAATACATATGTTTTTTTATATAATGTATACTAGCTGTTGCTCGCGACTTCGCTGACGTGAAATTAAAAATTATAGCCTATGTTACTCCAAGATCTTTGTAACGGTAAAAGAATTTTTTAAATCGCCCCAGTAGTTTTTGAGTTATTTCAATGTATACAAAAATACATATGTTTTTTTATATAATGTATACTAGCTGTTGCTCGCGACTTCGCTGACGTGAAATTAAAAATTGTAGCCTATGTTACTCCAAGATCTTTGTAACGGTGAAAGAATTTTTTAAATCGCCCCAGTAGTTTTCGAGTTATTTCAATGTATACAAAAATACATATGTTTTTTTATATAATGTATACTAGCTGTTGCTCGCGACTTCGCTGACGTGAAATTAAAAATTGTAGCCTATGTTACTCCAAGATCTTTGTAACGGTGAAAGAATTTTTTAAATCGCCCCAGTAGTTTTCGAGTTATTTCAATGTATACAAAAATACATATGTTTTTTTATATAATGTATACTAGCTGTTGCTCGCGACTTCGCTGACGTGAAATTAAAAATTGTAGCCTATGTTACTCCAAGATCTTTGTAACGGTGAAAGAATTTTTTAAATCGCCCCAGTAGTTTTCGAGTTATTTCAATGTATACAAAAATACATATGTTTTTTTATATAATGTATACTAGCTGTTGCTCGCGACTTCGCTGACGTGAAATTAAAAATTGTAGCCTATGTTACTCCAAGATCTTTGTAACGGTGAAAGAATTTTTTAAATCGCCCCAGTAGTTTTCGAGTTATTTCAATGTATACAAAAATACATATGTTTTTTTATATAATGTATACTAGCTGTTGCTCGCGACTTCGCTGACGTGAAATTAAAAATTGTAGCCTATGTTACTCCAAGATCTTTGTAACGGTGAAAGAATTTTTTAAATCGCCCCAGTAGTTTTCGAGTTATTTCAATGTATACAAAAATACATATGTTTTTTTATATAATGTATACTAGCTGTTGCTCGCGACTTCGCTGACGTGAAATTAAAAATTATAGCCTATGTTACTCCAAGATCTTTGTAACGGTGAAAGAATTTTTTAAATCGCCCCAGTAGTTTTCGAGTTATTTCAATGTATACAAAAATACATATGTTTTTTTATATAATGTATACTAGCTGTTGCTCGCGACTTCGCTGACGTGAAATTAAAAATTATAGCCTATGTTACTCCAAGATCTTTGTAACGGTAAAAGAATTTTTTAAATCGCCCCAGTAGTTTTTGAGTTATTTCAATGTATACAAAAATACAAATCTTTCCTCGTTATAATATTAGTAATATATATTACTATTACATTGGATTACAGATTAAATAAGGTGAAAATAACAAAAAGCAAAATAATTGACAAATCCCGCTTGAGACCATCACAGTGGACTAAATTAGATTCAGAATGGACAAAATTCGTTAATGATAATTTTGCTATTGTTAAAAAGACAAAAGGACGTCCTCGTAAACAGAATATAGAAGGTATGTATATAAACTGTCTAAATAAAACAAAATTCAAATTAAACCTTGATAAAAGGTAAATAAAAAAAATCATACAAAAGTCCAGAAGTGAAAATGAGTCAATTACACCAGATATTGACCACATCTTTACTCTCAGTCGGTGGGATCGTGGTCAAGCGCTAGCTTAAAAAAAAACTTAAAAAAAAAACATATTATATCATATACAAAATATCCCTCACATTTAGTTACCACAAAATAAAATGTTTTATATCGATTTTAGATACTAATAATGGAACAGAAAATACATCAATTAAAGAAGAACCAATAGAACAAATTGAACCATACAATGTATGGAAGAAACGTATCCTCGAAGAAGCTTACAAAGAACTAATGGCTTTAGAAGAAATAGAAAAGGCTCAAGAGGTTATGCCAATAAGACGATCTCCAAGGAAAACCCCACAAAAAAGTTCACCATACAAAACACCTATTAAAGGAAAGGGCATTAAATTACTATTTCCTTTGAATTAAAATATCTTAATAATATATTTTTTTATAATTTTCTAGTTGAAATAACCTATAAATTCGGAAAATATTAATGACTAGCTGTCGCCCCCGACTTCGACCACGCAATTTTAAGATAAAAAAAGTAGCCTATAGACAGACAGACAAAAAAAATTAAATGCCATTTTCGTTATCAGCAATGGAAATACATCATCTTTCCGAAATCTAGAATTTTTCTTTTGATATTACAAACAGACACTCCAATTTTATTATATGTATAGATATAGATTAACGTCCAATAAACATATCGGCTATAGACAATTAAAATTGATTTTAATAAACCAATTGGTTATATCTATAAGGCCATGCTAGTCATTAACAAAATGATGTTTGTAATGAAATTTATAATTTTCTCTCTATATTTCACATTTGTGCAATGTTTAAAAGAAACTAATGTGACAATTTTACAAAGGAAACCTAACAATAGCGATATTCTTTTCGAAGACCCGACACGTCCAAGTCTATCATATCCTACTTCTTTGGCTTTTCTTTTTATCTTCACGACTTTATTAGTAGGTGTGGTAGTCAGGGCGGTTATGCTATGGACCAGTACCGTACTTCCTTATAGAGTAATCATGTTTTCTTTAGGCGGTATCGCTGGCTTCTGTGCGAATAGATACCCTTCTTTTAAACCTTATGTAGAAATCTGTTATACTGACATAGATATAATTTTGATAGTTTTCCTCCCAGTTCTAATGTTCAGTACTTCTTACGCAGTCGATTCTCATTCCTTCTGGAAAAGTTTCCCCCAGATTCTATTAGTAGGTACACTCGGTACCTTATTAACTTCATTAATGTTGGCTTTCATGGCTTATTATCTGATTGAATCGTCATGGAATTTCACCACTGCTGTACTGTTCGGTGTGGTCTGTGCCCCGATTTATCCTACTGAAGTTGTTAAACGGCTGAAAGAAATGTCACGTGGGAAATATATAAGTGTGCTGCTGTTGGGGGAAGGTTTGATTGGTGATGCGACAGCTATGATCGAGTTTACAGCTGTTTTTGGTTATTTAGCTATGGCTATAAGTGAAGCATCTCAGATAGCAATGCTTCTGATAAGATATGCTGGAGGGGGGATACTATTGGGTATAATAACTGGCAGGATTATCGCTGGTTTACTTTCTATAACGTATAACGATTTATTATGTGCGGTAACAGTTACTTTAGCTGGTGCATATTTAACGTATTACGTTGGGGAGAAGTTCTTTTACGTGTCTGGTTTACTGGGGACTGTGATAGCAGGTGTTATCGTCAGTAGAAGGAAATCAACGGTAGCTGGAGATGTGGAGCAAGTTGTGGCACATTTCTGGAACATTCTATCTCATGCATCGAACACTTTGGTCTTCACTATGGTTGGAGTTGTTATATTCGAGAAGGTCAGCTATGTGATGAGTGTACGGCAAGTTTCTTTGATCTTCGTGACGTATTCGACTGTCTACTGTTCGAGGCTTATGGTATATTCAGCAATGACGCCGATTTTAAGGCACATTGGTTACGGAATATCGTGGCAACACTCGATGGCTTGCGTGTGGGGAGGGTTGAGAGGACCACTCTCATTGTGTTTGGCGTTGATTGTGCTACAAACTCCTGGAGTAGCGGATGCTGGTGAGGTGAGTATTTTTCTCATATTTATGCATTCAAATGATCAATTAAATACTTCAATTGTGAGTTTTAACTTTTTAGATATTTATCATACAAACAGCAGGACTAGTGTTATTGTCCTTACTTATTAATGCTATAACAATGGGAAAAGTCCTTAAAATCTTAGGCTTGGCCGAGATATCCCTTGCTAAGAAAGCTAATATGACCAACTGTGTGAAACGAATCATGTTGACAAGAGATCGTTGCATTTCAATGCTGAAGATGGATAAGTTTCTGGCAGACGCTAATTGGGATCTTGTGCAAGCAGGTTTAAAAATATTTGACTTTAACATAGTACATCAGAATTCTTACATTAATAATATAAATGCGAAGTTAGGATATATGTTTGTAATCACGTAACTTCAGAACAGTTCGACGGATCTAACTTAAATTTTAAACATAAGTATACTATAAGGCCAGGGACATGGTGAGATAGACTAGTCTGGAAGTCTAGTCTTGTCTAGTTAAGTAATGGCAACTTTCAACCGCAGAAAGTACAAGTGCTTTAAAGATATTTCGTTCTAGAAGTCTAGAATTAATTCACTCTAGTAACTTTCTAAAGGTACGACAATAAAACATCCATATCAAATACAAATGTCTAAACGTGATGATGATTATGAAGACGATACTTATATGGGCTATCATTATACCACGTGCCCTGACTGTGAGAGGGAAATCCCTAACGAACCCACTAAGAAAGAGTTCGCCGAGATGATGAGGTAACATAGAGTAGATAGATTTTATAACATAAGTTGGCAAACGAACAAGCTGGTATTCATTTATTTTAACAGTGGTAGAGCCCGCTTTAACATCTTCGCACGAATGGGTCGGTTTGCCCGGTGCAGTACCACGACCACACAGAACACAGGCGTGAAGTGGGAGGAATTCCGCGTTTCGTCTGATGAGTGTGGTGCCGGAGGCCTAATTTTGGTCCCTTTCCCTTTCCACTCATAATATAATAGGGAAGGATGGGAAGGAAAAGTGGATTTGACGGTGGAGGAGACGCGTAGGAAGGGAAAATATACTCTTTATGTGCGTCTCCTTCTCCGTCGATTAAGGGTAGGCAACGCATCTGCAATTGCAGATGTCCATAGGCAGCGGTCGCTTCGCCATTTTGGCGGTTTCAGGTGGCCGCTTGCTCGTTTGCCACCTCGTAATATAAAAAAAAATCTCCGAAATAAGGAAATGACTGCTACCCATAGACATCAGCAACTGCAGATGTCTACGGATCAAATTTGGTACTCTCTCTTCTACTCTCTTGCGTCTATGGGTACTAATTAAGGGTGAATTACACGATTACCAGCAGGGTTTGCGTCATTTCGCCGTATTAAGATCGAAGTTTACAGTGACAGAAAATGCTGTCAGCCATACGCTAACCACCTCGTAACAGTCAATCTATGTCCGCCCTTATATCGCTGTTTTTAATTATGTTCCTCATCTAACCGATCAATTAAAATTAATGTTTCTACAAAAGATTTCCGTAACATTACAATGTTACAATGTTCCCTACAGGGAAGCAAATCAGCGTGTACTAAAAGCTATGAAGATATCTTACTGGAGACAGTATGAACATGGCAAAATAAGTAAAGACGGGGTACGGACACTAGTGCAGGCTGTGGAGGTTGCCGCGGATTCTGATGATGGCAGGGTTAATCTAGACCTGCTTGGCACATTGTGGAAACCTAAAGTAAGAACGTTTGTGACTTACAACCGCACTCAGAGTCTAAGTCAGTACAGGAGACCGTTACTATAGGTTTATGCCTGGTACACAGTTGGCCAGTACAGTTCGACAGTAGCGAAGGCCAGGCTAAATTTGTATAGACAGATTAGCGCCAAGTGGTGTTCACGCTAGTTAAATGTCAGTCCAGTTATTGAGCCCTATCCAATTTTACTGGCCAAGTGTGTACCAGGCATTACCACATAACTCTAAGTGCCACACCATACCGCCCGCATGTGAAACGGCCCCTTGTAATATGTTCCTAACAAAGCTATACTATTGCGATTCCGTACCGTCAGTGTGGCATATCTTTTCATAAAGGCGCATGCTGTATGGCTACGTCGTAAGTTGATCAAGATGATGACACCAGAAGCGGCTACAGTGCAGATGCCACACAACCGTTGGCGTCAGCTCGCTTACCGTATGGTGTCCAGTGTATGGTTTGATGGCTTCATCTATGTGATGATATTGTGCAACACGCCAGTTATACTGTGCGAGGTGGCGCTGCGAGCGCCCTCAAGAAGTGTCATTTATGTTATCAAATCTTTGAATTTGTGAGTTCTTGTCCTATTTTTATTATACTTTAAATTGAATTTATAGGTGAGCAAAATTAAATAAACATTTTTTTTTAAATTAACTAGTATTTAGAGCGGGCGCACACCTTTGACTTATAGTGTGTCTAAATAAGATAGATTAGTTTGATAAATGATGTATATGAAGTATCGAATTCAATTTGTATGAAGGCAAATGCCGTACTTAATAGACAGGTATCGTAGTGACGAAACAATCACGCATAGCGAACAATTATGAACTATCGATATTCAGTTTAAATAAAATTTATCGAACTTATATAAAATTATTATTTTCTTATTAACTAATTTAGAGGACAATTCTACTATTAATTATGGTGTAGAGAATTTAGCGATGACAATAATAATAGCGAAATCCAATTCGATTACGTGCGGCTGTAGTAGTAATAAATATTTAATCACTCTCATTGTTTGTAATGGTTCTGCAGGTCATTATTAATTTGACTAAACAGTGTTTTTTTTTTAATTCATAAGTTAAAACTATAAATCTATCGATTCCAACTTCCATAAGAATAAAAATCGAAAAGATTCATGCTTGATTTTACACAACCCATCCCTACTAAATTGTCACATGAATTGACATGAATTGTCAAACTAATCTAAATTATTTAGACACACTATAACTATCGTACAGGCGATTGTAGATTGTTTCGCATCCCTTTTAACTGTTTAGTTGCACAACTCAAAATCGAGTACCGTGTGCACACACATAAACTCATATCAATCAAAGGGAGATTAAACAGTTGTGCGATAGTCTAGTCAAAGGTGTGCGCACGCTCTTAACGGATTTTAAGTCGTCCTACCCTTGTATTAACACAATAGCGGTAGGTATAGGTAAATTTCCACAAGTGACTATCATTCCATAAAAATAAATGCGTTTTCCAGGTTTTTCTACATAATATACGTATTAGAGATGATAATAAAAATGATGGCGTTGGGCGTTCACGGTTATTTTAAGTCTCACTGGAATAAGTTGGACTTCCTTATTATTGTTATGGCTACAGGGGGTAAGATATTATTGAGATTGACGTGTTGGCAACAAAACAACACCTTTTGTAGTTTAGACTAAAAGTAAAGCAAGAGTTACATTGTGGTATGTTTTTTACGAATGATTCCTCAATAATTGTCATTATTCCAAAAGGACGTATAAGATAGTGTTTTTTTACAAATGCAGAACATCAAGACAATTAAGAGGTATCAAATAATAAAAGATTCATCGAAATCGGTCCGCTAGGAGCGAAGTTCTTAAGTAACATACAGATGAATTGACTTTTTATGTCGGTGTAAAGTGGTTTGAAAATTTGTTCTTAATTTTAGACCTAGTATTGGACGTACTGGACACTTTGACATCGTGGAATAAATGGTCTAATCTAAACTCCAGTGTACTAACTGCAACAAAATTATTAAGAACATTGCGCTTTCTGAGGCTTTGCAAGTTGGCTAGGTAAAGTGTTTTTTATATGTTAACACGCTAGTAGTTATTTGTTATTTTTGCTATATAAAGAGAGCAATGAAATAGAATATTTCATATTGTTCATTCAAAAAAGGCAATAACAAAATTTATATTTAGAGAGTTTTTTCTGACGCACATCCCATCCGGTATTTTTTTTAATACTATAAGGTGACAAATAAGCGAGCGGCCAGCTGAATATGCCGAGAAAGCGAAGCGAAGCTGCCTACCCTTAATCAACGGAGAAGGAGATGCATCTAAAGAGCATATCTCCCCTATGTGTCTCCTCCACCGTCAAATCCACTTTTCCTACCCATCCTTTCTGTATAAGAAAATGGTGGTAAAGGAACTAATATCAGTCTAACTGTAGCCTTTACCAATAATTTCCATAGTATGCGGTCCTCAGCATCTAGCGACTTCCTGCCATCCGCATTAGGTCCTGTAAGGAACCCCAAGAGTCTAGATCTCATCCACAGCTATAAATCCATGAATATATTCGATAAAAGTTATTTTTATCGACTTCCTTCAATTCTCCAGGGTATCAGTTCCAAAGATAATGGCCTATATCGATAGGATGATCGATATACAACTTGCATTCGGATATGATGTTGGTAAGGTGAGTGCTACTTCCATTCAAAACTGAGCTAATTAAAAAAAAAGTCGGGACGATCACATCATCATCATCTCCCTATCATTATCTCCTACTTCAGGAAGGTCAGTTTGTTCTTCAGGTTAATCAATTTTCCGTCATCTTGACCTTGTCACCTTTCACGCAATCCATCTCTTTTGTTTCTAGGGCTTTGTGACCGCGGAACAAGAAGTTTGTTCATTACTGCCTCAATTAGTAGATAATTTACAAATACAAGAGAAACTTGACAGTAGACTGGAAGCCGACAGGTGCAAATATTTTTTATCTACAAAAATGTGATAAAGGAATTTTCTATGTGTAAAAGTTTTTTTTTAAACTGCTGTATAGTGTTTCACCTTGTCTGGAACAATCAAATCGATGTTATTCTCTCTCTCTTACTCTCTAGAGAAAACAGAGATAACAATGTTTGTAACCGTAATATAACTTAAACAGATTAACAGTGACTCGTCAGTTGGGTCTTCTACAGCGCGATAGACCTTGGACTGCCATCACTGTGAAGACGAGACAAGCCACTACTTCTACTTTGAATATTATGATACTAGATACTTTGCAGTTGAAAGAAGAAGGTTTGAAAAATACCTTATTTTTAGCTTTCGGTCGCGACTTCAACTGCGTGGAAGTAAAAAAAAACTAAGTAGACTATGTGTTCTTCCAAATGCTGTACGTCTATGCCAAATGTCGAGTTCCATTCGGTTTAGGCGGCAAACTCTAATAAACATCTAACTAAACTATCGCATTTATTAAATACTAGCTGTTGCTCGTGACCTCGCCCGCGTGAAGTTAAAAAATTAGCAAATGTTACTCACAGATAAATTACCTTTCTAACGGTGAAAGAATTTTTAAAATCGGCCTAGTAGTTTTTGAGTTATTTCAAAACATACAGAAATACAAAAATACAAATCTTTCCTCTATATAATATTAGTATAGATTAGAAACATAATCTATCTATCTATCCTATTATAATAAAGCGTAAACACACACTTCATATTACAGCATATTTTTTAATAATTCTTTGTTTAATAAAAAGCCCTACACTTACGTCACGCTTTAGGCTATATATTTTCGCGCCATTAAACTTAGGGGGTAAATATTTTGGATAAAAACCCTAATGTGGGAAAGAGATCATTTTGACATTTACTTTTGATAATTTGACAAATGTAAACAATAAAATAAAGTTTTTATAATTTCACGCGTATGAATCCGCACGCGAACAGCTAGTGCCAACTAAAACAAGATCATTGAAAATATAAAATCTGCATATCGCTAGTCTTTTCAATGTTGATGTAAACGGTTTTGATTATAATTTGTAAGTACTACGGACTGTGTTCCTGTTTTAGGTTTTCTCGATGAAATGGAATATCGTTTATTACTGAATGCAATTCAGGAGAAAGTACAGATGTGTCGACATAAAGGAAGTTTAGTTGCACCTTCAACACCTGAAGTAAGAAATTAAAATGAAACTATACTTTTTACATTTATATTTGTGGCATAACATATTACCTTTGCCTTTTTAGACTCAGTTACGAGCAGTATCATGGCTGCAAGGTAACGAAAGAGTTGCGGATTTCTTTCTAGAAAATTCCGAAATTTTAAATTACAATTATAACGACGTGTTAGTGTCTCGAGGTAAATTAAAAATATTTTTTAATTAATTATCTCTAAAAATCACGATACTTTTGTATTTCAAAATTCAGTTGAAATTTACATCTACATACATAAAAAAATCCCATTTTTGTTACGTTGTACTGTCAACGATTAGGGCGCCCTGGGCGAGATTTAAACTTCGCCCCTATAACTTCAATACAAACTCATACGTAACAAAAGGGATCAAGGGCGCCTTTATGTGCGGCGCCCTGGGCGAACGCCCTATATCGCACTGTACTAAGGCCGTTAACGTTTATTGTTTAAGGTGATGAGCCCAAAGGCTTGTATATCTTGGTGTCAGGTCTTTTAGAAGCGACCTATGAACCACCAGAAGAAGACCTCGATGAGGCGATACCGAACTATGAATTTCTCACAGATCTAAAGTTCAGTGAGCCTAGCCAAGATTATATTGTTTCTGGCAACGCAATCGGCGTCTTAGGTGTTAGTATTTTTGCTATTGTTGTAAATATTTCGCAGAATTTAATGAATACGTAACATCCTACACGTACGTAGTTTTTGTGAATCTATTTTTTGAATATAAACGCAAAATATAATTACGTAAATTAAAATTAATATTTGCACATATTACCTTGCTCCTAAATTGCAATTAAATTATGGTAAGATGTTCTGATGACGTGGTTTCGGCCCAAATAGTGTCCATAAAAAGCTGAAAAGTATTTTGCTCTGTCTTACGTTGTCTAGTTAGTTGGCTTGTGGGTTAAAAGAGTACTCTTGTATGCCACGTGCCAACTCCAATGCTGGGTACAAAACGTGTAATTTTTTCCCCAGGCGCTAACCAATCGGCCATACAGTTACACGGTGCGATGTGATACTGCTGTCCAAGCGTATTTCATCAAGATGCCCATCGTCAAAGAAGCTTTCAACCTCGCCCCACATCCTATTATGGGGTATTTAACACGTTCAATGCCACTATGGCACACTAAAGCCACGCACGAAAACAAACGTATTAAAGATTACTGATTTAAACACATCAGTTGTCGAAATACCAGGACTTCACAGAAGACAAAAGTAAATTACCTTGTTGCAGCTGTTATAAGCAGAGGTCTCTTATGGTCGATTTCCCAGCTCTACATATAACGTTAGTGTTGTTGGTTCGACAACTTCATTAAATGTGTTTCCGTACTACATAACTTGAGTTTTACTCCTTTGAAACGTAATCCAATCTATCACTAATGAATCACTAGGTTACGATAAAATAAATGGAAACTTCAGCATTCCAGCATTAGACGATTTCTTACTTGATTCCCTAATTCCAAAGTTAACTTTTTGGATATCGTAGTAGAATTTGCAGTGTTAACATATTTGTTAGTTTGGAAGCGGCGATGTGGCGTGAGATTGGTATAAAACTATCAATGATGGTGCTGCCGGGCGTGCCGGCGTACCACGGCTGGTCGATAGAGAGACTCAGCATGCGCCTCGAACATGCCTTCGTACCCTGCCTTAGAGCATTCAAGGTGTTTACATTTTCAATTAAACATGTAACTAAGCAGTGTTAAGAAGAAAATTAGTACCGTGCTGTAGAATTGGCGCAACACTAGATTATTGGAATAAACGTCACATCTCTAACTGACAGCTGTCAATGCGATTAGAAGGATAGGGATATTGGCGCGCATTCGTGGCGAGTCTCTAGTGGAGTGTTAAAATTAATATCTCGAGTTACAATTATATTAATTGTCTAAAAGTAGTAAGGAAGTCTCTAATGAAAGTCGACCTTAAAAATCTGAGTAGAAAATTTAATATATAGTGCCATTGAGACCATACTTTTCATCAGCCAGCTAAAATAATAAAGTCTAATAAGATCCGCTACGTTTCAGTGCATCAAAATGTATGTTGATGCGCTCGTCGTGGCATGTCTTAACTTGTCAATTAAATTGTTACTAGAATTAATTACTAATTACTAGATATTCGTTGTGAACGAGCTGATGGAGGACATTATACTAATAGATGGAATTTGTCAAGACATGGCCACTAGAGAAGTGTTTCAACCGCCCTGTTATATACCAAGGTATGTAAATAAATAACCAGTAGAGAAGGGCGAGGTAGGGCGACCGCCCAGGGCGCCCTACCCTAACCCAGATCTGTAATTTACACAGTTTCATGTAATTTGTTTGGAAAGACAGGGTATGTGTGTTAACACGCCCATAGAAGGTAAAAAAGAGGGCGTAGAAATTTCGCCCAGGGCGGTAGGAGCGCTAAATTCAGCACTGACATTCCATAAGCAAAGACCATAAAATATGTATTGATAAGCATTTGTATATAGGTGTCAAATGCATCGTCTCGTTGCTTATACCATAAAGTATCACGTCGTGTGTCGAGCGAGTCTCGTGCGGCGTCAGTGCGGCGCGGCCGTGGCAAGCGTCGCCGGGCACCGCGACGTGTCAACTATAGGGAGTCAGTCTGGGGCAAACAGATATGTTAGTAATTACTAACTATCAACTACACCAATATATTAAACTTCTTTAAAGTAGTTAAAATGATTTAAATCAACTCCTAACTTACTTTTTGACCATAGGTGTAATCTTTCAAATTACATTTCTTCCTTTCTACATACACTTCTTTGATATACGGGTTCTTTAAAAAAGGAAATTGAATTGTTGCCTACTTTTTTTACATGTATAGCGACTGCAGTGATGCCGGGAGTGGCGAGTGAAAAGGAGCTCAACTCGAAGTATTATAAGCCAAGCTTCGATGATTTGGTAAGTACATTAACGGATTTTGTTATATTTTTTTAATCTGTAATATTACCCAATATAAAGTTTATCCCTGCGATTTCTCGTGTTAACTTTGATATGTTTTTGCAGCCTGAAAAGTTGGAAGCAAATAAAGAAGGTAAGTTATTTTCCTTACGATTGTTAAGAACAAAATTAGTACCGTGCTATAGAAATGGCACAACTCTAGATTATCGGCATAAACGTCACGTCCCTAGCGGACAGCTGTCAATGTCACTAGAAGGATGGATATTGGCGCGCATCGGGAGTCACGACGAGAAGTGTTGCTCTGAGTTTAAAAGCTACAGTATCAATTAAATAAGTTGCCTAATAGTTTCAGAAGTGGTATAAGACCCATTTCACAAAGTGGTATTTATATGAGAATAGTTTTTATTACAGTTTCAATACTTTTATAGAATGTTGAGAACTTCAGATTTTTGATAAACTGGAAACTGAGCAGTTTGCTTAAGTTGTTAATGGAAATCTACATATTTGGTGAGTTTGTTCCATGTTTTTGATTATCCATATATAATTTGAGTGATTTCAAAGAGTTTTCGAAACATTCAAATTTACGTGAAGTAAGTGGATAATCTTGGAAACGTTAAGTTATGGTTACAAAAGTATTATTGTTAGCAAGCCAAAAGAATTATAAATTGAACTTCATCATTTTACAATTGAAACATTATAGCATTTATTTGATTGCTATTCTGTTTGACCTTGGCAGCGACCCTAAGGGAGTGGTATAAGGGTGAGAGATGATGATTTAATTGCTATTCTGAGGTTGATTTTATAACTTAAATTGATGAAGGAAAAAAATGGTTTGTGTAGAATTGATTTTAAACCAAGCTATAGTTTATGTTAAGACACAAAAACTATTGTGGAAATATTGAAGCACACATTTTGATTTTATGTTGTGTGTGGAATGCTAAAATAAATTTTTGGTTTTAAGATAAAATTAAGAGGCTGTAATGTAGGTTACAGTTACATGCTATATTGTGCTATGTTTTGAGAGAAATGTTTTAAATTAACAGTATTATTAAATGTACAGAATGGTCAATTATGGTGGAAATCCATACAGTCAAAGGATGTGTGAGGTTGGTTGGAGCGGCTTTGTCATGGTGTTCAGCCCACAGACAGCAGTGGTGTTGAGGGATCGCTGGCTGAAAGATCTGGAAGCTGATGCATGTAAGGCTAGTGGTATACAAATGCACAGCGAAGCTAAATGGCTACATCCAAAGGATGGTATGGATACCAGGTATTATAGTTGATTGTTATTACTTTGATTTACACAAAAGCAGCTGGTTAGCTGAGGTATGTGTTAAATTGCTTGGAGACATTGATTTGTTTGGTTGGTTTATCAGCTGAAATAAATGTTGAAATAAAAAATACATATTTTGGTTCAGCAGTGGATGACCTAGGGCTGGCTGATGTTGATGATGTAAACAAGCAATTTAAATTGAATGGGTAAATAACCCAGTTTTTAATGAATGACATAAACTTTAATACTGTTTGGAAGTGTATAACATAGTATAATTAACCAAACAGAATTAGATGTCTGTGATTGTACTCAGATTTAATACATCAACAGGTTATGATTAAAACAGTAGTCATGTATTATGTAATATGTTAATGGAGGTATTATTAATTATAAAATGCTGCAGTAGTCTGCACAACCTTGGAATTAAGGAATGGTGGTTTAAACTTTATTTATGTTCTGTGAGTTAGAATAGACTTAGGACTAACACTAGGCATCAAATTTAGTTTTTATTGCCAATGAATGTGTTGATTGGCTTGGAGACAAATAAATGGAAGTTGGAGTATTAGCTGCCGGTTGTCATTATATTAATTCATTATTAAAATATGTGACATTTATGAAACATCATTTGAGAGAATTGGAGGTACACACTCCCTAACATGTTTGATTGATATAAATGTGATGATCAGAATAACCCAAGCAAGATACTTAAGTATTTTATCTATGGCGAAGTTGGCCACAAGGTTGTGAAGTGACAGACAAGCAGTTAGTACATCCACAAGGGGCAAGTGAGCATATTATGGTGTGGTAGCAAGAGACAAGATTACAATTTGTAGTGCTGGACAGGAAAGTATGTGCAGAGAGTTATTTAGAATTGGGTGTTACCACCATCAAGAATGTTAATTTTATTTAATGCCTTAGGGGCTTTAGACATAAATGTTTTGTCAGAGAGTTATTTAGAATTGGGTGTTATCACCATCAAGAATGTTAATTTTATTTAATGCCTTAGGGGCTTTAGACATAAATGTTTTGTCAGAGAGTTATTTAGAATTGGGTGTTATCACCATCAAGAATGTTAATTTTATTTAATGCCTTAGGGGCTTGCGACATAAATGTTTTGTCAGAGAGTTATTTAGAATTGGGTGTTATCACCATCAAGAATGTTAATTTTATTTAATGCCTTAGGGGCTTGAGACATAAATGTTTTGTCAGAGAGTTATTTAGAATTGGGTGTTACCACCACTAAGAAAGATTAACCTAATCTTTTGCCTACGAGGCATATGATAAGCCTCCGGTGTATGTTTTGCCTATGAGGCGTATCATTAGCCTTCAAGCGTATGTTTTGTTTATAGACCATATGAACAGCCTCTGGCAGCATGAATTGCCTCCGGGGCATGTGATCAGCCTCTGGGAGCATGAATTTCCTTCGGGGCATATGAGCAGCTGCTGGGCGCATGAATTGCCTTCGGGGCATATGAGCAGCCGCCGTGCGCAAGATGTGCCTTCGGGGCTTGTGAAAAGCCTACGGGCTTATGAAGTGCCTACGGGGCGGGTGAAAAAAAAAATATATATTAATAAAGCCTAAGGGCTTATGGTGTGCCTTCGGGGCTTGTGAAAAGTCTGGAAGAATGGCTTACGGCCTGTGGGGCCAGAAAAAAAAAACAATAATAATCATAAAATATAAAAAAAAAAGTATAAATTGATAAAAGCCTACGGGCTTATGTTTTGCCTACGGGGCCTATAAAAGCCTACGGGCTTATGTTTTGCCTACGGGGCCTATAAAAGCCTACGGGCTTATGTTTTGCCTACGGGGCCTATAAAAGCCTACGGGCTTATGTTTTGCCTGTGGGGCCTATAAAAGCCTACGGGCTTATGATTTGCCTGCGGGGCCTATAAAAGCCTACGGGCTTATGTTTTGCCTACGGGGCCTATAAAAGCCTACGGGCTTATGTTTTGCCTGTGGGGCCTATAAAAGCCTACGGGCTTATGTTTTGCCTACGGGGCCTATAAAAGCCTTCGGGCTTATGTTATGCCTTTTGGGCCTATCTACAGCCTTCGGGCTTATGTTATGCCTTTTGGGCCTATCCACAGCCTTCGGGCTTATGTTATGCCTTTTGGGCCTATCCACAGCCTTCGGGCTTATATTATGCCTTCAGGGCCTATCCACAGCCTTCGGGCTTATATTATGCCTTCAGGGCCTATCCACAGCCTTCGGGCTTGTGTTATGCCTTCGGGGCCTATTCACAGCCTTCGGGCTTATGTTATGCCTTCGGGGCCTATCCACAGCCTTCGGGCTTATGTTATGCCTTCAGGGCCTATCCACAGCCTTCGGGCTTATGTTATGCCTTCGGGGCCTATCCACAGCCTTCGGGCTTATGTTATGCCTTCGGGGCCTATCCACAGCCTTCGGGGCCTATGTTATGCCTTCAGGGCCTATCCACAGCCTTCGGGCTTATGTTATGCCTTCAGGGCCTATCCACAGCCTTCGGGGCCTATGTTATGCCTTCGGGGCCTATCCACAGCCTTCGGGCTTATGTTATGCCTTCAGGGCCTATCTACAGCCTTCGGGGCCTATGTTATGCCTTCGGGGCCTATGTTATGCCTTCAGGGCCTATCCACAGCCTTCGGGCTTATGTTATGCCTTCGGGGCCTATCCACAGCCTTCGGGCTTATGTTATGCCTTCGGGGCCTATCCACAGCCTTCGGGCTCATGGTACTTTCGGGGTTATAATCTGCTTACAGGACTATACATTGTTTACGAGGCT
The DNA here is from genome assembly GCA_029286645.1 of Papilio protenor. Taxonomy (NCBI): domain Eukaryota; kingdom Metazoa; phylum Arthropoda; class Insecta; order Lepidoptera; family Papilionidae; genus Papilio; species Papilio protenor. Next base: position 3,554,682 of record JAGSMZ010000016.1, on the reverse strand, counting down.
TGCAATTGGTCGAGGTGCATCAGCACCTCGTTGCCGATGGAACGACGTATCGTGCGGCGATGTTGAGTACTCCTTCGAGGACGAAGGAAATGCAGGATGGCCGAACTGTTAAGAACAAAATTAGTACCGTGCTATAGAAATGGCACAACTCTAGATTATCGGCATAAACGTCACGTCCCTAGCGGACAGCTGTCAATGTCACTAGAAGGATGGATATTGGCGCGCATCGGGAGTCACGACGAGAAGTGTTGCTCTGAGTTTAAAAGCTACAGTATCAATTAAATAAGTTGCCTAATAGTTTCAGAAGTGGTATAAGACCCATTTCACAAAGTGGTATTTATATGAGAATAGTTTTTATTACAGTTTCAATACTTTTATAGAATGTTGAGAACTTCAGATTTTTGATAAACTGGAAACTGAGCAGTTGCTTAAGTTGTTAATGGAAATCTACATATTTGGTGAGTTTGTTCCATGTTTTTGATTATCCATATATAATTTGAGTGATTTCAAAGAGTTTTCGAAACATTCAAATTTACGTGAAGTAAGTGGATAATCTTGGAAACGTTAAGTTATGGTTACAAAAGTATTATTGTTAGCAAGCCAAAAGAATTATAAATTGAACTTCATCATTTTACAATTGAAACATTATAGCATTTATTTGATTGCTATTCTGTTTGACCTTGGGCAGCGACCCTAAGGGAGTGGTATAAGGGTGAGAGATGATGATTTAATTGCTATTCTGAGGTGATTTTATAACTTAAATTGATGAAGGAAAAAAAATGGTTTGTGTAGAATTGATTTTAAACCAAGCTATAGTTTATGTTAAGACACAAAACTATTGTGGAAATATGAAGCACACATTTTGATTTTATGTTGTGTGTGGAATGCTAAAATAATTTTGGTTTTAAGATAAAATTAAGAGGCTGTAATGTAGGTTACAGTTACATGCTATATTGTGCTATGTTTTGAGAGAAATGTTTTAAATTAACAGTATTATTAAATGTACAGAATGGTCAATTATGGTGGAAAATCCATACAGTCAAAGGATGTGTGAGGTTGGTTGGAGCGGCTTTGTCATGGTGTTCAGCCCACAGACAGCAGTGGTGTTGAGGGATCGCTGGCTGAAAGATCTGGAAGCTGATGCATGTAAGGCTAGTGGTATACAAATGCACAGCGAAGCTAAATGGCTACATCCAAAGGATGGTATGGATACCAGGTATTATAGTTGATTGTTATTACTTTGATTTACACAAAAGCAGCTGGTTAGCTGAGGTATGTGTTAAATTGCTTGGAGACATTGATTTGTTTGGTTGGTTTATCAGCTGAAATAAATGTTGAAATAAAAAATACATATTTTGGTTCAGCAGTGGATGACCTAGGGCTGGCTGATGTTGATGATGTAAACAAGCAATTTAAATTGAATGGGTAAATAACCCAGTTTTTAATGAATGACATAAACTTTAATACTGTTTGGAAGTGTATAACATAGTATAATTAACCAAACAGAATTAGATGTCTGTGATTGTACTCAGATTTAATACATCAACAGGTTATGATTAAAACAGTAGTCATGTATTATGTAATATGTTAATGGAGGTATTATTAATTATAAAATGCTGCAGTAGTCTGCACAACCTTGGAATTAAGGAATGGTGGTTTAAACTTTATTTATGTTCTGTGAGTTAGAATAGACTTAGGACTAACACTAGGCATCAAATTTAGTTTTTATTGCCAATGAATGTGTTGATTGGCTTGGAGACAAATAAATGGAAGTTGGAGTATTAGCTGCCGGTTGTCATTATATTAATTCATTATTAAAATATGTGACATTTATGAAACATCATTTGAGAGAATTGGAGGTACACACTCCCTAACATGTTTGATTGATATAAATGTGATGATCAGAATAACCCAAGCAAGATACTTAAGTATTTTATCTATGGCGAAGTTGGCCACAAGGTTGTGAAGTGACAGACAAGCAGTTAGTACATCCACAAGGGGCAAGTGAGCATATTATGGTGTGGTAGCAAGAGACAAGATTACAATTTGTAGTGCTGGACAGGAAAGTATGTGCAGAGAGTTATTTAGAATTGGGTGTTACCACCATCAAGAATGTTAATTTTATTTAATGCCTTAGGGGCTTGAGACATAAATGTTTTGTCAGAGAGTTATTTCAAATTGGGTGTTATCACCATCAAGAATGTTAATTTTATTTAATGCCTTAGGGGCTTGAGACATAAATGTTTTGTCAGAGAGTTATTTAGAATTGGGTGTTATCACCATCAAGAATGTTAATTTTATGTAATGCCTTAGGGGCTTGCGACATAAATGTTTTGCCAGAGTGTTAATTTGAATTGGGTGTTATCACCACCAAGAAATGTTATTTTTATGTAATGCCTTAGGGGCTAGTGCCATAAATGTTTTCTTAGAGAATGGTTTACAATTGGCTGTTACCACCACTAAGAAAGATTAACCTAATCTTTTGCCTACGGGGCCTATAAAAGCCTCCGGGCTTATGTTATGCCTTTTGGGCCTATCCACAGCCTTCGGGCTTATGTTATGCCTTCGGGGCATATGAGCAGCTGCTGGGCGCATGAATTGCCTCCGGGGCATGTGATCAGCCTCTGGGAGCATGAATTTCCTTCGGGGCATATGAGCAGCTGCTGGGCGCATGAATTGCCTTCGGGGCATATGAGCAGCCGCCGTGCGCAAGATGTGCCTTCGGGGCTTGTGAAAAGCCTACGGGCTTATGAAGAGCCTACGGGGCGGGTGAAAAAAAAAATATATTAATAAAGCCTAAGGGCTTATGGTGTGCCTTCGGGGCTTGTGAAAAGTCTGGAAGAATGGCTTACGGCCTGTGGGGCCAGAAAAAAAAAAACAATAATAATCATAAAATATAAAAAAAAAAGTATAAATTGATAAAAGCCTACGGGCTTATGTTTTGCCTACGGGGCCTATAAAAGCCTACGGGCTTATGTTTTGCCTACGGGGCCTATAAAAGCCTACGGGCTTATGTTTTGCCTACGGGGCCTATAAAAGCCTACGGGCTTATGTTTTGCCTGTGGGGCCTATAAAAACCTACGGGCTTATGTTTTGCCTACGGGGCCTATAAAAGCCTACGGGCTTATGTTTTGCCTACGGGGCCTATAAAAGCTCACGAGCTTATGTTTTGCCTGTGGGGCCTATAAAAGCCTACGGTCTTATGTTTTGCCTGCGGGGCCTATAAAAAGCCTCCGGGCTTATGTTATGCCTTTTGGGCCTATCTACAGCCTTCGGGCTTATGTTATGCCTTTTGGGCCTATCCACAGCCTTCGGCTTATGTTATGCCTTTTGGGCCTATCCACAGCCTTCGGGCTTATATTATGCCTTCAGGGACTATCCACAGCCTTCGGGCTTATATTATGCCTTCAGGGCCTATCCACAGCCTCGGGCTTATGTTATGCCTTCGGGCCTATCCACAGCCTTCGGGCTTATGTTATGCCTTCGGGCCTATCCACAGCCTTCGGGCTTATGTTATGCCTTCAGGGCCTATCCACAGCCTTCGGGCTTATGTTATGCCTTCGGGGCCTATCCACAGCCTTCGGGCTTATGTTATGCCTTCAGGGCCTATCCACAGCCTTCGGGCCTATCCACAGCCTTCGGGCTTATGTTATGCCTTCGGGCCTATCCACAGCCTTCGGGCTTATGTTATGCCTTCGGGCCTATCCCCAGCCTTCGGGCTTATTTTATGCCTTCAGGGCCTATCCACAGCCTTCGGGCTTATGTTATGCCTTCAGGGCCTATCTACAGCCTTCGGGCCTATGTTATGCCTTCGGGCCTATCCACAGCCTTCGGGCTTATGTTATGCCTTCGGGCCTATCCACAGCCTTCGGGCTTATGTTATGCCTTCGGGCCTATCCACAGCCTTCGGGCTCATGATTACTTTCGGGGTTATAATCTGCTTACAGGACTATACATTGTTTACGAGGCTTGCAATTGGTCGAGGTGCATCAGCACCTCGTTGCCGATGGAACGACGTATCGTGCGGCGATGTTGAGTACTCCTTCGAGGACGAAGGAAATGCAGGATGGCCGAACTGTTAAGAACAAAATTAGTACCGTGCTATAGAAATGGCACAACTCTAGATTATCGGCATAAAACGTCACGTCCCTAGCGGACAGCTGTCAATGTCACTAGAAGGATGGATATTGGCGCGCATCGGGAGTCACGACGAGAAGTGTTGCTCTGAGTTTAAAAGCTACAGTATCAATTAAATAAGTTGCCTAATACGATATATATATCAATTTTTTATCTTTTAATCTTTTAAAAATCTAATCTATTTCGTATTTTCTGCACCCAGTACCGATTTAAGCGTTAACGCCCTGGGCGAGATTTTTGTAGGGCCCTTTATTTAATAAGCATAAGGGAGAGGGGGAAAAGGCTTATGTGATACTGTGTAATTCGCTGGCTTTAACGCCCTGGGCGGACGCCCAAACGCGCACTATTCTAACACCAGTCCATACAATTTCGTGATAGCTTAAATATTTTTTTAGACATAAGGCATGGACAAACTGGGGTGTCATTGCCGTACTCTCCCACGTCGTCAGTTCACACTCAAGCGGATCAAGAGGTATTTTTGTTTTATATAATATAAACTAGCTTTCGCCCGCGACTCCGTTGGCATGGAATTTAAAAAAAAATGTAGCCTATGTGCTCTTCCAGACTATCCACTAAAACTATGCCATATTTCATCGAGATCCGTTCAGCAATTTAGACTACAAACTCTAACAAACATCCATCCATCTAAACTTTTGCATTTATAATATTACTATGATAAGAGTGGACACTAAAAGTTTTTAGCCACCGTTTGTAATGCATTTTTTATTTTCATAAAAACTGCATCTTGCTTTAACATTTCAGTTATATTCGAATTCATTGAAACGACAAAGAAGATTGTCTGATGGGAAGAAAAAATAATTTGTCGTTGTGACGTCAGAGTTCTTGTTGCCTGTATATTTTTTGCATTGAAATTTACATTTTATTGATTGTTTTACAACATTTTATTAATTATATTATTTATTTACACAAAAAACAGATTGAGTCTCAACTATCTTTTTATGTTCACAAAATCACAAAATATTATTTTGAATATTGCCAAAATTTTAGGGATGGTTAGAGAAGTGTTATATATTGAAAAAAATGTACAAGTTGTTTTTACACTTTATTTCAAATAAAAAATAGTAATATAAAAAAGTAAAATATAAACCTATGGTCCCAAACCGCAACTAATAGACCAAAAAGTTTTGTTAAGCCATATAAAATGAAATTAGGTTAGGAATGTAAATAAAATGCATATGGAAGAAGCACCAGATTACTGTTACTTAGTTAAAACTTTTTATGGTGCAAAATAAATGTGAATAAATAGACTTTAGCAGATAAATAACTCAAGATATATAATCTTAAAATTATTTTATAAGTGACACTTTATCTTAAAATAACAATATTTATAATATTTAAACTAGAATATTTATATTCAAATACAAATTGCCATTATTAGGCTTATTTTATGCTGGTATTATTTAAATATGTATTTTTTTAATTTCCCAGTCAGACACTGTCCAAAAACTGGTTTAGATTGATTGTTTTCTAATTCATGATAAGATTGTCATAGGAAGAGCGAAATTGCTATTTTAATTTTTTTTAACAATAAACATTAACAAGGTTTGTTTTTATACAACTTTTCTTGATACAACAATCTAATCATTGGGCATAACACTGGATTATATCGCGTTTAAAAACATTCGGAAAATTATAAAGATATAAATTTTATCAGTACGATTTAAAAAAAAAACTCGCCAGAAATATCAATAGCAGCCAAAAGGTATAAAGAAAAATTTTAATAGCCGCTATTCAATATTTCATTATGGAATTGAGTACTGCATTACATTTCAATACCTTTCAATAATCAACGACCTTCTTCACTAGATTAAATATCTGTACTCAGAAAAACAATACATCTGCAGCTGTTTTACAAAATCAATATTGACTTTACAACAAAAAAAAATAATGAATAAAATTTTCCTATATTTTTAAACACTTTATTATGCCCATACTTCATTTTTAATACAGTCTACTTCCTTGGTTGTTGAATATGAGGATTAGGTTTGATATTAATATGTGATGGAGGTTTGGGACTATGAGCTATTTGAGCAGCTTCCGGAGTAAAGTCCGCATTACCCCGGTTGGGAGCACCTGATATGGACACTGGATTAGAAGGCACAGGTGAAGGACCAGAGAGTCCTGTCAGGTCTTCGTTAGCCGATTCCTTAGAGTCTTTAGCATGTGGTGTTTTGTGTTGAGTTATCCTCATACCACCGGCTTTCACTGTGTAGTAAAAATTAAGAATAAATAAGGTTTCTATTGAGAAATTTCAAGTAAATAAACACTGAATTCAATTATCGTAGAGACACAATTACAAAGGACAAATAAATATTAAATTAAAAAAGAATAGACATTATATGATCAAGTTGAGAAATAGATACATTGTTGTGAAGCATGGGTATCAAGGGTATTAGACCAGTTTACCTACTATTCTTTGTTTCTTAGTTTATTTGTACTACATTTTAATCAGAAGAAAATAAATGCTTATAAACTTAGAAAAATTAACTTATACACTTTTGGAATTGCTTTTGATATGAACATATTTATTTGAACCAATGTAAAACTCAATATATTTCGCCATGGGAAACTATCCATTCAGGTCATTTTGACCTTATGTTTGAGGTAAACCAACAAGGTAAATTAAAATTATCTATACTACACTTAAAACAACAAGCCTAAAATATCTTGTCATGGTTGAAAAAAAATTGTGGTCATTTTGTTCACAGCTTAACCGGTTACCTTATGACCTTGAATACGTATTCTTTGTTTGACAACATTCATTTAAATTCCTATATGCAAGGTACATAACAAAATAATAATTATGTCACATTCAAGGAAACTGATAAAACCCTCAAGTCAAACGTATTATGTAAAGGTAAAAGTGGAAATTGCAGGCGCAGGTCATTATCTTTTGCAATACTACATAAGTAGTTTAATATTTCTGCATTTACTGCAAATTGTAAACAATAAATAGAACAGACCTGCCGGTGGGTGTCCTGCTTTTAGTTGAGATGTTTCTTCAGTAGACGACATTTTTCGATTAAATTGGAAATATAAAAAGAAAATCTAATAGAATTCTGATAAGATTCAAGCGTAAATAATAGTGATATGCAACGTGTAAGCACACACGATGACAATGACACGGTGCACAAAATACAGATAATAAATATTTGTTGTGCTGGAATGACATTTCGAGGACCGTTCGAAAACTCAGTTTCTAGTGTTTTCTAATTTAGTATGCATTTTTGTGTTTCCTACTTTAGTACTACATAATATAAGGAAAACTTAAAGAATAATATTTTTAACTTTCCTGGGTGATAACTTTACGATTGCGAATATTTTTTAACCTATTATTTTTGCACTTACTCAATTATAAGTTTAAGAAATAATTTAAATAACTATCCAAAATCTTATATAATTATATTTCAAGGATAACTGAGACAAAATAAAAGTCATTATTTTATTTCCATGCTTTTATTTTTAATCTTCTTGATGGAACGACAACATCCTTTTCATCGCAGCCAGGTCTAAGCATATCTTTCTGTATTTCCACAATCATCCTCAACATGAAATTCACAATTTGACTGCAAGTTCCCTCTCTAAGTTTGGGGAATTCCCGTCCAGAAGGCAGATACGTGTCGCCGATGCATATTGTTTGTTGTGTCAATGATGAAATTAGTCGTTTTATTATGTCCACCTTTTTGTTCGCTGCCAACGGGCGTAGTCTTATCACGAAACGTAATATATATTCTATTAGTATGATATCCTCCTGTAAAATAAAAACTGATTTAATTATCGGCTTTGAGGCATTGATTTTGATTCCTTATTTCACCAATCATTCCCTGTTCATCAGACAGCTAGGCCAAATGTAAATGTACAATCGATATCAAAATGAAAGAAAAAGATACTAGTCTCACCATATCTAAGGCCTGTATACACCAGTCGGTGTTATCCGCACGGCCGACGATGAGGGACAGGTCTTCGCGGTCCAGGACAGCCTCTTTGAGACCTTCAAGCCACTCGAATAGTAGACCCGATAGAATTACAGGATCCTCCTGTTAACAAAGCGTATGATAAAGTCAATATTCCCGTTGTTTTTTTTTTTTACTTGACAGGTCTTTATTTGTTATGTTTACCTCGTCATAAATCATATCCATAGCTTCTCGTCTCTGATTGATATCATTGCGTAATTGTCTAAGACGCTTTTGTTTATCTTCTGGAAGACTTTGGTGATCTGAGACGAATGCCTGGAAACATTGAGGTGATCAGTCATGTGAATGTCGAAACGAGTGATACTATTGTGCTATATTTTACTCCCCTCCCGAGATATTTTCCTACAACTTCAACTTCTTGCAACACCGAAAGGTTCGAATGTACTCTAAGTTATTGTATCGTTGATCGAAAAGTAAAAAATGTATGCAACGTACAGAACCTTTGATAAGTTACGTGCTTATCACGTATTTATTCATATTCATTTATCCCATTTTGACGATTCTCTTAGCTATATTGCTGACCAAAAGTCACTTTGTGGGGGGTAGACGTTTCTCAACTACGTTGGCTTAGTACAGATCAGTAAATTAAGAAAGTAAAAACTGCTGGAACTGTGATACCTCATGTACTTGTACTGCAGGTATGGTACCGTTTGCAGTTGTGGCTGTGATCCTACTGACTGACTCCAAACTCCTCTCCACGTCTTCTTCTACAGGGTCGCGCCATTCCACCATTGGCAGAGATCCTGTTTGTCCTGTAAAAAACACTGGCGTGATATTTATCGTTACATATCGTCGTCTCTGTTTTTTCAATGAGATAGCAAGGGATAGCAATATGTGTAAATAAAATGTGTCGCTTGTATCTGCTTTGTTGTGAGTAACAGAGACGATAGTTTTTGGTACAGGTATTCCGATGGTGACCCACCAATATTCGCACAGGAGACACTGGCAACACTCACATATGTCAGAAAGAAAAATAACGGCGAAGAAGCGATTGCACAACATATACTTGTCTTTATATTATTGTAAAACTCTAATATTTCCCAATGAAGCATTTATACCAAACAATTGGTCCTTCGAGCCGGATATGCGACTTGTTTAAAATTGTAGGCAAGTATTCAATCTAGGAAAATATTTAAATATCCTTTAATTGTCCAATCTAATGTAATGTTAGCCTATTATTATAGAACTATACATTATTAAATACTTGTTACATTGATGGTAATGAGTTTAGATACAATGTTAGTTGTAATTTGACCTACATAGTATCAATAAAATTCATTACATTTTTATCTTTATTTTATCAAACATTACCAGTAGGAATCTCTTCAGGTGTTGTCGGGTCTATAGGTTGGTTCTTCTTAAGTCTGTAAGACAGGAATGTCTTATAACAAGGCCGTATCTTTATTCTATAGTCCTGTCCACCGCTCTCATGGCATCCGCATAACTTGAGAAGTCTCTCACAGGTGCAGTAGACTATCTAAAAAACGTAAAAGTTCCAATTAGACTGTGAACGCTCTTACTTTTTTTAGTGGGCATTCGATCTTAGATGGGTATGAAATTAATTTCCTTAACTGTATTAGATTTAGATGAAAATTATGATTGCGTTTTTCAACTCAATATACATACATAAGTTCAAACGCAATCTGTTTGATTATTATCCATTATTGGGTACAGAGTGCAGCCTTCATGTGATCATAATTATGTTCTACTGTTTTCTAAATTGACTACAAAGTGGAGCAAGTTTACGAGGTAATTGATTATTTAACTTTAATCTTCTAATCTCATAAATGCGAAAGTTTATATGGATGGATGTTTGTTAGAGTTTGTAGCCTAACGACAGTACGGATCTCGATGAAATTTGGCATAGATGAAGATAATAGTCTGGAAGAACACATAGGCTTACTTTTTTTATATCTCGCAGACGAAGTTGCGGGCGAAAGCTAGCATAAAATAAATTAACTTAAACAATAGTTCTCATGTGTTCAACAACGCAGCATTTCGCACCGTGTGGCACTTTCCTATGTGTGAAATTACTAAATTTACCTTTGGAATCTCTCGAAAGAACCGTTCCTCTATTCCGTGGAGCGTAGCTTGCTGCCGATACAGATATTGTCGTAGAGTAAATTCAGCACATTTTCGACCCTTCGCCAATAATAAAGGATCCCTGTAAATGCAATTAACTAATTTATTAATGAAAATATTATACCTTTTTTTCGAAAGATTAAAAAAACTGTAAAAAATAATTGAAGCTCACAAGTGTATAGAAGTTTTGCCGATGGTCGCATATTTGATAAGTGGAAAGTGAATTTAATTCTAACTATACTAACTTTGTGCTGAAGACAACAGTCTGCGGCAGTATGTAGTGTTCGAACTGCTGCACGCACAGGATCTGTCCTGATGTTTGCACAGCACGTGGTCGTTTCTTCCTTACCAGGCGTATCGCGTCATTAGCATGGATCCTGAGTGCGTACACCAGGTAGCAAGCTATTAGGACTCCGGTTCTTCCTAGACCTGGTTGTGAAGTAAGTAACGATTATATCACGGGCGTCGCGATCTAATGATTTAGGCTAGGTCTAGGAAACAACTTCCCCTGGCGACGCCTGTGGTTAATTCAAAATACAATTCTTGCAATAGACTATTGAGAAAACTGTTTGTTCTTACTATTTGGGTGAGTTTTAGAGAGCCATTGTTTAATAATGCCATATTATATCTAATGCCATCTCTTCTTTTCTTTGTCAATTATTTTTTTAGTCTTTCACTAATTTCTTTCATTCTATACATTTTTGCACAACTGGTAATCCGCTCCCGATGACTTGAGATTTTTTTTAACAATGGATTACTGAATATAAAAACTGAACTGAATATAAAATACAATTTACTTCCATTTAATAAAAAAAACAATGTAAAACTCGTGCGAACTAACTTTAATTTAATTTTAAATTCTATTGTGGTTCCTTTAAACACACAGGAACCCAGAAACGTACAGAAATAACATTTAAATTTTAAAATAGAGCCGTAGATCATTACTAAAGAGCCTGATTTACATAGTCATATACATTTTAAAGGTATCTTGTAACAAGAAGATCGAGAAAAAAAAAACAAAACCGACTTCCAAACAAAATACACTAAAAACAAAATCTTCTCAAAAAAACAGTACACTAAAAGTAACGAAATAATTACTTGAAAATAGTAAACCTCCCTTATTGTAGCTGTAATGTCTATATTGTACAATTATTATCACTTTGATGTCGGTGTCAGCCGAGGGATATGCAGTGGTATTTCTACGTAAGGTTTTCTACATTTTTACCATAACATTGACAATTGAAAGTATAGTAACGTTTTTAGTAATGACTGACACCGACTTCAAAGTAATAATAATTGTACAATATAGACATTACAGCTACAATAAGGGAGGTTTACTATTTTCAAGTAATTATTTCGTTACTTTTTAGTGTACTGTTTTTTTGAGAAGATTTTGTTTTTAGTGTATTTTGTTTGGAAGTCGGTTTTGTTTTTTATTAAAAAGTTTATTTATTTCTCAATTTTTAGTGAATCTAGACATCGCAGTATGATAATCAATAGCTTTCAAACAAATAATGAGTTATCTAAATCGATTATCTAAGAAATTAAGTAAAGAACTAATACATCGTTGTGATCATTCACTCATAATTCGGTGCGGCCGCGCGCCGCTGTTGCCCGTGAGTTTTAATATTTTGATAACTTCTAGAATCTTGCACAGAATTACGTACTGTAAAAGGCAATTATGATCTACATATAATACTCTATCGTGAAAACATATTTATTTGGATAAGGATTCATACCAAATAAGAATAAAAGCGTTTTAAATAAAGTCGATTGCACTTATTTGACGGTTTTCTCGAAACAAACGGTTATTGTGCGACAACCTTAAGAGATAGATATATGCTATCGCAGACTTTAATTCAGCTAATTGAATGACCTACAATTCTTTCATACATAATTTTTGTGTAAGTCTTATAGTTTAGGCTACGTAAGCCAAGAAAGCAAACTTTGTTACAAGTTGGTATTTTTTTCTGCGACTCGTAATTTGCTATTTATGATATCTCCTAAACTATTTATCGGAATTACACAGTTCCAAGGGTATTTATAATCTACATTAAATTCTCTTGATGATGGACACATTTATTTTGATAAGGATTCATACCGAACACGAGTAATAGCGTTGAAAGTGGGGTATAGATTTTGATCGAAATTTTAATGAAAAAAGTGGTTATTGTGCGACAACCTTAATAGATAGATATATGCTATCGCTGACTTTTATTTAGCAAATTTAAAGGGCTACAATTCTTCCATACATAATTTTTGTGTAAGTCTTATAGTTTAGGCTACGTAAGCATAGAAAGCAAAAAAGACACCAAATTTCGTCACGCAATTTTAAGCTAAACTATTTAACTACGCCGTAGTCTTTGACTCCAAAAATCAAACAAAAAAAATGGGACCCACCTGCAAGCACTACCTCTCGGATAAAAAAAGAATTTTCAAAATCGGTCTACCAGGGGCGGAGTTATGCCGTAACACACATAAAAAAAAAAAATAAAAAAAAAAAAAATATATGGACGAATTGAGTACCTCCTTCTTTTGGGAAGTCGGTCAAAAAAGTCTGAATAAAAATATTTAACATTTATTTGATGTAAGTAAAATACACTTATTCCAAAACTCTTCAACAAATTCCTCGTCATCACAAAGTTTTCGATACTTGTGTTGCTTGCAGTCTTTAAAATATCGACCAGTAACATGTTCCAGTTCCGACGAAGTACATAAATGTATACTTGTCTGAGCTCCTTGCAAAGAATCCTTAAACATTAGAGATGTTAATAAAAGTATAAACCTTTTAATATAATAAGGAAATTGTTCATAAAGGCCGGTGTTAACAAATCCTGGATGCACAGCGTTAACTGTCACCCCATTAGGTAATCTCTTTGCCAAAGCTTTCATCCAAAGAACGTTACATAATTTACTATTCGGATATTTTAAAAGACCAATTCTATCGTTCACTTCTCCAAGATCATTGATATCTAAAAATCCAAAAATATGCACGTATGATGACAAGATCACGATGCGACTTGGCTTCGACTCAACTATCTTGTCTAATAAGAGATTAGTTAAAAGAAATGGCCCGAAATGATTCGTTTGAAGCACAACATCTAAACCATCATCAGAAATGCGAGACGAAAAGTCTATTAACCCAGCATTATTGACCAAGAAATCCAAACGGTCCACAGTTCTATTGAAATCATCAGCAAATTTTCTAACACTACTAAAATTGCAGAGATTCAGATGTCTGTACTCGACTTTATTATTCCCTGTTGTTGCGATTATATCTGCGACAGCTTCTTTTGACTTCTCTTCGTTCCTACAAGCGATAATGACCCTTGCGCCTCTTCCAGCTAAGTCTCTCGCTGTTTCCAATCCTATACCGGAATTCCCACCAGTCACAAGAGCTGTTTTGCCGTGCAGTTTCGTCTTGCATCTACACACTCCAGCTTTTGGTTCCAACCACAATCTCGAAAATATTATAATTACAATTAGAATTAAAATTAGCCAAACAAGCGAATTAAAAACAAACGTTAACAACATTAACAACGTTTCTAAAGCCATCTTGTTGGCTTACTTAAAGATTTTTGAAGAGCCAGGTTAATAAAAGTAAAACCGACTAAACAGGTTTGTTTTTTATAAACACATGTTCGCCTAGTTGCTTATGCTTGCTCGCACTCTGAATTGATATATTCTCCAACACTTTGTTAAACGTCATACTAATTATAATTCCGCAACCGTAAACAAAAATATAAGTAGTCACTTTTTGTACAATAATATTAGTAGCTACATCTAACCAAAAAATAAGAACATTTATTACAAATCTGATTATAAAAATAGTTCCCATATAACATTAAATCATACTTCATACTATACTTAAGATTTTAATTGCGAATGTTTAGACGGATGGATGGATGTTTGTTAGAGTTTGTAGCCTAAACGGCTGAACGGATTTCGATGAAATTTGGTATATATGTGGAGGATAGTCTGGTAGAACACATAGGGTACTCACTTTTGATTTTTTTTAATCCTATGCGGACGGAGTCGCGGGCGCAAGCTAGTAAGCTATATTTTATTCTAGGCTTTAGTAATAGTTCCGGTTCATTATTAGGATGCAATTATAGGAGTTGATGAGAGGGGTTATAAGATATGATAGAGTAGGGCTTGCTTCAGGAACTGTGATCGAGAACTGGTTTATGGTCAAAGCGTAATATGGTTTACTTATCAGTAAGTGATATACATTTGTCCCAAAACTTGTCAACGAACACATCATCTTTGCACAGCTTATGGTAAGAGTGTATTTTACAGTCCTTAAAATAATTACCACTGACATCACTAAGTTCTGGACAAACACATAAATGAATACTCGTCTGAGCTCCTTGCTTAGAATCCTTGAACATTAATGTCGTTAAAAAACGTACTAACTTTTGAACAAGTGGATGCAGTCTTTTAAATATATCCGTCCTTACAAAACCAGGGTGCAAGGCGTTAACAGTAACTCCGTTAGGTAATCTCTTCGCTAACGCTTTCATCCAAAGAACGTTACATAATTTACTATTCGAATATTTGTCAGAATAAGATCCTTTGATATTTCTCTCACCAAGATCGTTAATATCCAATCGTCCAAAATTATGCAAATACGATGAAACAATAACTATACGACTTGGCTGTGATACAATCAATTTGTCCATTAATAAATTAGTTAGAAGAAACGGTCCAAAATGGTTCGTTTGCAACACCAAGTCAAAACCATCTTCGGATATTTTCAATGGAAGACCAACGCAGCCTGCATTATTGACTAGATAATCCAATCGGTCCACATTTCTATTGAAATCATCAGCAAATTTTCTAACACTACTAAACTTGCAGAGATTCAGATGTCTGTACTCGACTTTATTATTCCCTGTTGTTGCGATTATATCTGCGACAGCTTCTTTTGACTTCTCTTCGTTCCTGCAAGCGATAATGACCCTTGCGCCTCTTCCAGCTAAGTCTCTCGCTGTTTCCAATCCTATACCGGAATTGCCACCGGTCACAAGAGCTGTTTTCCCATGTAATTTCGTCTTGCATCTACACACTCCTGCTTTTGGTTCCAGCCAGAGTTTTAACGTTACAATTAAAAACACGGCTGATATAAACGACACGGTAAACATATATACAATATATTTAAATAGAATTATCAATGCTCCAATGGAAATCATGTTGACTAACGGAGCGATACTTCAGTTGTGTGAGTTCTAGCGACCATTTAAAACTGCAACAAGTGTTGTAAATGAGGCAGGGTCATCGTTTAAACAGTGGAGTTAATGACGAAGTTTTCATGATAAGCTGACTATATTATAAACAAATTGTAGTCAATGCTCGTTTTTGATACTTTTAAAATAATCTAGGTAGTTATATAAAATTACGACTTTT
Source organism: Papilio protenor (assembly GCA_029286645.1). NCBI lineage: Eukaryota > Metazoa > Arthropoda > Insecta > Lepidoptera > Papilionidae > Papilio > Papilio protenor. The sequence continues at coordinate 3,539,062 of JAGSMZ010000016.1, read as the reverse complement.
AGTTTGTTACAAATATTTCGCATTCACAAATTTGGAAGCACCAACAAAAACAGAAAGCACATTTTTTACAACTGAAACGAACTTCACACTTTGTTGACCGACTTCCCAAAAGAAGGGATGGTACTCAATTCGTCCATATATTTTTTTTTTATTTTTTTTTTTTTTTTTTTTTTATTTTTTTTTTTTATGTGTGTTACGGCATAACTCCGCCCCTGGTAGACCGATTTTGAAAATTCTTTTTTTATCCGATAGGTAGTGCTTGCAGGTGGGTCCCATTTTTTTTTTGATTTTTGGAGTCAAAGACTACGGCGTAGTTAAATAGTTTAGCTCAAAATTGCGTGACGAAATTTGGTGTCTTTTTTGCTTTCTATGCTTCCGTAGCCTAAACTATAAGACTTACACAAAAATTATGTATGGAAGAATTGTAGCCCTTTAAATTTGCTAAATAAAAGTCAGCGATAGCATATATCTATCTATTAAGGTTGTCGCACAATAACCACTTTTTTCATTAAAATTTCGATCAAAATCTATACCCCACTTTCAACGCTATTACTCGTGTTCGATATGAATCCTTATCAAAATAAATGTGTCCATCATCAAGAGAATTTAATGTAGATTATAAATACCCTTGGAACTGTGTAATTCCGATAAATAGTTTAGGAGATATCATAAATAGCAAATTACGAGTCGCAGAAAAAAATACCAACTTGTAACAAAGTTTGCTTTCTTGGCTTACGTAGCCTAAACTAGAAGACCTACATAAAATGATGTATGTAAGAATTGTAGGTCATTCAATTAGCTGAATTAAAGTCTGCGATAGCATATATCTATCTCTTAAGGTTGTCGCACAATAACCGTTTGTTTCGAGAAAACCGTCAATAAGTGCAATCGACTTTATTTAAAACGCTTTTATTCTTATTTTTTTGTTTTTTTTTTTTTATTTTTTTTTTTTTTTTATTTTTTTTTTTATTTTTTTTTTTATTTTTTTTTTTATTTTTTTTTTTATGTGTGTTACGGCATAACTCCGCCCCTGGTAGACCGATTTTGAAAATTCTTTTTTTATCCGATAGGTAGTGCTTGCAGGTGGGTCCCATTTTTTGTTTTTAGTATATTTTGTTTTTAGTATATTTTGTTTTTAGTATATTTTGTTTTTAGTATATTTTGTTTTTAGTATATTTTGTTTTTAGTATATTTTGTTTTTAGTATATTTTGTTTTTAGTATATTTTGTTTTTAGTATATTTTGTTTTTAGTATATTTTGTTTTTAGTATATTTTGTTTTTAGTATATTTTGTTTTTAGTATATTTTGTTTTTAGTATATTTTGTTTTTAGTATATTTTGTTTTTAGTATATTTTGTTTTTAGTATATTTTGTTTTTAGTATATTTTGTTTTTAGTATATTTTGTTTTTAGTATATTTTGTTTTTAGTATATTTTGTTTTTAGTATATTTTGTTTTTAGTATATTTTGTTTTTAGTATATTTTGTTTTTAGTATATTTTGTTTTTAGTATATTTTGTTTTTAGTATATTTTGTTTTTAGTATATTTTGTTTTTAGTATATTTTGTTTTTAGTATATTTTGTTTTTAGTATATTTTGTTTTTAGTATATTTTGTTTTTAGTATATTTTGTTTTTAGTATATTTTGTTTTTAGTATATTTTGTTTTTAGTATATTTTGTTTTTAGTATATTTTGTTTTTAGTATATTTTGTTTTTAGTATATTTTGTTTTTAGTATATTTTGTTTTTAGTATATTTTGTTTTTAGTATATTTTGTTTTTAGTATATTTTGTTTTTAGTATATTTTGTTTTTAGTATATTTTGTTTTTAGAAGATTTTGTTTTTAGTATATTTTGTTTTTAGTGTATTTTGTTTGGAAGTCGGTTTTGTTTTTTCTTGTCGAGAAATTAACAATTGAATATTAGTTACTTATAACTACGTAATATTCGATACTAAACAAAAATTAACACAAAACAAAAACCAAACTTTGTATGTTTGTATGTTTGACCTTTGACATGTTTATATTTAAACTTTTGTAGTTATATGGCATTAAAACAATTATTTATAAGTTATATCTTTTACTAATATTATAAATGCGAAAGTTTAGATGGATGGATGGATGGATGGATGAATGTTTGTTAACGTTTGTAGCCTAAACGGCTGAACGGATCTCCATGAAATTTGGCACAGGTTTAGAGCATAGTCTGGAAGAACACATAGGCTACTCTTTATCTCCGGAATAGTTACGGTTTCCGTTGGATTCATTAATTTAGTTTTTTGATGTTTACTCGATCATTCTGCAACGGTTCAACATATCCAATTGAAATTTGGCACAGATATAAAACAAAGTCTGGAGTACACATGGGATAAGGTTCATCCCCGAGAAATGTCCGGTTCCCGAGGGTTACGTAGCTTTTTGATATTTATATAGTTCCTATGTTTTCTAATACCACGCGGTCGAAGTCGCGGGCAACAGCTCGTTAGTTATAAAAAAATCTATTTGGAGGAGGCTTTTACCCTATACGGGGTCCATACTTATTACATAATGTATACATATTATTTTGGACGTTTATAAGTTATTTTCTGTATGGAATTAGTAAAGCTATTAAAACATGGCATTAAAACGGGTTTAGTTAGTAAAAAAACTGGTAAAAATAACCAGTTTGATTGACTTATGGAATATTTTGAATAGCTAATATGAGATCTGTTTTTTAGGTTATACCAAAACATCCTTTGTATGTAAATTACAATTACTGGATTTCTTCAACACATGTGCATTAAAATTCAGAATTATTCCAATACCATGTAGTTAAACGTTTTCATTATTTATTTACAAAAAAATAAACTAGTGTTTGACCACGACTCCACCTGACGTAAAGTGATTCATCACTTCGTATAATTTTTGCAAATAAATCTTTTTACACGGTTTTGGACATCCTGTATATTTTTTTCTGTAGTTAAAATCCAGTATTTTTGTAGACAAACAAAAAGCCATTCGTGCTATTCGTATTTGTTGTTATTCACTAGAATAATTCGATTTCGTTATAAAAACCTTGATAGGCGCACGCAGAGGAATCGATACGCGTTGCTTCGTATATTTTTTTGACCGACTTCCCAAAAGAAGGAGGTACTCAATTCGTCCATATGTTTTTTTTTTTTTTTTTATTTTTTTTTTTTATGTGTGTTACGGCATAACTCCGCCCCTGGTAGACCGATTTTGAAAATTCTTTTTTTATCCGAGAGGTAGTGCTTGCAGGTGGGTCCCATTTTTTTGTTTGATTTTTGGAGTCAAAGACTACGGCGTAGTTAAATAGTTTAGCTCAAAATTGCGTGACGAAATTTGGTGTCTTTTTTGCTTTCTATGCTTACGTAGCCTAAACTATAAGACTTACACAAAAATTATGTATGGAAGAATTGTAGCCCTTTAAATTTGCTAAATAAAAGTCAGCGATAGCATATATCTATCTATTAAGGTTGTCGCACAATAACCACTTTTTTCATTAAAATTTCGATCAAAATCTATACCCCACTTTCAACGCTATTACTCGTGTTCGGTATGAATCCTTATCAAAATAAATGTGTCCATCATCAAGAGAATTTAATGTAGATTATAAATACCCTTGGAATTGTGTAATTCCGATAAATAGTTTAGGAGATATCATAAATAGCAAATTACGAGTCGCAGAAAAAAATACCAACTTGTAACAAAGTTTGCTTTCTTGGCTTACGTAGCCTAAACTATAAGACCCACATAAAAATGATGTAGGAAAGAATTGTAGGTCATTCAATTAGCTGAATTAAAGTCTGCGATAGCATATATCTATCTCTTAAGGTTGTCGCACAATAACCGTTTGTTTCGAGAAAACCGTCAAATAAGTGCAATCGACTTTATTTAAAACGCTTTTATTCTTATTTGGTATGAATCCTTATCCAAATAAATATGTTTTTTTTTTTTGACCGACTTCCCAAAAGAAGGAGGTACTCAATTCGTCCATATGTTTTTTTTTTTTTTATTTTTTTTTTTTTTGACCGACTTCCCAAAAGAAGGAGGTACTCAATTCGTCCATATGTTTTTTTTTTTTTTTGACCGACTTCCCAAAAGAAGGAGGTACTCAATTCGTCCATATGTTTTTTTTTTTTTATTTTTTTTTTTTATGTGTGTTACGGCATAACTCCGCCCCTGGTAGACCGATTTTGAAAATTCTTTTTTTATCCGAGAGGTAGTGCTTGCAGGTGGGTCCCATTTTTTTGTTTGATTTTTGGAGTCAAAGACTACGGCGTAGTTAAATAGTTTAGGAGATATCATAAATAGCAAATTACGAGTCGCAGAAAAAAATACCAACTTGTAACAAAGTTTGCTTTCTTGGCTTACGTAGCCTAAACTATAAGACTTACACAAAAATTATGTATGGAAGAATTGTAGCCCTTTAAATTTGCTAAATAAAAGTCAGCGATAGCATATATCTATCTCTTAAGGTTGTCGCACAATAACCACTTTTTTCATTAAAATTTCGATCAAAATCTATACCCCACTTTCAACGCTATTACTCGTGTTCGGTATGAATCCTTATCCAAATAAATATGTTTTCACGATAGAGTATTATATGTAGATCGTAATTGCCTTTTACAGTATGTAATTCTGTGCAAGATTCTAGAAGTTATCAAAATATTAAAGCTCACGGGCAACAACGGCGCGCGGCCGCACCGAATTATGAGTGAATGATCGCAACGATGTATTAGTTGTTTACTTAATTTCTTAGATAATCGATTTAGATAACTCATTATTTGTTTGAAAGCTAGTGATTATCATACTGCGATGTCTAGATTCACTAAAAATCGAGAAATAAATAAACTTTTTGATAAAAAACAAAACCGACTTCCAAACAAAATACACTAAAAACAAAACCGACTTCCAAACAAAATACACTAAAAACAAAACCGACTTCCAAACAAAATACACTAAAAACAAAACCGACTTCCAAACAAAATACACTAAAAACAAAACCGACTTCCAAACAAAATACACTAAAAACAAAACCGACTTCCAAACAAAATACACTAAAAACAAAACCGACTTCCAAACAAAATACACTAAAAACAAAACCGACTTCCAAACAAAATACACTAAAAACAAAATACACTAAAAACAAAACCGACTTCCAAACAAAATACACTAAAAACAAAATCTTCTCAAAAAACAGTACACTAAAAAGTTTTTACACACTTAAGAAAAACGAATTCACAATAAGTGGATTTTTTTCCTCCTCTTTTTAAAATTGTTCCCGTGCGGCTTCATCCGCATGAAACTACAAAAAACTTTATTTTATTGACCGACTTCCCAAAAGAAGGAGGTACTCAATTCGTCCATATGTTTTTTTTTTTTTTTTTTTTTATGTGTGTTACGGCATAACTCCGCCCCTGGTAGACCGATTTTGAAAATTTTTTTTTTATCCGAGAGGTAGTGCTTGCAGGTGGGTCCCATTTTTTTGTTTGATTTTTGGAGTCAAAGACTACGGCGTAGTTAAATAGTTTAGCTCAAAATTGCGTGACGAAATTTGGTGTCTTTTTTGCTTTCTATGCTTACGTAGCCTAAACTATAAGACTTACACAAAAATTATGTATGGAAGAATTGTAGCCCTTTAAATTTGCTAAATAAAAGTCAGCGATAGCATATATCTATCTCTTAAGGTTGTCGCACAATAACCACTTTTTTCATTAAAATTTCGATCAAAATCTATACCCCACTTTCAACGCTATTACTCGTGTTCGGTATGAATCCTTATCAAAATAAATGTATCCATCATCAAGAGAATTTAATGTAGATTATAATACCCTTGGAACTGTGTAATTCCGATAAATAGTTTAGGAGATATCATAAATAGCAAATTACGAGTCGCAGAAAAAAATACCAACTTGTAACAAAGTTTGCTTTCTTGGCTTACGTAGCCTAAACTATAAGACTTACACAAAAATTATGTATGGAAGAATTGTAGCCCTTTAAATTTGCTAAATAAAAGTCAGCGATAGCATATATCTATCTCTTAAGGTTGTCGCACAATAACCGTTTGTTTCGAGAAAACCGTCAAATAAGTGCAATCGACTTTATTTAAAACGCTTTTATTCTTATTTGGTATGAATCCTTATCCAAATAAATATGTTTTCACGATAGAGTATTATATGTAGATCGTAATTGCCTTTTACAGTATGTAATTCTGTGCAAGATTCTAGAAGTTATCAAAATATTAAAACTCACGGGCAACAACGGCGCGCGGCCGCACCGAATTATGAGTAAATGATCGCAACGATGTATTAGTTGTTTACTTAATTTCTTAAATAATCGATTTAGATAACTCATTATTTGTTTGAAAGCTAGTGATTATCATACTGCGATGTCTAGATTCACTAAAATCGAAAAATAAATAAACTTTTAATAAAAAACAAAACCGACTTCCAAACAAAATACACTAAAACAAAATCTTCTCAAAAAAACAGTACACTAAAAAGTAACGAAATAATTTCTTGAAAATAGTAAACCTCCCTTATTGTAGCTGTTATGTCTATATTGTACAATTATTATTACTTTGAAGTCGGTGTCAGTCATTACTAAAAACGTTACTATACTTTCAATTGTCAATTGTTATGGTAAAAATGTAGAAAACCTTACGTAGAAATATCACTGCATATACCTCGGCTGACACCGACATCAAAGTGATAATAATTGTACAATAGTAGACATAACAGCTACAATAAGGGAGGTTTACTATTTTCAAGAAATTATTTCGTTACTTTTTAGTGTCCTGTTTTTTGAGAAGATTTTGTTTTTAGTGTATTTTGTTTAGAAGTCGGTTTTGTTTTTTTGTTGTCAAATGTCAAAATTTATTATACTCGTAAATGCACTAACGATAACGAAGGCCTTTGGCATTGGATACCTAGCATTTATCCAATTTATTTACCCCTGCGTAATATATAAAGCGTTTCGTATGTGTAGGGCTTTTTTATTAAAGAAAGAATTATTCAAAAATATGCTGAGATTGCTGACATCCTACGCCACGACGTAGTGTGCGTTTATGCTTTATTATATTTGTAGAGATATGGGACATCCTGTATACTTTTATATTTACCTGCATGACAGTGTATGGCGACTTTACCCTCTTGTAACGCGAAGGATAATACTTTCGTCATATTGAGGAGACCGCTCAAACTAGCCTCCCCGTAGTCCGACCACGCGAAGTTATAATAATATACTGGAAATAAACTAAAACATGTATTAAAAATATTTTTGTATGATATTATATGATAAGTATTTATTTATATACTAGCTGTTGCCCGCGACTTCGTCCACGCAATATTAAGATAAAAAGTAGCCTATAATATGCCCGTCTATGTCATCTACCCTTCATTGAAAGTCCGGTCGAAATCGGTCCAGCCGTTTTGGAGATTACCCGGAACAAACGCAGTTTGCGGACAAACAGACTGACAGACAGACAAAAAAAATTAAATGCGATTTTCGTTATCAGCAACGCAAATACATCATCTTCCCGAAATCTAGAGTTATTCTTTTGATATTAAAAACAGACACTCCAATTTTATTATATGTATTGACTAGTGTACCTAAAAGAACATTATATATTTTTAATCGATGTAAATTTGATTTAAAACTCTTCGGACTAAAGCCTATCTTTGTCGTATAAGCTATTATAATTTAAAATTGAGTGAGTGAGTGATCGAATCAACGAATAAAAGAACGAATGAATGACTCAATTGTTGTCGACTTACTGTTATTTGCCATGAATATTGTCGGGTCGTAAGTGAAGCCGGATTTTGTTAGCGGTGGACCGCAGCTCGCATGTTCCCCAGGAGTCTGCAGGTTTACCACCGTACGAATTCCCCAACTACAAGAATGAACAAAGAATTTTCATCTACAAGATAAAGATTAGTACACACTGATCGCAAATTGTCTTAAATACGGTAGGTGATATTACTTGGGGATTGACCAGTGTGTCTCCTGCCTTATACGTAATTGCCATACGAAGAGTTTTTATTTTGGTGTTTTGATCATTTCCTTTTTTTGTGGCAGTTACCTCTGCTATCCGCTAATTGTATAGATTAGGTGACGGTTAACGGTGGTCACAGAACTATTCTTACTTCTTACTATCTTACCTACTAATATTATAAATACGAAAGTTTAGATGGATGGACCGGACTACCCACTAAACCCCGCGGTGTTCTCCTTCGCCCAACCGGGCCGTGGCATCTACGTTAGTAGACCATCCACGACCCGGCTAGGGGGAGCCCCTTGGTAGGGGCTCGACACGTGTAGGGAGGGGTCAGATGTTAAACCTCTACCATCACCCTATGATGATGGCCCCCCTCGGAACAATGGATCGATGGAAGAATGGACGGATGGATGTTTCGCTCTTGATAAAATTTGGTATGTAGACGATAGTCTGGAAGAACTCATAGGCTACTTACTTTTGTTTTTTTTTTTAAATTTCGCGCGGACAGAGTCCCGGTGAAAGCTAGTAAACAGATATCGTTCAAATCCCGTTACAAACATCATCATACTGTCCTTATCGCACACTATCTATGGTCAGTGCTCCAGGTTTTGGTCCTCCAGATCGTTTGTAATTACAGTTAACTATTAGTTAACCAGTTATACTAATAACATCGTACCTATGAAATTGTTGTATGATGTTCCTGGCTGCGATACTCGCGGTGCTGGGCCGCGCCATCGCCAGAATGTCTTCGGTGACCCTGCCACACGGAGCGTGGTAACATTTAATACAAATATAACGTTTTTATTTCAACGAATATTTGCTCTTTTTTTGCATTTATTTTGTTTTCTAACTACATTTAACCATTCGTTAGTGTTGGTTCGATAAATTCATGAAATGCGTTTCCGAACTTTTTTTTTTTTTATAATATAAGGTGGCAAACGAGCAAGCGGCCATCTGAGTCCACCGAAATGGAAAGCGACCGCTGCCCATAAACATCCGCAATCGCAGATGCGTTGCCTACCCTTAATTGACGGACGAGGAGATGCACATAAAGAGGACATTTCCCCTTCCTATGCGTCTTCTCCACCGTCGAATCCACTTTTCCTTCCCATCCTCTCCTCTTAAGAAAAGGGTGGAAAGGGAAAGGGACTAAAATTAGGCCTCCGGCGTACGTACGTACGACTACGTAACTTCCTTTGAAACTTAGTTGAACCTAATACAAAAAAAAACAAATAAACAAATCGAAACATCAGCAACCCAGCATTAATGTGTTAAATGTAACTTAATATAGTCTCATTCATGGATTTTATTATACTTTTTTTTAATGTGAACCAAAAAAGTAAAATTAACTCGATTAATTAGCATACAATTGAATTAACTTTATAATTAATTAATTGTTGAAATTGAAACGATGCCTATTATTGTCCGAGTCATTCACATGACTAGCTTTTAACAAGATTAAGGGCCTGTCCCACCACTGGCTGAAGTCTCATATAGCTAAAAATGACGTCACTGTCAGATAAGGGAACAAAATCCGATATTTCCATCACATATTTTACACGTTCGATTGTTATCAGACAATTTACAATTTGGTAGGACAGACCTTTATTGACAGACTTCCCAAAAGAAGGAGGTACTCAATTCGTCTGTATGTTTTTTATTTTTGTATATGTGTCTTATACACACTCGAATATTGCATAATGTCTACCAAGCAGAAAACTGCACCCGTGTATTCATCCGTATTCTAAGTATGTAAATCAAGTATTATGAAATGTTCTAAATAATTTAATAGACCCACTATAAGTTTTTAAATTGAAACAGCCAGCATTTCGTTAGAATTGGGTCGTGAAAATAATAATATTAGAATTTTATTATAACACGGAACAAGAGCTTGACGGAAGTCACGCGAATGTGGTCGCAGTTATAAAAAAAACATTGAATTATTTCAAAATACACGGTGACGTGCTCGTATTTTATAATACATCACGCTACATTTAATAATCTACTTGTAAAATTAATAAATACCCTATTTCTTATATGGGAATAAATAACTGAGTCTAAGTGCGCATTGGTTGCCTTCATATCTGAGAATTTGTCATATAAATAACCGATGCTGTTAAATAAGGCTAGCTGTTTTATAAGAAAATTTTCTAATTAAAAGTTTGTTTATGGTGAAAATACTTCAAGATTCGATTTTATCGACGCATGTTGTCTCTTTTCTTCCTAAGAGAGTGACAGGGACGACAATATTTGTTACAGAACACTTACCAATCCGAGTATAATCCTTGTATGGCATTGTCTCGTTTCTGTGGTAGTTCGTACTGGCAGCTAGCACCGCCACAGAACAACGCGCATTGCAGAGCTGCCGGCGTGCTGATGCGAACGCGCTCGCTCAGTGCACTGTACTGAGCTGAAGGTGGTCTGTTGATACGTCGACGAGATTCCCGACTCCTGGGGAATTCACGTTTGTTAGTCTCCTGCATAGGTTTTGGCATAGTGTTCACTTCCATACATCTCTTTTCAGTCGTTATTATTACTGAAAAAAACAACGTCGAACTAAACTAAACACTGTAAATGCCGAACTTTGGAAGACAAATTTCTTTTTATTTTTCTATACGTGAAGTCTATGATTGACTATGGCCTAGTCACCCCTCAAACCGATTCCGAACATTTCCGAGCCCCTCAGTGGGGACATATAGTGAGCTGGTGATGATGGTGATGGATGAAATCGCAAGCGACCAGTTAATCCCTAAAAGATTCCAAAGTTTCTCACCCATGCAAAAAATGAAAACGACGAAAGTTTTGAAGATTTATACTTGATCTGCGATCATTAGCTTTCGACATGGCGCGAAAACTGACAGATATTAAAAAACGTTCGAAAAGGGACAAAGGTTTTCATATAAAGCGTGCTACTGACTGCCTTACAGGTCGTATGAAAAAAGAAAAATAAATACGAGTAAAAATAGGTTAGCCGTTGTTTATGTAGCGTCAGCAAATAAAATTTCATAGTTAGTAACGTTTATTTCGATTTTATGTACGAAATCAAAATTATCTGTTAATAAATGTTACAATCGAATTTAAAATTGGAACAGTTCTATTAAAATGTTGACACACATTCTACTATTATATAATACATAAAACTACACATTTTCTTTCTGTGCAGATAGGCAAAAATATATCATATCTAGTTATCTAATAAACTATTTAACTACGTCGTAGTCTTTGACTCCAAAAATCAAACAAAAAAATGGGACCCACCTGCAAGCATTACCTTTCGGATAAAAAATGAATTATCAAAATCGATCCACTAGCGGCGGAGCTGCCGTAACACACATAAAAAAACACACAGACGAATTGAGTACCTCCTTCTTTTAGGAAGTCAGTCAAAAATAACCGCTACAGGTTACGAAATAAGTTAACAATAATCATAATACGATTATGTACATTCATGTAAAAATAATGTTGTTTATTTTTACTGCTTTTGCTGTCAGTACATTAAGGACTGGCGACATCAATTTCGTGTTAGAACCACTGAATCAATAATTGTAATGACAACATTCGTCGCGGTTTAGTTGTTGATTTTGGGGCCTTAATTGTTATTATTATAAAAAGTAATGTTGACACAAATGACACGTTTAAAAAAAATAGTGTGATGTGACATCTTCTCTCCTTTCCCTCCGGAATGTCGGCACAGTATTCTTCTTACTACTACTACCCTACTACTACTCTACTATTCTTCCATACATCTCTATCAGGCGTCATCACAAGCCCTCTTCACCCATACATTCTCCGATCTTTCTCTACCTTTGCCATCCACATTCAATGTTATAAAATAAGTAGATTCAAATACATTTAGATAATCGTTTTAATAATTAAAACTTCATTATTATGCAAGCTTTATTTTCATTGTTCAAGTCCAACTATTAAGTTTAACTTGTCTTGTTGCTGGCCTAAGCTCGTGCATGAATTACGTTTATATTTCACTATTTAAATGTCGTGCTGTTTCACTATAGTTAAACTACTTGTGGTAATGCGTTTTAATATTCCTAAACATATTTTTATAGTACAAAACGAGCAGCGGATTCGAAAATGTTAGTTCTTCCGACTCTAAGGAAATTTGCAACGCCAAAGAAATCGCAGATGCGTTGCCAGCCAAAGATTTTTTTTCAATAATCAATCATAAAATACTAGACAGAGTTTGAAGAAAGTTTGGCAGAAAGCCATAAATGTTTAGTATTTCAAAAAACGTAGAAAAAAAAAACAAAGTTGTTTATTGATATTAATTCTCTCAAATTAATCTAACTCTTACTAATATCATAAATTCGAAAGTTTTGATGGATCGATGTTTGTTAGAGTTTGTAGCCTCAACTGCTTAACACATAGGCTACTTACTTTTGTTTCTTTGATTCCACGCGGACGGAGTCGCGAGTGAAATCTAGTATTCATGTAATTTCCGAATCCATTGGCATTTCGACGCCATCAATGATTCAAGTTATTACGTGACGTCGAAAGAAACATGTTGATTGTGAATTAATTGTGTGGACGATATTATAGAACACGTAAACACGAACGTGCTTTTAGCTACGGTTACTCGAAGTAAATTACTGAAGCAAAATCTTCGAAGTTATTATTATTTAAAGTTGTTATATGCATTTTAATACGATATCAATTTCAGATAATGTAATGCAAACTTAGTTAAAAAGTTAGTTATTGTCGAACCGAAGGGTGTTAATAATTAAATATCGTTTCCAAATATGACACATACTTTTTCCGTGTTTATAACTTTGACCTATTCCAGTAACTCTGCCTATTACACGCACCCTGTTGCGTGACCGCGCAACACTTGCGTTCGATATCTTATCGTCGTATATTTTCAAGTAATAAATATAAAAAACAAGTGACAAATTGAATTTTAAACGAATCTCACTTGATGGTACTGTGCCTGACAAAATGTGAACCGCAAAATATTGTTTTTGAGTATAAGTTTATGTAATTTAAAAGGCGCTGTTAAAATCCTTAGCAGCTTATCTTCGAGAAATCTCTAATACATTTACCAGGGAAATTACAAAACTTTCCGCCTGTATTCCTCGAGATAGCAGTTGTAAAACTGATACCAACTAAAATAACGGTCTATGCAAATTGCAATGTGATTAAAAATTCGGTATTTTTAATTAGATGAAGCGTGGATTGTGTCGTTAAAATGTAGATATAGATAATACTAACTAATTGATTTATTTCTTTTACCAGCAGAAAATTTTATAAGTGAATCACTTGGCTATATTTTTTTCTATGGTCAAGCAGCCCTGGCTTAAACCTACCTAGGACTTGATTTGCTGGTCCGTTCTGGCGCCACCTTCCTCCGGAGTAACCTTCGGTAGATTCTCGTACAAACGCTGAACCTCGAGCAGTGTAGGCGTTCCCATAGACCTTGTTGGTGTTCAGTATCGTTAGCATTCCCGTTCATATCGGTTTCACTCATTTTAGATATTTTGGATGATTTATAATTTTTACACTTATATTCTGCCTTTCATCTTTACTTTTATATGTACATTTATATTTTTTTGGTGGTGAAAGGGTTAATTAAACCGTAGTTTAAACCTAACCAATTATTAACAGCCATTCATGATTATAATTATAATATTTATTATAACCAAAACTCGCATCATTATCGTATCGTGGATCAACTAACGTTCACTTGTTACATTTGAATGCAATGTTTTTGTTTTAAAAATTTGCTAATTTATTTTATTTTTTTTACAAGAAATGTCAAAATAACTAAGCATATTAAAGATTTAATTCCGTAATAATTGATTTTATTTATAAAAACGTGAATGAAAACCCGGTATACACATTATATTGTCAAGAAAGTCGCTCACTCCGGCAAAGGGCAAGGAGGTACTGTAAGGAATATCGACTATACAACGAAGTACTCATTGACGACCGCGTTAGGGTGGTGACACACTGTTGTGTAAAATTTGTTGCACACGAGTATTTCAGATTTTTTCTTAGCGTTTATATAAAAACTAGCTGTTCCCGTGCGGTCATCCGCATGAAATTATAAAAACTTTAATTTATTGTTTAAAATTGTCAAATTCTTAATTGCAAATAATTACCGTTATCATAATAACCTTACTTCCTTAATGGCTTGTACTTTATCATTCCTTTCACACATGAAGGTTTTTTTCCAATTTATTTACCCCTACGTTTAGTAGCGTGAAAATGTATAGCCTAAAGCGTGTCGTAAGTGTAGGGCTTTTTATTAAAGAAAGAATTATTCAAAAATATGCTGTGATTGCTGACATCCTACGCCACGAACTAGTGTGTAACGCTTTATTATATTAGTATAGATATAGATTTATCCGTTAATCGAAAACTATTTTATAAATTATATTAGTAACTAACTAATAATATTTTTTGTCATCAGACTGAAGTATAATAGCAACAATTTTTCCTAGTGAGTTTATAAACTTACAAGTTAAGACTATGATTCTCTAATTTAAAATTAGGCCCGAATAAGGTACAGACTGAAAATCTGAAATCATGAATTACGTATACGAAAAAAAAATTTTCCACAAAGAATTTCCGACAAGCAAGACTAACTTAAGTAACAAGTGATATTTAAGTTTGATGTTATTTTAGCAATGAATTATGCTTCTGGTCGGTGTTTATGAGTGCTTTTTACATTTTAACGTCACATCTTTGACCTATGAAAGGTGACATTCATTAACAGGAATACAAGCTTGGTTTAAAATTTTATTTATAGTTTTTACAAAATCAAATATATCCATGAGTTTGCGCTGCTAAAATAATCATACAAAAACGAATTATTGCTATTTCTGTTTTTACAAAGAAAAGTAATGGGGATAACATTTTGTATGAGTGTTTTAACAGTGAAAATCTACACTAAAACTTATTAAATAATATAAATATGATATAAATAGACTGAATTCATGATGAGCGAATTAATTCGATGTCTATTTAAATTTTCGCACACAGGACTTTAGAACATAAGTGTAGAACATAGGCCTAGAACATAAAGGCTCTGTAGTATTATTAGGCCCTTACACACTTCATCCTTTTGGTAGCAGGGTCCATCTTGCAGACTTCGAAGGCGCTGCATTTCACGTTATTGCAGTAGACACCAGGACCACCAGCTGAGAATAATAAATAAAAAATATATTTATTATTGTTTCTAAAACAGTAACGAAAAGTTTAACCCTTAAATGTAGTATCTATTGAAACCAAGATTTTTTTATATTATTTTTCCCTTAATCTGTGACTCAAATCCTATACTGAAATATTCATTTCATAATTAAATTAAAAATATTGCATTTAAGGGTTAAAATATTTTACGCTTACAATTTACTTATTAAATATAACAAAAAAAATCAAGTATTTTGTGCAACAGACATTTTTTTTTGTTTGAACAAAAATAACGTCTCCTAGATTTTTGTATCATTATTATTTACTCATTAATAAACAATTAGCTTAATAGTTAGAGTACTAATTCTTTTCAACTAGATTATAGCAAAAAACTAACCTCACATTCTACATCCTTATCATACTCTTTGAAAAAATTGAGACATTTTTAATGCTACGCTAAAGGGTCCAATTTTTAACGTTCATAATATATGGGTAATGTAAATAATCAACTGTAATTAATGATCTTCAGATCAGCTCACGTCTCGTATAGGTGAATCAGTTCAGTGAACCGGCTCACGGATCAGTTCAATCAAGTCATAATATATGGGTAATGTAAATAATCAACTGTAATTAATGATCTTCAGATCAGCTCACGTCTCGTATAGGTGAATCAGTTCAGTGAACCGGCTCACGGATCAGTTCAATCAAGTCATAATATATGGGTAATGTAAATAATCAACTGTAATTAATGATCTTCAGATCAGCTCACGTCTCGTATAGGTGAATCAGTTCAGTGAACCGGCTCACGGATCAGTTCAATCAAGTCATAATATATGGGTAATGTAAATAATCAACTGTAATTAATGATCTTCAGATCAGCTCACGTTTCGTATAAGTGAATCAGTTCAGTGAACCGGCTCACGGATCAGTTCAATTGGCGCGATACACACTTGGCCAGTTTCAACGGCCAGTCATAGATTGTATGGACTCACTGGCACCAGTTATGGTTCACACTGTGCCAGTTGATCGCCAGTCAGTGTACTGGCCAAGTGTGAACCGGGCATAACGAGTCATCAGACAGTCTGCTGTTCGTTAGCTCCAATAGTTCTAATACGTGAGTTAGTAATTTAGTAGTTGAGTCGCGACGGTTCAAGGCCGTGAGCCGATCTTTTGATCTATGAGTTTTTTACTCACGTCTAGTTTTATTACTTACATTGCGTCCGCTTGTCGTTGTTACCCGAAGATCCGAACGCGTTGGCGTCAATGCAGGATTTAGCATTGCAGCCGTTAGGGCAACATATCTTGCCGTGGCTGCAATCGTAGTTCTGCTGACATTTGGGGCTGCAGCTGTATATCTTCGAGGCTAGCGGACAGCTGCCAGCTGTTGATTGTTTATTTTTTTTAGGTTAGGTTGTCATTTTTAATTTTGATTTACAAAAGAAGGGAAGAAAGGAAGGAAAGAAGTATTTCCTAGATATATGGATCTATTTAGTACATCTTACTGCTTACTAATATTATAAATGCGAAAGTTTAGATGAATGGATGGATGTTTCTTCGAGTTTGTAGCCTAAACGGCTGAACGGATTTCGGTTAATTTTGTCGTAGGGGATAGTCTGGAAGAACACATAGGTTACTCACTTATGTTTTTTTTTTAATTTTCGCCGACGGAGTTGCGAGCTAAAGCTACTTATAATTATTCATTAGGGTATTGTTTCATTAGTATAAAAAAACAAAGAAAGAACAATAAAGTTATAATTTTTGTAATAAATAAAAAAAGTTACTAACCAGCAGAAACGCTCTCGATGATCAGAAAAGCGCCAAAGAGGCACAGAATGGTTGTAAACGATCCTGGAAAACCATACAAAAAATCATAAGGCAAAATCGACTAGCATCAAATATATAACCTCTATTTCCTCGTTTATTCTAAACTGGTCTAAGCACAGCAGCAAATCTTTCTAGATTCTATATTCTATAATTTTCTACAATATCAAATCTTGTCCAATTTTCATTAAATTGATTTTAAACCATAGGAAATTATCTCATTTACATTGTTGATTGATTTAAATTGCATAGGTTTGGAACATGATAACTAAATGGAATACAAAAATAAAAAAAAAAACAAAGATAACATTATGTTTTTTTGCTGATGATTCAGCAGTGGATACCAAGCTTTATTTAATACGATAATATTGTTCCTTATAGCGTTTCGAGTCGATTACTTAAGTTGGTAATAACAGTAATCATTGCATTAACAAACCCATCCGGACATTCACTTACAAGGATTTCTATAATGTCCTTACAGCCAACACAATGTTAGCTAAATCTTAATTTAAAAAAAAACCTTGTCGATGGTTTCGAAATCAATTCACGGTCTTGATAAGACGAATTTATCTATAGGAAGAAAAGAGATAGCAAACGATATAAAAAGAGAAAGCTTTATTTTCATTCAATGTTTTTATTTACATGCGTTGTTGTGGAATATTAATTCTTATTTTACTGAGATTATTCAAATATTCTATATGTTTTCCATCTGTTGAATAGATTGTTACAACCATAAAGATTTATTTGTAAAATAAATATGTATTAAATTACTTACCCATGTCGTAAATATTTTGTCGAAGAATAAAATTGAATAAACACTTGTACTCAGTTCAAGAGATGTGGTAAGACTGGCACATCGCGTATAAACCAGACTATAATGCATTCATTGCTCATATGCATGGTCTTATACCATTCACAGGTTACAATATTTTAATGCCTAATTTTTCCATGCCTCTGAGAGTTTATTTTATACACAAGAATGTACTGTGAAGTGAACAAATTATAAACCAAAATAAAACTACGCAATGTGATTAGAATTGATATTGATGAAATATGTAAAATCAAAGGTACAATGAATAAGTATAAGATTTAAAAAAAAAACCTTGTCGATGGTTTCGAAATCAATTCACGGTCTTGATAAGACGAATTTATCTATAGGAAGAAAAGAGATAGCAAACGATATAAAAAGAGAAAGCTTTATTTTCATTCAATGTTTTTATTTACATGCGTTGTTGTGGAATATTAATTCTTATTTTACTGAGATTATTCAAATATTCTATATGTTTTCCATCTGTTGAATAGATTGTTACAACCATAAAGATTTATTTGTAAAATAAATATGTATTAAATTACTTACCCATGTCGTAAATATTTTGTTGAAGAATAAAATTGAATAAACACTTGTACTCAGTTCAAGAGATGTGGTAAGACTGGCACATCGCGTATAAACCAGACTATAATGCATTCATTGCTCATATGCATGGTCTTATACCATTCACAGGTTACAATATTTTAATGCCTAATTTTTCCATGCCTCTGAGAGTTTGTTTTATACACAAGAATGTACTGTGAAGTGAACAAATTATAAACCAAAATAAAACTACGCAATGTGATTAGAATTGATATTGATGAAATATGTAAAATCAAAGGTACAATGAATAAGTATAAGATTTAAAAAAAAATGTGAGAGATTAAAAAAAAAACCTTGTCGATGGTTTCGAAATCAATTCACGGTCTTGATAAGACGAATTTATCTATAGGAAGAAAAGAGATAGCAAACGATATAAAAAGAGAAAGCTTTATTTTCATTCAATGTTTTTATTTACATGCGTTGTTGTGGAATATTAATTCTTATTTTACTGAGATTATTCAAATATTCTATATGTTTTCCATCTGTTGAATAGATTGTTACAACCATAAAGATTTATTTGTAAAATAAATATGTATTAAATTACTTACCCATGTCGTAAATACTTTGTCGAAGAATAAAATTGAATAAACACTTGTACTCAGTTCAAGAGATGTGGTAAGACTGGCACATCGCGTATAAACCAGACTATAATGCATTCATTGCTCATATGCATGGTCTTATACCATTCACAGGTTACAATATTTTAATGCCTAATTTTTCCATGCCTCTGAGAGTTTATTTTATACACAAGAATGTACTGTGAAGTGAACAAATTATAAACCAAAATAAAACTACGCAATGTGATTAGAATTGATATTGATGAAATATGTAAAATCAAAGGTACAATGAATAAGTATAAGATTTAAAAAAAAATGTGAGAGATTAAACTGTAGTGACCGTTATGCGTACTAATTGGTGGAAATATAATTATAGGAAACGGTGTTAGTGTCACTCGAATAACTAGTTTTTAATGCAATATAAATATAAACGACCCAGTTAAACATACAATCTTATTAGATACCCTAAAAACTGCGCGCTAATGTGACATTGCCTAATTGATTTTTACGTTTTGATGAAAAATTTTAATCTTCAACGTGTGGATGACACAGTAGACCCTTATTAATTAAACGTTACGTCTACATTATTAATTAATATTGTTTATCTTTGTTTCTAACGAACACTACACATTTTACCCTGTTAAATAATTAAATAATAAACACTATATTTTTGTTGCAAACCGCAACAAAGAGCCGGTTTATTCCCTGCTTCTAAAGGTTGTAGGTCTTGTATGAGTCATTTATATGCAGTCATAATGAATATCATAAGGAAAATGCTTGAACTTGCATACAGTGCAATTTCATTTCTTTAATAGTTATCTTATATGACGCAAGTCTTTTATATGTTATTTTTAAGTAAACGATAATACATATGTACAATAAATAAAAGATAAGGAGGTTAGGAATTGCATCAATTATTGCCGTCCCAATAGATGATCTAGGCCAGGCTAGGTAGTTTTTATACCTCTTTTACAACTTTAGAATAAAAGGAGCAGAGAGAAAGAACAGTGATGTACAATGGTATCAATCATTTCCTCCTTTCAAACAGCATCAAAAATAAAAGACTGCTTATCTTCTTTTTTGTCTTTTCTCCTATATTAGTATAGATTTCAGTAGAGGTGGAATCGACAGAAAAGGTGATATGAGCAGCATATAGAATCGTCCTTTTTTGTTTATCATCTCCTTTGTCCTATAAAATAGGTAACGTAATGCAATGTGTTCTGGAAAATGTTTGTGGTTAGTGGTTGTGGTTTGTGGTATGGTACCCGATATCGTCTGCCGCATTTTTGGTACTTGTTGAAAAAATATAATTATTAATTTTAACGCCATCTGTTGACATAGGTTGTACTTACATAAAAATGAAAGATATCAATTAGGTGTCATCAATGTTATAATAATAACAAAAATGTCGTAAGTTAAAAAAAAAAGGTATTTACATCATGCGTTTTATTGGCGCTTATCGTCAATTTAAATATAAGATGTGTGGTAAAGAAGTTAATCTTTGGTTTCCATAGACAATGCGTTCACAGCGCCCTCTTCAGGGAAGCAAACAGCAACAATTTAAAAATTTCGGTTTTGTTGTGAATGTCAAATTGTAACCGTTGTAAAGGTTGAAAGTGATGTAAACAATTTATAAGAAAATATTGTTCTCACTACAAATATTTTATTGTTTTAAGGAAATATACGCAGAAGTAATGATAGTAGCTTTAATTTCGTAGTGTTTTTAGTTATTTCATTGTGTAATATGGATCCATTCACCCAGGTGAGTTGGTTAAATTTCGATAAAATAACGGTTGAAAATTATTAGTTTGTGTAATTTACAATCTTAGTATTCATTTTTAGCGTATGTTGGAAAGAGCGCGTGCTAGACAAGAGAAAATCGATCAGAAATTAGCAAACTCCGGTCAAACTCCGAAACGAAAACCTCTTGCCGAAAACGTCGGTGTCGTTAAACCTCAATCTCCTATTAAATCACCTATTAAGTCATCAAAGGAGCCAGTTTTATCACCAAAGAAACCTTCTAGAGAGTCTCTGAAATCAGAA
This sequence comes from Papilio protenor, assembly GCA_029286645.1. Taxonomy (NCBI): domain Eukaryota; kingdom Metazoa; phylum Arthropoda; class Insecta; order Lepidoptera; family Papilionidae; genus Papilio; species Papilio protenor. The sequence continues at coordinate 3,518,094 of JAGSMZ010000016.1, read as the reverse complement.
ACGCAGAGAAAAAGCGTACAGAAATCCGATTTGATAGTCGCCTCTCCACAGAAGCGGAACGATGTTGTAGTAACGAAAAGGGAGTTCAAAAGTCCGAAAAAGGGCAGTTTGAATAGACGGAATTCCGACGTATCAGTTGAGATTAATATTTCTCATAGAAATGATATACAAATTGAAGTGCAAGTCGAAGAAAGAGATGTTCCTATAAGTATTTTGTATGATCCAAGTTTAGAAAGAGGCAGCAATGTAGTCATTAAGGAAATTCAAGGTAAAAAATGTTTATTTTGGACTTAAGCTTTTTTCAATTAATTTATAAAGTACAACAATAGAACATTTAAAAGAAATATTACTAATGATTACCATATTTCTCAATAAAAATAAAATTGTATTGCTTGCATTCTCACAAATCACTTGTAAACAAAATTGCTTGATACTTTTCAAGTTTCATTTATTTCATTTTAGTCAGAGAGAGACTAGATATGTCTGGTTTACATTATAGTCATTATGCTAAAAATCAGCACCTGCTGTACAACTGTTGTATTATATACACTAACTGGCTTCAGTAATCTCATACAGTCTATGCTGGGTCTGTTCTACTGTCCAACTGTACTAGCTAAATGTAAACCAAGCATTAGCATAAACTACATTTACTTTTGCAAATAAGGTTTTTACAAACATCATAAAATTTTATAACATTTTCAAATTATCTGAATAGGTCATTAACATCTTAGTTAATTATTATAAATTGAATATATTGTATTGTTTTCCTGTAAACAAAAGTTATTGTATTACTCATACAATCTAGACATATTCCAAAGAAGCATTAGTAAATAATGTTTACATAGTTTGTAAATATATTTAGCTTTGTGGTTTTGCTGTCTTGAATTTTAATATCAGTATAATTTGAGTGTTAGTGATTATTACACCTATTTTGTGATTTCTGTGTACTCTTCGATGATTTTCTACATCATGGTTGTTGAGACAGGTACTTTAAATTAATTTGTAATTTGTTTATGATTGGAAAATGTGAATATGTTGCTTTGAATTTTATTTTGAATGTTGTGTATTTTATGGTTTTTTAAATATATGCTTCAATACAACTTGATGAATATATGTCACTAGCTGTTGCTCGCGACAATGTCCATGTTGAATTAAAAAAATAATAATAATAATAATAATAATAATAATAATAATAATAATAATAATAATAATAATAATAATAATAATAATAATAATAATAATAATAATAATAATAATAATAATAATAATAATAATAATAATAATAATAATAATAATAATAATAATAATAATAATAATAATAATAATAATAATAATAATAATAATAATAATAATAATAATAATAATAATAATAATAATAATAATAATAATAATAATAATAATAATAATAATAATAATAATAATAATAATAATAATAATAATAATAATAATAATAATAATAATAATAATAATAATAATAATAATAATAATAATAATAATAATAATAATAATAATAATAATAATAATAATAATAATAATAATAATAATAATAATAATAATAATAATAATAATAATAATAATAATAATAATAATAATAATAATAATAATAATAATAATAATAATAATAATAATAATAATAATAATAATAATAATAATAATAATAATAATAATAATAATAATAATAATAATAATAATAATAATAATAATAATAATAATAATAATAATAATAATAATAATAATAATAATAATAATAATAATAATAATAATAATAATAATAATAATAATAATAATAATAATAATAATAATAATAATAATAATAATAATAATAATAATAATAATAATAATAATAATAATAATAATAATAATAATAATAATAATAATAATAATAATAATAATAATAATAATAATAATAATAATAATAATAATAATAATAATAATAATAATAATAATAATAATAATAATAATAATAATAATAATAATAATAATAATAATAATAATAATAATAATAATAATAATAATAATAATAATAATAATAATAATAATAATAATAATAATAATAATAATAATAATAATAATAATAATAATAATAATAATAATAATAATAATAATAATAATAATAATAATAATAATAATAATAATAATAATAATAATAATAATAATAATAATAATAATAATAATAATAATAATAATAATAATAATAATAATAATAATAATAATAATAATAATAATAATAATAATAATAATAATAATAATAATAATAATAATAATAATAATAATAATAATAATAATAATAATAATAATAATAATAATAATAATAATAATAATAATAATAATAATAATAATAATAATAATAATAATAATAATAATAATAATAATAATAATAATAATAATAATAATAATAATAATAATAATAATAATAATAATAATAATAATAATAATAATAATAATAATAATAATAATAATAATAATAATAATAATAATAATAATAATAATAATAATAATAATAATAATAATAATAATAATAATAATAATAATAATAATAATAATAATAATAATAATAATAATAATAATAATAATAATAATAATAATAATAATAATAATAATAATAATAATAATAATAATAATAATAATAATAATAATAATAATAATAATAATAATAATAATAATAATAATAATAATAATAATAATAATAATAATAATAATAATAATAATAATAATAATAATAATAATAATAATAATAATAATAATAATAATAATAATAATAATAATAATAATAATAATAATAATAATAATAATAATAATAATAATAATAATAATAATAATAATAATAATAATAATAATAATAATAATAATAATAATAATAATAATAATAATAATAATAATAATAATAATAATAATAATAATAATAATAATAATAATAATAATAATAATAATAATAATAATAATAATAATAATAATAATAATAATAATAATAATAATAATAATAATAATAATAATAATAATAATAATAATAATAATAATAATAATAATAATAATAATAATAATAATAATAATAATAATAATAATAATAATAATAATAATAATAATAATAATAATAATAATAATAATAATAATAATAATAATAATAATAATAATAATAATAATAATAATAATAATAATAATAATAATAATAATAATAATAATAATAATAATAATAATAATAATAATAATAATAATAATACACATTTAATCAGTTCCAAAACACATTGCAACATAATACACTTGAACAAAAAAAATGCCTTCCACACAGTGTGGACTGCTTCGCATAGTTGAAATTGCTCAGTTAAAAAATCGACCGTTACATGATTCATATTTATCAAACAGGGTGTGGTATGATAAAATCGCTTCCTTTTAGTCTGTTGTATGCAAATTTAATAGGTCAACATTTTTAAATATGGGTAAATTATTCGTTATGTTATTCACGCGCCTACATTATTTTAGAAACCGGTAATCATTAAAAAATGAAAGCAAACCCATATTCATTTGTATGTTTATTATTAAGAATTTGATTTTTTTTATTAAGAATAGAAATTATTTATTAAATAACTGATTAAAATCAGACATCTATACTATCTATACTATTACTATTTACTATTTACTATTTACTATTTACTATTTACTATTTACTATTTACTATTTACTATTTACTATTTACTATTTACTATTTACTATTTACTATTTACTATTTACTATTTACTATTTACTATTTACTATTTACTATTTACTATTTACTATTTACTATTTACTATTTACTATTTTACTATCTATACTTCTATACTAATATAATAAAGCGTAAACACACACTTCTTTGTTGCCTAAGATGTCAGCAATTACAGCATATTTTTAAACAATTCTTTCTTTAATAAAAAGCCCTACACTTACGTCATGCTTTAGGCTATATATTTTCTCGCCATTAAACTTAGGGGGTAGATATTTTGGATAAAAATCCTAATAGGGGAAAGAGACCATAAGTTGCTGCCAACATCAAGAAAGCAAGATTGCTAAGGTTTGTCATGTCATGTCATTTTGACAGTTGCTATTGATAATTACTCAAATGTAAACAATAAAATAAAATTTTCATAATTTCATGCGGATAAAGCCGCATGAGAACAGCTAGTTTCTGATAAAATCTTATTAATATTATACATTCGAAAGTTTAGATGGATGGATGGATGTATGGAGGTTTTTTAAGTTCCGTACGGATGTAGTTGTCAAGTTATTTATTTTTAATTTCCAGACACACCAAACCTATCATCGCCAATAAATCGCACGGAATCTAATTTCAACTCAGCGTCTCCGCCGCCTGCGTCACAGCCTAAAGAAAGACCCGCTCAAGAAGGGAAGAAAAAATTTGGAAGACTGGCCGCTCTCGCTGACCAGATCAATAACTGGGAGGATGATCTCTCTCATCATAATCACGTAAGTTTTATTGTGACATGGATTATTGTATTTTGCTATCAAAATACTAAGAGCCTGTCCCACCAAATTGTAAATTGTCTGATAACAATCGAACGTGTAAAATATGTGATGGAAATATCGGATTTTATTCCCTTATCTGACAAGGGTGTCATTTTTAAGCTATCTGAGCCTCTTCAGCCAGTGGTGGGACAGGCCCTTATTGTAAGCCATTATGTATCACTATCTCATAGAAGATACTAACTGAAGTTAGGGTATTTTTTGACTGTACGTATATTTTGCTATGGATAAACGAAGTTAGCTTACTTAAATCTCGCCAATGAATAGGTTTTAGCATTATTCAGCACTAGCTTTCGCCTGCGACTGCGTCTGCGTGGAAGTAAAACTAAAGTCAATAGCCCATGTGTTCTTCCAGACTATCTTCTATGTCTATGCCAAATTTCATCTAGATACGTTACGCCGTTTTGTCTACAAACTCTAACATCCACCCATCCATCCACCCAAACTTTCGCATTTATAATATTACTAGTTGTTCGCGTGCGGATTCATCCGCGTGAAATTATAAAAACTTTATTTTATTGTTTACATTTGTCAAATCCTCAATTGCAAATGTCAAAATGACATGACATGACATGACAAACCTTAGCAATCTTTCTTGATGTTGGCAGCAACTTATGGTCTCTTTCTCACATTAGGGTTTTTATCCAAAATATTTACCCTAAGTTTAATGGCGTGAAAATATATAGCTTAAAGCATGACGTAAGTGTAGGGCTTTTTATTAAAAAGTGTGTTATTCAAAAATATGCTGTAATTGCTGACATCTTAGGCGACAAAGAAGTGTGTGTTTACGCTTTATTATAATAGTATAGAAGTATAGATAGATACAAGTCAAACTGTGGAGGGATGATTTATTTAATAGTTTTTTTTACAATTTCCAGACTACAGAAGTAAAGAAGAATCAGCCACAGCAAAGAAGAAATGCAGAAGAAAAACAAGAATCATCTACATTGGATGTGTCAATACATTCATTTAAAGACATTAATAAAGTTCTACAGACTAGCAGTAACAAGGTAAATAATTAAAAAACATTTTTTTTTTAAATAAATGGCCTTAAGCTTAATGTTTTTCTGAGCCCATCTTTGGTGAGAATCTTAAGAATTTCATGCTCAAAACATGTACAAATACTTAATATTTTTTTTAGTATATATTGTTGCACATGTGTTACCACAATGAAAACCCACAGAGAAATTATACGTTCATGTTATTAAAAACTTTTTTTTTATTATTCCAGACAACAAAACCCATCAATTCGCGCACCTTTACAAAGTCGGTGAACGAATGCCAGAGACTTGAAACTAAAATTGTTGCAGCATTGGTGAGTTTTAGACATGTAAGGTACTAACAAAATATTTTCCAGATATATAGAAAATGAAAAATTTCCTTTTTGGTTTTTACCCTATAGATTATTCAGTATTTATTGTACTTTTGACGTTTGATATATTTTTGATACATTTTTTAGAATGTTTTTGGCAAAATGTATTTTCAGTAAATTTTTTAAACCTAAATTATAAAGGTAAGTAAAACTTGGTTAATTTGTGATATAATATTAAATTTAGCATCATTATTTTTTCATTAAATATGAGTTTTTAATACAGCAAGATAAAAAAAAGTAAAAAAAAAACTTTTATTCAAGTGTAATAATTTAAAATGTCTAAAACTGTGACTAACTCGACTTCCTATGATTGGTATAATGGTGTTGGGAATAAAAAAAACTTTAATATATAATTTTATTCACGGAGCGGTTTAAAAAGTGGTGAAGTTGCATTCTAAAAGTTGTGGTTTTACGTAAAAAAGAACATTCCATGCAAATTATAATACATTTTAAAAATGATTGCCTTCTCTTATTCACTTAAAATATACGCTTTTAAAGGCCGAATACAGAAACGAATCGTGAACACTTCGCGTAAGCGTCGCTTATAATCCGACAGACGTTAACATTTTGATGAAATTGAATCATCATCACCAGCTCACTATATGTCCCCACTGAGGACCTCAGAGCCTATCCTAAGTAGTGACTAGGTCATATTCAACCACGCAGCACTGGTTGACATCACAAATATCTTTGAAATAGCCTTCAATCGTATCAATTTGACAAATAAGAACCTTATGTGCAAAATCTTATCAGACCAATCTTGGTGAATGTTTTGTAGAAGCAGGTCACATTGACCAACTTATTTCTGACGATATATGACTTGTTTTTAGTAACCGGTAAGTTCTTGCCTATATTTGGAGTAATAAAAAACTGGCGCAATTTATCAGCAATTATAATATTTTCTATCTATAATGTTTATTACTCGCAGAAACTTTGCCGATGGGCGAATGATGTCACGCGTTAACTGAACAAACAGTGACGTCATAGTACATTTTTAAAATGAAAATCAATGTCGGCTAAACTAAAACGCTTGACTTATTTTGAATAGACACGTGTCTTACGTGCTTTATGATGTAAATAACTTACTATTTGAATAGTAAATTGTTCGAGTGCAGGGGTGGCGAACATACTTCATACTAATATTATAAATGTGAAAGTTTAGATGGATGGATGAATGGATGTTTGTTAGAGTTAGTAGACTAAACTGCTGAACGGATCTTAATGAAATTTGGCATACATGTAGAGGATAGTCTGGAAGAACACATAGGCTACTTGTTTTTTTTTTATACCACGCGGACGGAGTCGCGGGCGAAAGCTAGTTTATGCATAAAAGTGCAAATTTTTTGCCAAGAAATGTTTAATGCAGTCTTAGACTTGCCATCGAATAATTTTGACTGCGAATAACACGTCAATTCCATGGTGCACCTTCTTCATAAATTTTCGTAGTGTTTGTATGAATATCGACGTGCCCAAAATAATGTGTCGTGTGTATTTATGGCACGCGTGCCAGTAGTTCGCTACCCCTGTTCTAGAGTACAATTTGCTCAGATTTAAACTCTCCTTTTATAGACATGACCCTCTTTTTTGACATAGTTATATTTGGCAATGCAAATTCTAATAGGCGCCTCCTAATAACTCATACCTTATTAGCAGTCAAACCTTACTGGTGAAGCGTACAAACTGAATATTGTACCATTCAGTTTGGCACAGAGTAACAATAGAAAGGCTAGTTTATTAACTGTTTTAACCTATACTAATATTATAAAGAGGAAAGATTTGTATTTTTGTATGTATTGAATTAACTCAAAAAGTAGTGAGCTGATTTCAAAGATTCTTTTACCATTAAAAAGCTATGTTATCAGTGAGGCTATATTTCGTTATTATTTATTAATTACACACGGGCGAAGTCGCGAGTGACAGTTAGTATATGATGTGAATGATAAAATCATCTTTCAATTTATAAAATCGAATAGAAAAAAATAGTAAAAGCTTATACTTCTTAAGGCGTGCCCTTTACCGATATTACAAATAATATACCAATAATAGCATACTTATTTAAATGTGTGTGTGCTTAATGACAATAAACATAATTAATTTTGAAATCTAAGATAATTAAATAGCAATTTATTGTTGGTATATTCGATTGGACGTCCTGTACGAAACTTAGTAAATATTTGTCAAAAAAAGACTATAAATGCCACTCCATTATTCACTGTTCTTTAATCATGCGTAGGCGCACACGCAAGTGGTGAGTCGTGCTTTGAATGCGTAAAGACATTTACTACGGAAAGTATTAGCGTAATCGATTTAAAGACATTGTTTGTTTATCTTGATGTCAATTGACTGGATAAAAAGGACCTTGCCACACGTGATTTATATGGGAAGAATTTTTTTTTTTTTTTTTTTTTTTTTTTTTTTTTTTTTTTTTTTTTTTTTTTTTTTTTTTTTTTTTTTTTTTTTTTTTTTTTTATCAATTTTTATTGATGACGACTTCGCCCGCGTAAAATTAAAAAAAATTTGGCCTATGTTACTCACAGATAAATTACCTTGCTAACGCTGAAAGAATTTTTAAAATCGGCCCAGTTTTTGAGTTATTCCAATACATACAAAAATACAAATCTTTCCTCTTTATAATATTAGTGTAGATATAATTGTACGTCAGTGCTTAGTGAATTTAATTTATCAAATATAAAATATAAATGCCACTCCATTGTATTCACTGTTCTTTAATCATGCGTAGGCGCACACGCAAATGGTGAGTCGTGCTTTGACTGCGTAAAGACATTTACTACGGAAAGTATTAGCGTAATCGATTTAAAGACATTGTTTGTTTATCTTGATGTCAATTGACTGGATAAAAAGGACCTTGCCACACGTGGTTTATATGTGAAGAATTTTTTTTTATCTATACTAATATTATAACTAATGTATTTGATTCACGTAAAAACTATTGAGATGATTTTAAAAATTCTTTCACCATTAGAAAGGTAATTTTAATTTCCCGCGGATAAAGTCGCGAGCAATAGCTAATACTTGACAGTTAGGTACTCGATATCATATCTCTGTTTATAGGAAAATGTCTGCTCTATAATTGATTTATTATCCTTTAACTTTTGACTTTCTTTTAGCATACTATGTTTAATTTCTCTTAAAATGTAGACTTCTGTTTCCCCAAGTATATTGGTTACCTAGTAACGAAACCTGTTTTAGACAGACTTCTTGCAGAACTCGTTTCTAATGAAGTCAATGTCGCAAACGGAACATATACACATAAGTTTGTACATAAGAGTATGTACAAAAATTTTATTCAACATGTTTTTTTTATCAATTTTTATTGATGACGACTTCGCCCGCGTAAAATTAAAAAAATATAGCCTATGTTACTCACAGATAAATTACCTTGCTAACGCTGAAAGAATTTTTAAAATCGGCCCAGTTTTTGAGTTATTCCAATACATACAAAAATACAAATCTTTCCTCTTTATAATATTAGTATAGATATAGGAAGGACACTTCCCATCCTTTTCCTACTCTAGAGTTCGGCACAAGTTTTCCCTCCCATATATTGTTCCCATGTATTTAATATTCGTAGTAAAAAATCTTTTTAATGTTACAAAGAAAAAAAAAAGGTTTTTTTCTCTCATACGCGATAAAACGCGGCACTTTAGTGTACACCGTTTAGACTTTAATATCGCCGTCCGTAGTTTTTACATAAGTTTCAAGACCTGACAAACTGGATTAAAGATGTCTAGAGTTCATTGACATTAGACAAGAGCAGAGATTTGCGAAACGCGACACGTATTTAAAAATAACTGTTTCTTTTTTAAATTTTATTTATAAAACAATTTTACTTGCGGCAATTCTCCATAGACATATTTTTGATAATTAAATAAATATCCACGCAAAATACGCGCTAGCCGTGGAGTTGCGGAAACCGTAGCCCCTACTACTACTACTACTACTACTACTACTAATATCAGAAATTTTTCAAACTACAAGAATATGTACGGATTTGAAGCCATGTTATTCTAGTATTATAGTGGAGTAGGTTTAAGGCGGTACAAGTAAATGTAGTCGAAAGGTTAATCCACTTAGACGAGCGCAACTATTGCCCCTTGCACCCCAAGTTGTACGGATTAGTGTCACCTACGACTAGGAACCGATAGGCGTCTAAACTACTACCTTGAGTATGTACAACACTTTAATATTTTACGATGGTTTTAGTTACCACGATGCTATGGTTCTTTAAAAAGGTTGAGAAAAAGATTTGATTTTTCACATTACAGCGACCTATAGACCTTTGCAGTAGGATCACCTATGCTAAGAATAATATTGTCGTTTAGGAACTATTATTATAAAGAGGAAAGTTTTGTTTTTTTTGTTTGCATTAATTCTAACTCCAACTCCAAAACTACTGGGCCGATTACAAAAATTCTTTCACCATTAAAAAGTTACGTTATATTTGACTTATATAGGCTATATTTTTACATTTCACTTGGATGAAGTCGCAAGCAACAGCTAGTTATTAAATATTTTTAAAGAAATAAAAATTGCCAAGATGTACAGAGTGTTCGAGGAAAACATAAACTTCGTCTCATTCGTTGAGCTCAGTATTTTAAACCCGTTTACGACTTACTCGGCGAACTTTACGGCGTCGTTTTAAACCCTATTTAGTTACCGGACGTTTTGGGTGGCCGGGACAATGGTAATGTCGAGTCGTGGGTTCCCGATACAAGGCACTGTCGTTAAATTGTCGTTCCGGCTTTACCTCCAGTTCTCTCCATTTGCCTTTCATCCCATTGTTTCCGGGTTATAACGGCCGGCTTTTGTTGATTTCGACCGTGGTTTATATCCCTTTGTATGATGGCGAATTTTTCGACATTTTTAACGGTTATTTTAAAAGCCTACATAAAGCTGGAGATCATTTTCAAAGGTTTTTTCAAAATATAAAAAAATATAAAAAGCTGTCTAATAGTAAAACCTAGTTCCAAGATGAAGAATATTTTAGAAACGTACTAACGTTATTGATCCTTAATATATTGAAATATAAGGATTTTTGTAATATTCATTACAAGCTGTTGCTCGCGACTTTGCCCGCGTGAAATTAAAAAATAATACAAACCCTATGTTAGTCACAGATACCTTTCTAATGGTGAAAGAATTTTTAAAATCAGCCCAGTAGTGTTTACGTGAATCAATTAATACTAAATTTCAAAAATACAAATCTTGCCTTTTTATAATATTAGTATAGATATATATTGGAAGGGTAAAGAACATCGTAACCATGGTATTAGTAAAAATCAGTCATTCAAGTAATAGTTCAATATAAACATTCACATCTTGTCATTTGAATGTATGGTGTCATTGATAAGAATGATGTATGTGTCTCATAATGTGAGATTTTATTGTCGACGTGAGCGTAGCGCTCGTAGATCGAACCTTTGTTACTTAGATAACTTAAGTGTTACTACACTTTGGTTTAATAGATATTTAAGTGTCACTTGCTTTTAGATGCATATTAATGTTGTATGACAATGCAAAGATGTAAAGAATATTGTTTTTTTTTGTCTTCTTGAAAAAAAGATAGTATTGATGCAATCGAATACTTTTAGAATTTGAAATTTGTTATTGAGAAGTAACTTTTTAAGGGTCTTTCCAAAAAACGGTCAAAGGCAACTGGAAAATGTAGTCAATGAACGTTTGTTTATTTTATTCAGAAACAACAGACAAAGGGACTACGGATTCTAAAATAAACATTATTCGAACACGCTATAGACAAAGACCAGCCCATAAAGCTGCCCATACGCAGTCAGTTTCTCTCAGAAGCTACCAGCGGAAACGTTTAAAGATGAAAATACTACTGGCAACTCACCGAATGCTTGAAACAGTCCGTGTATGGTGGCATAGTCCTTATCAACTACTTTCTTTGTCTTCAATAAATTTTAAATGTAGTTTAAAGCTCCTTCGTGAAACTTTGAAGAAACAGCCTAGTGTCTGAAATGGTTTGAACCCGGATATTAGGTCGAAGAATCTTTGTTGCTAAAATAACCAGTTTTTTTTTACATGATTGTGGTAAATTCGAATCTAGTAAGTTTATTCTAGGCTTTTAAAATTATTTGTTTCATAACTACAAACAATGTTTAGGAGATTTTTACAAATCTATATCTATACTTCTATACTATTATAATAAAGCGTAAACACACACTTCTTTGTTGCCTAAGATATCAGCAATTACAGCATATTTTTGAATAACTCTTTTTTTATCAAAAAGCCCTACACATACGTCATGCTTTAGGCCATATATTTTCACGCCATTAAACTTAGGGGGTAAATATTTTGGATAAAAACCCTAATGTGGGAAAGAGACCATTGGTTGCTGCCAACATCAAGAAAGAAAGATTGCTAAGGTTTGTCATGTCATGTTATGTCATTTTTGACCGACTTCCCAAAAGAAGGAGGTACTCAATTCGTCCATATATTTTTTTATTTTTTTTTATGTGTGTTACGGCATAACTCCGCCCCTGGTAGACCGATTTTGAAAATTCTTTTTTTATCCGAGAGGTAGTGCTTGCAGGTGGGTCCCATTTTTTTTGTTTGATTTTTGGAGTCAAAGACTACGGCGTAGTTAAATAGTTTAGCTCAAAATTGCGTGACGAAATTTGGTGTCTTTTTTGCTTTCTATGCTTACGTAGCCTAAACTATAAGACTTACACAAAAATTATGTACGGAAGAATTGTAGCCCTTTAAATTTGCTAAATAAAAGTCAGCGATAGCATATATCTATCTATTAAGGTTGTCGCACAATAACCACTTTTTTCATTAAAATTTCGATCAAAATCTATACCCCACTTTCAACGCTATTACTCGTGTTCGGTATGAATCCTTATCAAAATAAATGTGTCCATCATCAAGAGAATTTAATGTAGACTGTGTAATTCCGATAAATAGTTTAGGAGATATCATAAATAGCAAATTACGAGTCGCAGAAAAAAAATACCAACTTGTAACAAAGTTTGCTTTCTTGGCTTACGTAGCCTAAACTATAAGACTTACACAAAAATTATGTACGGAAGAATTGTAGCCCTTTAAATTTGCTAAATAAAAGTCAGCGATAGCATATATCTATCTCTTAAGGTTGTCGCACAATAACCACTTTTTTCATTAAAATTTCGATCAAAATCTATACCCCACTTTCAACGCTATTACTCGTGTTCGGTATGAATCCTTATCCAAATAAATATGTTTTCACGATAGAGTATTATATGTAGATCATAATTGCCTTTTACAGTACGTAATTCTGTGCAAGATTCTAGAAGTTATCAAAATATTAAAACTCACGGGCAACAGCGGCGCGCGGCCGCACCGAATTATGAGTGAATGATCGCAACGATGTATTAGTTCTTTACTTAATTTCTTAGATAATCGATTTATATAACTCATTATTTGTTTGAAAGCTAGTGATTATCATACTGCGATGTCTAGATTCACTAAAAATCGAGAAATAAATAAACTTTTTAATAAAAAACAAAACCGACTTCCAAACAAAATACACTAAAAACAAAATCTTCTCAAAAAAACAGTACACTAAAAAGTAACGAAATAATTACTTGAAAATAGTAAACCTCCCTTATTGTAGCTGTAATGTCTATATTGTACAATTATTATTACTTTGAAGTCGGTGTCAGTTATTACTAAAAACGTTACTATACTTTCAATTGTCAATTGTTATGGTAAAAATGTAGAAACCTTACGTAGAAATATCACTGCATATACCTCGGCTGACACCGACATCAAAGTGATAATAATTGTACAATATAGACATAACAGCTACAATAAGGGAGGTTTACTATTTTCAAGTAATTATTTCGTTACTTTTTAGTGTACTGTTTTTTTGAGAAGATTTTGTTTTTAGTGTATTTTGTTTGGAAGTCGGTTTGTTTTTATTAAAAAGTTTATTTTTACATTTGCTATTGATAATTTGACAAATGTAAACAATAAAATAAAGTTTTTATAATTCCACGCGGATGAATCCGCACGCGAACAGCTAGTTAGAAATAAAAATGAACGCACTTTGGTCTACCAGTAGGGTGTCAAATTTGTTAATTTAGATTTTTTAGACATTCTTTTTAGGGATAAAGGTTTTCTTTTCTAAGGATCTAAGTTGATTCGTTCCTTATTACGTGCAATTTAATGTCTAAAATTGTTAATAATGATCATCCAATATTTCTCGAATGTATTTATGAATGATGTTCCATGTTCCGTTCATGTAACCTGCTCCTTTCTTGTTTTGTACGTGTCATTAAACATGTTATAAACCTAGCAAGAGTCTTCTGTTGTTTTTGCATATTTACTTAGCATGCATAACACTGCAGACTTCCTCGTTATAATGATCGTTGTTTGCGAAAAGAAAAGCCGTCTGCACCCGCGTGTAATTACGTACGTGCAAGCGAGCCGGTTCCTGCACGTGTGATGTGGCTCAGCGCTCAGCCTGCACGCCACACCACACGCCAGTTGTTTGTAAGACGCCACCCGTGAACCACGTACTCGACGCTCTGTACAAAACAATCATTCCACTGCCCATCGGCTCATTACCGCAAACTCATCCGTTTCCTTGTTACAAAATTTATCATACAACAGAGCTCTGTTCGCTTTACGCAACCGGACCAAAACAATGATGCAACTTCGCCACGATCCCTTTTAGCCGTCGGCTAACCCACTTTTCTGACGCCGCGATCGAACGCGAACGTCGAATCGTGGAACCGCTCCGTGTCGCGTCGATACACGAAATGTAAAACACGTGCTCACCCCGCGCCGTCCGACGCCGCATCCAATCGTAGGAGGGCGAGGGGTATCGGCGAGTCTCCGCGACCCAATCGCGGCTAGTGTACGATTTTACAACGCCGGAAACCGCCGATCGCGGCCGACAGGAGCCGAAGCGCGTGGAGCCAACCCCCAGTGTCGCCGCAGCCCCCGACATGGCGACAATGGTCGCCGGCTCGCCGCCACCTAACCCCGCCAATCCCGCGGTCGTCACCAAAAAACCATCAATTAAAAAATACCGCGCTCCCACACCCCCTCGCAAGATACCCGTCGATGAGAACAGTGACAGTGATAAAGACAAGGAGAATAATGTGCTTCCCCAGGAAGAAAACGAGAATGATGTACCGGACTGTTGTGTACAAACAAAAACAGATAGTGACAAGCCGGCGCCCGAAAAGGGATCGCCCTTGGTGAAGAAATTTGCGACCAGACTTAATGGGAATGTGGACAGGAGCTCGGTTCTGTCCAAAGCAGCGATGTTCGAGGCAGGTAGCCCCAAGACCAAGGAAAAAGACCCCGCAGAGATGTCGTTGAGGGAACGGAAAGCGCTATTCGAAAAGAATAAGGGCACGGCGATCATTCCGAAGGCGCCCTTCGGTCTCGCACCCTCCGTCAAAATACTGCAAGGGGAGAATAAAGGTAAGGCTATTTTTATTTATAACTACTCGTAGTTTAGTGCCAATGATGTACACATTTAACACACATAATAGTTACTTTTAACTACATACGATACAAATATTAACACAAAGTTCATCGCGTGTAATTATTTTTTTATTTTAGTTTTTTAATTGCATTTTATATGCAATTTATCTCGTTTTAAGTTTACAAAATGTTTTTATTTCACCTTGTAACTTGTAAATTGATTTATCCTTATCAATATTTAATTACAACTTCAACCATCAAAACGATACTTGTAAAGTACCCACACTTTTACTAATAGCAAATCTATTCGATTTTACTTTGCGTACAGTAATTCCAGTACCAAATATTACTTTTATTGAATTTTATAAAATAGTCACATTATAAAAAGTAAGAGATGTTACCTCACTTTTTTGCCTTTTTCTACCAATAAAAAACTCTAAAAAAAAATGACATCGTATTGTCACGTAGCTTTATCGTTTAAATAAATCGACAACGGACAAAAAGGTCGACAAAAAGCATATGTTAGTATACTGTTCCATGTCTATCAACTTACTGACTATTCAATTTTCAACCTTACGATTAATCAAATGCTTACATTAGTAAACGATAATCGTTTCAATGTAGTCAAAACGAGTTCAGAAACCGTTGGGATTTTTTTGCGCCGGGCATTAATTATGTATAAAGACGTAACGGATTCGGTCTTGATGCAAATCGCAAGAAACGAAAATAAGTTAAAATAAATGTCTTAAGTGAGACTACATATAGCGAAGACAAGTAGAAATTTTGTCGCCGGTATAAGTATATTTCAGTCGGTGAACAATATTATAGAAATATAACATCTCTTCTTTTCTTGTTCGTATGGTTAGGTTAACCTTATCTTGTTTTTTTATAATATAAGGTGGCAAACGAGCAAGCGGCCACCCTAAATCCACCGAAATTGAAAGCGATCGCTGCTCATAAACATGCGCAATTGCAGATGCGTTGCCTACCCTTAATTGACGGAGGAGGAGACGCACATAAAAATGACATTTCCCCTTCCTATGCGTCTCCTCCATCGTCAAATCCACTTTTCCTTCCTCTTAAGAAAAGGGTGGAAAGGGAAAGGGACTAAAATTAGGCCTCCGGCACCACACTCATCAGACGAAACGCGGAATTGCTTCCACTTCACGCCTGCTTTCTGTGTGGTCGTGGTATTACACCGGGCGAGCCGGTCCATTTGTGCGATGTTAAAGCGGGCTCTACCACTGTTGAGTATCTGTATCTTATAGTATCCAAACGTAATAGAAAGCGTTTGTTAATCTGGAGTGGTCGCCCTACGACTATTTTGGTATCGGTGCTTAGATATATTACGATTAGTAGACGCAACATTTTAGTTGTACGAATTAGCAGTACCGGCGTGAACTGGAAGCAGTCCTGTGTTTTGTCTGATGAGTGTGCGTAGGAATGGCCCTATTTTAGTCCCCTTGACCTTCCCACCTTTTTCTTATAAGGAAAGGATGAGAAAGTGAACAGTCGGTCCATAGTTAAATTGTGATACTAAAGTGACTAAAGGTACGACTACAAAGCTTCTCTTACTAATATTATAAATTCGAAAGTTTAGATGGATGTTTGTTAGAGTTTGTAGCCCACACGGCTGGACGGATCTCGATGAAATTTGGCATAGATGCAGAGAATAGTTTGGAAGAACACGTAGGCTACATACTTTTGTTTTTTAATTCAACGCGTACAGAGTCGCAGGCGAAAGCTAGTTTATTGAATAATATGTGTCCAGAGGTCACAAACCTTAAATCAAAAAATCATATTGTATTTAATTTTATATAATTAATATTTTAACGTATTACTTGTAGACTTATATCGTTGGTGTTGACTAGCACAAGAGTTATCTGTTTTCTGTTTAGAAGGGCTCTGTCATGCACCACCCGGTAATAATCATACGTGAACTTGTATCACTTTACCATATAAATACCGATTGAAATATAAAACCAAAGTATTGATTACGCTTTACATGAGTATCACGTAGAATAGCAATAGATGGGCAGAAAACTACAGCTGTATATATTACGTTATTTATCCGCAAAACCTTACTGATATTATAAATTTGTTAGAGTTTGAAGCTTAAGCTGATGAACGGATCTCGTTGCAATTTGACACAGATGTAGAGAATAGTCTGGAAGAACGCATAGGCTACTTACTTTTGTTTTTTAATTCCACCCGGAGGGAGTAGCGGGCAAAAAAGCTTTTACGTAATAGGCAAGAAAAACTAATGTTTGTATACCTTATGAACTTGTGTAGATCTACACACTGTAAATCTTGAATGGACAAAATAAATATAGCTCTTTAAATATAATAATTTAACTGCAGTTTTCAAACAATGTAAAATTTATATCTACAAACCAAAGTATTTGAAAGCGGTTAGTAAAATGACCAATAGGGTATGTGATTAATATTATTTCCTTTGTTCTGCGAAACACGTGCAAAACAAATAACGTAATATCAAATTCACGGTAACCGATATCAGAGGGTCTATCACGAATATTTGCGTGACAGTATTGGTAACATCGAAATATTTAAACTTTGTATAACAGAACTTGGAGTGCTTTACCTCCGGTAGGAGCGCTGCATAAATCGAATACAAATTTTGTTGATGACGATACGAAAACGTTCTCACGAATATTCGTGATACTCCCTCACAATGCACACTCAGCTTTCCGAATAAATGATCGTCGTTTGTTTATTGCAATTGTTTTATGTTAGAGGAAAATGTATTCAAAATTGCATGATCAGTTTCTTTGTTTTTCCTTTGACGAAATAACAAAAGGTCAGTGATAAAGCGCCAATAACCCAATGGTTAGGAATATGAACTCCCATCCTTGCAGTCGTGGCTTCAAATCCCGCTTATCGACATTTGTGATTAATTAAAACGTGATATATACGGTGGAAATAATTTAGAAACAAAAGGATTACGTCATTCTCGGCACCTTTGTTGATGTTCATTATGTAAATATTAGTCACCTTTAATTTTAAAACTACACCTCTAAGCATTGTTACGAGACGCTAAAACCTCAAAGATGTTATAAATAAAAATGTAAAGTATTTCAACAGTTTAGAAATGATCCCATCGGACATTTTTGTCACCAAACTGCGTCCACGATCTTATCAATTGCAATTATTACAAAAACCATCAGCCGTATTCATAACGCCAACATAAATAATAATAAGCTGCACGGTTGCTAAATCTGTTACATTTTGATCTATAACGGCTTTACTCGAATTCTATACTAGCTTTTGCCCGTGAATCCGTCCGCGTGGATATAAAAAAAACAAAAAAGGTATGTGTTCTTCCAGACTGAACTGTCTATGCCTTTTATCGTGATCCGTTAAGCCGTTTAACCTAAAAATTCTAATGAACAGCCATAAATCTAAACTTTTGTTTGTATTAGGAAGAGTAAGATATTAAATATGATAGTTTTCATTTAGAACTGGGTTTTTTGTTGAAAATATTATATAATAATAAAGGGAATGGTTTTTGATCTAATTAAATTTGACTTTTTGTAACCAACTAAATTGTTTAACTTCAACCAACTTTAGTGTTTGCAAGAAATATTTACCATTTTGGCTTACTATGAATATAAATGACAATAAAAACGTAGTTGTATCGGCTTAATTGCCTCAAATTTGCGTTTACCACGTATTTTGCGGTAAAAAAAATATAAACTAAAGTATCTTTTTGAGGTAATTTTTATGACTCACTTTTTGGCGGTAATCTTTTGAAACCTTGAAGCTTTTAACAGCTACGCATTTACAACGAAAATTATTTGTTTGTGCACTTTGCGTAAAAAGGTTTAATTAATGCTTACCTCCTTCATGATGTCATTTGTTTTTTATTTTTTTTTAAAAAGTTTGTTACACGCAATTTAATTTGTAATTTATATTAAACTAGCTTTCGCCACCGACGCCGTCCGCGTGGAATTAAAAAAAAACAAATGTGTTCTTCCAGACTATCCTCTACATCTATACCAAATTTCATCGAAATCCGTTCAGCCGTTTATGCTACAAACTCTAAAAAACATCCATCCATCCATGTAAAATATCGTTTCAGTATTTGTCAGGTATTCATATTTTTAAAAGGCTTCTGTTAACAATATTAAAGCGTGTATCTAAAGTTTCCGACATATTAACCTATTTCAAATTTTCCTTGATTAACTACGAAACCTTGTAAACTGTACGAAGGGTCATTGTACAAATTACTGTGAGCATATTAACGAAACCTGTTTAGTGCGTGAAAACACTATTGTGTCTTCATTAGAAGTGAGATTCTATCAATTTTTGAATATAGTTAACGATAAAGTTACTTTAAAAAAATATCACTGAATATAATTAAACTAGCTGTTCCCGTGCGATTTCATCAGCATAAAATTATTTTATTGTTTACATGTGTCAAATTGTCAATTGCAAATGTCAAAAGGACATGACATGACAGAACTTGGCAATCTTGCTTCCTTGATGTTGGCAGCAACTTATGGTCTCTTTCCCACAATAGGGCTTTATCCAAAATATTTACCCCCTAAGTTTAATGGCGTGAAAATATATAGCCTAAAGTGTGACGTAAGTGTAGGGCTTTTTATTAAAAAAAAAAAATTATTCAAAAATATGCTGTAATTACTGACATCTTAGGCAACAAAGAAGTGTGTGTTTACGCTTTATTATAATAGTATAGATTATGGTGTACCTAATTCCTCCATTTATAAAACGTTTCACCAAGAGTTAGTCGTGATTATTTTTACAGAATTCTAATATAAAAAATATGACAAATTCGATCTAAAATAGACTACAATAAATTGTTAATCGTAAAGTGCCCATGACTCGAAATTTCCATGTTTATTCCGTGTATTTACGTGACTAATTCACACATCCTTATTTGCTTAATGTTTCTAGGGCTGCCACCTATCCTGTTTTTAATACCCAGAAGTATTTTTTTTATCATCCTAAGCAGTCATCGACTACTATCTCGATACGTCAGGTTATTAAGAGATTTCTGAATTAAGAAGGATAACTAATGTTACTTATTACAAATCTATGAAATTAATAGATACAGTTTAAAAATAGTAAATCTAAAAGAAAAATTTTATTTCTATGAAATTTTAAATTCGTATTTTAAAATCGTTTTCGGACAACATTAATCCATTTTAAATCTTGTGACAACCCTAATATTTCCGCTTTCAATATCCGACAGTTTAAAAACTATTTCATACAATTGAATTGTTTTGTTCATATACAAAACTGTGTCACCGTGTTTTCCTTTATGTCTACAATGAGTTGTCTTATATATCCTAACTGTACCATTAATAAACCCGTTTTGTATGTAAAATGCCAACAACCAATAACAATGCTTTAGAGGTTTATAATATGAGAAACGTAAGATCGTAATATTGATAATATTATCGATTTTTTTTCATAAAGCATAGTTTAACATAAATTTAACTAACAAATGAAATGCGGGTAGGCAGCGATAATAGATTAAATGCCGAATTGCTGAAAAAAAAGGATAGAATTTGCTTATGGCTTACGGCTTACAGATCATTCGGCTCAACGGGATTTATTTCCCTGTGGCCAATTGATTTCCTTGGATTTTATTGAACTTTTCATAACAAACAAAAGAACATCAGCCCTTTACTGTGTTTCAATATAAAATCAACACCACAGTATTTTAGGTCTTGCATAATGCACTTTCGAATAGTAGTACCTGAAACTAGGTCTCTGAATAACGGAACGAATCTTCGAATTGACATGAGAAAGTTGAGGGAGGTCTCAAGGAAGGCGCTTGTTTCATAGCTAACGGCTTTTTAAATGAATACATGTCGAAAACAATATATGTTAATTTAAAGAGCTAATAAAATCGGCAACCGTCTGTGATTTCGCCGTAGGGGAAAGTCGATTTAACCGGAATCGAATTTTTATGGTAAAAATGTTCTTTAAAGTTCGTCAATCGATTTAAATACCGAAATTTAACAGCGAAGTATTGCATCATTGAATAACCCAGGCTATTTCATTATTTATCTATACAGGGTGATTCTTAACGGATGGATCAAGGATTGTGAGAGTAGAGGACCTCAATAGGTCGCTGAATTTAAAAAAGAAAAAAAAAACCTTATAACTATAGAAAATCGAGCAACATACTTTGCGCTTAAACGATAGTTATTGAGGTCCTCTACCTAAAACTTGTGATCCATCTGTTAAGAATCACCCTGTATTTACACTAATCTTGGGAATATTACTAATATAGTTCTTTAGTAAAATTTCTCTAATAAGAACGGTGACTAAACTAAAAGGAAAGAAAAGACGGTCAAGTATTTGCAAGTTGGAATTCCGCAAACCGGTTGCTTGAAAGTTTCTGAGCGCAGTCCTATTATTATTTAGTCACTGAATGCCCTCTTTGTCCTCTAAGATGATAGTTTGCTTTTACTGTGTTTTAAACCACGTGTAACCGTTTAAAATATACCATTATCAATGGTTTATTATGCAAATTGAGACGAGTAATACAAAGTTAATGAAATAGTGGACCAGGATTGCGCAGTAAATCCGAAATTTCTGCCTTATTTAGTTTACAAACGCGAGAAATCTAATCAAATAGATTTGTGTCGCTTAATAGCGCTCGCACAACTTTGACTAAACTATCACACAACTGTTTAGTCGCCCTTTGATTCCTATGATCTATGGAGGTGCACACACTACTCGATTGTTAGTTGTGCAACTAAACAGTCGAATTGACTACGAAACAATCGACAATCGCTCTATATTGCCATATTCCAAAAATTACACAGGTAATTGAACTTTTTACCTCCAAAAAATGTCACAGAGTATTTTATATTGCAGTCAATTGCCTTATTTAAGTTAAATGATGTCATTTATTGTACACTAATCGAGGTTATGGAACCTGTCAACCTTGCCCGATTGCTGCCATACGATTTATGTACTACGAAAACTGCGTAACTTGTAAGCGTTTACTAACTTGTTTACTTCTCACGTAGTTACTGTCATTTCGCTAAGTTAGTCTGTGCTACAAACTTGATTCATTGAAACATATTCATATTGCTCGCTTAAGGCTGTTTCAGTGAGTTTATTTCATAGTTAAAGCGGTTCATTTAGCAATAGTTGTTATGGTTTTTACTACTATAGAAACAAAGATGTCTTGAAATACACCTCCGTCATTTTGTTACCGATGTCCATTGGCGTCGTTTACTCTCGGCTATAAATTAAAAAAATAAATTAGCCAAGACTGACAGGTGTTAGAATATTATTTTAACAAAGATCGCAGGTTGATATTTCGTGTTTTATTCATTTAATCGCAATTAATTCTACATCAATTGAATTAACAAACAATAGTCCAACTGTTTCCCATCGTGACTGTCACTCGTGATTACGTCTATTGTGAAAGACAAAACTATTGACAATGTTTGCAAAAATTACTATAAGTTTTTTAATGTGTTTTTAACTAGTCTTTGTCTTGACGTTTAGCCTTAACCTTTTTATTGTAATAGAGATTGTAATCGGAGTTTCCACTGCTGAAACATTATAATTACGCGCATACTCTTTGAAGAATTAAAATGACGACAGTGAAAAAAATCGATAAATTATTAAATCTCTTGTAGATTTATATTACGAAAATTAGTTGTTTCGACCCATTTCGTATATCGTCTAGGCTAGGAAATACTAATCCAAAAAGTATTTATAAAGTTCCCAAGTTTCTCTTTACTCAATACTTTCAACACACCTTAATTCATTGAACCATAAACTATAATAAAACATCAATAAGCTATAGATAAAAGTATAGAGACAATACTGCAATAGTTCGGAAGCAAAACTGGCAGCTGCAGCATAAAAAGCATAAAAGCGCCTCCGTTGAGGCGTAACGAAATGGTTGGCGACATCAATCGCGGTCGTGGGATTCGGTAGCCAGTTGTGGTACTGGGCGAGTGGAGGTGGACTTATCGTCTGGCCATCCGCGAGGCGCCATTCCGCTGCGAGCTCACTCGCGAGACTGATCGGTGATCTTCGTCTTCGTTCTTTTTTCAAATTTGACCATAGAAGATTTTTTTTTAAATGAATAAAACTGATGTGATTTCTGCCAATTGGATTAATGTGTTTGGGTCATTGAAGTGTTGGTTTTGAGAGTGCATTGGAATATCGATTTTTAAGGATTGCAAAAGGTATAGAAAATTGAATTTTGTTTACAATTTTTTCACATTCCACAAATTAAATTCTGATATTATTCATATTAGATTTATTCAATCGTACCTTATGAAACGCAATAGTATACATTATTTCCATTTTTTTGTGTTAAACATTGTCAACTTTTAAAATATCAATAAAACGTAAGCACATTTCGCATTTCTGAAGTACTATGCAAATATTACACAAATACTAACAACGATAGATCCCATAGTGACTCATTGTGCTATTTGACTTGTTTGAAGTACAACGTGGGTTTTGGCAACTTAAGTAATCGTCCCCAAGTCTTACTATTTTGTTTTAATAATATAAATTACCTATTAAAGCTCTAAATAATAAATGGTACTTGTGATAATATTAAAAAAAAAATTAAACGTAGTAATTTTTCTAATCCGTATGTCCACATGTTCCTCACGTTGTGACACATGTTGTAACACATTTTCCTCGCGTAGATCAATCTAAACGCGTAATAAACGTTTTCCTTAATCATTAAAAAAAACTATACCACAACAAATGTGTTAATAGACATATTTTAAACTAACCGTAGATTTCCACTGAATATGCAAATTGTTATCTCTGTTTTTTTCTATGCGAATAAAAAGGATGACAATATGTTCTTGTACAAGTACAGTCAGCGGCATAAAATATGTACATTTATAAAACTATAGAAACTTGTACACGCTTTCAGATTCAATAATATGTAAGCACGTATTCGTCAATAGAATGTATCCATGGTCGGAAGCAATGGACATGTATACATATTTCAGAAACCACTGACGTATACAAGTTTCTGAAGATTTTAAATGTACACATATTTATGAAGCTGACTGTACAATGTTTTATGAATACACAAACCAAGGAAATAAGAGTTGACAAACATTCCTCAATGTACCTTTCTTCCTTTTCTTACTTCGTCTATATGAGTAGGTACTCCAAGAATACCCTATCTTGACAATAACATAAAAAAGTTGTTTTTCCGTATAAAGAGCGGAAGTCCATCCGCATTCATGAACGATGTGTTATGTTACAAAAACTTTAACTGCCTTCAACTTGATAACACTTATACCAGTTTATTGTACAAGTAAACAATAATAACCTTGTAGATTTATATATCTGAATTAGCATATTGCATAAGATTTGAAACAATACGAATATAAAAATGTATACCACTAGTTTTTAACACTAGGATAGATTCAAAGGCTTACATACCGCATACCATCCGCATTCAGACACGTTTTATCTACAGTAAAAACACCATTGGCACTAAACTCTATGTTCTATTCATACAATGTGAATAGACTCTAATCTAAAGGCTATTACACACTATTAAAAATGTGAATAGGCTCTAAAAAACTCTAGCACAACTGTTCTGCGATTGTCGATTGTTTCGCAGCCCATTCAACTGTTTAGTTGCACAACTAAATATCAAGTAGTGTGCGCACCTCCATCATAGGAATTAAAGTGAGACTAAACAGTTGTACGATAGTTTAGTAAAAAGGTCCCCGAGCTCTAAAGATAGCTTCACACAGCATAAATAATAATTTCTTCTTCATTTTCAGCAGACAAAGCGCGACCAGCGCCGACAAAACAAGATAAATCAGACACAATCTCAGTTCATTCAACAAGTTCCAAGACGAACCTCTCCAGTAATTCTAGAACTACCTCTAAAGACAGTGTGAACGAAGACACGATCAGTCAGAGTTCGCTAGGAGGAGGTATTAAAGGAAAATTGGCAGCCCTATTTAATAAGGAACAGACGATAAGCGAGACAACGATAGCTAATAAGTTTAAACAAGAAAGAGAGAAAGAAATGGAGATGTTGCAGAATAGATTCCAATATAAGGTATGTTATATCAATTCTCTTAAACCTTCCTCTTACTGCCACACTCAGAGTCGGTATGTATATAATCGCAATGATAATCTACACTAATTAGTCAAAATGATAATTGGTATAAATGAAATGACGCTATGTTTAAATAAATTATTATCTATACTATAATAATATTACAAAGAGGAAAGATTTGTATTTTTGTATGTATTGAAATAACTAAAAAAAAAAACCGATTTTAAAAATTCTTTCACCATTAGAAAGGTAATTTATCTGTGAGTAACATAGGTTGATTTTTCTTATTTTTAAATTACACCCGGGCGAAGTCGCGAGCAACAGCTAGTCATTTATATGTGAGAATATTTATAGACTGAGTCATAGTAAATAGGCTAACTAACAGTTGCTAAACCACGAAAACTCAATGCCTTGATTCCGTATACGTTGGTTTTCATAAGCAGACCGCATTACCGATACTTTAGCTCGGAATTACAAAGATCTCCAATATCAATAGATACTGTATTTAGTAAACATATTCGTGTTGTTTATGGATTGTTTATATTCTTCATTTGTGTTCAGTACACCTTTTCTTACAAAACTATATCATATTTATAATGTTGTTCAATGTATTGGCATTGTTTTCTTATCATTCAACAGTAAGATGACTTGCAGAATAATTTAATTAAGTTCGTCTAACATCAAATCAAGATTAATGTCGTGTTTGTTATCTTAAAATTGCATCGCATTTTTTATCTATACCTCGTTATTAGCTCTTTTTAAATACAAAAGAAATACAAACTCCTTAGTACTCTCGTGGGGTCGGCGCATCGGGTTTTCGTCCTCCACATAACTATATCATACGTCATCTCAGTCATCACTCCCTTCTTGATCATGTCACCTTTCACGCAATACATACATCTCTTTCTACGTCTACCTCTACCGGTGTACCTCCACATTTATGAATGTGGAGGTACATTATGAATGTGTGTTAGTTATGACTAACGTCTCCCAATATAAAAGTGA
The DNA here is from genome assembly GCA_029286645.1 of Papilio protenor. Taxonomy (NCBI): domain Eukaryota; kingdom Metazoa; phylum Arthropoda; class Insecta; order Lepidoptera; family Papilionidae; genus Papilio; species Papilio protenor. The sequence continues at coordinate 3,491,671 of JAGSMZ010000016.1, read as the reverse complement.
AAACAAAAAACCTACGGCGTTATTACCCAATAGTAACTAACTATGATAAATATGGACACAATATGTGATAATTTTTTTACCAGCTACGCAGGCTAACCTCATTTCTAACGCCAACTGACCTTTAACTGCGACGCGCTCGGGTTTCGTCTACTGTACAATAACACCGTTCTATTTAAATATAATAATATAATTATGTCAAGTTTCTTAATCCATATAATTAGTTTACTTCTGTGGTGTATTTTTAATGACTACCACATTTGTTGGTTACATAGTATGCCCTTAGTGTAGGTTTTCGTTCAGGTCTAACCCAATACAATTCTTCTGTTACAGCCTAAACAAGAGAATACAGAACAGCACAATGAATCGGATGACGACCATAGTGAGAATGACCCCTCAGAAAAGGCCCCTCTAATGGGCAGTACTATGAGTCTCTCTCAAGCCAAGAAGCCGGAGATCGTGTCCAATCTGCCTAAAGTCACCTTCGATGATAAGGAAGCGCCTACTGATAAAGATGACAAAGTTGTAGCTTCACAACCGGTTAAGAGAAGAAGTGGGTAGTTTTATATAATTTTTGCACTTCACATATTTGCATTAACTTTGACATTCCAAATTATTTGTAAATTCTTTTTTTAGGTTCCCAAGACTCGCAAGTGGTACTCTCAGTATTAGAAGATGTAAAAAGGATTAAAGTAAACAATCCGAAAGAGAGTAATGGCGGTCTCCCCCAGCCGAGCATCTACCCACATTTGTCGGATATTGAAACGGATCAATCCAATTCTCAAGAGGAATACTCCGATTGTGGTGGATCAAGGTGTGGACACTACGCCTTAGAATGCGTCTTTTTCTTTCTTTGTATTTAACCAACATTTGTACATGTTGGCGTTGGTTATGTTTACGCTTGCCAATGTTTGATCAAACGTTTGGTACAAGCAGTTTTAGTGTCGCGATTGGTCTGCCATCTGTGAAAAATGTTGTTTTTTTGTATAAGCGGGTTTGCTTGTTCTTTTTTTAGATAAGTAGAATAAAGTCAAGACTTAATAGCTATAATAATTATAACGCACAGATGGCATATCTAGCCATATATTTATTTAGTAAATAATTTAAAAATAAGTTGCTACTTTTTAGGTTTAATTGTACTTATGTACGCATATCGAAATTTGTTGCAAATATTTGCAATAAATTAATGAAATGTTTGACTAAAATAATATCATTTTTTGATGCTTTTAAACAACTTCAATTGTTTAAATTGGTCTGGTTATATCAACGGTAATTTATAAATAAGAATATAACAAAGCAAAATAATAATATATCGTTGTCCCAGTTTATAAAAAATTTAGATTATCGATTTTTACTACAGAATCGATTTTATGATTACGAATTGACAATAATTGTTAGGAAATCGATTTTTAAAGAGTCAGCTGGTTTCATATAGTTGACATTGACATGGTATCGACATTTATGTGTTAAGTGTAGATGCGGGTTATTAAACTTACATGAGAACTATCAAAAAAACGATAACTTAAATCAGAAAAATTGCACTTAACACCAAACTATGTATCTAAACCTACAATAGTATGGGATTATCCGATTCAATTTTAAAATATCTTCGAAAACGATGACTTTGAAAAAAAGGCTTTAGTAAGTCTTCTTAAAGTCTATTTTGACTTGTTATATAAACATAAAGGCTGAAATAGACTGCCATCGATATTGTGCCTATTCACCTCTACTGATCTTTTGTACGTGTTTATACATTGTTACTTAGAACTTTATCTGGAATGTTCTTTGAACAAATATGGACGACGAGCCAACTTGGAACTGGTTTTAAAACCAATAACAATACTTACGGATAGGATTTACTTGAGTTGAAAAGAAACACTTTGGTTTAAGCCATATGAAAATACAGACGAATTTATAACCTTCCCTTCTAGGAGAAGTCAGTTATAAATACGATATTATAAAATAAAAATAAATTCTTAAAAGACTGCATTATTTTATGTAAATCTTTTCTAAAATTTTAAACATACTCTTACAGAGTAACAGCATCACTCAGAGACCGTTAACGGTTACTTATGAATTACGTGAAATTCTCTTACTAAACTGCACTAAATAACTTCCTTAGTGACAATTAATGTTTTAAAGGACTAAGCGTAGATAAAGATTTAAAATGCGAATCTAGCATTTAAAATTTCTTATAGAAATAAACGTATTAAAGAAAATGAACCAGTTAAAATGTTGAAACTGCAAATTATACTAATAATACAAGTCATTGAGACTGCGCAGTATACGATATTTCACAATAATTTGTAACTTGACACTTAGGGCCTATCCCACCAAATTGTAAATTGTCTGATAACAATCCAACGTGTACGATATGTGATGGATTTGAATTTTGTTCCCTTATCTGACAATGTCACCATTTTTAAGCTATCTGAGCCTCTTCAGCCAGTGGTGGGACAGGCCCTTAGTCATTTAAAAACAAATGTTGCTGTATCGAATTTCAATATACGCCCAGCTTTTTTTTGATGTAAACCATACCATCTGATTTTGCATAATTACGGTAAATCATCATCAGTTCCTATGCCTTTTTGAATTAAAAAAAAATCACTCGGAAAAATATGTCTCCTAAACAAATCAGTTTGCGAAATCTAAATGATCCGACATTCGCAAAGTAACATGCAAATAACCCATGGCCCAAATACACGCGGAATACGTAATCGTTTACCCGTATAGATACCATCGTGGACAAATATCTAATGGATATTTGTCGCTTATTTTGTCCAGGGCCGGATTTAATATTTATAACGCCCTGGGCGTGACGGCCCCTAGATACAATACACACCGAAAACTGGTTTACGAACATGAACTATAAAGCAATAAAAAGGTTAAATAATATCGAGTTTAAAATGTTGGTAGTAGTATATATGGTTAAATAAATAAGACTGTAATGTTGCCTATGGTATAATTGTAGTGTTTACGTTGTTAATAACCTAGAATTAGACCTAACCTATAAATTGGTTGTACTTTGTCCGTTCACTTAGAAACATCAAATACTTTTAGGTCTTATTAAAATTCTTTCGTAGGTTGATAATTATAAATACACAAATAGCCCTTTTTAAAAATATATCTTAGCAAAAAAAATGGCCTATTATAAAATACCCGTAGTTACTATAAAAATCCTTCCTCATATAAGCAATTAACTTCCTACTTACTCCTTTAAGTACATATGAAAAAAAAAGAATCGATAGAAATGTTTAATTCATATATTTAATAGAAATGAATGAAATAAAAGACACCATTTATTAAAAATCGCCAATAGTACAGTCCACACCTTTGGACGTGTAGTATTTAATTTTTTATTTGTACTTTATTATGAGCAAATAATAAAATTACTGCAATTTGTTTGCACTAACATTTTAAGACGGCAAGTCTTATATCCTATTATTTTTAATATAAAAGTACAATATACATTTTTTACTTTAATAGTAAAGTACGATTTAAGCATGTTCACAGCATGATATTTTGGATAGGAAATCGAGAAATTTCACGTCTGTTTAATTAAAATATAAATCCAGTAGCATTTGAAACATGAATATATTTACTAATTCCGTTCAAACTGTTCGAATATATCAAGTGTAAACATACCCTTAATTTTAAGTTAACTAGGTTTTTGCCTTTTTACTTAGTATATTTTTAACGTCGATTGCATTTAGGGTGACTAGCTATGTTCTCAGATTCTTAAGAGTTTATAAGATGTCCGAAAATTGGGCGCCTAAAGACTTCATAACAAAAAAAGGCAAAAAAAAAACTAGCTATATCCCACTAACAATGTAGTCGACTGTATACATTTGGTCAGACAAACTGAACCGGTTTAATATTGGAAATTTTGGTAGCATAATAATGAAATTTCTCTTTCAGGTTGCCTTTTACCGTATGTTTGAACCGAAACGCCCGTACAAAAATAACGCTGTCTCTCTCGTGCCCTTGAAAAAGAAAGAGATAGAAAATATTTGTACGGTCGTTTTAGTGCAAACTATCGGTATTAAATTTTAAGTTAATTTGTCTGTGATAATAGAAACTTTTCTATCAGATTTTTGTAAAAATAAAAAATGTTGAATGCGATCAAATGACTTTCATTTCCTTTAATTTGTGACATTTTCAGGACTTCTCAGTGTGTGATAAAAAAGTTAATTTGCCCTGAATATTAATAAAATATAATGTGTTGTCTATTTATTTTTAACACTATACTCCTTATTTACCTAACCCAATAATGCTACTAGGGTACCATCATGACTATGGAATCAAAAGTATATAATTTTTAAGAGCAACGTGCTATCACCTCAGATCTCCAATGTAGTAAATAGCACAGATAGTAAATTACTCAATAGTATATTAATACATGTAATAAGCTAAACTATATTTGTATTCCACATACAACGGTAGGAGGACACTGAGAAAGGAGTGTATAGCGAACGTCAACTGCAGATAACTAAACGATTGTTGATATCGATTGAATAAGCCTGTCCTTATTTGATAGAACTATAATACATAGAGCCATTACTAAAGATTTCTGGATAACCTATCTTTATTTACTATACAAACATCTCTACCTTATCCTACTTCCGTAGGGCCGGCGCACAGTGTTTCTTCCAAATAACTATCATCCGTCATCCGTCATCTCAGTCATCACACCCTGTTTGATCAAGTCATCTTTCACGCATCATTTACTATACAAATGTTGCACGAATATTCAGTGGTAATAAACAATAAAATATAAGCTAATTATGTGAAAACCAAGTAGGGTTGGCATCAAGAGGTCGGTCGTAAAATTTGAGACAAAACATTAAGGTTTAGAAAACCTTACGCGCCCACCCTACGTGAGTGATACGAGGTCCGAGAGATGAATTAGGTAATACACTGCGAGATAAGACTAGTCCAGAGATTGCCAAAGATTTTTTTTTTGTAGACAGGTCTCGATATACCCTCTACTGTTAAGTTCTTTGTGAAAATTTAATATTGATGTAATAATGTCATCGTACATCGTAAAATAGGCTGTAGCAATTTAGGAATCAATATTCAGGCCAAGCTGCTATTTACAAACGTAATCTTCCAGTAGAATTTATAAATAGTTCCAAGGTATATTTAGTGTTCTCAATTATTAAACTGAACATGGACAAAATAAGGCCTGTTGTGTCATGTTTAATTTACTTACCATCTTGAAGCTATAAATATAGGCTATAAAACTAAAAGACGGTAACATTCCCTGCACAATTTCTTTTACTAGATTTCTCTCCTTTTTCTTGCGTCAAAAAAGGCTAACAAGGCATTTCTATCGTAATGTAAATTTTATCGAAATAAAATTTTAATTACCTCCGTTTACTTATGGTAACACCAATATTAACTAATTCGGTGAATGTATTATAAAAAAAATTGTCCCATTAGCACAGGCGATTTTTTAACGCGCGTAAAAAACCGTTGAAATATAACGACTGCATTTCAATGTATCAGTTCATACGGTGCATTTAGAACTTTTGTTTTTCATCACAATGTTACATTTTGAGTACTGAGCAAATGAAACAAGTGATTATAAAGCGACCATCGCTCGATTGCCACCAACGCCGAGTTTTAACGCGGCGTTAAAAAAACGCCTGTGTGACTGCGTTCTTAAAGAATCTATAGATTACATAGGGAATAATCGTTGATAAAAAAGGTTCGTACAAATCACGTTATTTCAAAAGTCTATTAGTTTAATTTTATTAAAATTTCTATATAAATAGACGAACGAAAACTAAAAAGTCTAACCACGTACCCAACGAACAAAAGATAACAGTTTTATTACTAGCTTTCGCCCGCGACTCCGTCCGCATGGAATTAAAAAAAAAAAGAAGTAAATAGACTATGTGTTCTTCCAGACTATCCTCTACAAATGATAATTTCATCGAGAGAGAGAAACATCCATCTATAAACGGAATAAATAGTATCCTATGTTCGTCTCCTGGCTCTAAGCTACCTCCTCACCAATTTTCAGCGATATCGGTAAAGCCGTTCTTGAGTTATAAATTTAGATTACATTTTTTATTATAACAATCAAATAAAACATCAGAAATCACACCCTGAGAAGTCTAAAAGAAAGTCACATCAAAGTTAAAGGAAATGTAAAGTACGTGGCATTTGCAATTGCGGATGTTTATGGGCAGCGGTCGCTTTCCATTTCGGTGGATTCAGGTGGCCGCTTGCTCGTTTGCCACCTTATATTATTAAAAAAAAAACTAATGTATGGAGATTAATTATTGTTTGTTTTTAGTGCGGACACGCGACAAGACAACTTGAACAAATCAGACAACTGGGGCGATACGTCATTTGGAAGGGAAGTTATGAATGTAAGTACATATTTATAAAATAGACCAAATTTTGTATGTAAAAATCTGCATATGAGTAATTGTATATGAAGGGATTTGTAGAAAGGAGTATCAAATTTTAGACCTCCTTCTAACCATATTATATTCTCATCATCTTTTTCCTTATCCTACTCCCGTAGGGTCGGCGCAACAGGCTTGTGTCCTCCACATACCTCTATCATACGTCATCTCAGTCATCACTCCCTTTTTGATCATGTCACCTTTTACGCAATCCATCCGTCTCTTTCTAGGTCTACCTCTACCGGTATACCCCTCCACATTCATAACTAACGTCCTTCTTGTTACATGCGATTCATCCCTCCTCATAACATGCCCATACCATGCTAACATTTTACTCCTTACCTTCTCTACTACTGGGGCTACTCTCAAACTTCCTCTAATATACTCATTTCGTATCTTAACCATGTTATATTCTAATTTATTTATTTTTTCAACTATCTATGGCCAATTAGTAATTGCAGGTTCTCTTTGACGCCGTCTAAAAAAGTAACGCTAAAGTGTCTTTGGTTAAATTGTCTTGCATTTGTTTTATAGGTTGTAAAGAAAAACAACTCCAGTTACAAGAAGGCTGTTCGTGAGGATGACTCGGATAGTTCACACAGCCCCTATGACAGCGAACTGGACGAAATGCTGGACGAGGCACTGGAAGACAGCGAAGGACCAACGCCACCTAAAGTAAATAAAGTGAGAGTTTAAATTATATTCGTAAAGTATCAAGACTATTTAGTCTACTTTTATATAATACTAGCTGTTGCTTGCGACTTCGGCCGCGTGAAATTAAAGAATAATTAAAAATATTGTCTATGTTACTTACCGATAATGTAGCTTTTTAATGGTGAAAGAATCTTTGAAAACGGTCGAGTAGTTTTTAAGTTATTTCAATACATACAAAAATACAAATCTTTCCTCTTTATAATATTAGTATAGACAATATGCCTTACACGATTTTTTTGTTAGTGAAAACGCACGGTAATTAGGATTCTGTCCTTGCTAGTTATTTATATAAATGTAATATACATTTTTAATTAAAATTAACTGAATTAAAATTAATTATTCATAAAGTTCTTTGAATTTCGACTGTTTTATGGTACCGAAATGATGTTGCAGTATCTCACGTGCATCGCACATCCTCTGAATGCACTCCCACGACTTTTATTGTACGTTTTGTTTGATTTGTAATTTGTTTCAATATAATTGTTTGTAAAATTTTCTTTATTGTCATCGTCCATAACATAAAAAGGAATATTTAAGCTCGATTGACAATGGATTTCTAAAATCTCATTGAATAAAATACTGGATTTTTATTGTTTTAATTAAAAATGTTTAAATTAATATTCTATCAGCAGGGTCTATCATCAAATAGCTTCGTGTACGAAGAGAAGGCAAAGTTCAAGTCACCAGTGAAGGTGCCGCCGACGACGCCCGCGAAGCACGACCGCGGCGCGGAGCTAGTGCATAGCGTCAGCTTTTATAGGAGGATGCAAAATGCTGTCAGTGTACAAATAGTTACATGGAGTTATGAAACTTGTATTCTCCAAATAATATCTACCAGACCTTCATAGTGTTGCCACAGTATATCATATGAATTTCTGTTCTTACGCCTTTTGTCATACAATCCATACTTTCTTCTGTTTTCTTCTACCTTTGTAGCATTTAATCTGATTAATTTCTTGCTTCAAACTAGCTTTTTCTTACGTCTCCCTCCGCGTTGAATTAAAAAAATAAAAGCAATGTTATGTGTTCTTCCAGGCTATGTTGTACATCTGTGTTAATTTTCATCGAGATCCAATCAGCAGTTTAGGCTATAAACTCTACATACATCCAAACTTTCGCATTTATAATATACTAGCTGTTTCTCCTTATTTTTTTCCTCCTTATATTCTCGCGACTTTGTCCACGTGAAATTAAAAATTGCAAAAAATGATATGTTACTCAGTGATAACGTAGTTTTTAATGGTGAAAGAATTTTTGAAATCGGCCCAGTAGTTTTGAGTTTCAATACATACAAAAATTCAAAACTTTCTTCTTAATAATATTAGTATATAAGAGTATATAAGATTAATTTCATTATTTACCAGTCATCGACACCGTCGACCCCGCTACGTGTGGTACGGCACGAGTCGCCGGAGCGCGCGGCGCCGCCCGACGAGCCCGTACTCAACGTCACCACGGTGCGGGAACGCATTAAAGAACTGCAGAACGAGATTAACAAGCAACAAACTATTATTTCACAGGTATGTCGGTATCTATACTTTCTATACTAATAATAAAGCATAAATACACTACTTAGTTATGTAAGATGTCAGCAAGCACACTATATTTTAGAATAATTCTTATTTTAATAAACATCCCTACACTTACGACACGCTATTAAACTTAGAGGGATTTAAATTGAAAAAGCGCTCATGCGGGAAAGGGACAAAACCTACAAGCTGACAACGTCAAGAAAGAAAGGGTGCTATGGCAACGGTAATTGTTATCCAATTGTTCGCGCGGGACGCTGGCAACACTGAAAAACGTCAGAACCAAAAGTAACGGCGATGAAGAGATCTTACTACGCTCATAAAAATATTATAAACTCTGTTATATTACCAAATAAACTATATAAACCAAACTATTGGTCCTTCGAGCCGGATCAAAGGCCTTTGTTGTCATTTGTGAATTTGAATTTGAACATTTGCAATTGAAAGTTTTACGAAATGTAAACAATAAAATACAGTTTTTATAATTTCATGCGGATGAAGCCGCATGAAAATTTCTAGTGGACTTTGTATGATCATTGTGATTTTTTCTACGGAAACAGTTATAAGAGAATGATATTGTTGCAGGCTAGCCAGGCGTTGAATCTATGCGCGTCTACAATAGAATTCAGCGGCTCCACAGAACAAGCGGAAGGGGAAAGACTACTACTGTTAGCTAGTAAGTTAAACAAACACATGTCGAAAATTCTTTTAGTAAAATGTAGTCATTTAAACTGATTGTTCAGATTGATCTTAGAAAAATATTATGATTTTAACTCTTTTTATTAGAAATGGTACCAATACACATTATTACAATATATGGTTCCGACCGTTAAATCAAATACCAGTTATTAACCAAGTGCTTGTTAAACATTAGCTTTAATTCATAATGATTATAATTTAATAAAAAAGTGACTAGCCTATGTGTTCCAGACTATGCTGTACACCTATGTCAAATTTCATTAAGATCCGTTCAGTTTAGACTACACACATTATTCCATCTGCCTAAACTTTCGCATTTATAGTATTAGTAAGACTAGCTTTAACCTGCGACTCTAACCGCGTGAAAATAAACAAAAGTGAGTAGCGTGAGAGTGAGTATATGATTTGCATCTAACAAACATGGATGTTTGTCAGAGTATTAGATGGACTACCATAAAAACTTTCGCTTAAAATATTAAGATATGATTTTATATTTGTTTATTTCGTTGTGAAAATACTAACTAGCAGTTTAACGTGTCGCCAGCGCACCGGCGGCAGGCGTGCGTGCACGAGGTGCAGCGGCTGCAGGTGGAGGGCGCGGGGCCGGCGCGCTGCGCGGGCCGCGCCTCGCTGCGACTGCGCGACCTGCGCCTGCCGCTGCGCAGGGACTACGTCAGGCAGCTCAACGCAGGTACCACGGACTGACATACTGACATACTCCTACTCTATTATAGCTGTACGAGGAAACTTCGTTAACGTGATAAAAAATAGTACTGTCTATAACACTCCCGCATGCATCAGACTACCGGCCCAGCCGTTTCGGAGATTACCCGGTATGATTTTCGTTATCAGCAACGCAAATACATCATCTTCGCGAAATCTGGGATTTTTCTTTCGATATTACATATAGATACAAGTCAAATTCAAGTTTATAATATTTTATAGACCACTCGCGCATATCTGCGAAGAAATTCAAACATAATGTGTGAAACCCACCCGTAATAGGCCAGCGACTGGCCTAGTCACTTACTTGAAGAAGGCCAAACCCCTCAGAGGGGCGTATTATTTATTTATTTTGGTTTATCAACATAATTACATGATTGTACGTATATTAATTTGATTGTTCAGACGGTGCGGTGGGTCACCACGCAGTATGCCTACTGAAGTGCCGCGACCGCGTGCTGGCGAGCAGCATGCAGCTCACCTCGCCCGCCGCCGCCGCGCTGCACTTCCCTGACGAGATACGTATGGAGGGACTCGCCAGCGACTTCAAGGTATACCACAACACAACACAACATGCCACAACACGCCACAACACGCCACACACTACACACGGACATATACCAATTACATGTAACGAGAAAAGATACCTAAACTGTAACGATGCGCATCTCTTTTGTGTTACGCATTATGCTTTTGACTTATCTAATTGGGTGTCTATCGATTTTCGGCACCTTAGTGCTTTGACAATTTCCAACTCTCTAGATACCCCTTGCAGTTATACTAGCAGATACACTATGTTTTATTGTTATTTGTAATTGATTTAAATCTTAAACTTTTCCAGGTGACAGTTGAAATCTATTTATTGCAAGCGACAAAAGAAATTCTTCCGCACAATGTTAAATATCACATCTCAAACAAAAAGGTAATTAAGACATTTTGTTATAGCGTTAAGTTAAATATCTCAAAAATTATGCTAACCATCAAGAACTGACAGGAACTTCCAATTTTTACTGCTTTACGGTTAAATACTGAAACGACATTTAAATACTCAGCCTCACAAATATCGCCACGCTTAAACTAGAAGTTTATGTGAATACTAGCTGTTCGCGTGCGGATTCATCCGCGTGAAATTATAAAAACTTTATTTCATTGTTTACATTTGTCAAATGATCAATAGCAAATGTCAAAATGACATGACATGACAAACCTTAGCAATCTTTCTTTCTTGATGTTGGCAGCAACTTATGGTCTTTGACACTGGCCCAATCCGATGAGGGAGAGCCATAAACAAGAAATAAAATAGAACTTATGGTCTCTTTCCCACATTAGGGTTTTTATCCAAAATATTTCCCTCTAAGTTTAATGGCGTGAAAATATATAGCCTAAAGCGTGACGTAAGTGTAGGGCTTTTTATTAAAAAAAGGAATTATTCAAAAATATGCTGTAATTGCTGAGATCTTAGGCAACAAAGAAGTGTGTGTTTATGCTTTATTATAATAGTATAGAAGTATAGATAGTATAGATGAGGAATTTTCAAATTATTTCAACACAACAAATTTTTAACTAACTAAAAATAAATGTTTTCTTTGTTCAGGGTAATTCGAAGTTATTGACACCTAAATCGAAGGTGTCGGAGTTGAAGTCGATGCGCGTGGCGAGCCCGGCGGGGCCGCACGCGGTGCGCTCGCCGCAGTTCGCGCTGCACGGCTACTGCATATTCGCACTGCAGCAGGCCGCCAGGAAAACATTCACACTAAATAAGGTAATATAAATGCGAGAATTTAGATGGATGGATGTTTGTAGCTTAAACCCAGTTGACGCCCAATTTTAGTCCCTTTCCCTTTCTATTCTTTACTTATAAGGAAAGGATTGGATGGTAAAGTGGATTTGACGGTGCAGGAGACGCATAGGAAGAGGAAATATCATCTTTATATGCGTCTCCTCCTCCGTCGGTTTAGGGTAGGCAACGCATCTGCAATTGCGGATTGTATATTTTGACGGATTTAGGTGACCGCTTGCTCGTTTGCTACCTTAAATATAACAACTGAACGGATCCCGGTGAAATTTGGTATACATGTAGTGGATAGTCTGCAAGAACACATAGGCTACATTTGTTGTTTTAATTCCACGCGAACGGAGTCGCGGGCGTCATCTAGGTTGATATTTTTAGATATTAATATAATTGTAACAACGTATTTAACTTTAACGAGTGGGGTGTTCAGTGTTGTCATCTAAATGCAGTGCCGACAACTTCGATGCGGTGTTGCCATCCTGAGGTGTTTTCATCTAAATTGTATTGCAGGTGCCGTGCGGCAGTCCGCTAGAGGGCAACGTGAACGTGGAGATAGTGGCGCGCGTGCGCGTGTCAGCGCCCGCGCCCCACGCGGCCTTCCTCACCGCGTTTGATGACGTGTGCGGCCTCGGCGCCTGGCACCGCCGCTGGTTCCGACTGACAGCGCCGCGCCTGCACTACTGGAAGTACCCTGATGATGCCAACCGCAAGGTAATACACGGATATGCATCATCTGTGCGCTTACACCAGTAATGGCGTGTAAAAGATTAAATGCGCACCTTTAGATGGATAGATAAATAGATGTTTGTTAGAGTTTGTAGCCTAAACGGAAAGGATTTAGATGAAATTTGAAAGCATTGCGCAGCGCTTTCATTACTTTGAGCCGCCAAGATATTTGAAAAGAGCTATACCATTATATTTGATCCATTCCTGATTTTAATTCTAGCTCAATATTGAAATCTATAATGGTTTTGAGTAATGTAAAAATCCACTGAAATGACATACAAAGTATGCGACATAAGAACATAGTGCATTTTAATTAAAAAAAAATTATGTTGCTATTTTTTTCAGATGCCAATCGGAGACATAGACCTATCAACGGTAGTGTCAGACAGGGTGGTGCGTGCTCCGAGAGATTTATGCGCGAGACCGAACACGTTACTGCTAGAGACGTCGGTGCCGGCCGGACTCGAGTGTCCGGAATCCGGCTCACTGATATACGTCCGACGTCCGGACGGACAGCTCGTCCGGAGACACCTGCTGGCCGCCGACACGCCTAAAGACAGAGACGAATGGCTGGACTGTCTTAATAAAGCATTAGAATATGTTAGGTGTTGTACTACTGATGATTGAAAAATTTGATTTTTCTGTATGAAATATGTTTTTAGTATGCACCAGGCTGATTTAGTTGAGTATTGATTTAGTAGCTAAACGTGTTTGAATGATGGATATTAAGGGCCTGTCCCAACACTGGCTGATAGAGGCTCAGATAGCTTAAAAGTGATCACTGTCAGAGTACCAAAATCCGATACTTCTATCACATATTTTATACGTTAGATTGCTATCGGACTATTAACAAGAATTATGGGACAGGCCTTTATTCGAATAGTGTAAGTAGACGATAATTTTCCTTACTAAATACCTTAGTTTTCGACTAAACCGGTCTAGTGCAAACTAAGCATTATTTTCACTCAGACCGGAGAGATTCTTATCGCAAATAAAACAACAGATGCATCATTTGATTGGTCTGAAATGCAATGAGTAAACCACTGATCTGTATTCATGGATAGGTCATTACTTGGAAATTACTACTAAGAACCAGCTAAACTTAACGCGCCTGGATTTTTATCTGACAATTCTAGCGCAATTATTAGTTTACTACAATCAACGCCAAAATTGTGAAAATCAAAAAGGTACAAAATACCACGTTTTATAGCCTATCCATTTATAGAAGTCGGTGTAAAAAAAACAAAAGTGCTTATCATTGCCTCTATTCGTAATTCATAACCACACCATGTACTCATGTGGCATCTCACTTAGAAAGAGACAAAACTATATTAAAATATACGAGAATGAAAAAGAAAGAGGTCATTTCTTATATGTATTTTTAATGTTTATTCATATAATGTCATACATATGGTTTTTGCTTTAATTTTTAATAAGTCTATTTTAGAGTTAGATTAGATCTTAAAATGCAGCAAAGTTAGTAGTTTGCAATTTTTTTTAAGGTAGAACTTTATGTCATAGTCTTAGTAAACATTAGACAGGACAGTTTTTTTAAATGCAATTTTAACGATGAAATTGTAAACACTATCTTTTCCAGGTTTTTATGATTAATTCAATAAAATATGGATTTTCAATTGAAGTAAAATTTATCAAAATGCATATTCCGACAAAAACTTAATAGATTTAATAATTTTACGTGTTTTAGATCCTACAAATGTAATTTAGATTCTTATTAATATGATAATGAATAACATTTTATTGCGCGAAAAAATATTTAATCAAAAAATTATTCAATTGTTTTTAAACATTTAATTTTTTATAATTTTATGTTTTAATTATATTGTAAATATCCGCGGTAACTTTACACATTATTGTCATGATTTAAAATTTTATTAGACACAAAATTTTAGTATTCATTATTTCTATACTAATATACTTCTATGTAAGATGCGAAATTACAGAGTACAGTGAATATGAGTGGCTTTTATTACGTCACTTTGATATAACAGTCGGTTTCCACTGTCGAAATATTTGTCTATATACCACACATTCTATTAAAAACACTATAGATAACAATACAAATGTTCCGGCAGTGGAATCACACAGATTAAATTAACGCTTTATAATATAGATTTTTTTAAATTCCGAACTGTTGCTTACCGCGGATTTTTCGCATTTAGTAATGATATGTGTATCATTTTGCAATAATTTTAAATGTTAAGTTGTGTAAATATTATCAAATGAGTACAATAAATTGTATAAGCTTGTCTATGAGTTTTTTATTTAAACCTTTAGCAAATCAACTTTAACAATTACTCCGGAATTCTTAGAAAGTGTAGATAACAAAAGTTTACTCGAAAAAAATACACTTTTGTTCGTTATATACATTAAGCGAAATAATACATCATTGTAACTGGAAGCTTTCAACTATATTCATATATGTTCGCAATTATACATAGTATGGTTAGTATATTTTTACATTTCAATCAATAAAATATTCATTTTTCATCATCCTCATAGTCCCAGGAGAGGTCATCTCTCTCCGCCTTACGATGTTTGTTCATCATCTGCTTGCCAAAAGACTGCTTCAAGTCGTGCTGTAACAAATTTAAATCTTAGCGTTAGAATAAAGCGACATCTAGCGGAAAGTTCCATTTAAATGGACGAAAAGCATAATATTGATTCGAATTGATCCTTTTTGTTATGCTAACAGGAATTTAAATTGAAAAAAAACGATATGAAATCAATATGTTTTCAGTGGTGAAAACTCCCGAGTATTATGACTTGAAAATTCAAAAACTTTAATCTAAACCTTGTAGTTTCTAAGAACCAGAGTTCCTCTAAGAACTTAGGTGCTGTAAGTTTTATATTCAGATTGGTAAACTTGTAACTTAACTTTAAGGAATTGTCTAAAATTAATTAGAAATGGTATATTTACAATAAACTGTCGGCAAATATGTGCGAATTGGCTGCAATCGAAGTGTGTCTCTGAAGGCGCGCGCTTGCCGGCGCTCCAGTCGCGGCTGAAGGTGAGCTGCGCCGACACTAGCGCCGCCACCAGCGCGCACAGCAACACCACGCGCACTCCTCTACACAACACACAAGATTATTATTTATTTAATATAGGAAACCAACGTATCATATGAAACAATTAAAGTTTGTTTAAAATTATATAAATAATAACTAAAAACACATTATCACCGAATATAATTATAGTTAGTTACTTTCGCCTACGACTCCGTCCGCAAATTAAAAAAAAAACAAAAGTAAGTAGCCTATGTGTTCTTCCAGACCATTCTCTACATCTATGCCAAATTTCATCGAGATCCGTTCAGCAGTTTAGCCTACAAACTCTAACAAACATCCATCTAAACTTTCGCATTTATAATATTAGTAAGATAGTAAGATTAGAAATAACCTTAGAATTACGACTTAGGTTCCTAATTCAAAAGATTAAATCAATAAAACTTTTGTACTTATCTTCGATCAAAATATTTGAACCCTGTCATTTGGTAAAATATGTTTGATACCTACTGAAATTGATTATTAAGAAAAACATTTCTTGCCTGCACGGAAACATCATAATGATAGCAGTTAAAACTATTAAAAAAACAATAATCAAATTTTTTTAAGAAGAATTTTTCATCGTGATTATTTTAAAACACTGTCACAATTATCCAAACATCTCACACGAGTTCCAGAACATATTTGCAAGAGAATCGTAAAACGTACCTTTTTATATGAAACTATTTTGTATCTGTCCTGCGCATTTCAAGCGATTGGCGGAAAGTAGGCGTGGATTTATGAACCGGACTTGTGTATAGAAAGAAGAATAGAGGGATTACAAATACTTTGAAATAATCTATCAATAGAATGTCATACCGTCTGTCTATAGTTCGTACGTTACGCATACAAGCAATAAAAATTTAGTCAAATTTAACGTAATTTACGTATACCGACATTTCAGGCTACTTTACTACAAAATAGTCTGGTATGTATAATTACACATAATTTAGGCACATTAACTTTTTATGCTGCCAAATCAATTACTAATTTTTTTTTTAAATTCGGATTACGAGATCAGATTGTGCAGAACATATTCGATATGGAATAGTCCCGAATTAAACAAAAACTTAATGGTCACACTACAATATTATGTTTTCAAACGTATAAATAAAATTCTTTGATCGGATAGCCCTTTGCCAGCGTGCAGTTACAATGGTCGTGCGAGAGGACAGATGGCGCCACACGTCCTTTGTCACAGACCCATTGTGTGTGGTTATTTATGTATTTACAAGATCTAAAAGAGTTTCTTTAACCTTTATCTACATTGAAATTCAAAACGTTGTTCACATTTTAAAACGTTTGGTTTTCATGTGGCAAAATTTACAAGACAATAAAAATTAAAGCGCCTGTGGGAAATAAATAGTAAATTATTGTTACTAATAATTGATATTTCAGCTATTAAGGACCTCAAGAAGCAATGCTTTCCCAAAGAAAGACGAACAATCTTGTTTGGATATAACATATTTCTCCATTGCCACACCTATAGTGACTTTAGTTTTGCTACATGACACATTGTCAAGTCCCCTATAGCAAAATGCAAGCAATAGTATTGCACAATATTTTATCTGTTCCTGCTGTCAGGTGTTTTTATAAGATAATCGTCTTTGATGATGATTGAATACCGCCGTCTACAGACTAGATAATACATCTTCTATAACAAAACACTGATCTACATATACTACGACTATGCTCATGCTAAAGAAACGCATTTAGAATACAGTTAAGGACGTTAATTTCCTACCCATTTCGGTGAAATTTGAACACGCAATTATATCTAAAAATTGTTATGCTAAATCATAGGTCCTATGGCGACAGTTAACTAAACAACGCTACCCCGAATCCCTACCGCCTTCCTCTTCTGGATGCTTGGTAAAATATGCGTAAATAGACAACACTCTGTCTACCCAGTATAAGAACTTGTACACATTACACATATCTATTTACACATCAATAGTGCGTTACACAATGCTACGTAATCTTGGCCACCCTCTACTGTTAACATTCCATTTTAAAAATAGACTAACAATGAAGTCTTACATGTCACTGACTTTAGTAATGTAATTAGTAAACTTCGTCAATTTATAATATAACAATGAGAAAAACTTACACCAATTTTCTTAAAAACGATTGACAATTTGTAGTTTGAGAGTAGCCCCAGTGGTAGAGAAAGTAAGGAGTAAAAGGTTAGCATGGTATGGGCATGTTATGAGGGATGAATCTCTTGTAAAAATGAGAACGTTAGTTATGAGTGTGGAGGTAGAGGTCTACATAGAAAGAGATGGATGGATTGCGTGAAAGGTGACATGATCAAGGGAGTGATGACTGAGATGACGTATAATAGAGTTGTGTGGAGGACAAAAACCTGTTACGCCGACCCTACGGGAAATAAGGAGGAAGATAATGATGATTGACAATCTGTCTTACTAAAGGCGAATTTCACAATCTGACGGTGACATTTTAGTAAGCTGCGTTATTTGCGAAAATCGTTAATTTTTTTATAAATAAATCAAACCACAAATCTTTGTTTTACTAACTTTATGATGGATAAAAGGAAATTATAAATATCTAATCTATAATTTCATATCTACTATAAAGCTATCGGCCGTGATAAGATTCTGTTAGTCATTGTGTTGAAATTTTTTTTCTTGTATTTATCCTTATTTTTTATTTAGACCGTTACTAACTATTGTAATGAAATAATACGCCACTCATCATCATACTAATCATACTAATATTATAAATGCGAATGTTTAGATGGATGGATGGATTGATGGATCGATGTTTGTTAGAGTTTGTAGCCTAAACGACTAAACGGATTTCGATGAAATTTGTTATAGATGTAGAGGATAGTCGGGAAGGACACATAAGCTACACACTTCTTTTTTAATTCTACGCGGACGGAGTCGCGGCCGAAATATAAGTGCGAAAGTTTATATGGATGGATGGGTGTTTGTTAAAAAGTAACTCCGGAACAGCTCAAGGGTCTGGAAGAACACATTAGCTACGTTTTTTTATTTAATTCCGTGCAAGCTAATTCTAAAGTTATTAAGCTTTAATTCGTTATGTTAAATAATTCATAGTACAAATTATACTTGACGGCGCTTCCGTGTTTTTTTAGAGTGTCAAGAAACGTCATAACGTCATTTGACAATGACATTGTAAAAAGGAGTGATTTGACGTTTCTACACTCTGACACAACGCTGAGCTCTTTTGTGCGCGGGGGCAAAACGACACAATCGATTTGCATCTCGCTAAGACAAGACGTGTTCTGCGGAGTGTCGTTATTTTACTGTAATATTAAAATTGCTGATTGTAATAGCACTTGTATTTTGCGAATATAATTATTGTGAGTTAACTTCTATACAAGTGATTTTAATTCTCCTCGCCCGCCTACCCACATTCGCTCGGCAGTCATGGACGTAGAAAATGGCGATAACGGCCACGTGCCGTTATCAGAAGTGGGATGTGAAGGGCTTACACCTGAGGAGAATACTCACACCAGATCTTCAACGCCGGCACAGAACAAAACCTGCCGCCACACATGGAATTGTTTTTGTCTCGAATGATGGCTTTATCACAACCGCAAGCCGCAACCAGCGCACCTATCCAACTGATTGAGTTCAACCCTGACGACGAGGAAGCAGATATCGAAGGTTGGTGCAACGTAACCGAAATCGTAATCAACGCCCGCAAATTGGGAGGTGCAGACCTACTCTTATTGCTTACACGCGCACTCAAAGGTCGGGCTGCTACTTGTTTAACACGACTGCAAGTATCACAACTTACATGGCCTCAAATAAAGGAAGTATTGCTCGCAAAGTTTGCCAAACCTATGATGCCACAAGATTATTTCGACGAAATCCTACGTTTTCAAGTTGGAGTTAAAGAAACCGCAAGTGAGGCCGCCATACGCTTATGGAACATAATAGACGCATACCACGGACGGAGATGCCTGAAGACATTACCACGGGATTTGTATCGTCAGTTTTATGTCAAAAAGACGGAATAATTCGCCGTGAGCTCCACTCTCATAACCCGACTACAAGATCTCAACTTTTGCGAATTCTTAATAACATTTCACTAAAAAGAAAACATGAGGGTATCGATAGCCAAGATCCGATGTAAAAAAGACCCGATTTAATGAAATGCGCTTCGCGGGAACGTGTCACCGTTGCGGTACTTCGGGTCATAAAGCAATTGACTGTCGCAAGCGAAAAGAAGAGCCTGCTGCTTCAGACAAGACGCGCAATCAAACATCCAGAGGCGCAGACAGATCAATCACCTGCTTCGTGTGTGGACGACCAACACTGGCGTCTGCGTGTCCAGACCGAGCGGGCGGCAGCAGAGCAGCGGCGGTCAAAGAGGTCCACGTGTGTGAACGCAAAGCATCGAGGAGCACGTGGACTACATCTCTGGTGAGCCTTTCCTTTCTTATTTGATAGTGCTCTGCTTTTTCATTAGTAACTAGTAGCTACGCCGATAAGTTCCCTGGTACGGCACAGAGTGAATTAGTGTATCTGATGGGCATTGGTAGTCATGATGTGGAATGTGTTTCTCAGGTTATTAGTTCCATCAACGTTCAAAGGCCTTTCGCTCTCGGTGTTATTGCACATAGTACGATGGCACTATTGCGGAACCGGTAATAATAGGTAGAGATGTATTAGAGGAGAACGTGCAAGTGCATATCGGTAACGACCAAATTTACTTTTTCTCGGCGTGAACACGTTATTTGAAGTCAACAAATCTAGTCGTTTTGATTTTACGAATATTGATACGGATTTACAAGGTGATGCTAACTGGCTTTGATTAGAATATTAGAGCAATATAGCGAGTTCTTCATCGATGATATACCAACGCGTCGAGTCATCGCGGGCGTTCTCCGGATAGATCCTATAGATCCAAACAAGACAGTGCAAAGGCATCCCTATAGGTTAGCGCCTGCGGAAAAAGAATAGTCAACAAAAAAAATAGAATCTCTACTAAAAGCGAACGTTATTCGGGAAAGAACTCTCCTTTTGCGAGCCCCATTCTATTAGTTTAAAAAGCACGACAATAGTGATAGGATGTGTGTAAGACTATAGGGAACTTAATGCCAACACGCGTCCGTCGATCTTATCCGTTGCCTCGCATTGACGAACAAATTGACCGACTCCACGGCGCGTACTATTTTTCCTCATTAGATATGGCATCGGGCTACCACCAAATCCCGTTGATCCGGATAGCGTAGCGAGAACGGCATTTGTAACACCAGATGGCCAATTTGAATATTTGACCATGCCGTTTGGTTTACGAAAAAGCTGCGTTCTGTGTATCAAGGTGCATCAACACAGCTCTTGGGCCGTTAAAAGACAAAGTACTTGGGCTTTATGGATGACGTCATGTGCTATTCAAGTGATGTCACAACTGGGTTAGAACGTCTCAACCTAACTTTGAAAGCCCTTTCTGGTGCAGGTTTTTCGTTAACATCAAAAAATGTAAATTCATGAAAAAGGAGATAGATACCTGGCTATGTCATAAAGGCTGGAGAAGTAACACCAAACCCTAGAAAGATACAGGCTTTAGTCGTATGCTCCTACTCCCAAAACAGCCACTCATGTTAGGCTTTTTAGGCCATGGCTTTCTTACTTTAGACGATTCATACCAAATTTCACCCGTTTAGTAGGACCTCTTTACCGCTAACGAAACTAAAGGGGCCTATCAAATGGACAGATGCTCACAACGACATTCACAAAAAGATTGTTGATATACTTACATCAGAACCGGTGTACAATCTTTGACCAGACTCCCCTCTGAGCTTCACACCGATGCGAGCTCTGAAGGCTACGGGGCTATATTAATCCAGAGAAAAGATGGTGCCCCTCACGTGGTGTCTTACTTTAGCCGTCGTACGTTGATGCGGAATCGAGGTATCACTCATACGAGTTAGAGACTCTGGCGGTCGTCGCGCGTCGGAATCAGGCTTACTTGTATGGCCAGCATTTCACCGTTTTCACCGACTGCAATTCTTTAAAAAGCATCCAAATCAAAAACCGATTTAAACTCCACGCGTTCATAGATGGTGGGCTTTCTTACAAGCGTATGATTTTGATATATCCATAAACAGGGGACTAGCATGAGCCACGCTGACTACTTATCTAGAAATCCTATTTTAGAGCCTTTACCTTATGTGCAAAAATTAAAGATCCAAATGACTCAAGGAAGAGGAGTAGAGAAGTTCACTTTATAGAATTGCGTCAGGCTGGCTGGGCCGTTGAGCAAACAACGTTATATCGAAATATTGTGGACCTTATCAGGAAACATAAAAGCCAATCGAGTTAACACCGAAGCAATTGCGCACACGGATGACGTGGCGGGGGATGCAATGGGGTTGATATTGTACCGGAAAATTGACCGCAATAAACAGCTCGGGGGTTACCAACGTGTTCCTAGATCACTACATGGACACTTATAATCATATCCATTCAGAAATTAGGCACCTCGGGGCAGATAGACACTTAACAAAATATCTGAACCGTAACTGGTTCCCACAATGTCCAGCAGGTGGTAAGTTTGGTAGATTCATGTATATATGCAAAGCTTCAAAGGGATGTTCAGGGCGCAACAAGTTCGACTCCATCCAATACCCAAGTGTCCACGCCTTGGCATACAATACATATAGACATCACGGGCAACTAAGCGCGGTAAGAGCGATAGGAAGGAATATGCGTCCGTAATTATTGATGCGTTCACTAAATATGTCCTCTTAGAATACACACTTACCCTCGATGCGGCAAGCGCAATCCAGTGCCTCAAAAAAGCGGTTTGCCTATTTGGAACACCGAAACGTATAATAGCGGAACCAGGGTAGGTGCTATATTAGTGCAGACTTCAAACGGTTTTGTAGTGACATGGTATAGAGCTTCACCTCATCGCCACTGGCTCCAGCAGAGCCAACGGCCAAGTTGAAAGGATAATGGACGCTTAAAATGCCTTCTCACAATAGTCGAAAACGACCCAAACAAAACGTGGCGAGACGAACTCCCCGAAGTTCAGCTTGCGATGAATAGCACCAGGTCGAGAGTAACGGAGTATACTCCTATGGAACTAATGTTCGGCGTACGAGCACAATCATTAGGGATATCATCTATATCCGTGGACACAGAACCTGAGCCCCGTTTAGATTTAGACATTATTCGGCATAACGCTTATGAAAATATCAAAAAGACCGCTTCAGCGGAAACAACGCTTTAACCGGGGTAGAGGTCAAAAGTAAGACCATTTAGTGTAGGTGACTTTGTATTTATCAAAGGTAGTGAGCGTAACCAAACTAAACTACAGCGAAAGTTCAAAGGTCCTTTTACTATAGTCCGGGTATTAGATCATGATAGGTATGAGCTGCGAGACATTGATGGATCTAATCGAACCTATAATATGCCCATGAAAACCTACGTGCAGTGCCTGAGGGCTACGGTGGGTTGGTAGAAGTAGCTACATCCTTAATTCATAATGCAGAAGAGGCCGAGACGGCGGCAGACCATAGTCATGAGAACGGAATGGTAACATCTGATGATGATAGTGATACAGTTGTCGGTATCTAGTTCACACACTTTGACTGCCAGCTCTGACACCCTCTCTGCCTCTGAACGTGAAGAATAGTAAATCGTGAGTATATCTAACATAATGTGTAAACCCTGTTCTTCTGCTGACCTTCGATCTAGAGTACGATGTTGGTTAGGCAGTTGGAGGCTATATAGTTGGTTAATTGGGCTGGCTTAATCCGGGTCGATGCCCATAACCAGACTATGTTTTCCTTGGTGGTATATGGTGTAGTTGATCAACTGGGCTGGCCTAAACCGGGTCAACGCCTGGGATCAGAATACGACTTCTTCGGTGCGAGCTGAGTGACAAGGAATTGGTCTGGAACTGGCCTATGTGGGTCGATGTTTCAGATCAGTTAATTGTAGCAGCAGTGTGTGGTTTGGTGGTGACCTTGGTGGTCATGACTGGTGGAAGGGGCGCTGACATGTTGTCCGGTCCATCTCACCATGTGGCTTGGTGAGCTGGTCGAAGGGGCGCATGAGGTCAGTTGTCCGCCCAGTGTGTTGGTAGTTTATGTGGGGGATGAAGATCCAGATCTTTTTAAACATGTGACATAACTGGGAACTTGTCAGGGAGGGGCGAGCAGGCCTAGCCATGCACTACAGTTGTATTTTCTCTCGGCAGGTCACCCAGGGTGTGAGCTGTCGCACGAGGACGTGCGAATGTCAGTCCGGCCGTGACGGCGCTTCCCGTGATTTTTTAGAGTGTCAAGAAACGTCATAACGTCATTTGACAATGACATTGTAAAAAGGAGTGGATTGACGTTTCTACACTCTGACACAACGCTGAGCTCTTTTGTGCGCGGGGGCAAAACGACACAATCGATTTGCATCTCGCTAAGACAAGACGTGTTCTGCGGAGTGTCGTTATTTTACTGTAATATTAAAATTGCTGATTGTAATAGCACTTGTATTTTGCGAATATAATTATTGTGAGTTAACTTCTATACAAGTGATTTTAATTCTCCTCGCCCGCCTACCCACATTCGCTCGGCAGTCATGGACGTAGAAAATGGCGATAACGGCCACGTGCCGTTATACTAAATCATTTGTTTTCTAATTGTTTACAAACACTTAATGCCCAGTTTTACTTTGTAAATATCTACGTCATCTTTAAATTATAATAATATTTATTCTATAGAACGCAGAGAAACATTCGCGATATATTTATATTTTATGGTGTCAACATCAACATCATCATTAAAAACAGAAATACACTGATAAGGTATTGTCCAATGATTTCTATGTTCATATCTGCGAAAATGTATGATTTTTAGTAAATAACTTCAAACGTATTAAAACAGATATTTGAGTGTGAATAATTTAAGGCATATTGGTACTGAGTTAAATAAAATTGAATAGTAAATAAAGGTGAGTTCTTATTGCCGAAACCCTTACATAAATAACTTATTGTCTTCCCTGTACTTTGATTAAAGATAAAATTGATTGAAGCAAAATAAATTGTGAAGAAAATAAAAACTTAAAGTGTATGTTAAATATTCATAAACTTAACTGGACTACTGGTGTAAAATGTGAATGAATTATGCTATGAAATTGTTTCTCATCCAGTGAATTTTTTGTAAATTCTTAAGAGAAATTAATATCTTAAACCACAATAGCATAAGTATAAAGATGTTACGACCTCTCGTCTCTGCTTACCTGTCGGAGCTACGGGCGTGATGTTATTTTACAATAGCTTGTCAGTAATATGATAGAAACCTTTAGAATGTTGGTTGTATGCTCGGTAACTCCGCATTCAGTAACATGCACCGCTATTTATAACTGGTTTATTCCGTAACGCTAAAACAAAAGGGATTGATTGATTGATGATTTTGTCAAAGAAATCTTGACCTTCACATCAACCTTTTTCGATAGCTCGGTGATAGCGTGACAGATTTTTTTTTTCGACCATCTCGAATGGAAAATAACAAGTCAGTGTGCAATCGACGTTAACGTTCGCATCACGTCTCCGTTGGCGCGCATTATCTTTGCGCGGGAAACTATATGTCAGGCGAAACGAGTACACCAAGGGGACATTACTAGCCCGAGTTGACTGGCCGTTTGACAGACGAGGTATGTTTCTTTTTTTATAACGCGTCTGATGCAGAAATTATAACATACCAGTATTTTTAATAACTATAAGAGTTAATTATGCACAGATTAAAAATTATGTGTTGCATTCCAAAAATTATGTTTTATTTTTTATTACTTAAGTGTCATTCATTGATTTATTTATTGAAGGAAATGTAAAAATAAGTAGAGCGTTATAATTTCCATTCTTTACCTACTTTCATATCCCGTTTCCAACACTACTGTATACCATAGAGTAAATAATGTTTACAAACAACGGGGCATACCATTATCTTTAGCTAATCTTAATTGACGTTAGCAATTAAATATTACTATTGAAGTTTAGTAATACGCATTATATTAATTTAAACGTAATAATTTCGTCTCACAGATATTATAGTATAATAATTGTTTCTACAAACTGCACCTTTACCTCTTTTGCAGTTTTAATGTTATCAAAACTCCAATATTCATTGTTATGAAAACATTTCAACCAGAACATTACATTTCCAAAACATTTATCCAACCTTTCTTCAATATTTATCTTGCAGCTGACTTTTAAAATCGAAATAAGACAACTGAATGCCAAATTATATCAACATTTAACCAGCAATTAGTAAATAATTACATTTCATTACGATTAACAGTTAACTTGAACTGCCAATTTATTTTAACGACCGAAATATTCGATTTGGAGTCATATTTTGTTTGTCCAATGTATTTTAAATCCATTTCTTTCCAATATAATCGATGTATATATTGCTAAACAATCGAAAAATATGATCCATTGCTTAGAAGTCGATCAAATTAAACTCCGTTTCACATTTATATGAAAGAATTATCGGATCTATCAGATATTGAATATTGATACCGACTAACATTACGTGCGATCCAAGGATACAAAGAAGCCTTTTGTAAGGCTTATAAATGCATATATTGTATAACGTATCTTATATTGTGAAATAATAGATCCCCACACCGATAACATCGTACTCTAAAACAAAAAACTTAGAATTAACGTACTGAATCCTAGATTGAATTTATCTACATTTTATTTATTTATTTTAGTATGTTTAGCCTAAAAAACTTCCATTTCGTTAACGGCCAGGAGAAAAATACGAACATCGCAATATTTATACAATCAGGCAAGAGAAAACTAAATACAGAACTGGCCTATAACTACATAACTACAATACGTGATAGAACATATATGAAAATAAATAAAATGATAGTTATTAATGGCAACAGTTTAATTAGAACTTGGTTCAGCACCAGTTTTTACCAGCAGAGTTTAGTCTGGTTTTTACCGGCCTAGTTGCTAGGCTGGCTTATTGTGACTTAATATAGTGTAGACTTGTTTGTACTACAAGACAATTTGTAACAGAATACACTATAGTGGCTTCAATACAACGCCTAAATTAATTAGAGAAACAAAAAATGCCTACGTGGCGGCCATTTTAATTATTTAATGAAAATTGTGAAAGAAGACGAAGTTATATATAACGATAGTTTATGTAAAACAATTATACGATAGAAAATGTTTTATCGAAAATATTTTGTAACTAGTATTAGCCCACGACTGTCCGCGTGGAATTAAAAAAAATAAAGTAAGTCAGTGTTTTTCCAGACTATCCTTTACATCTATGTCAAATTTCATGAAGATCCATTCAGCAGTTTAGACTACAAACTCTAACAAACATCCATGCATCGAAACTTTAGCATTTATAATATCATTAAGATTTACAAGTCATATGTACATTTTGTCTATGGTAAGAAGATCACCGTTTGAAATTGGAATATAAGTGCCAACGAATTACAATATAAGTGCCTATATTTTTGCAAGATAGCCCCACTGCAATAATAGTATATATTACAGTGTAGGACTTATAAAAGATTATTACGAAGGTCATCAGAAGAAAATAATAACATACTTATTTACTAAAACACTCGATCTAAATCAATGAGTTGTTTATCGTTTCACTTCGAATTACACGTGACAATTATAAGAGCATGATGTAATGTGCCAACAAGACCTGATAGTGGGGACCTTCAGATAAGATGCTCTCTTACGACCCCCGCGGAGTTGCGATCTAGATTATTTGCAAATACAAAGAGAACATTTATAATATCAATAATTTCAAATCTTACTAATATTATAAATGCGAAAGTTTAGATCGATAGATGGATGTATGGATGTTTGTTAGAGTTTGTAGCCTAAACAGCTGAACGGATTTCGATGAAATTTGGCATAGATGTAGAGGATAGTCTGGAAGAACACATAGGCTACTTTTGTTTTTTTAAATCCACGCGGACGGAGTCGCGGGCGAAAACTAGTATAACATAATATCAATACAGTGACCCAGAGGGATAGGCTCAGATTAAGTATTTTGGAGGAATGTAAAGGCATTTTTGCTGCTTACATCCATTAATTTACTATTTGTATTAAGTTACTAGCTGTTCTTTTTTTTTTATAATATAAGGTGGCAAACGAGCAAGCGGCCACCTGAATCAGCCAAAATGGCGAAGCGACCGCTGCCCATAGACATCCGCAATTGCAGATGCGTTGCCTACCCTTATTCGACGGAGGAGGAGACGCATATAAAGAGGATATTTCCCCTTCCTATGCATCTCCTCCACCGTCAAATCCACTTCCCCTTCCCATCCTCTCCTTATAAGAAAAGTGTGGTAAAGAGAAAGGGACTTAAATTAGGCCTCCGGCACCACACTTATCAGACGAAACACGGAATTGCTTCCATTTCACGCCTGTCTTCTGTGTGGTCGTGGTATTACACCGGGCGTGCCGGCCCATTCGTGCTAAGATGTTAAAGCGGGCACTACCACTGTTAAACTGTTACCACTGTTCGCGTGCGGATTCATCCGCGTGAAATTATAAAAACTTATTTTATTGTTTACATTTGTCAAATTATCAATAGCAAATGTCAAAATGACATGACATGACAAAACTTAGCAATCTTTCTTCCTTGATGTTGGCAGCAAGTTATGGTCTCTTTCACACATTAGGGTTTTTATCCAAAATATTTACCCCCTAAGTTTAATGGCGTGAAAATATATAGCATGACGTAAGTGTAGGGCTTTTTATTAAAAAAAGAATTATTCAAAAATATGCTGTAATTGCTGACATCTTAGGCAACAAAGAAGTGTGTGTTTACGCTTTATTATAATAGTATAGAAGTATAGATTTAAGGAATTTTTAAATAATTGAATCTATTTGACATGTTACAAATCTATATTTTTTACTTACATCAATATTACTAAGCAATAGCTTCTAAAAACATTTCAGCTCGAAAGAAATCTCTAGGGTAGAGAGATATACAGGGTTATTGGTAATTCGACATATTCCCGTTAGGAGGTGATAGAGGGGATCATTTGTGATAATTTTGACCCCCATATGCATTATACAAAAGTTAACTATTTTTGAGTTACCATGATTTTTAGATTTTTGACTTATTTTTAGAAAATCAATAATAGTTAACTTTTGGATTATGCATATAGGGGTCAGAATTATCACAAATGATCCCCTCTATCACCTCCTAACGGGAATATGTCGAATTACCTATAAACCTCTATATACAAGTCAGGTTGAAATAGAGCTACTGTTTTTATTATGGCTTACGAAGAGTCCTATTATTTCATAGCATCATATTAACTTATCGTTGTTTGCTTTAAACACAGACAAACTGTATCACAAATCTACGGAAGCAACGCATGCGGAAAATAATTTGACCATCAAAATAAAGGAAATTTTAACCTTGGTATACTAAAGTGTCCATTATCACGTCACATTGAAGTCTCAGTGACGGATCGGTTACTTATCTTATACGCGGTTTCTTTAATGTAATATAGAACGCAACAAATGACGTACGATATCCGCATTGACGTCAATGCATTGCGGATGATTTGTCGTGTGTCGTTTGTTTATGAAAGAAAGTCACGTTTTCTTACACAAGACAGGATAAGGCAGGGTAAAGATCTTTGTATCCCTTATAACAATGCCTATTGATGAATGTTACCTGTAAATCGTAAACTTCGTTAGTTTGTTATTTGTCCTGACAAATCTTAAATAATTCATTCACAAATTCGACTTAGGTTTTCTAGTCATACAAGTTTGACGTCTAAACAAGAATCAACTTTCGAAATGTCATATTGTTTTGTATATGACAACACTGAAGTAATTTTTCTTTTAGAGCAGAAGCCTATAGTGATATCTATGCTTGTAGTATTTCAATCAATGCCTGATTGCCTATACCAATATTATAAAGAGGAAACATTTACATTTTTGTATCTAACTCAAAAACAGTGGGGTGAAAGCGGGCAGCTTAACATCTTAGCACGAATGGGCCGGCACGCCAGGTGTAATACCACGACCACACAGAAGACAGGCGTGAAATGGAAGCAATTCCGTGTTTCGTCTGATGAGTGTGGTGCCGGAGGCCTAATTTAAGTCCCTTTCTCTTTACCACCCTTTTCTTATAAGGAGAGGATGGGAAGGGGAAGTGGATTTGACGGTGGAGGAGATGCATAGGAAGGGGAAATATCCTCTTTATGTGCGTCTCCTCCTCCGTCGGATAAGGGTGGGCAACGCATCTGCAATTGCGGATGTCTATGGGCAGCGGTCGCTTCGCCATTTTGGCGGATTCAGGTGGCCGCTTGCTCGTTTGCCACCTTATGTTATAAAAAAATAAAAAAAAACTACTAGGCTGTTTTCAAATATTCTTTCACCATTATAAAGCTACGTTATCGCTGAGTAACTTAGGCTATTTATAACAATTTCACGTGGACGAAGTCGCGAGCAACACCTAGTTTGAAATGAAGTAAAAGGAAAAGTAAACGTATGAACCGTAGACATCGTTGAAAGTGCAGTGTAACTGACCTAAAACAACATTTCGTAATATTATTTTTATAACTTGAAAGTGAGCAAGTGTACAGTTTTAACATAAATAATATAGCAAGTCATTTTTAACAAAAAGAAAGACATTTTTGCCAAAATATGTTTCTAAAAATACGACTTTTATTTTGAGATTTTATAATGTTTACTAAAAACATGTACATTTATTCTTATTTTCGAACGCAATTTCGTTTTTGAAATCACATTTTTAAACATATATTCCTAAATATTTTAGGTAACTTATTTCATTAACCATTATTATGAATAATAATAAAATTGTTTTTAATTTTCTTTAGCAATTTATAGTTTAGCTATTTACCTAATATCTTAAAAGTAACTCGTAAAAAGTAAATATAGTGAAGCGTTTGATATCGTATCTTATCATTTTGTTTTAAGATTGTTATTTCAATGTATTTTTATCACATTCAAGTAACCTTGATTTATAAAACGCAAATGTAACAGATGATACAAATTACTAATTTGCATCCGGATGTATAGAAAATATTTTTTTATATTTTTTTAATAATACCAAGAGACCACTTGTATCAGACATGTCAAGTAGGAAGTTTTGTTATTTTTAACTAGCTGTTGCTCGCGACTTCGGCCGCGGGAGATTAAAAAATAATAAAAGATATGGCCTATGTTACTCACAGATAAATTACCTTTCAAATGGTGAAAGAATTTTTGAAATCGGCCGAGTAGTTTTTAAGTTATTTCAATACATACAGAAATCCAAAAATACAAATCTTTCGTCTTTATATTATTAGTAGAGATATAGATATAGATAAAGGTTAAAGGAAAATTTCGAGAGATATTAAAACAGAGGTAGCTTTATTAGGATTTTTAACTATTTCGTTAAAAAATTTGCTCTTCTTGAATAATCCTTAGACGTTTTATAATATTATACTTATTTTTTTTTGTTACAGAAATTAAATCAATAGAGACACGACTGTGAAAATGGTGCTTATATTTACGAGATTAACAAAAAAGTAAGTCACTTGTATGATAATTTTTCTTTTTTTTTTCTATACCTAGTGTTTAAAGGTATTATACAATAAAGGTCAAACTTTTCTGTTTCCGTTTCCGGATTTTTTTATGGTTTTAACAATACACTGAGAAGTTCTTGTTTCTTGGAGAATTTGCCTTCACAAGGCCTTGGGTTGCCCACTTACATATCTCCCTGTATAAATTAACAACTCAAATTTGAATATTAGGGCAAATTATTGCTACATCGTCTCAAGTAGACGATCTGTTGAAACGTTTATTAAATAGAATCGACAATTTTTTTTTAAATATGTTAAATCTTTATCTACAAGTATCGTGTCAAAATTTAAATACTGATAATTTATTTTAAGACTCAAAAATCTATATTTTCTCATACTTTATGATAAAAACTACTGCTTAGTTCCTCCAATCTTACGTAGCACAAAAAAATTGCAAGAAAGTATTTGTTATGTTAACATTAACATTGTATGAATGTCGGTGTACTTTATCGAAAATTTTCGTGCTATGCCTTGTACAAACTACAAATACTATTGTTATTTTTTAAAGAGAACAAACGAAATGATACTATTTTTTGTACAGGTTATTGCGAAAACTTACGCTAGTTTTATTCAATACCAATTAATGAAATTCACAAAAACGAGTTCCATATCTATTAATAACCAGCTAAATGTCGTTGTTAATGTTCATATTGGCAAAGTACGTACAAACACGTGTCATCGTGACGTAGACTTTGTGTTTTCACTAAACGAGCGGTCGCGCGATTTTTTTTTTAAAACGAACGTAAGAAATTCGTCTTGTAAACTATTTATTTATGCGGTCAATCTATACGATGATTATTCGTAACGGTGAAGATAAACTCAGATGGTTTCAGATGGTTTCTTCGCCCTATATTCGATCATCCGTGAGCGGATTTTGTTAAATATTGACACTTTTTAGAGCTTAAAAATGGTCAAGACGAAAGATGAGATAAAAGACTGACCTAAGTTCTTTACACAATATATTTGGGGTTCGTTATTTTATTATCTTGAAAATGTCATCAGTTTTTTTTTCATTAAAAGTTGATAATAACGCCATCTATTTGAAAGAAAAGGAAACCAATTCTATATTTTGCAGAACGGGATTGGCGTGTATTTTTTGTATAATGTTCGTGTAGTGAAATCGTTCTTTAACTGCTATCAGCCGGTTGCAAAGTTCGCGCGGAGGCCCGGCCTCCACGCCCCTATTTCATCAGCGCGCAATCGGCAACTATGCGCGTATCTCCATATTTATTACAATTACCAACCTTTGACATTATTAACTCTTACACGGACCTGATCTTGTTATTTGTTTAATTTTTTTGTCAATACAACCTCTGTGTTATTTATAATTTTTAAAAATTAAACAATCCAATTGTCGATCGATAATTTTTGTTTTGTTGCTAACGGCTAGCTCATGTCTGCTTTGAAACTGCATGAAAAATCATAAGATATTTTAAATTGTTTCTAGAATTCGAAAAGTTAGGCACACAGATTAAAAATAAAATAAGAAATTAATAATGGCGGACATAAAAACAATGACTGGCATGTAACATAGATGTTATTTTTTTTTAACTGCCAATATTTACATTACGTCTGACCCGGTTGATTTGATCTTGGAAATTACCCAATTAGGTACATTTGATAAGTGTAATTATTAAGCAATAAGTATAAAAAAACTGTTTATAGGTTTTATAAAAGCAAGATAACTATTTTTTTAATTACATCAGCCCCAATTGCACAGGTTAGGAAACCATATTTGGAATATTTTTGTCTGTTTATTAGTCAGAACATATAGACGATATTTTAACGATAACAGAAGTAATCTAAGAATAGTGCATTTCAATTAATAAGTTTATATAAATCCAGGGGCTTCCCGCGTTCTGTAAAACGAACAAGATGGCGTCTCATTGGGAAAATAACGAATCCTTATAAGTTGTTTATCATGGCAGTAGTCTGTATTGGGTCGCGAACCCGGCACATTAAATTGGCCTTGTCTATTGCGGAATTGAGACTATCAATTCCTCCTCCTCACAATTTTTGTCGATAATTTACTCTGATATCCCTACGCTGTACGTTTGATCACGAGGTATGTAGAGAATAGATATGGCAGGGTTAAACATCTCATAAGTTGGAGTTCCCGTTCCTAGTAACGCCTAAGGGCCTGTCTCACCAAATTCTAAATCGTCTGATAACGATCCAACGTGTAAAATATGTGATGGAAAATTCGGGTTTTGTTCCCTATCTGACAGTGACGTCATTTTTAAGCTATCTGAGTCTCTATCAGGGAGTGGTGGGACAGGCCCTAAATCTTGTAAAATTCCATACAAGCCTGCTATTATATGTAAATTGCAAATATAAACGGCTAAAGGTTTCATATAGTAATTTATCAATAACCTAATTATTAAATAAATTGCACAATAAAACTGTCTACGTACATTTTTTTCTATTCCTAACTAATAAGGAAGAGCATTTGTTACAGATTATAATTGATTTTTTAATTATTAATAAGAAATAAGTGATAGGTTATGATTGTAAAGGTGAATGTATAGTGAAATATCTTCCTGGTTTCAATCACGAGGAATGAAACCCGTTCACTCAACTACGAAACTCGTTTAAAGCTTATACTACATTGTTAAGCGGAAGCGAGTAACATTATAGTAAAGTTATATTTTTAAATCAACTCTTGTGATATTAATTAGCTATCGTTATGAAGTTGAGTATGTGTTTTAAGTCAAAATAGTGATGATCATATTCGAAAGTTATTTATTTTTTTATTTAGTTTAACTTATGCGAGAAGGCGAAGCAAAGAAGAATTTTGTAGATAAAATACAAGCATTCACGTCGATAGCTCTTACTTACTTGCCTTTCTTTTTAGTGTATGCTAATTAGTGTCCAGTTATAACCCTAAACGCATCGTGAATTATTATTTAAAACTCGTTCCCGCGCCCGCTCGTGCTATGTGCGATTACCTTTATCGCCACACCTGTAACCTTCGAATCATACAGGTGTGTTAACAAAGAAAACCGATAATATTTAGCGAGTGTTCGCACGGACGTGAAAACGCTAGGCGGTAGAAATGTGTCAAAATGGAACGTATGGGACTCTATGAAGCCGTTCATACGGAGGCGTTTTTCGACTTGGCGTATTTCTCTACGCGCACTGTTCCATTTTGGGCATTGGGCGTTAGCGTAAAAATAAAATGCAACATATGGAACTTCATACAAGTGTTCGCACGAGCGTAGGAGAAATCACGCGTTACGCTACACTACTTTCCAAAATTATTTAGACCATCCAATAATAAAAATTTAAAAAAATCTGAGAATGAAAAAATATCGGTAGACTTTAAGCACTATATATAATGCGTGTTTTCTAGTCAAATGACATTAGATAACTACTGTAGAAATATTTTTAGTAGTTATTCTATATTTTACTTGTTTAATTTCACAATAGCTAAATTAAAACAAAATTGCAGCTTCAAAAATGAACATCATACAAACTAGGAAACATAATAAATTGTCTTTATAAAATAATTTTTTTTTGGGAATGTAGTCAAAATGTAGATGGACAAATATTTTTGGAGCCTAGTGTAATTGTTTTAACGCTCAACGCGCTGTCAGCCGTTCGCACGGACGTGAAAACGCTGGCGATAAATAATGTGTCAAAATGGAACGTATGGGACTCTATGAAGCCGTTCATACGGAGGCGTTTTTCGACTTGGCGTATCTTGGTACGCCGCGATAAATTTTATTGGTCCATTTTAATAAAAATACGCCGCGTTTGGCTGTCGAACATGTTTGTTTTGTGTTTACACCGATCAAAAACAAGTTTGCGATCACTAGCTATAAAAATTGATCTGTTTTGTAACATATCTTTACATGTAAAAAATGTATGTAATGTCTTATAGGAAATTAAACCACATTTTTTTCTTAAAGTAAAGCAATAATATGTTATACTTCATAAGTTAGATTTGAAAAACATATTAACTAGTGCTAGGGATCGCAAACTTTTAACAAGTGTACATATTGTACTATCATAGCTCTGTCGTGGGTTGTAGATCCCAAAGTTCTAAGTATAGCGGGGGGCAAAAGATGATCACCAATAAGATTTACTAATTATGTTATTGGATTGAATATACCATGTTATAAAGACTAGGCTACCTATAACATTGCATTTAAAGTCCTGTTACAATCCGGTGCAGTAGTTTCGGAGATTATCCATAACATACACGGACTTTCGGACACATTGATTTCTTGTCCTAATAATTAACGCAATAAATATAATACATTCAACACGAAACACGATTTTTATAATACTTTTCATTTTATACGAATTAACAAAAGGAGCTTATTATAACTTTGGCAGACGTTCTATGACAATCAGTAATTGTTGTATGGGAGTTAGGATTTTATTAAACGGGACAGAAAAATATGTGGCAGCAGAACTTATAATGCACAGCTACAATAAAAATTATCTTTTACGAATTTCGTTAATATTTCGATCATTAAACTATAGACTGACAAGGATGATATCAGGGGAGTGACAGGGGCAAACTATATCATTGAATAAAAATGTCCTATAGACAGTGGCGCAATCTCGTGGAGTGGAGTCGCCCGACTTAACTTTGTAACCGGTCAGTTATAGTTTATCTAAATAAGATTAGATTAGTTTGATAATTGAGGCATATGAAGTATCGAATTAAATTTGTATGAAGGAAAATACCGTACTTAATAGACAGGTATCGTAGTGTCGAAACAAACACGCATAGCGAACAATTATGAACTATCGATATTCGGTTTAAATAAAATTTATCGAACTTAACTAAAATTATTATTTTCTTATTAACTAATTTAGAGGACAATTCTAGTATTGATTATAGTGTAGAGAATTTAGCGATGACAATAATAATAGCGAAATCCAATTCGATTACGTACGGCTGTAGTAGTAATAAATATTTTTTTACTCTCATTATTTGTAATAGTTCTGCAGGTCATTATTAATTTGAGAAAACAGTGATTTTTTTAAATTCTTAAGTTATAACTATGAATCTATCGATTTCAACTTCTATAAGAATAAAAGCTAAAATCGATAAGATTCATGACTGATTTTACACAACCCATCCCTACTAAATTACAAATGAATTGTCAAACTAATCCATCTTATTTACACAAACTATAAATAGCTACCATACTCTTTACTGCTTTGACATGATAATGTCATATGTCAAAATTAATTAAATAAATAATGTAAATGAAACTAAAATGTCAGAAAATTTTCTGATCGTATTTTCCTCTTTTCTATTAACTTGGTGTGTTTTTGGACCCTGATAATATAATAATTCTCTCACTGTTATTTGGTTATTTATCACGGACTCTGCCTTATATTCCTTACGTAACCAATGAATGTCATGGTGATAGCGTGACGTCATTGCGGTGTATTTTGTGTACTTTTCATATGTTATTAAATTAAAAACACGAATTGTATATGTTTTTAAAATAATAAATACAGTGACTTGAAATAATTTTGCTAACAGTTGTTTTATTACATATTCGTTTCAAATTTAAGCGACCCAACCCCTAGCTGTAATATGTTTTATCCTACTGGAACCATCGCTTTCATGAAATTAACTCGACAAAAATTTTAATACTTTAACATACATAACTAAATTAAGTACCTAAATTGACCTTTGCAAATAAAAATAAAGTTTATCTTATAGTTTGTCTAAATAAGGATGATTAGTTTGGCAATTAACTTGAATTTTTTTAGGGATTGGTGGTATAAAATCAAAGAGATTAAAAATATATATAGAGTAGGCATAGTTTACACTTCACTTGAAACATTTTTCACATAATCTCATTACCGTTGTCTATTGATAGATCCCCATAACCACATCTCAATATAATTAACTATATTTAAATTAATTGCCAGCAAGTGTCACTAAATCATATTTATATGTAATTTAATTTAATTGTTATTTTATTTTGTGATACTGTTTATTTTACAATAAAAGATGGAGCTTATAATTTTGTAAAATGTTTTATCAGATGTCAATACAAGGTTACGAGGCGGCATATTAAATTTGACAACTGATTCACATAGTACCTTCTAGAGAAAGTACCGATGAAAACATGCCTAGTCTTATATATTTCTTAAATGTCTTTGTGTAAAATCAAAAGAATATAGTTGGTTTGATTTCCTACAATTTAAATCGTGCACCACTAGTTCCAGGACCCACGAGCCACGAGCCGCTACTGATTAATAGAAATCTAATAAATAAATTTTCTATAACTATATAATATGTAAACTTATTATATGTATCAAGTAGAACACTTTTTATCAATATTCGGGTGAAAATAAAATAAAACATTGCATGAGAGCTTTGTTAGTGCGTGTAGAAAAAACCTTTTTTTAAACATTAGCAAATGTTAGTTTTAAAGAAAATGTACTGTCTACTTTTAGTTTGCTCTCTAACTACGTGACTTCGGATTCAGTCGCCAGTTTTCGGGTCGGGCTAGTAATTTAACAGAAACAATTTACACGTCTTACTGACACGAGATACGATTCAAGAGTGGATTTTTACGCTCGTACGAACACCTATCGCGTGGGCGTAAAAAGTCTGCTGACCTTGAATTCTACCGCGGCGTACAAAGTCTGCCCGTGCGAACGTACGCTTAACGTACCGGTTAATATTTGTATGATAACAAAACACCGGCTAACAGTGACATCTCAATAACTACATTTTTAGTTGGACGTAATTGTTTCTGTGTGGGCATTGTCGCGCGGAAGCCAACGTTTCACATGAAACAATTGCAGTTTTAAAAAAATATATCTAAATTCACATTAATCATGGATACTACTTACGTGCTAACACAGCTTTATGATAAAAAAAAATACATAATAAAGAACAGCAAAGAGAAAATAAAACTAAAACTCACTACATAAGAAAAAGTAACCTAATAATTACTCCTCAAGTGTATGATCTATACTGTATTACTATTGTGTATGTATATTATGTAATCTTAGTTATTTGATGTTATATCTAAGAGACTATTAAATTGTTAAAATAGTAAAAATGTTAGTTATGAATGTGGAGGGGTACACTGGTAGAGGTAGACCTAGAAAGAGATGGATGGATTGCGTGAAAGGTGACATGATCAAAAAGGGAGTGATGACTGAGATGACGGATGATAGAGTTATGTGGAGGAAAACCCGGTGCGCCGACCCTACGGGAGTAGGATAAGGCAGGGGAGATGATGATGAGTAAAAATATTACATGCCTGAGGTTCAAAGAAAGCTGTTTGAAGAGAAGCTTGCGTCAAGTCTAATTGCGAGTACCTTTAAAAGTAGAGATTTAAACTATAGTACAATGAAAAATATAAATCTCTATAATATTCCAACAAACAGTTATCCTTCGGCCGCGTCTTCACTTAGCTTAGGTGGAATCGTAGTCAAGCGCTGGTTTATTTATGTT
The DNA here is from genome assembly GCA_029286645.1 of Papilio protenor. Lineage (NCBI taxonomy): Eukaryota > Metazoa > Arthropoda > Insecta > Lepidoptera > Papilionidae > Papilio > Papilio protenor. The sequence continues at coordinate 3,452,963 of JAGSMZ010000016.1, read as the reverse complement.
AAAAAAAACAATAAGATTATATTCTAAAGTTTAATATAGTATTTCAAACTATAAATATAAATGTAAGTTGAATCAGTAACTTTATACAACTTTACCACGTATCAGCGTTTTTTATACGTAGGCGGTAGATTAGATTCCAGTCTGCAGTTCTCCAATCATCGTTAGAAAAGGTTATGAAAATCATAAATTGATGACGTAATAAAAGACATAACAACGTAAGTTTGGCCCACACCTAGTCATTATCAGTGGTGAAAATGATAAGCGTTTTTGCTTTTAAAGTTTACGCAAATAATCAAATAATATAGTTAATTAGTGTTAAATGGACTTGTAAGAAATATCTGATAAAATCAAACATTGATTTAGTTTAAATCAATTTAATCTACGGAATAAAACCTCTTTATTTTTTTTTTAATTCGAAGTCTGTTATAAACATTTAAAAACAAAATGGCTGACAAGTTTCGTGCCTGTTTGGTGAACCAGGATGTTAGAATATTTATGCATACCTATTTATATCGAAACGTATTACGTAACATGCGTAAATGTCATAGTTATTAACTACAAAAATAATTCATAAAACTTGTATCATTAACCTATTAAAAATCATCTTATAATGCGAACAAAAATCTTCCATACCAAACAATAGTACATCTTCGTAAAAAATATATAAAGACACATCTTACCGATATTATAAATGCGAAAGTTTAGATGGATGGATGTTTGTTAGAGTTTGTAGCCTAAACGGCTGAAGGGATCTCGATGAAATTTAGCATAGATGTAGAGGATAGTCTGGAAGAACACATAGGCTACTTTGCTTTCGTTTTTTTTATTCCGCGCGGACGTAGTTGCGGGCGAAAGCTAGTAATACATAAATCTTGTAGTTTATACTTACTAAGAGAGGCCCTTAGTAGAGATTAAATAAGATAAATCTGACATTCTGTGCGTGGCAGTAAGGCGAAATAGTAACCCTTCTAAAATCAAAGGATGACGCAATTGTGCCTTGAGCTTTGGCTAGTAACTGATGAAATATCCAAATAAAATTTCACCTTGATTTGTACATGTCATTCAACGCTAATACAAGTTGAAACAACAAGCCTCTCCATTATGTGACGTATCTTTGTTTTGACACGTAGATGACCCGCCTTTATTTCCGACCAATCAGCGGCTGCCATTTGACCGGTCCTCCCGTCATATATTACGCGCGCTTCGCTAATGTTGCCATAACGTTTGAAAACGCATTTCGTAACGCAGTCATTAAATGGGTGTTAGATTTACTGTTCTTAAATATTATAGATGGCTTTTGTTTCTATTTAGCTTCAGTAATTTTGATAAAATTTAGAATATCTTTTATTTCTAAATATTTATTGAACTTAATTCTATTAGTATTAAAGTTTATTTTAATTAATGTTTGTATTAAAAATGTTGCACTTAAACACTGTTCCTGAAAATTACGTCAAGAAAGTCGCGGAGTAAGTAATTTTTATTTTAACACTATTTTGAAAAGTATTTCTAATTTCATCAATATTATTAAATTTTAATTATAAATAAAATATTCTATTATTCGGAATTTACAAAAAATATAATTTTGTATTAAATTAAATAGAATTTATTATAAATGTTACAAACTTACTGCAAATGTAATAAAAAATTAAAACATGATCTCAAGTATTTATGGAAAAAATATTCAATACACATAAAAAAAGTTTTTTTTCCTGGACATATCGGAGTAAAGACTTTGTAATTTTCTTATTTTTTATTAGCCTTTGGGCTTTGGCTTTGGTAAAGTCACGCAATTATATGTCTGCTTAAATCGAACTACGATAAAAGTGGTCCTGCCCTGTGTTTAATAGTTTAAAACATATATTAGAAACGTTGACTAATACTTTTTTATATCAATAGATGCGCGCAAGTGGCATTGGGATGCAGCCGGGCAGCTCATCAGACAGCCCTGCGAGGGACTATCAAGCCAAGCCCGCAACTAGCTGCTCTCACACCAAAGGTACATTTTATAACACAGTCGCATATCAGTTTAATACTACTCAAACCTACATTAGAACAATTAAATTCTATTAGCTTTTACTTGGGCTTTTTTTATATCATAAAAAACACCTCCACCGAAATGGCGAAGCGACTGATGCCCATAGACAGCCTAAATTGCAGATGCGTTTTTTTTTATAATATAAGGTGGCAAACGAGCAAGCGGCCACCTGAATCCACCGAAATGGAAAGCGACCGCTGCCCATAGACATCCGCACTTGCAGTTGCGTTGTCTACCCTTCATTGACGGAGGAGGAGATGCACATAAAGAGGAAATTGCCCCTTCCTCTGCGTCTTGCGCCTTCAAATCAACTATTCCTTGCCATCCTCTCAAAAGGGTGGACAGGAAAATGGACTAAATTTAGGCCTCCGGCACCACAGTCACTAGACGAAACACGGAATTGCTCCCACTTTACGCCTGTCTTCTGTTTGGTCGTTGTATTTACACCGGGCAAGCCGGCCCATTCGTTACTTTTGGGTTACCGTCGTTATAAAAAAGTACATGTTAAGCAATCCCCTAAGGAATCTTTATTCTATCTTTATTATACAAGTACTGTCTAGTTTTACCCGGTTAACTAGTGACCATACGTCCGTAGTCCAGTTATTGGCCCCTTTAAGATAAGTACTCCTTTATCGTCAATCCGGGGCAAAGTATAGTCACGTTCGATGCCACGGCCGTGAAGAAATCACATTTGCTCGCTTGTTTAGAGATATTTAATTAGGTTATAAGTCAAATGTTAATTAATTTAGTTACCTTCGTACTAATTGATGTAGCTTAGAATAGCTGGAACCTTCTATTCTATACATATAATAAAACTGGAGTGTCTGTTTGTAATATGAAAAGAAAATTCCATATTTCAGGAAGATGATGTATTTGCGTTGCTGATAACGAAAATCGCATTAGATAATGTTTTGTCTGTCTGTCCGCAAGCCGCGTTTGGTCCGGGCAATCTCCGAAACGGCTGGGCCGATTTTGACCGGACTTTCACTGAAGGGCACATTATAGGCTACATTTTTATCTTAATATTCCGTGAAAGGAGTCGCGGGGAACAGCTAGTGTTACAATAAAATTATCAGTCACACAAACTCGTTTAAAGTTTAAAGGAATCTGAGGGTAACTTAGCGTAGATTTGGTGAGCAAATTCTACTAATAAGATAAAGAAATAAAATCACATACACTTTGTTATTCTTAGATGTCTAACAGACTTTTTCCTTTTACTGCAAAGGTCCATAATATCCAATAACCGGTTCTTCTAATATAGTTATCGTAAAGAAAGACAAAGAAAACTTATGATGCAATAGTATGCAAGAATATCTTAGATAGGATTTGCATTAATGTTATACCAAAAAGGCGATGTTTAGATTTCTTTGTTAAAAACTGTGTAAAATATTCCACTGGTACTAGTGCTGGCATATACCAAGAACCGACCCTACTCAAATACTATTAATACAAGACCAGTATTTTTCAGAGGATAGTTTTCTTTGCAACAAACTCTTTGCTGAGTTAAGTGAGAAGATATAGGAAAAGATTTTCCTTCTGTTATTCTCTCCTATGCAAATTGTGTTTTGCGCGACGACTCTTTGAGACATTCTGAACCAGACATCTCTCAACTATACAGTACAGTATAATACTAATCCGTCGTTATACAGGTTCGTGCGTTCGTGGAGCGTAGCGCTTCTATATGCGAGCCCGAACATGTGCACGTGTGCGACGGTTCACCAGCGGAGGCGGCCGCGTTGTTGCAACTAATGCAACAACAAGGCACACTGCGTCCGCTACACAAGTATCAAAACTGGTGAGTCGTGCTATACTGTTTTACTGTCAAATTATATTGCAAGTACTTCGATGTTGTGTCAGTTATCATCCTTAAACGTGTTATGAGTTAGCTTAGTTATGAGACAGGTGGTTATTTTGACTAAACAATCGCACAACTGTTGTACGATTGTCGATTGTTTCGCAGCCCATTCAACTATTTAGTTGCACAACTAAAAATCAAGTAGTGTGCGCACCTCCATATAAGCTCATATGAATCAAAGCGAGACTAAACAAGCGCAATAGTTTAGTTTCAGGTGTGCGCACGCTCTAAGGCGTATGAGACCTTTTACACTTTTTAAAAACAAAATCGTCTAACAGTTGGCTAGCCCGCACTGACCCCGCGGACGTGGCTCGTGTCGAGTCCAGGACTTTTATCTGCTCGGACAAGGAGCGCGACGTGGTACCCGCTGCTAGAGCCGGACAGAAATCTGCTCTAGGAAACTACATCACTCCGGGAGATTATGAGAAGGCCATTTCTGATAGATTCCCGGGATGTATGCGAGGTGAGATTTCGCAATTTCTATTACCTCTATCACATAATTAAAAATATTGCCTTCTCATTATAAGACCAGATTGTTTCGTTGGTGACCATTTCTTCTTAAAAAAATTGAGTTATGTAGGACTTTCTATTCCATTGTCCAGTCAAAATCCAATCAATTGGATTTGATTATTATTATTATTGCAGTATTACAATTAAGTAATATGTATGTGCATTTTTAACTTATGTCTGTTTGTCCAAGGTCGCACGATGTACGTGATCCCATTCTCAATGGGTCCCGTGGGTTCTCCGTTATCAAAGATCGGTGTCGAAGTGACGGACTCTCCTTACGTCGTCTACTCTATGCGTGTCATGACAAGAATGGGTAAGATAAATTACATTGTAAACTAGACATTTTAAGTTATTTTTAAGTTAATTCGAAACGTACAATTAAAACTTTCCACTCTATTGATATTGTAGATGATATTCGTACACAATACTAGGTCTGAACTCGATGACGTCACATCTAAGTAAGCAACAAACCTTAAAAGACGACATTGTCCCTTTCTAATTTATTTAATTTTTGTCTAGTTTAAAGTTTAAAAACATAGATACTTAAGCACGAAAATAACAAACACTGTAATGTTATCGATATCGTCATCTTAGTTTTTTCAATAAATACTCTGGTTTATAGTAAATCTTAAAAATAATAGTGTTTCCGTGGAACGTAATTTCGTTGTAATAACCTATGCGACAGTCAACTATCTACAATAACTCAGTGTTAGTAATACAAAGGTCGATTGCATCACTCTTGGTTTCTGGCGTAATGTTTTGATAGATTCTGTTATATGTTTATACTAAGCTACATATAGAAATGATATCAAATGCAAAGCAATATAACTACATAATTCATAAATAGTAGGTCATTTACCATAGATTACGTGAACTATTGAAATTTACTTGCATAGAGGCTTATCCTTCTTGTTGGTTGCAGGCTAAATGAAATAAGCATAAGTAGACTTCCTGGTGTAACGTTTTTTTCTTCTTTTGGCTCTCATACGCAATTTTTAGCCACTGATAAATGGTGTATAGATAAGTTACTATGCGGTCTAAGTTTTCTTTTAACTTGGCGTGTGACTCTGCAGAAAACGGGAAGGTATTGCAGAGGGAATCGATAAACCTAGGCCATCAAAATATTTAAAATATTACCATAGACTAAGATAGTAAGGTTATGGATTTAGTTTTGCTCTATGACGTAAATCTTTGCCCAGGTACCCAAGTATTGGATTTGCTGCGTAAAGACGAGCAGTTCGTTCGTTGTTTGCACGCGGTGGGCAAGGCGGGCACACCGGGCTGGCCTTGCGACCCGTCCCGCACTATCATACTGCACAAGCCCACTGACAATGAGATAGTCAGCTATGGTAAGAGTTATTATTACTGTGAGTTATTGCTATCCCTCTCTTTCTTTTCGAGTTTACGATATCAAGATGTTGTTTTTCGTAGGTTCTTCTGTTTTATAGCCCCCTGTGGCAACGGTTTAACCAATTTTAAAGTCGGAGATGTCATTCGATTCGCACCCTAGAATATTACAGGGTGTTTTTTATGTACTAGTTTCTTATAAAAAAGTAATTGTATTGCCCCTTAAGTTGTAGATTAATACTGTTTTGTTGAAAAATAAGTAATTTAACTTACGTATAAACAGGGAGCGGCTACGGCGGTAACAGTCTTCTGGGTAAGAAATGCTTCGCGCTGCGCTTGGGCTCGGTGCTCGCGCGGAGAGAGGGCTGGCTTGCGGAACATATGCTGGTAAATACAACATACATCATGAACTTACGTCGGGAATACACATGCCAGTATCTGGCATGCAAGTACCAGCTGGCATGTATTGCCGACATTATTCTGATCATACATAGAATATAGAAAAAATAGAGCGTACATCGAAATTATATAAGACTAGTTGCTGCCCGCGACTTTGTCTGCGTGGAATTAAAAAATATAGCCCATGTTATTCAGCTAAAAGGTAACTATTCAATAGTGAATGATTTTTTTTAATCAGCCCAGTAGTTTCCTGTTTGTATCTTCTGTCAAATAAACCATCTTTCAATCTTCATTCGTCAATCCGTTCAGTTGTCATTCGTTCAATCCGTTCAATTATTCATCTCACTTCCAGATCGTCGGTATAACGGACCCTAAAGGCCGTAAGCGATACATCGCGGCTGCGTTCCCCTCAGCCTGTGGCAAAACTAACTTAGCGATGATGACGCCGACTTTACCCGGGTACAAAGTGGAGTGTGTCGGTGATGATATTGCATGGATGAAGTTCGATAGTAACGGAGTACTGCGAGCTATTAACCCGGAGAATGGATTCTTTGGTGTCGCGCCTGGTAAGTATTTTACTGATTTATTCAATACTAGCTTTAGTAAATAGTAAAAACCTAGTAAATATCTCATGCTAAATTTCATTAAGATCCCTTAACACGTTCACTGCGGCAAGTAAAATCATAATTTTTCAACTGGTGCGGCGGCGGACCAAAATGCGCCCCCAATATTTTCGCTAATGCGTGACAGGTCTTTCTAGACCCACCAGCACTAGGTTATATTAAATTGCTATAACTTTGTGGAAACATAATGTATACATTTTATGTAGTTAATGTAATGTATACACCTGAGGTAATCGTTTCGCACTAGCGAGATCAATAGCGTTCAGCATAAGTACCGCGTCAGGCCGATATCGGCCTGTTACGCAGTGGGCATGTTATACCGTTTTGGAGATATCAAACTATCGCATTTATAATATTAGTATGATTACAATGAGTTTTCTCGGAAATACATGTAATATATTTATTTTCTTTGATTCTAATATATTATGATAGACAGAATATGTTCTTATATAAGTATCGACAATGGAAAGTCACGATGAAAAGTAATAGAGAATTTTGTAAAACTTTATCAATGTATTATCAAGTACTTGAGAAACCTTCACAGGGAGATCACTGTTGAGAGGTTCTTTGGCACACTTTATAAAACTGGTGCATAGATAATGTTGTCATTGAAAATGATATCGATAATCGTTGCTTACCGTGATAATGTGCGAATAATTACAATAGAAGCTATTTTATTGACCGACTTCCCAAAAGAAGGAGGTACTCAATTCGTCTGTATGTTTTTCTTTTAATAAATACGTACGACGTAATCGTCACAAAAACCTTAAATAAACTCGCTTTTACACAATTTTACATTGATTATTCGATTGGAATGCTTATCGCTTTGATGTCTTTTCCGGATTTATCTATTTATACCACCTCTGTAGAATATTTTCTATCGCAATGTACTTTTAATAAAATTAAAGCCTAGTTCTACATTGAGTTCTGATTTCCATTATTTATTTATGTGTAAAGGGTTATTTATGTGTAATAAATTCCATTTACTTATGTGTAAAGGGGCCAGCTGAAAACCAGCACAGTCCCTGCATTAGCTGAGCTTGCCACCTTTTGGTACATTGCTTTTTTTTTACTAGCTCTAAGGTTGTTGTATATTAGATGTCTTAAGTAGCTTTTTGTGGCAATAAAAATCCTTTTTATTTATTTATTATTTTTTATAGGAACTTCAACAGCAACAAACCCAATAGCAATGGCATCAATCTTCCGTGACACGGTGTTCACTAACGTAGCTGAAACTAGTGACGGCGGCGTGTGGTGGGAGGGTATGGGGAATGCTCCTGAGACTCTCATAGACTGGAAAGGACAACCCTGGGACCCTAGTAAGAAGTCTTTAGCCGCCCATCCTAACTCGCGGTAAGTCTTATAACCACGAAAATTAAAGTAGAATTATTTATTTCAGTAGATTACTATTGGCCTGACTTATTACATATTGCCATTTTTTTTAAACTAGCATTCGCCCGGGACACCGTCCGCGTAGAATTAAAAAAACAAAAGTGAGTAGCCTATGTGTTCTTCCAGACTATTCCCTATATCTATACCAAATTTCATCGAAATCCGTTCAGCCGTTTAGGCTAATAAGCAAGGTGCAACAAAATTCAAGACATCTACAAAAGCAAATTACCTACCTTTAATCGACGAAGGAGGAAATGCACTGAATCGTTAAATCCACTTCCTTTTCCCAACTTTTCCTTCTAAGGAAAGGGTGGGAAGGGAAAAGGGACTGAATTTTTTTCCTCCGACACACACATTCATCATGTCTGTGTGTTTGTGGCATTTCGGGGATCGATACTTTCGTGCAGATGTTAATGCTGGTGTCTTCGGTAAGGTCTCATTTCAGTATTTATTTGTGTTCAGGTTCTGCACTCCAGCGGAGCAATGTCCGATAATAGACGGTCAGTGGGAGAGTGGTGAGGGCGTACCTATCTCAGCGATCCTGCTGGGCGGGCGGCGGCCGGCGGGCGTGCCGCTGGTGGTGGAGGCCCGCGACTGGCAGCACGGCGTCTTCATGGGAGCCACTATGAGGTCGGAGGCAACGGCTGCAGCTGAACATAGCGTAAGTTAACATGCATTAAGAAATAGTTAGAGCTATATAAGATATAAGATATAACACTTTTAATAAGACAATCGACAACAGAAAGTACAAATAGTTTATTTAAATAAATAAAAATCGTGTTATACCAACGCGCATATGCATATTATTTATAACAGAATACTAAATCAAACCTTAAACACTACACTTCGTACCGTCGTAAGCATTTTCAATCAAGCAGATGTCAAAATTTTAATGAAATTTGGACTTGAACGAAGCCTTATCACAGACATTTAAGAAATTTATAGACGAGACATAATGAAAATTTTTAACCGGTAACTTCTTTGAAAGGTAATAGATAGCGTGAGGATCATGTGAAAAATGTCTCATGGAGTGTCAACTCTGTTTCCTCTATATATCTTTTGGAATCCCTTTTCCTTATCACTTATTTTTATCTTTGTTTTTAGGGTAAAGTAGTGATGCACGATCCATTCGCGATGCGTCCATTCTTCGGCTATAACTTCGGGGAGTACTTACAGCATTGGCTGTCGATGCCGCAGCCGGGACGCAAAATGCCTAAAATCTTCCATGTTAACTGGTTCCGGAAAGATGCCCAGGTAACTGCATACATTGAATAAACAATATTTCCACTTTTCACTATCAATACCTAATTTTAGTTCCTTTCCCTTTTCACCCTTTTCTTATAAGGATTGGATGGGAAGGGAAAGTGGATTTGACCGTAGAGTACGGCGTCTCCTTCTCCATCGATAAGGGTAGGCAACGCATCGCTTGCTCGTTTGCCACTCTGTGATATACGAGTATAAGAAAAACTATCAATACAAATGGGCTTTAAACATCAACAAAGTATTAAAAGGCCATTAAATACGTTAGCTAGTATACAATTTAAAATACTATCTATAAGCAAATGTAATGAGTCAATAATTAACTCCAGGGTAAATTCCTCTGGCCCGGTTTCGGTGACAACTCCCGCGTACTGGACTGGGTGCTCCGCCGCTGCGACGAGGAGCCCTGCCACGTGGAGACTCCGCTGGGCTACGTGCCCACGCCCGGAGCCCTGAATACTGATAACCTTGAAGATATCAACATGAAGGAATTGTTCAGCATCCCTAAAGACTTCTGGAAGCAAGAGGTATTCTTTTGTTTAAAGCTATTTGGTAAAAAACTATGTGTATCTCATTAAAACTTTCTTAATCTATGAAATTATACGAGTGTTTCTATGATTTATGGTTTTATGGCAAACTAACTTTAGTCCGCGACTTGGTTCGCACGGAATTTAAAAAACCCTATGCGTTCTTTCAAACTATGTATTAAATCTGAGCCGTATTTTCGAGTTACGGAGTAACAAACATCCATTCAAACTTTTGTCATTATAATATAACTAGCTTTCGCCCGCGACTCCGTCCGCGTGAAATTAAAAAAAGGAAAAATGAGTAGCCTATGTGGTCTTCCAGACTATCCTCTACATCAACATAAAATTTCATCGAAATCCGTTCAGCCGTTTAGGCTACAAACTCTAACAAACATCCATCCATGTAAACTTTCACATTTGTATTATAATATTAGTATGATTTTGGTGTAATTAAGTACATTAGCATTTTTATTTTTACAGGCCGATGCAGTAGAAAAATACTTCAAGGATGAAGTCGGTGAGGATTTGCCAAACGAAATGTGGGACGAATTGAAGAAATTGAGAACAAATATCGAGAAATCATAGACTAATATACCAAAGACAACTAAACGCAACTATCAAACCATAATCTATAATCGTTAAATATTGTACATAAATATTATTTATAAGAACATTCCAATTTAATACATAAGTATTAGGATTAAGTAGCTAATAAAATATACTAATCACATACTTATCGTTACAAAATCAGCTAAATTTGCAATAAATTGTGAACAGATAAAATAAAAAAATGACATATAACGTATTAAAAATGCAATGGCTGTGTTAATTAGGAAATATTGTATATACCTTTATGAGTGAATTGTGTAAAATAAATTCATATTAATCTTCTCGATCCATGTTTTATTATAGAGTATTTTTAGCATTAAAAAAATAAATATTTTTTTAAAACATAAAAGGGCAAAGAAATAGTCTGTGTAGGGCTGCCCTAAATAGACAACAGCCTATCATATAAGTGATATTGTAGATTTGCTACAAGACAAAGAACTGGAAAAACAGAAAAATGATAAGGGGATTAGAAAATATACTTAAAACTAAATAATCTTTTTGATTTAAACGTAATATAATCAACGTAACAAATACATAAGTTCATCATTTCATATGCTTAGCTGAAAACACTCTAACGCCATCTTGCGTGGACGCGCGCGCGTTTTTTGTTAACAATGCGTTCACGTTTAATTTCTCAGTTGCATACGACCTGAAAAATGTAAGACGATTTTAACGATTTAATACGATAATTAAATAAATTAAGGGATTATAGTACAGATATATTAAAATCCCCAAGCCCCAGTGGTTGAGAAAATAAGGAGTAAAAGGTTAGCGTGGTATGGACATGTTATGAGAAGGGATGAATCGCATGTAACAAGAAGAACGTTAGTTATGAATGTGGAGGGGTACACTGGTAGATGTAGACCTAGAAAGAGATGTATGGATTGCATGAAAGGTGACATGATCAAAAAGGGAGTGATGACTGAGATGACGGATGATAGAGTTATGTGGAGGACGAAAACTCGGTGCGCCAACCCTACAGGAGTAGGATAAGGCAGGGAAGATGATGATATATTAAAATCTTACTCAATATACGGTGATATTTCATCCACAGTCCATTTTGCTTTTGTATGAAACAACGTTTTAAATCTCTCGTTAATATCATCTGGTAGATCGTTCTCAGAAAATCCCCACACTACTTGTGGCGTCGTATTTTTGTCAACAATAGCTATTCCAGACAAAAGAGATTCCTAAAATAAAAAACAAAATGGTTAAAATATCTAAAAAGGTAAAGATTTGTTATAACAATTGAACAAACCAAGAAACTTATTTTTTACAACATAATCACGCCCGTAATTCAAACGGGTAGGCAGAGACGAGAGGCCACATTTTCTTACTTACATCTGTTATCATTCCTTCAGGAACCGAATCTCGCCACGCTTGTAAAAATTCTGTGAAATTAAATTTTCCTGCACTTTTCAACAACACTCTTGCCAAAAATCTACATACTTTATCTTGTTTGTACTGATAATATTGTATATCGTCTTCTTCACAAGTTTCTACCGTATAAAACCTAAATAAAGCCTCTAAAACAGGCTGAGGAACTAGATCTTTCAGACTTTCAAATGTCGTTTCTTTCGATATTCTATCCAAAGGCCATGAATTCTCTTCGATTAAATCCAACATATACGATAATACTCTGAATTCATAATCAAAATCAAGTAATCGATAAAATCCATCGATCTTCGCTGCTTGTATCTTCTCTAGTTCTACTTCTAATTCTGCTTTAGATGCTTGCACTTGTTCGAAAATTGCATCACAATTAAGAAGCTTTGCTTTATCTATCGCATATTCGAGCTCCGGTCCTTGATATAATGTTGGTTCTAGAATCTTCCGTAGCTTAGATAAACGTGGCTTGCAAGGTTTCAATTCGTAATACGTGAAGAAAGTGTTAATAACGTCTTTGAATTCAATATTTCTGGGCTCTTTTGTTCCATCATCCGATTCGTTGGATTTGTTTAAGCTGCTATTGGATTTATCGAAAGAATTATCGGAATCACATTCCATTGAATCGTTTGTTATAATTTCGTTTCCAGTTGATGCTGCGTATAGTAAATTCGGTACTAGTAATAGACTATTGGACGTCTCTGCTTCTTTTACGTCGTAAGTTTTGTCTTCTGTGCATAATACAACATTTTCGTCTAGATCCCCTGGATAAAAGCAACAAAAAAAACTAATTTATCCATCTACTAAGGTATTGGCATGGACCTTTTATAGAAGTCTATTTTATAGTTAAGTATTTTAATACCTTTGAATACTAAATTATTTCCAGATTCAATTTCTTTAAGTAATTTATCATCCAACTGCATCAGCCTCAAGTTGTCGTTCCTATCGCTAGCGTCTGGGAACATCAATACTTGTGTGATATCAGTAAGCTCGGATTCGTGTAACTTTGCGATTTTTATTACTTTTCTGACATCATCAGGGGTTCTTTGGTTACTGTAATGAAATTAAATTATTAAAAAACTCTGTCCCTAGGTTTAAACAAAAATTACTACATATTCGTAAAAAAAAAAACTCGAACGTAAGATTTATGAAATCAACGATTCCTATTTGGTACAGCCCTAAGAAAATAGTAATGGCAACACAAAAGTAGAATTGACATTGACAGTTTTCTTTTCAGTGACATTTAGTTCGATTTTTCGATCCTCGCAAATTTCTTCTAGAATTCCTTCACTTTAGATTTGTTAACCCTAAGCAGAATTAGTAAAATAAACACAAAATGTCCATTTTCAGTGATATATTACCGATTAATAAAAATGAAGAGAAGGCACAAGCTGGGGGCAATCTATCGCCTTATTTGAACTTCGATCCCCATTATATTCCGAAAATGCAGCCAGAATTTATTTATCCAGATGATAGTCATATGGCCTCAACAGCAAGAAGATCTAATGTGGCTTTGCCTATTATTGGAATGTCTTTCATGACTGGGTCAGGTACGAATGTGATATAACCTCAAAAGTTATTGCTTTTTACATAATACATCAATAGCCCCTTAACCCTTTAACTTAAGGCTTAACTTACCGCAGGATTCTATTCCCGATGATTTACAAAAATGAATGATAATGAATGAAAAATAATTTTACATATTATCTTGACCTCCAAAATATGCAAATACACAATAGATTAACCAAAAAAAGATATTTAAAGGTTGAAAGATCTGTCGTTATCAGTAGAATTTAATTAAATAGTTTTACTTATTCAATTAACTATCTTTCATTTAAAAAAAAACATTGTAATTTCTCTGTAGTCATGTTTTAATCTTGATCATTAATAAAAGAAATTAATTAAACTCAATTTACATATGACAAGGATAAATGTAAATAATAGAAAATCAATTTTATTTATATCCTCACAAATGTACCTTAGTTGCTATAACTTCTATTAATTTTGCATTCATAATGAAAATAATTTGTTATCTAGATATTGAAATCTGTTAAATCTATAAAACCTTTAGAATTTATCACAAAAAATGCCCTTACAACTTATCCAATTCATCAAATATTTTTATTATGCTTATTTACAATATTATCATTATAACATTACAGGTTTGGGAGGTATGGCTGGATTATACAAAGGTATGAGAGCAACAACATTGGCCGGACAGACTGGCAAAGTTAGAAGAACACAAGTTGTCAACTACATCATGAAACAAGGTACATGTTACTTTAAAACATAGAAAAAATTGCTGAGTTTAGTACTGTTCATACAAGGATGAATTTATGAATCAGTACTAAATAAGATAAAAATGTTTGTCATAAAATGACTTTATAATATCCAAGCAATAGTGATTGTTTAAACTCCTTATGTAGTAAAAGTTAGCTTACTAATTTATTCAACACAATTTATTATGCAAGACTAGGTTTTGCCCTCTACCTTGTTAAAATATTAAACATTAAGCAGTACTCTATGTGTTAATCCAGGCTATTTTCTACAACTGTACTGAAACTCATTGATTTCTATTAAAACCATTTTTGGAGATATATAGTAATAATAAATATCCATCCAAATGTATTATTGTAAACAATTATTTTTCCTCAGGTACCACAACAGGCTGTACTTTAGGTATAATCGCCTCATTCTACTCCTGCATTGCCCTCGGAGTAACTTGGTTAAGAGATAAAGAAGATACTGCAAACACATTCATAGCTGCTGCCACAACGGGTGTCATATACAAGAGCACGGCTGGCTTACGATCTATCGGCTTAGGAGCTGCTGTAGGGTTAACACTCGCTGGTGTATACACATTAGTTACGGACAACGACAACATATGGAGCAAAGCGAGATACAACAGAATGTGATTCTACCATCTGTTAGGGATAGCACAGATAAGCAATGCCACTAGAGCTCACATTTTATGTTTATCTGTGATCAAGATAACATAAATGTTTATAGTCAAATTGAATGGAAATGTATCGAAAACAAATGTATCGAAACAATTTTTATTTATCTTTCTAAACCTTTATAATGCTGTAATGATATTGCATCTTTAATTTAAACACTGGTATATTCCAAAACAAATCCATAGACAATTGCATTGTCAGTCAGTGATATAATTTCATTTAATTAAAAAAATGTTTATTTCACCAACACAATTTTGGACAAAATCAGTGGGATTCTCCTGAACTAGTAATACTGTGTTCAATTGTAATATAATTTCTCATTACCATTAAATTTGACTAAAAATGTATTAATATGGCATAGCTTTAGTTGTTATCATCTATAGAATTTGTATATATAGACTGTTATTTTTTAGTTGTTACTGCTATTGGCACCAAAGGATCTCTAAGTGTAACAGACTTATTTACGCCATGTCTGAAGCGCTTGTCTTCATAATGTGCCTAACCTGGATTGTTCTGTTGTTAGATCATATTGTTCCTGGATCAACACAGGAGAAGCACAATTAACCATAAGCCTTTAAATAAAAACGATTGATTTGAAAAAATATTTTTATTTATTAATTTTTCCCACTTCCATAACTAAAATTATGGTTGAAGACATCAATATCGTTGTAAGCCTTAAATTTAAATTTCTATATAATGAACAGATTTACATAAAATTCAATACTATTTTTTTTTTAAATAAAACTTATAATTTTTGACTGATCTTTACAAAAGAAAAAGTGTTACTGAATTATAAATACAAATATTATTTTGCAATGTTCATTTTATAAATGCATTTGAAATCAAATTAAGTTGAGCATGCTAAAGTTAGCATTCAGTGGGTTAGAACTAATTTATCCTAACTTAATGTTATGAGTAATTATTGAAATATTGTTTCCAAACTAGTTTTTCAAAACAAAAGTGTAAATTCAAAATTGAATTGTTGTCAATATTAGTGATATATTCTATCTACTGCAGTTTACAATTAGTCATACAAAATAATCATGCAAAATATTTGGCACAAAATATATTGACCATTTTCCCCTCTAGACAATGCATAAGTCTACAATATTTTGTTCACAAAACTATATTATAAAACAAGATAAAATCGGATCTTTGCAATGGAATTCTTCACAGTACATATTGATAACATGTCTGATAAAACATTATGTATTATACAATTATATTTCATATTTAATTGGATGGACTTTTGCACACTTGAAAGATAATTTTAGTTACGAAATCTTACATACAAGTTAGAGACTTTAAAATTATTAATAGCCTCACAGTTAACCATTCAGTGCCATCAGTTTAAACTGAACAGTTCATATGTTAGTATTGATCATTGTATCAGGTTTTACTTTCAGTATATAGTAAATGGTACTGGCACAAAGCAGGTTTATTATGATAATCAGAGAATTATTTGAGCAAAAAAAAACAAAAACAATGAGGAACACTTTACTTTAAAATAATTGACAATCAATATTTATTACCAACTCACAAATACAAGAAAAGAATATCAACTTTATACAATAACTTTCAACTCATCGAGAATAAGAATGTTCAAGACATTTGCCACACGCTTACATAAGTAATTTAATTTGTATAATCTTTATTTATTAGCTTGGAGACAAACATATGCTCATTCCGAGCTATTTAAAGCAACATTTATATAACTATCAGGTGCTCTTTATGTATTATAGTGCCTAAATTACATTGACACACTTTTCTTACAAATACCCACATCTTATAGTCAAAAATAATTACTTATGGAAAATTTTTAAATTTCTATTAATTTATAAAAGCTCTGGAAGCAATTGTTGTCCATTTTTGATTCAAAACGAGATATGGATTAAAACTTCTTATATAGTGCAACTAAAATGAAATATTTGACTTGAAACTGAGCTCAAGAATTGTTTATGACATGGTAAAATGTTTAACAATCACACTTATGTTTATTTTAAGATTAATTTTAGTAAAAGTCATTTATTATGGCTTTAATTGTACATTAGCTTAGGAAATATTCTAGACAATTTAGTGAAGTTTTAGTTACTTACAATAATTTTAATTAATAACTAGTTTTTAGTAGTTAACTAAGTGCATTATATTTACAAGTGCTGGAGTTATTTCGAGATAGAACTGTAGTTATTTTTAAAACTTTATCCGATACTTATTGTTACCAAAACATTTTATTATTTTCATGAAGTTAGTAAAAGCTTATGCACATTTTTATCAAGATTTGGAATCGGAAGAATTGAGTTTTTTTTTTATAATAAGATGTGCAAATTATTGAAGTCCTATTTTTTATTATCAGTTGTGTCCAATATAAATTCTAAAAAAATATTTCCAACATTCATTTAAAAATAATATCTATCATATCAAGCATCTTTCATTCAGAGTTAAGAAAATAATTGCACCATATTTTTGGTCCAATGTTGCTTATCTTCACATGCATATAATAGACTTGTCAAATCTTGATTGGTTCCTGCAGTCGCTGCAACCTCTTAATTCTGAGGCGCAGCATTTTAAATGTCACGAGGCCGCATTCAATATAGACTTCATATCTTCCGGCAGCACACAGTTCAGATCATCAAGTCGTCTTGCGAGTAATGTACGAGTATTATCAGCTACGGGAGGGTCACTCTTCAAAACTTCTCTCAACTTCAACACCATATCAACAATCTCCACTTCTTTTTTACCAACTGACCATTTCTTAAGATCACTTTCAGCCAAAGCCTCTAATTGCAAAGCATGTAGTTTGTTTGTCAAATTATTATGCCTCTGATGGAACCAGGCACTGAAGTTGGGTGTCCTAAAAAAATTTCTATAAAGCCCGATCCAATCTCCTTTAATACCTGTTGTTAAATGAGGACCTGCTTGTTGGAGTGTAGCGAAAAAGTCTTCTGGATTAAATGGATTAGGTACAGGCGGTGCTCGGAATGGAGATATATTCTTTTGTAAGGGCATTAACGAAGCCATATAACGCTCCAAGGGAATCATAAAACTCTGCGTCAACTCTAACAAATGGCGCTTAACCATTGCTGTTTGCACCTCAGATGGACGGTCAGTTCTCATACCATTGTGTAACTTCTTTATAATTGTTTTATCTTTTTCTAAAAATGTTTTATAATGTGTGAACACACCTGGGGCTGCATCTAACAACTTAATGTTACCAACTTTTCTTAGTTTTGTTTTTACTGAACTGGAATCTCCCAGCTTTATTGTATGTGGCCAATGTTGCAATGTCTTTGTAAAGAATGGATTGGTCACACCCAATATTACACAAGGAGGGTTGAATTGTTTTCTTGTAAACTCTTTGAATTCACTGTCATGTATGGTAAAGTATGGACGATATTCTGCTGAGTATGGAAGAGGCTGTATTAAATATGTGAGTGCTTGAACTAGTGCTGAACACTCAGTCGGTGAACTTGCAATAACTACAATAGGTTGAGCAGTCAATACAAGTTCCCATAATAAGTGTAAATGGGATATTAAACTTGAAAGGGCATCAAAGACATTAACATCTTGTATAGAAACAAGTATATGAGGAACACCTGTTGAATGGATTTGCTTAGCAATATCTGACCTTGAAACTTTTCCCGTCTGATAATTAGGTATGTATGACTGAAAAACTGCGCCTAATACAGGCAAAAGTACATTTTTCCCTGCTTCTAATGACGGCCATCTGTTGATATCATGAGAGGCAGCTTCTAAACTTCTCTCACCATCTTCAAAATGCCTGGGAGCAAGAAGCTTAATGACTTTGTAAAATAAATTGATATAGGGCAATCTAGTTAGTAGTATAATGCTTTTCTGAAAATATCCTCGAGGTAAAGTGGGATCCTTGACCTGTCGAAAGTACACGAAGCCCCAGTAATGAGTGTTATCGGCACGCAGAGTTGGCACACTCTCTTCATTATAATTCAACTGCTGTTGCGATAGAGGCATACGTGATCGTAAACGCACATGAAACTGCGTGTCTCCCATACAACCAGAATTCGAGTCCGGAAACGCTAAGTAACAAATATTGCATTTCTCTTGATCCGTCAAATTAACTCCAGGCGGGTAAACACATTCCATAGCTTGACCCAACTCTAAATCGAAAGTAACCACACAAATACAGTGCAACCATTCTGAAAATCTACTCCATTTCGTTCGAAACTCCCTTTCTTCAGTTAAAATGTCATTGTCTCCATAATTCTGTCGTCCGCTAGCCATTTTTGTATATTGTTTTCTTAACACATTTCTACAAACTTTAATATTTCACTATATTATACACTACAAACGCTTTGTTTAAACATTGTTTATATCTTAAAACACGCATTTTTTTAAATCACGATAAAAACAACGAAGAGGACGCAACAACAGCCCGTCTCATAACAGCTGTTCCTTCA
Organism: Papilio protenor; assembly: GCA_029286645.1. NCBI lineage: Eukaryota > Metazoa > Arthropoda > Insecta > Lepidoptera > Papilionidae > Papilio > Papilio protenor. The sequence goes on along the minus strand of JAGSMZ010000016.1, from coordinate 3,433,630 downwards.
ATATGGCTGCGCGCGCCAAAAGTGAATTGTCTAAAAACTTTGAATATTGTAAATTGTCTTAACTTTATAACATAAAAAAGCCTTTCATTGCAACTTACCAATTAGCCATGTTATCTTCAATTTCATTTACTACGCTTATATTACTAAATCCTCATTAAAATTGATTTAATTTAAAAATAATTCAGATTTGTATCCCGTTCGCACAACAGTTCGTCACAAAAAGTACGTTCTGTTTTATGCATTACTTTTAAAATTGTGTGTCACTATAATTATTTATTACCGTTTAATATGACAAAAATCTTTATCAGCTTCTAGCTGACTAGTATGCACCTCGATTAATTACGTTGCATATAACATCACTTTTAAATCAGAACATATTTCAAATCTAACATCTGGTTCACACTTAGCCAGTGCAGACTGACTGTAGCACTCATAACTGGTCTGGCATTAAATTACCATAATGTAAAAACTAACTGGCTCCAGTGAGTCCATACAATCAGCAGTAGCTCTACTACTATTGAAGTTTTGGAAACATGACCAATTTATTATTAGTTTGAATTTTGCCTTTTATTGTCATCCGCTTACTCCTTGAATACAAACCTTATCCAAATGCTGACCATCCATGCATTGGGTTCACCAATCACTAAATACTGCAGTCTGTGTTATTTTTTTAATTCAACAAGAATATTAGATGTCAGCGGTTCAATCAAAATCAATAGTTACTATGGGCAAAATGTTTATTTATAAACTCAAATACAGGACTGAATCGCAGACTAGGGTCGAGCCAATATAACTGACCACACCCAACATTAAGTGCGATTATTTTACATTGTTATTTGCTAATTATTCAATAACATTTGTAAATCAAATTAATACATCAAACATGATATAACCGTGATGATAAAATATAAATCTAAACACACTACCGGCTACAAATCAGTCATAAATGTAATACTATTTTCACAACATCTATTTTATAAAAGGAGACATGCTGTTCGAAGTTGTAAATATGTGGTTCCCCATATTAACATACACTTGAATGAAAGGTAAATATAACATTACAGAACCGTGTATTTTAAACAGCTGGAAAAATATTAAAAACAAAATAACGAACGTTTATCATTATGCCATTCAAACACTTGATGTAAATTTTTTTCCTACAAAAAAAGTGTGTTGATCTAAATTATATTTGTTTTTTTAATTGTTATTTCCTGTAGCAAAACAATTATTTTACAATGTTTTATGCTAAGTTCTTCTCTAATGCACGTTTAAGGCACTATCGAAAACCATTCTGTAGTTTTTAATAAGAAATAATTTGTATAAGTGTCCATGTTAAGGGTAATAAATTACATTAGTTAAAATGTTTATTTTATGAGATGTAACATTGACTAAAACAAAATAGGATGGGGAATAAAATTGACACAAAATTATCAATGATTTTGTTCCATACACCCTGTATAAAATAAAGTGATAGTAGTTCAGTCTTTTACGACCAAAACAAAGTAAAATATTTAAAGCTACTAAAAGAAATAGATAATATATTTCAGATAAAGTTTTTATTATTTATTACATAGATATTAATTAAGCTATATACTTCGTCGCAACAAAACACATTTTATTTAAGTAATAAATTAATTGTAAATAAACATGTGTGAATTTTAATCTCTAGGTTGAATTAATGTAAAGATATTTAAGAGTGAAAAAAATTGCACCAAGAAAATAAAGGCACCCACAAACTAACAAACATCAAATTAAGTTTTAAAATACTGCAAAGCCAGCATAAATATTGTAATAAAAATAAATTTCTCTATTCAATCAAGCAATATATTACATACCTACGAATTAACAAATATTCACGTAGCTCTAGGATAAAAAAAAATTAAGTGCAATATAATAACTATGTGTAAAAAATTGATAAAAAAATAAATTGCATATACAAGTAGTACATGTTTTTTAAATTAAAAACTAAAACACGCGCTATTATTGTGCCAATCACACAATATGAAAAAATCTAGATTGTTTATGGTTGTTTTAATTAAAAGTTTGTGTCAAACGCACTGACTGTAATGACTATTATTGTCAATGGAATAATTATAGAAATAAAAGATAAATGTTATTATTTTTACTACACAAAAGTGAGCATAATCTAAGTTTATTTGACAAATCTGTGATCCAGGCGATGTTACAAAAGAAAACGCGTAAACATTTTAATTGTTGAGTTATATCTGGCAACATTTATTGCCATGACGTGTTACTGGCAACATTTGTGTTCGGTTGTCCGAATCCACTAGGAAAACTTTGCCCTAGGTTTAAGCTACCAAATTGTTGAGTTAACGGTTGTTGTTGTTGGATTGGTTGGTTACTGAAGAACTGGTTGTTTTGAGGGAAAGGGGGGTTTGTTTGCATCTGAGGGGGTATTTGAGAATTGAATTGTTGGAATTGGTTGTTAATTGGTTGGAATTGATTGAATTGTTGCATACCATTTTGCATCGGCATACTGTTGTACATTGGGGCTTGGTAAGTTGAAGCGAATGGGAAGGCCTGAGGTTGTCCCGGAGGGACTGAACTAAATTGGTTCACTAAATTGGTGTTAGGTGTTTGACTATATAAAGCCAGTATACTGTCTTTAGTTAGTTTCGACTTTTCTTTCTCTGTCGGAGCGGCTTGTTTGAAGAAATTCTCCTCTTCTACTTTCAAATCTGATTTCGGCTCCGGTTTTGGTACTTCGGTTGGTTTCTCTTGTGGTGCTGAGAAGAAACTTGAGAATATATCGTCATTTGTGGTTGTTTTAGCTTCTGGTTTTGCTGTATCTAAACCAAGCAGATCAGCTGAACCATTGGAACTTTTACTGGTGTCCGTCTGGCTACTGGTTGGTGTACTTCTGCCTAATTTAGGACTTACTGATGATTTTGGCTTAGGTAAGCTTGGTATGACATCTGATTTCTGAAAAAAATATACAATTTAATGGTAACTGTGGGATTAAAAAGTTACAGAATTTGTAGTGTAAACTCACGTTGTATTTCTTGTCGCTGGCAGTTGGCGCGGGCAGTGGTCCCAACGTCGATGTGGTCGACTTTTTTTTTCTCTTTTGCCGCTCAATTTCTTCATCGATCTCTTTATCCCTGCAAATTAATAAAAACACTATTTAGAACACTTATTTAACTTAGGTGCGAATTATAAATAAATTTTTGCTTCATATTTAAAGTATCAAACTTTTTATCCTTAATAGGAATGTATCAGGGTTAAACACCTATAGGAGCGGCCAACATTAATAAGAAATGTGCTAATTAAGGCCTACATTACCTCCTACTGCTAAGCGAGGTCAGTTTTATTCGTAAACATTATGGCATTGAATGTGTTAAATGACCAAAAAGAAACAATATATTAAAAAAAAATAGTTTCTGCTTGGGTAAAAATTGTACTTACCAGTTAACTTTAGGCAATGTGGGGGGCACCCATTCCTTAGCGATGTACTTCTTTTGTTCGTATTTGGCTCGTATGAAACCTTCGAGCGAGGAATCGCTCTGCGGCCGACGGAACGAGTCAGGGAGATTCGCCTCATACACCGCACGGGCGCGGGAATTACCCATCTGCTGTAAAGATACCTGAAAACGAACGATTTTTTTTTAATATTCTAACAATAACCATACTATATATTGTACTAATTTTACGCAGACGTCGCGAGTGTTGGTATAAATAGACTTTTACCACTTGCTCTGGCGTCCAAGAGTCCAGATTGACGCTCTTCACTTTGGAGATGTGAACACCAAGGTTGCGATGGATACCGGCGCAGCGGATGCACAGGAAAATGCCGAGATTCCATGACGCCCATCTCGGACCTGAAGTACAAAATAAACACATTGAATGCCACCAACTTGAATGTTCATCTCAGTACGTTTTAATTATAATTGCAATGAATGTATTAATTGAATTATTTAAAAAAAACACATTTTATTTGCGTGCGTTTTAATCCACAGATAGAAGCAGTAGTTGCCTATTTAATATTAATCTATAGCTCTTGCTCGCGACTTTGTCAGCGGGAAATTAAAAAAATATAGCCTACTAGCTTTCGCCCGCGACTCCGTTCGCTTGGAATTAAAAAAAAACTGAGTAGCCTATGTGTTCTTCCAGACCATACTCTACATCTATGCCAAATTTAATCGAGATCCGATCAGACATTTAGGCTACAAACTCAAACAAACATATATCCATCCATCTAAACGTTCGCTTTTATAATATTAGTAAGAGAGTAAGGTGTTACTCACAGATAAATCGGCCTAGTAGTTTTTATGTGAATCAAATACATACTAAAATACAAATATTTCCTCTTTATAATATTAGTGTAGATTAGTTAACTATAGGTCACCTCGGGAATATTTCCGAAATTGGCGGGTTTACGCGGGTTTTGCCGGGAAAAGTGACTAACAATTTTCTCGGAAAAATACACTCCCTATTTATCGCGCAGGGAAAAACGCTAATTTCCATATTCAAATCGGATTATAATCGAATAAACAATTACGACATGACAAATTATTTTATTTTAGTTACTAACGTTAATGGTAATTACATTGTCTATTAACCTTGAAACATCCTTGTACTACATCGTACCCAAAAATGAAAATTAACAGTTTCCTGTTATAATAAAGTTTATACTAACAATAATACTCGGCTTCGCTAGGGCGGAAAGAAAGGTCAATAGATAAGGAAAACAAATAATTAAAAGATGGGAGAACAATGTTTTTATAGGCGAAAATATCTTAATCTAATCTAAGTGACATATTTTTATCATCTGATTCTAAAATCTAGTTTTGTTAAATAGGATTTCAAAAATATATTTTCTTAAGAAATAAAGAGAAAATTGCTTAAATTGTGGTGTCGCCCCGGGAAAACAGAAACGCACATCTTAATTCAATAATTTAGTATTTATAAAGCATTAAATAAGATAGGGCCCTTTATATAATTTTATCTTTAAACAAATACATTATCTTATATTATAATGTTATTCAGATAAAGAAAGAGTTTTAGTTGATAAACACTACTTTGCAATAAGCATTTCTGTTAAATGAACATTCAACATTTAAAAGACAAGATTAAAGTATATAAGATTTTTATTATTACTATAAACAGAAAAGCCTTGTTTAAGAAGAATGATATTAATAATTATTACTTGAATATTTTTTAGTCTAGAAGGTTTGTTACATAGAACATACATTTTATCATTGCAAAAGATAACAAGATTTTACAACTGTACTTAATGATTAAATATACATAAAGAAAAATAGTGAACATATCTATACTAATATTATAAAGAGGAAAGATTTGTATTTTTTTTTATAAGTGAAAGGGGCAAACGAGCGGCGGGAACACAGAGGTGGTCAACGAAGCCCAAGGACATCCGCAACACCAGAGGAACTACAGAAGCGTTGCTGGCCTTTGAGGAAATTGTAGGCTCATTTTTGTATGTTTTGAAATAACTCAAAAACTACTGGGTCAATTTCAAAAAATCTTTCACCATTAAAAAGCTATGTTATCACTAAGTAACACAGGCTATATTTTTTTACTTTTTTTAGCTCTACAAGGAGGGACAGAAACATCTATTTCTATAAATGACATACACATAAGAGTAAGTGAAAAGTATACATTGGCTGATGATGCCATAATAAGCACCAAACTTTTAATATATCTATCCTTCACTAGCTGTTCGCGTGCGGATTCATCCGCGTGAAATTATAAAAACTTTATTTTGTTTACATTTGTCAAATTATCATTAGCAAATGTCAAAATGACATGACATGATAAGACAAACCTTAGCAATCTTTCTTTCTAGATGTTGGCAGCAACTTATGGTCTCTTTCCCACATTAGGGTTTTTATCCAAAATATTTACTCCCTAAGTTTAAAGGCGTGAAATATATAGTCTAAAGCATGACGTAAGTGTAGGGCTTTTTATTAAATAAAGAATTATTCAAAAATATGCTATAATTGCTGACATCTTAGGCAACAAAGAAGTGTGTGTTTACGCTTTATTATAATATACTATATATAGTATAGATAGTATAGAAGTATAGATTATAGTAATAAAAAATAGCATCAAAAACAATAGTATCACCAAACTGTTTCATTATTATTAAATACTTTATTATTTTACTTAAACATTGAATAAAAATGTGTTTATAAAATGTATCGCATCACTAAGCATGAAATTCCACTAAAATACCACTAGAAATAAAATAGTGTTGTTTCTGTTTCATCATAAAGAAAGAGAGAGACAACAACATGTTTAAAACATATGTTTTGACAGTTGAAATACAGTAACATGTTAACAATGCAGATCCTTTGCACTTTGAATACATTCTAAACATCAACAATAGGCCAACAAAACAAACACTTTATTATAATGATGAGTAAGCTAAACGGTATTCAATAACTAAAAATACTTGTGTTCTGATTTTTAATACTATTCTAAGGGCCTGTATCACCACTGGCTGATAGAGGCTCAGATAGTTTAAAAATGACATCACTGTCAGATAAGGGAACATAATCCGATATTTCCATCACATTTTACATGTTGGTTTGTTATCAGACAATTTATTTTTTAATATCTTGACCTAGTCCTAGACTAGTCATTTGAGCGCTGCAGTTGCTTTGCTATGCCCCTCTATATCTAAAATTGTGTTTTGCACAGTACCTCACAATCTTAAGAACCTACAAGATAGGATGATGCATGGAGGAACTGCCCCCCTTCCCTAGAGTATCAACAAATGAAAAAATAGATATGAATACTATTATAAATAAGACCATCTTAATTGTAACCCTAGAAATAGCCTAGATCTGATCAAAGCTAGCATCAGCTAGCACAACCTATGGCTACCAACAATAGTATCATTTTGTCTCTGTTTTCAATATTTTTGACAAAACTGAGATTGCAATATATTCTTGTACTGTATAAGTCAAGACTGTACTATGGAAGACCACTGTAAAGCAGTGATTTTAAAGTATTGTAATACTAAGAGAAACTATGTTACCTTGACCTAGCAAATAAAAAATGCAATTAACCAGTAAATAAGAACCACTTGTAATTAAGAACCAATCATTTTTAATTATAAAAGGACTATAGAACTTTATAATGTTAAATCACTTGTCGTTGATTTAAATAATTTAACAAACCAGTTACATTTGTGTCTAAATAGTATGGATAGATATCTTTTCGGTTTCAAATTGTCGTTGTTAAGTTCTATCGTCCGTGAATGCTTACCTTAAGCATAAATTAGGTTCTACACGATAATAAGATTCATATTTTCAACATGAATGACTCAATATTACAGTTTTACGAATCGGTTGAGAGTTCAACAAACTGTATTTTCATCGTATCTTGAGTCATACATTGGAGATGTTAAAAGAACTCCAATTCAAAGATCATTTGATTATTAGTTTAGTAGTACATTTAAAATAACAAAATAAAAAAGGAAATTCAACTTACCCTTGGCGTCACAATCAACACAGTATTTGTTATCTTCGTCCTTTAGCATTTGCATTAATATATTCTGACATCGATCTTGAATCTGTTTAGCACGATCTTTTTCACTTTTAGAAGACATTTTAGTTATTTATTTATTTATATTAAGAAAATATGGGTGGATATAGTATGCCAACTTATTTGAGAATTGAAGACAAGAAGCAAAATCTACACCACATATTTCTACCCATAAAGCGAAAAGTGACAGCAATATTAATTTTTAGTGCTGTGCTGTGATTTTAGTATTTTATTATTATTATGTATCTATGGTAAGTCGATTAATGTAAGGTGGAAGACCGAAGAAAGTATGAATGGATTGTTTAAAGGGGATATGCTTAAGAAGGGCGTGGATTCAGATATGACGGCTGATAGAAATGTATGGAAGAGCACCACATACTGTGCCGATCCTCCGCAGGGACAAGGGCGAGCTGATGATGATGGCGTTAAGTCGATTTATTACGATAAAAGTAAAACTACACTACCACAAACATGATAAAAAGTAAATGAAAAGCAAAAAGTAATATTTAAAATTAATACAGACCAAGAATACTACGTACTAATAAGTGGTAGTACAGCAACTTACATTTCAAAATTGGTTTATACTACTGGTATAAAATTCTTCAATCACTAGAAGTCAATGATTGTTATGACATTGGGCTGTCAAGGCGTCATCTTTGAGTTGCGTTTTGTCAAACGTCAAACAAGTGCAAATTGCAAGTGCAATTTTACGATTTCTTTGTTTTGCAACATTTTCTTGCCAATTCATTTACTGTGCAGTAATAATTACAAAGTTATAAAATATAGTTCGTTTATAACGAAGTATGTGTATTTAACTTAAAATCGTAGGGTTCGCAGTGCTTTTTGTTTTGTTGGACCATGGGGAATCAGCTGGTGGGTGTAGCTCCTTCTCAGATATTCCCTGTAGAACATTATCTTAGCGATCATGCTGATCTATCGTTTGACCAGAGGTAAGTCTAGGATTTTATTTCTCTAACTTCATACGATAAAGTTTTTTTTTTGCAACTGTATGAATTGTAGATAATTTATATTTATTTTCTACTAGCTGTTGCTCGCGAGATCGTCCGCGTGGTATTAAAAAAAAATTAAAACAGCCTATGTTACTCAGTGATAACATAGCTTTTTAATGGTGCAAGAATTTTTAAAATCGGCCCAGTAGTTTTTGAGTTATTTCAATACATACAAAAAATCAAATCTTTAATTTTTAATATTAGTATAAAAATAGATGTAAGATTTAATGATTTGTTACAATTTTTTTTTTACAGTCTTGGCTCAACAAGGTTCCTTAAAGTAGCTAGAGCTAGATCACGAGAGGGTTTGATAGTAGTGAAAGTATTTGCAGTCCATGACCCATCATTGCCACTCGCTGAACATAAAGAGAGAATATTGAAGATAAAAGAACAGCTGGTTTCTGCCTTCAACTGTTTACCATTCCAGAGAGTTATTGTAAGTTTATACTAAGACTAGCTGTTGCCCAAGACTTTGTCTATGCAATATTAACATAAAAAAGTAGCCTATAATATGCCAGTCTATGTCAGCTACCCTTCAGTGAAAGTCCGATAGAAAATCGGCCTAGCCGTTTTAGAGAATTCCCGGAACAAATGTGGCTTGTGGACAGACAGGCAGACAAAAAATTTTTAAATGCGATATTCGTTATCAGCAACGTGAATACGTCATCTTTCCGAATTCTATACAATATTACAAACAGACATACCAATTTAATTATATGTATAGATGTATAGATAATATAACAACAAAATTAAGACCTATCACCCAAAGGGGTAGGTAGAGACCACAGACTTCCATTTGCCTAATTGTTAGACAAATTAAGAAATCATTACTTAATGTTGAACTTATCATGATTATTTCAAATACTTATAATTATTATTTCTTGTTCCAGTTAACAGATAAAGCAGGTCTTTTAATGCGAGAGTACTGTAAATGTAGTGTCTATGACAGGATGTCAACAAGACCATTCCTCACTGTGTTAGAGAAGAAATGGATAACATTCCAAGTACTGTATGCATTGCATCGAATGCACAAACTTGGCATCTGTCATGGTGATATTAAGGTTGGTATAATTACTTTTCGCCCCAAAGTTATATAAATAACACTTTGAATCCATTTAACGTAATTTTTAAACAATCTGACAGCAATTGTTATACCTATGGCTAACAAATTGCAGGCATTATGCAATTGAAAAAATGTGCTAAGGCTTAAGGACCAAACAAGAATTTTCTCTACACTATCATATTTACAAATGATTAGTTTTCGACCGCGATTCCGTCCGCGCGGAATTAAAAAAAAAACAAAAGCTAGTAGCCTGTGTGTTCTTCCAGACTATCCTCTACATCTATGCCAAATTTCATCGAGATCCCTTCAGCCATTTAGGCTACAAACTAACAAACATACATCCATCTAAACTTTTGCATTTATAATATTAGTAAGATGTAAAATGATAGAATGATAATCAAATATAAATGCCTCATGCTTATCATTTTAAATATTGTTTGTTGACTATTTATTGAGTTCTGTCTTAGTCAATTTTATGTTGAGTGACTGAACCCAGAATGAATAATACTGTATATTTGTCTTTTTCAGTTAGAGAATATAATGGTGACGTCATGGTTGTGGGTACTGTTGACGGATATAGCATCGTTTAAACCGACTTTCTTACCGGACGACAACCCGGCTGACTTCAGTTACTTCTTCGATACTTCACGTCGCAGACTGTGTTATGTTGCACCGGAGAGATTCGTCAGAGCGCCCGATCCTAGTTATCGACCATCTGTTAGTATTAATTTTATCTTACTAATATTATAAATGTGAAAGTTTGGATGTTAAAGTTTGTAACCTAAACTGCTGAACAGATCTCGATGAAATTTGCCATAGTTGTAGAGAATAGTCTGGAAGAACTCATAAGCTACTAATTTTGTTTTTTATTGACTTCACGCCGACGGAATCGGGGGCGAAAGCTAGTTAAAGTAATAATTAAAAAAAAAAATGTTGCTCGAATATCTCTACAAAATCATGGAACAAAAGCTTTTGTCATTAAAAAAATTTACTTCATGAAGTATTCAAGTAACATTTTAAAAAAAATGGTTATATATTGAATAAGTATAGTTATACTCTAATATTTAAATTGAATAGAAAAATGTAATATTACAGGGTGATGATAGATCTGGTGGTCTGCTACTTAGCGAGTCGCCTTGTAAAGTAGGTGAATTAGTACCAAGTATGGATATATTCTCCGCTGGGTAAGTTAACTATAATTACTTATGGGCTAAGTAAGTTAACTATAATAACTTAAAACAATACCTCAGATAAATCACTACTAAGTATTTATATAGCTTTTGCTATTAAAAAGTAGCCAAAAGATATTTTTTAAATCAAGCAGTATATGTAGTGGGTCAGTGGGGACGTATATTGAGCTGGTGATGATGATGAAGATGATGATGTAGTTGTTGCTTGCATCTACTTTTACTAATTAAATAAGGCAGATTCTTAGTTAACATTGAATATCCCCAGAAGTTCTGATTACTGAAAAGAGTCCTGGTTATTCTTTTTTTTAACGTAAATAAACCAGCGCTTGACCTCGACTCCACCTAAGTTAAGTGAAGACGCTGTCGAAGGATAGAGCGCGCTAGCTAATAAGTGCCGATTAACCCTACTCACTTAAGTACTAACTCTTAGTGGAAACAGGGTCTTTATTTTAGGTTTTAATGTTATTACTGATGTTTTTCAGCTGCGCTCTTTTAGAACTATGGAATGAAGGTACACCAGCTTTGGATCTGCCAGGGTTACTGGCATATCGTAACGGTGAGGAAAGACCATCTACTATGACATTACCGGAAGGCTCTGAACCAGGGTTGAGAGAATTGTTACATTCTATGACTGAAAGAAACCCTAAAGATAGGAAAAGTGCTGAAATATATCTGGATGAAGCTAGGGGCAAGTATGTTTTAATTTTGTGTGAATTTATTTACTCTTTACTTTTTAATTATATTATTAATAGTACTATATTCAACATTTCATACTAAAATCCAATTTAAATTATATGATTAGCATTAAAATTGTATGAAAATAAATGTTTTAATCTTCAGTCTAATTTACAAATACTTCCCTATGCTAAAAACATCCTTTTTTAATAGAAGCTTTTTTACTAACAGCTAATGTAATTTTTTTGTATCATAAAACCTCTACTATCAAGCTTATCTCTACTTAATACTATAAAGAGGAAAGATTTGTATATTTGTATGTATTGAAATAACTCAAAAACTACTGGGCCGACTTAAAAATTTTGTCACCGTTAGAAAAGTTGTTTATCTGTGAGTAACACAGGCTATATTTTGTTTATTATTATTTTAATTAAACGCGGATGAAGTCGCGAGCAACAGCTAGTATAAATTAGTTTTAATATAAAATTTCAGATTATTCCCAGAATATTTCTATTCATTCTTACAATCTTATATGTTGATATTCTCCGCACAACCAATATTACCCGCCGACGAGAAAATACTTCGAATACATCAAGATATTAAAAATATCATAAAAATATTCACACAACCCTCAGATGCGAAGAATTATCAAGACTTAGTCGAAGAGACCACAGAGAATAGTAACACAGATAATATAGAGACATTAATGAAAGAAGGTTTTAAGGTTATGAATATAAATGTGACAGATTTTGAAGAAGAAAATGATAATAAAGCTCCGGAGAAAAATGAAATGGGTCCGGACAGTGAAGGGTTGATTTTGATCACTTCGTTGGTGACGTCATGCATACGAGGTCTACATCATTGTACATCTAAATTATATTGTTTAGAAATACTGCAGCTGTTATGCGAGAATTCTAGTTCAGAGACAATATTGGACAGGATATTGCCCTATATTGTGAGTATATTTTCTTATTTGCATTACCTACGTCATTTACCGTCACTTTCTGAATGTATAATACCGGTCATCATTATGATTTCTATGACCATCGGTGGCTTAGTCCTGGCACACTTGACTTGTGTTCTACAGGTCTTGGGTTCGAATCCCGCCATGTAGCAACGTGATTTTCGATTTTTAGAATTTTCATATGTACATAATTTACCCGATGTTCTTACGGTGAAGGAAAATATTGTGATAAAACCTGCAGATATCGGCTCGCTGCAGTCGCTTTTGTTTTTTTTTTTAATTCTACACGGACGGAGTCGCGGGCGAAAGCTAGTTATGTATGATCTAGCTAAATACGTATTTACCTTGTAGATCCACTTGTCCCACGATGGCACGGCGCGCGTGCGTTCCGCGGCCGTGTGGGCGGCGGCGCGCTGCGTGTCGCGCGTGTCCGCGCCGCCGCGCGCCGCCTGCAACGTCTTCCCCGAGTACGTGCTGCCGGAGCTGGCGCCGCGCGCTGCCGACCCCGCACTGCCGGTCCGCATCGCGTACGCTAATAATATCGGTCAGTACTTTAATAATGTTAATCTATACTAATATAATAAAGCGTAAACACACACTTCTTTGTTTCCTAAGATCTCAGCAATTACAGCATATTTTTGAATAATTCTTGTTTTAATAAAAAGCCCTACACTTACGTCATGCTTTAGGCTATATATTTTCACGCCATTAAACTTAGGGGGTAAATATTTTGGATAAAAACCCTAATGTGGGAAAGAGACCATAAGTTGCTGCCAACATCAAGGGATCAAAGTTGCCATGATTTGACATCATGTCATGTCATTTTGACATTTGCAATTGATAATTTGACAAATGTAAACAATAATATGATTTTTTTATAATTTTAATTAAACGCGGATGAAGTCGCATGGGAACAGCTAGTTTTTTTTAATAAACGAGCTGTTCCAGTATGGTACAGTATATGTATGAAATTATATTCTTTTTTATTTAATTGTTTACATTTTGTGCAATACTCAATTGCAATTAAATTCAAATGCACAATACAACGAAGGCCTTTCCCGCATTACGGTTTTTCCAATTTATTTACTTCCTAAGTTTAATAGCGTGAAAATGTCGTGTCGTAATCGTTGGACATTTTATTAAAAAAATATTAATTAAAAAATATGCTGTGATTGCTGACATACTACATAACATAGAAGTGTGTTTACGTTTTTTTAGTATAGATTAGTATACTATACCATGATCGTTGCTAGCCGAAAATCTAAGAGGGAATGAAACCCGATGATTAAAGAGGCTAGTCGTAAAAATACTTTTTTTTTAGTATAGATTAGTATACTATACCATGATCGTTGCTAGCCGAAAATCTAAGAGGGAATGAAACCCGATGATTAAAGAGGCTAGTAGTAAAGATACTTTTTTTTTTTTTTTTTTTTTTTTTTTTTTTTTTTTTTTTTTTTTTTTTTTTTTTTTTTTTTTTTTTTTTTTTTTTTTAATAAACGAGCTGTTCCAGTATGGTACAGTATATGTATGAAATTATATTCTTTTTTATTTAATTGTTTACATTTTGTGAAATTCTCAATTGCAATTAAAATTCAAATGCACAATACAACGAAGGCCTTTCCCGCATTACGGTTTTTTCCAATTTATTTACTTCCTAAGTTTAATAGCGTGAAAATGTCGTGTCGTAATCGTTGGACTTTTTATTAAAAAAAATAAAATAAAAAAATAAGTCTAAAAAATACATACATATACTTATTTTTTTTCAATATATAATAAGCTAGTACGACAACCATCCATATAAACGCGTGTATAATATTGGTAAGATAATAATATCAGTAAGATTTACTGCGATATCTAAAATTCCTAACCTAAAAAGTGACATTTCTTTTTCCAAGGTTCGATCAACGGTATCTTATTTGCTGACAGACTCACAGGCTGTCGTAAAAACGGGCATTAGTTGAGAATGGTATCACGAAGCTGTGCGTGTTCTTTGGTAAACAGAAAGGTAAGTTTTTTTACAAATTTAACATGTGATTAGTTGATTTTAACGCGTCATTTGATTCACAGTCTTTTTTTTTATTTTTAAATTAATAATAGAGATTGAGTTAATTTTGTATGCAATAATAATAATATTTCGACAGCGAAGTTGGCGGAGACCGCGGTGAGATTTCTGGACCAGACGCAAAACATGGCGGACAAGGAGACGGCAAATATCAACTACGAAACAGAATTATCAGCTCTACATGAAATGGTAATAAAAACGTTTATTTATCTAATTAGCTGTCAAAAGCGTCTGCGTCCGCGTAAAAAAAGTAAGACTACTCTATGTGGTTGACTATCCTCTACATCTATGCCAAATTACATCGCGATCCGTTCAGCAGTTCAGGCTTCAAAATTAAAAAAAATAAAATAAAAAAATAAGTCTAAAAAATACATACATATACTTATTTTTTTTCAATATATAATAAGCTAGTACGACAACCATCCATATAAACGCATGTATAATATTGGTAAGATAATATCAGTAAGATTTACTGCGATATCTAAAATTCCTAACCTAAAAAGTGACATTTCTTTTTCCAAGGTTCGATCAACGGTATCTTATTTGCTGACAGACTCACAGGCTGTCGTAAAACGGGCATTAGTTGAGAATGGTATCACGAAGCTGTGCGTGTTCTTTGGTAAACAGAAAGGTGAGTTTTTTTACAAATTTAACGAGGGATAGGTGATTTTAACGCGTCATTTGATTCACATCCTTTTGTTTTTTTTTTTAATTCTACGCGGACGGAGTCGCGGGCGAAAGCTAGTTATGTATGATCTAGGTACGTATTTACCTTGTAGATCCACTTGTCCCACGATGGCACGGCGCGCGTGCGTTCCGCGGCCGTGTGGGCGGCGGCGCGCTGCGTGTCGCGCGTGTCCGCGCCGCCGCGCGCCGCCTGCAACGTCTTCCCCGAGTACGTGCTGCCGGAGCTGGCGCCGCGCGCTGCCGACCCCGCACTGCCGGTCCGCATCGCGTACGCTAATAATATCGGTCAGTACTTTAATAATGTTAATCTATACTAATATAATAAAGCGTAAACACACACTTCTTTGTTTCCTAAGATCTCAGCAATTACAGCATATTTTTGAATAATTCTTATTTTAATAAAAAGCCCTACACTTACGTCATGCTTTAGGCTATATATTTTCTCGCCATTAAACTTAGGGGATAAATATTTTGGATAAAAACCCTTATGTGGGAAAGAGACCATAAGTTGCTGCCAACATCAAGGAATCAAGGTTGCCATGGTTTGACATCATGTCATGTCATTTTGACATTTGCAATTGATAATTTGACAAATGTAAACAATAATATGATTTTTTTATAATTTTATGCGGATGAAGTCGCATGGGAACAGCTAGTTTTATTAATAAACGAGCTGTTCCAGTACGGCTCCATATGTATGAAATTATATTCTTTTTTATTTAATTGTTTACATTTTGTGAAATACTCAATTGCAATTAAATTCAAATGCACAATACAACGAAGGCCTTTCCCGCATTACGGTTTTTCCAATTTATTTACTTCCTAAGTTTAATAGCGTGAAAATGTCGTGTCGTAATCGTTGGACATTTTATTAAAAAAATATTAATTAAAAAATATGCTGTGATTGCTGACATACTACATAACATAGAAGTGTGTTTACGTTTTTTTAGTATAGATTAGTATACCATGGATTGTCGGTCAAAAATCTAAGGGTGAAGGAAACCCGATAATAAAGGGGCTAGTAGTAAAAATACTTTTTTTTTTATTCCAAATGTTTAATTGTAAATTGAAATTTATTCTGCCGTCCACCGACTTCCATGCACTATACTGTCCACTGAACTAGAGTCTATTTTCTAAATAAATACGTTTATATCTTCATTTATTTGTTTTTAAATTAATAATAGAGATTGAGTTAATTTTGTATGCAATAATAATAACATTTCGACAGCGAAGTTGGCTGAGACCGCGGTGAGATTTCTGGATCAGACGCAAAACATGGCGGACAAGGAGACGGCAAATATCAACTACGAAACAGAATTATCAGCTCTACATGAAATGGTAATAAAAACGTTTATTTATCTAATTAGCTGTCAAAAGCGTCTGCGTCCGCGTAAAAAAAGTAAGACTACTCTATGTGGTTGACTATCCTCTACATCTATGCCAAATTACATCGCGATCCGTTCAGCAGTTCAGGCTTCAAAATTAAAAAAAAATAAAATAAAAAAATAAGTCTAAAATATACATACATATACTTATTTACTTTTTTTTTCAATATATAATAAGCTAGTACGACAACCATCCATATAAACGCATGTATAATATTGGTAAGATAATATCAGTAAGATTTACTGCGATATCTAAAATTCCTAACCTAAAAAGTGACATTTCTTTTTCCAAGGTTCGATCAACGGTATCTTATTTGCTGACAGACTCACAGGCTGTCGTAAAACGGGCATTAGTTGAGAATGGTATCACGAAGCTGTGCGTGTTCTTTGGTAAACAGAAAGGTAAGTTTTTTTACAAATTTAACATGTGATTAGTTGATTTTAAAATGTAACGCGACATTTGATTCACAATCTTTTTTTTTATTTTTAACAGCCTAAATTTAAATTTGTAACAGTTCCTTTAATCATCAATTAAAAACAAGTGTGTTTTTCTGTTTTACGTGCCAACACAAATCATGAGTTCTGTATATTGGTTTACAAATTGTATTACTAGCTTTCGCCCAAGATTCTAAAAAATAAACAAAAGGAAGCCTATGTGTTTTTTTAGACTTTGCTCTACGTTTATGCCTTTGATCTAATTTCGCATATTTTATATAAAGTGGGATCTGAAGATCTAAATATCTTACTAATATTATAAATGCGAAAGTTTAGATGGATGGATATTTGTTCGAGTTTGTAGCCTAAACTGCTGAACGGATTTCAATGAAAGGCATATATAGAGCATAGTTTAAAAGAGCACATAGGCTACTTTTTTTTAGAGTCTTGGGTGAAAGCTAGTATTGATATAAAGTATATTGTTAGCAAACGACGTGATCCTGTCGCACATGGTGACGTTCCTGAACGACAAGGAGGAGGCGGCGCTGCGCGGCTGCTTCTTCGAGCGCGTGGTGGGCGTGGCCGCGTACGTGGGCCACCACGCCGCGCCCATCCTGCTGCCGCTGCTGCAGCAGGTAACCAATTACTACTAAAGCCTCATTTAATATCAGATGATGAACAATAACACACTTTGGATACGTACTATCCGGCTCGAAGGACCACTGACCAAATACTACCATTGTGATTTTTTTTTAAAATGCATCTGTAGCAAGAAAATAATATGTCAAAAAATGTGTTTGTCAAAAGAAAAATGATAAGAGTCTGTGGTTCAATGAACTGGCCACTCAACCCAGGGCTGCACCAAAACCAGTTTATCCTGGTCCAGCGCGAAATCCAATATTATAGAAGCGGTTTATTCAAACATATAATATTGTATGGAAGTTTTCACATCAAACTAGTGGCGAAGTTCGGATTTACTCGCAATGTCATGTAAACTTAACCAGTTAGAACTGGTCGATTTCGCAAACATCCGGTAGCCAGTGAGAACATGCGCATCTTCTATATGAAAAAGCATTAATCTAACTTGAATTCAACTTAGTTTTTGGTATTGAAATGTCACTATTTTTGTATATTTCCAGGGCTTAACAGATAGCTCGGAATGGATAATAGCGAAAGCTCTACGTGCGACAAGCAGCCTGGCGGAGTTGGGTTTGCTGCCCAAACAGGCGCTGTGCGACCTGCTAGCTGAGAGTGCCGTCTACCTCGCACATCCTAACCTCTGGGTAAGTGGGACAAGGATAGCTTGATGTAAACTAGTTTCAACAACTACGCTTATGCCAACTTCTGAGTAAGTAGCACAAGGATAACAACATATAGACCTGTTCTGTCTACCTCGCACATACCATTTCTGAGTAAGAGCGACAATCATAGCTAGATTGATACATGACTGTTCCGTCTCCCTCGCACACCTTAACTTCCGCGTAAGTGGGACAAGGATAGCATCACATAGACCAGTTCCGTCTACAACGCTTATACCAACTTCAGACTAAGTAGGACAAGGATAACATCATATAGACCTGTTCTGTCTACCTCGCACATACCATTTCTGAGTAAGAGCGACAATCATAGCTAGATTGATACATGACTGTTCCGTCTCCCTCGCACACCTTAACTTCCGCGTAAGTGTGACAAGGATAGCATGCTTTTGCTAAATCTGTTTAATTGAATGTTTTTTGTTTTTTTCAGATTCGTCATGAAGTCTGCGGCCTGGTG
Source organism: Papilio protenor (assembly GCA_029286645.1). Classification (NCBI taxonomy): domain Eukaryota; kingdom Metazoa; phylum Arthropoda; class Insecta; order Lepidoptera; family Papilionidae; genus Papilio; species Papilio protenor. The sequence goes on along the minus strand of JAGSMZ010000016.1, from coordinate 3,414,853 downwards.
TCGTGTGTTGCCAGTCTATTGAACCCAATTGACGTCAACTGTAAAATACTGCCGCTAGTGTGGCCACATCTTAAACATAAATTAATCCAGGTAATTATTCTTATTTTATTCTTATTAAGGAACTGTATTTTGGAATTGTTGCATTTCATTAATTTATTTTTACGGTTTTGATCCCTTTTTCGTTAAAAAAAACACCGATATATTTTTTGTAGATATGTTTTAATAATTAAAACACAGTTAGTTTTTATTTTACGATATTTTTTATTCTTTAAGAATTATCTATCTTTAAGCAAATATCAGGAATTATTGATTTTTCAGATTTATTTCCCTTACATATTAAAGAATGTTTTACTTCTCCTATATAAAAAGGTGGAGAGAGCAGAGCTGCTGCTGGAGAGCCTCGCGGAGCCCATTCCTCGGAAGGTGCTGGATGCTGTGCTGCGGCACGGGGATGTGGACCGCCTCGTGCAAACCCTCAGGGAGAGGAGGAACACCAGGCTGAGGGTGAGTTAAACAGGGTGTTTTTATTGCTAGAAAAAATATCGTTATTTCATTTTTAATTAACAGGAAATATGTTCGAAAACTTATTGCTCACGCCAAATTTTAAAACCTTATAAACTGGAAACTACGCTTTACACACCGAGCAGCAAAGCCCCATAGTCCTATTTTTGGGCTGTTTTTTGTAACATACTAGCTGTCGCCCTCGACTCCGTCCGCTCAGGTATAAAACAACATTGAATTCGTAGTATACATATTATATTTTTCCAGACTATATTTTATACCTGTACTAAATATTATCGAAATTCATTGAATCATTCTGGAAATGAGTATGTACAAACATCCGTCCAATTAAACTTTCACATTTATAACATCAGTAAGATGAATAAATATTTTAGATGTAATATAATTATACTAGCTTTCGTCCGCGACTCCGTCCGCGCGGAATTAAAAAAAACAAAAGTGAGTAGCCTATGTGTTCTTCCAGACTATCCTTTACATCTAGACCAAATTTCATCGAAATCCGTTAAGCCGTTTAGGCTACAAACTCTAACAAACATCCATCCATCTAAACTTTCGCATTTATAATATTAGTATGATTTATATATGTTAAATTTGACATATTATATTATGCTTGTCAGGTAAAGCAGGGTACAATGCCTCAGTACTGTGAGATGGGACAGCAACTAAAGAATCTATTTAGAAGACTGGCTTCTGATGGTAAGTCATTGTACTTTTATAATTTCTTTTTAAACTTAAAAGTGAAATTGTACCCGTTTCATCATTTTTATTAATAAACTAGCTGTTCTCGTGCGGCTTCATCCGCATGAAATTATGAAAATTTTATTTTATTGTTTACATTTGTCAATTTATCAATATATATTTAGAAGGAAAAATGCTGTTACTCCAATTGATAAAGATTTATTTGTAAAAAAAAAACAAGTCATTCTTGACAAAAACATTGACAGAATATTTTTGATTAAAAAAAACAGAAATTCCAAAGGGTATTTCAACACTAAAGCGTGATGTAAGTGTAGGGCTTTTTATTAAAAAAAGAATTATTCAAAAATACGCTGTAATTGCTGACATCTTAGGCAACAAAGAAGTGTGTGTTTACGCTTTATTATAATAGTATAGATTGTTCGTATGTTCAATAGGATTAGGTATCATAATAGTAATGCTTCCATTTTTATTTCAGGTATGACGGAGCATGTAGAAAACCAATTGTTAGCAATGAGTGCACATCTCATCAAAATACAGAGCTGTACAACGCAGGTATTAAAATTAAATCAATTGATTGATTCTATGAGTTAAACCAAAAACGTTAAATAAAGCTTACAGTACCTATCTAGACAGTCATATCAGTTCAATTTCTTCAAAGGCCGGCAACGCATCAGTAGTTCCTCTGGTGTTGCGGATGTCCATGGGCTTCGTACTGTGATTTAGATTTTCCAATTTCATATGTACATTTTTTATCCGACGTTCTTATAGTGAAGGAATAACTTAGAGTAGGCTTTGAGACCCTCGATAAGCTGTCGACAAAAACATTTCGTTTCATTTTCGCTTCGCTTCGCTTTTTTTTTTTAATATTACAAAGTGGCAAACGAGCAAGCGGCCACCTAAATCCGCCAATATGGCGAAGCGACCGCTGCCCATAGACATCTGCAATTGCAGATGCGTTGCCTCCCCTAAATCGACGGAGGAGAAGACGTACATAAAGAGGATATTTCCCCTTCCTATGCGTCTCCTCCACCGTCAAATCCACTTTCCCATCAAATCCTTTCCTTATAAGAAGAGGGTGGAACGGAAAAGGGACTAAAATCGGGCCTCCGGCACCACACTCATCAGACGAAACGCGGAATTGCTTCCACTTCACGGCTGTCTTCTGTGTGGTCGTGGTATTACACCGGGCGAGCCGGCCCATTCGTGCGAAGATGTTAAAGCGGGCTCTACCACTGTAAAGCTTTCGCATTCCGCGTTCATTTCGCGTTCGGTTTCGCGTATAGTATATAGGAGTGGTGTGCAGCACATATCGGAGGCGCCGGGGCGGCTGGCGCTGGCGGCGGGCGGCGCGCTGTCCCGCTCCGTGCAGCTGCTCGCACCCGCCGACTGCGGCGCCGACAAGATGTACGGCACGCAACACAGGTCTAACATTCATATTACCTTACACATATACTCTTAAAAGCATCTTATGACAGTTACTAGTAAGCAATAAGTTCCCATTCTTTCAAAATTCTCCCATGTTGAAATAAAACCAAACATAACTATAATTTTTCTCCAAATTTCGGAATAATGAAATGGCGCAGCCCTCATTGGTCAAAATATGACATTGTTAGTTCACGAAATTTCCAACTGACATATGATCCTTGTATGTCTTTAATATAGTGACAAACTTATATGTAATAGAATATATAATAATTTGTAATGGTGTTCCACTTACATAAAAGTTGCCTTGTTTCTTGCAATTAGACAAACTCCGCCCCTTAACAAATTAAATAGCAGTGAGTTGCACAAACGACAGGATAAAAATAAATAAAAATAAAAGCCGTGTACTATTGACAGAAATTATTTTTATGATTCAATATACCTTTCATTGTGATATTTTGTAATCGAAGATGTTTCCCGTTGGGACGTTCAACCTACCGATTGTATAGATTTGATCGGCCCAAAGGTAAACATTAAACGAGCAAAGTATCTTGTTAATATTAGGCAGTGTTGTTATATTATAAAATTTGGAGAACTGACCGCCAACCTTCGCTAGTCGAAGAGGCACCATAAGAAGAAGAAGAAGAAGTTGTTATATTAGAAATTAAATGTAAATTATTTCAACAGACGCAGTCAGAAGACGTCGCTATCGCAAGAGGCGCATATGAACACTGAGTGGCAACACATGTTCGGACACTCGCAGGAACACCCCGCTAAGTGTAAGTTTTTAATATTTCTATTCCCTATGGTATGCAATTTTCGGGTTTTTCTTTTCATAGACCAAAGATTATCTGACCCAGTGGGCATAAATCAGTGTCCTAAGTGTCAAAAACATTATTCTTTTCGTACTGTAATTGTCATGTTTTAAATATATTAGTTTCTTTGTATGTTTTACATATTTTAAGACAGACAAAACCATGTTCAAAATTAAACGACTCGATCAATGCAACGAGAGACTACTTACAAAACGTAACAACAACAATAACAACGAACGCAAAGATATCAACCAAAAAACCAATTCTTATAGGTCTATGGTCAAAGTGCATAACATAAGGAAAAAATAGTTCGTCTATCACACCGTAGTACTTCAAACAGACATTTAACATAGTTGGTATTGCAGCTTCAGAGCAGCTGTCGCAGGGCGGGGTGTGCGGTGTGAGCGGAGTGAGCGGAGTGAGCGGAGCGGGCGCTGCGGGCGGGATGGGCGCTGCGGGCCTGCCCGCACAACACTCGCAGCTCGGACACAGCGCCAGCTATGTGCAATGTGCGTCTACTATATCATACTTCATACTATTATTATAAATGCGAAAGTTTAGATGGATGGATGGATGAATGGATGGATGGATGTTTGTAGCCTAAACGGCTGAACGGATTTCGATGAAATTTGGTATAGACGTAGTGGATAGTCTGGAAGAACACATAAGCTACTCACTTCTGTTTTTTTTAATTCCACGTGGACGGAGTCGCGGGCGAAAGCTAGTACTAAATATTTAAACCGCTTATAAACTAATAATGTTATATATTGAACTGATTAAATTTTTGCAACATACCTAGAAAATAAATACAATTAAAACATAGATGAAAAGAATGAAATTTAAACTAGCCAATAACTAATTAAATAGCAGTGTTGGTTTAGCTAGGTTCGAATCTTAAAATTAATTATTGTAAAGTTCATAGGATAGACACTTCTAGCACACAAGCTTCTAGTTTTTTTAATTCATTCATTCATTCATCACCAGCTCACTATACGTCCCCACCGAGGGGCTCGGAGCCTACCCAAAGTTAGGGTGTCTAGGCCATATCATATATATCTTTGAATTTATTCGCCGATATGTGCAGGTTGCATCACGATGTTTTCCTTCACCGTAAGAACGTCGGGTAAATTATGTACATATGAAAATTCGAAAAATCGAAAATCACATTGGTACATGGCGGGATTCGAACCCAAGACCTGTAGATTACAAGTCAAGTGCTTAAACCACTGAGCCACCGACGCTCTTTTTTAATGGTTATAAAATATATTAAAAAAAAATCTTACGTATTCCCACAAGAAACATGAGATATGTGCAAGTGTTTCGGAACTAAAACACACTTTATTGTGTGTGAGACAGTCACACATGTCATCAACAACATAATAAAACTTCACATTTATTATCCTCAAAAACTGCGATATCTAAACTCACTGGTAAATGGGACACAAAATAGGCCTTTTGTTAGCTTTGCTTTGCTTGAAAATATACAAATTAGTATAAAAAAAATTAAAAACATCATAATTTTTAAATATGTGCTATACCATGTTAATTTGAACCTTATGCAATGTGAATAAAGTTGTTTATCGCTTTTTGGTAGACAGCATGGCCCCCTGCCGGATAGAGTTACGCAATTTGACAGCGCGAATGCAGCAGAAATATCAAAAGTCTTTAAGGTATGGATTATTTATATATATATCTATATCGTCTATACTTATATACTAATATAATAAAGCGTAATCACACCCTACTTAGTTACGTAGGATGTCAGCAATCACACCATATTTTTGAATAATTATTTCTATAATAAAAAGCCCTACACTTACGACACACTTTAGGCTATATATGTTTACGCTATTAAACTTTGGTGGGTAAATAAATTCGAAATAACCGTCATGCTGGAAAAGGACAAAAACTGTAATGCTGCCAACATCAATGAACGTTGCCATGGTAACAGTAATTGGTATCCAATGTCAAAGGCTTTGCTTGTCATTTGTGCATTTGCAAGCTAATAATGTATCAAAATCTATAGCATTTTATTTATTATAAATGTATTTTTCTGTTAAGGAGTCATGAAGAGAATGGTGAGGGTGGGGAGGATCTGTTGCCCCCTCCATCATGGCGGCCTGGCAACCAGCTGCTGGCCTATCTACATGAACACAAGTTAGTAACTAATTGTACATTTGTATTCGAAGCTTTTTATTTAATAGGTTCTTGATTTTTTTTATTGTGGACAATTTAATAAGAATTTAAATTTTTCACTATTTATCAAGTTGATCAGGACAATCTATAATAATATTATAAAGAAAAAAGGTTTGTATTTTTGTATATATTGAAATAGCTTAAATACTACTGGACCGGTTTCAAAAATTCTTTCTGTGGTGTCCGAAATAAAAGTCGTGCGTATAGCCCAAGATGTTTAATCCGACTCACACAAATTATGCACATATAAATCAGGTATAATATTGACAGTTTATTTACAGGTACCGACACTACATTCCTCCACACTTAAATGGAACACTATCTTAAAACTATCTTACAACAAACAAAAACATTTCATATTTTAACTCTAAGGAATACAAAAGCTACAATTATTAAACACAATATAATATAAAATATCCTGGCGTAGACAATATAACTAAATCTTAATATCTACTTAGGTCTATTTAATCTACATTGCCTAACAGGGCGAGCTCTAAGCGTAGTAGCCGGGGACAAATGTCCCGCCTCGCCCGGTGAAGCCGGAGCGGGCTGAGGCTGCGACGCCGGCTCGGCCGCGCGCGACGCCTCCGCTCCCGCCGACCCCTCCGACTCGCACACCTCCGACCCCGCACCCTCGGGGTCTGAGTCTCGAGAGTTCGTGCTGACTGGCTGCTCCCTAACTCCCGGTGTGGCACACGCAAGCGATTGCCTGCCCTCGCTCGGTCTCCTACGCAACTGATCAATATGCCTGTGCACAACACCGCCGTCTGACCCTCTTACTTTAAAGTTACTACTTCCTAGGACCTCTACCACTTGCCCCGGGATCCACTTCTCCCCCTTAAGATATTGCCTGTACCAAATTGTATCCGCCCTATCGAAACTCCGGCTGGCCCCGGCGGCCGCCTCCTCTTGGCGCAGTTGCGCGCGACGCACTTGTCCCTCCCGATCCGGTCTGATGGCATCTAGGCGCGTTCGTATTTGCCTCCCAAGTAAGAGCGAAGCCGGGCTTTCGCCGGTCGTACAGTGTTCTACGTTTCGATAGTAAAGCAAAAATGACCACAGAGCCCTGTTAATGTCCCGCTTCTCTAATAAAGCTTTTTTAATGATCCGCTTAAGCGTTTTGACTGCGTTTTCAGCCAGCCCGTTAGACGACGGGTGATAGGGAGGAGTAAAGATATGATCTATCCCGTTATGCCGATTAAAGTATTCAAACTCTTTTGAAGTGAATTGTGTGCCGTTATCCGTGACGATCTGCCTCGGGAAACCAAACCTGCTGAATAATTCATTCAAACGATCGATTAAAAAGTTCGCCGACGTACCAGACATGTGAAATACTTCAATCCACTTCGAAGTGGCATCTACTACGACTAAAATAGTTTTCCCGGCAATAGGACCCATAAAATCTAAATGAAGACGGGTCCAGGGCCGCGCGGGCCAGGGCCACATGCGCGGTGTCTGGCGCGGCGGCGCGTCCGCCTGGGCCGCGCACACCTCGCACTCCCGGCACGCGCGCTCCACCGCCTCATCTATTCCCGCCCACCACACATAACTACGAGCGAGCGCTTTTGACTTGACTATCCCCATGTGTGGTTCATGTATAATTGAGATAACTTTTTCCCTACATTGCTCCGGCACTACCAACCGCCGGCCCCACATTACACACCCCAACTCCTCGTACAACTCTTTCCGCCTGTTCCAGTACGGTTGTATATTAGATATATCGCAATGTGCAGGCCAGCCATCGCGAATGTACAGTAATACCCTAGCAAGTATTGGGTCCCGTGCCGTTTCCCGCTTAATTTCGTTATAATCTAAACATAACGAATCCTGGATGCAATGTAAATAAGTTTGTTCCGGCGGTGTCGGTTCGCTTTGTTTATTACAGCAGATCGGTAACCGCGACAGACCGTCCGCCCCGTTCTCCTCCGTACATACATATTCGATGTCGAACGAATAAGCCGACAAAATAATCGCCCAACGTTGCATGCGGCTAGCGACCATAGTAGGAATGCCTGTATTTGGTCCAAAAATCGATACGAGCGGTTTATGATCCGTGCGCAAAGTAAAATGCCGCCCGTATAAATATTGATGAAATTTATTTACACAAAAAATGATAGCTAACGCCTCGCGATGTATCTGTGAATAGTTTTTCTCGGCATCGGTCAGCGTGCGCGACGCATACGCAACCGGGCGCTCGCCCCCGCTGCCGGCGTCGATCTGCGTTAGCACGCCGCCGATGCCCCGCCCACTCGCATCGCAAGTCACAAAAACCGGTTTTGTGGAATCATAGTGCGCTAGGGTGTCCACGCTTCCTAAAATATTTTTAATTCCTAAAAACGCATTTTCGCATTCCGCGGACCAATGCCATTCCTTATCTTTTTTAAGTAACTCATATAGTGGGTAAAGTTTTCCGCTCATATTTTTAATAAATTTTCCGTAGAAATTTAATATTCCTAAAAATGACCGTAATTCCGTTACATTAGCCGGCCTTGAGATTTTGACAATAGCTTCGATTTTAGCTGGGTCTGTTTTAATACCTTCTTTACTAATTATATACCCTAGGTATCGAACTTCGTTTACTAGGAAAACGCACTTACTGGCTTTTAATTTAAGCCCCGAAGCGTATAGTCTACTGAAGACTTCCTGTAAGGCTTCCAAGTGTTCTTTAATCGTCCTACCGCCGATAATCACGTCATCCAAAAATATCTCCACATTAGGGATACCCTGCAAAAGGTTACACATAATGCGCTGGAAAATACCGGGACTTGAAGCTAATCCATATACCAGTCTATTATATCTATAAAGCCCCCTATGTGTATTAATAATTGTATATTTTTTTGAATCGTCCAATTCTATCTGATTATAAGCTTGCGAAAGGTCGATTTTGGAAAAGAAGCACGCACCGCTTAATTTTACCATCAAATCCTCAATACGTGGCAGAGGATAGCGATCAATATGTAACACCGGGTTTAACGTCGCCTTATAGTCAGCACAAACCCTCAAGGATCCGTCCGCCTTGTTGACCGGCACAAGCGGTGATGCCCAGTCGGAGCAGTCGACGGGCTCGATGACGCCGTCGCGCAGCATGCGGTCCAGCTCGGCGTCGACGCGCTCGCGCAGCGCGTACGGCAGTGGCCGCGCGCGGTGAAACACCGGCGTCGCCCCCTCCCGCACGCGCAGCGTCGCCTTGCCGCCCGTAAAGCGACCGAGGCCACCACTGAATAACTCCTTATACCTAGATAACAAATAATCTATCTGAGAGCTACATTCTGACTTATTTTCTTTTAAACTGTGACAATTGCTAAACATTGGGACAGTTATTTGTAAATCGCTAAGCCACTGCCGCCCGAGCAACGATGTGTTGCCACCCGAAATAACAAATAATTCCAGCCGTTTTTTGTGGTCACCGTAGCGTACTACTGGTTTAATAAAACCCAACGGCTTAACTTTGCTACCGTCATAAAAGTTAAAAACTAAATGACAATTTTCTATAACGTGATGCTTAAAATACCTCTTATAAGTTTCGTAACTAATGCACGATACGGCCGAGCCTGTATCTACCTCCATATTGATTGCTATCGAATCGATTACAATAGGAACACTAACCGGCTTGTACTGGTTTAAACGGAGGTGATGAACCGCAGCCACCTTCCTGCCATCCCCCGTTCCGTCGAAGTTGAGTTCAACGTGGTCAGCGCCGTGACGCTCCCCGCGCCCCTGGTCGCTGCGCTTGGGACACGCGCGCCGCAGATGCCCTGTCTGCTTACACAGGCTGCACGCATAATTACGTAACCGACATACCGCCTCTCGAGGTCTCGTCACTACGCCGTCCATACCCGATACCGGGTACCGTCGCCGGCTGTCACCGGCCGCCCCGCCGCGCCAGCTCGCGGCACCAGTTGCTCCCCCGCAACCTCCACCGTGCGCCTTAACCGCATCGGTTGATGGCCTACGCCAGCTCCCCGCGCCGACTGCTTCGCTGCGCCACCTTGCCACGCCAGCAGCCCCGCTGCCCCAAGTCCCCGCGCCGGCTGCTCCGCCGCGCCAGCTTGTTGCGCCGGCGGCACCGCTGCGCCCACACCTCGCAACGGCTGCCCCGCCGCGCCAAATCGCCGCACTGGCCGCTCCGCCGTGCGCTGTTGCCGCTCCGCAACAATGGCCGACCGCGCCGCTCCGCGCGTTAACCGCAAGCGTACTTGCCATGAACATTGTTTACCACAACGTTTACACTGCGTCGAAACAACTCGAGTCCGTATTATGCACTCCGCACAATTCAAAAACCGCACTGATTTTTATCCTCGTCGCCAATGTGGTGTCCGAAATAAAAGTCGTGCGTATAGCCCAAGATGTTTAATCCGACTCACACAAATTATGCACATATAAATCAGGTATAATATTGACAGTTTATTTACAGGTACCGACACTACACTTTCATCATTAGAAGCTATGTTATCACTGAGTAACATAGGCTACATTTTTACTATTTCTTAATTTAACGACTTAAGACATTTGACCACTCTTACAGTGGTCAAATGTCAAAAATAGTTCGTTTACTCCATTAGGTATTATTGACCACATTTGACCACTCTTACAGTGGTCAAATGTCAACAATGGTCCGTTTACTCCATTAGGTATTGTTGATCACATTTGACCACTCTTACAATGGTCAAATGTCAACAATAGTTCGTTTACTCCATTTGGTATTATTGACCACATTTGACCACTTACAGTCAAAGGTGGTCTACAATGGTCCGTTTACCGCGTATGGAACAAGGTAAAATAAAAGCGTATTTTAGGGCACGTGTGAACCAGCTGGCGCGCGTGCCGGGCGTGCGCGGCGTGTTCGCCTCCTGCTCCGACGACGGCACCGTGCGTCTGTGGGACGCCAACAAGCTGCAGGGACACGCCTATGTTAACAAGTACATACAAACTATTTTTTTGGTTTTTTGGTGACTTATTTGCCACTGTTTGCCATTTTTTTTTCTCTGGCATTTACAGCTTCATTAGATTTGAGGTGGCCGAGCGCAGATGTCGCTTAGCCTAAACCTTGTTTATGAGTATCTAAGCTTGAAGGCTCCTCAGGAGCCTCGGCACGAGCCGTTACTTCGTTTTTATTACCGGATTGGTACAAACTATTGCTTTTCTATACTAATATAAAGAGGAAAACTTTGTTTGAATGAATAGACTCAAAAACTACTAGGCCTTTTTAATTCTATCACCGTTAGAAAGGTAATTTATCTGTGATTAACATAGGCTACATTTTTAAATTTCTTTTTTATTTTTAAATTTCACGCGTCCGGAGTCGCGGGCAAAGGCTAGTCGATAAAAAGTGTCCACTTCTGACCATGCTATTCGTATCAAGTCTTCCCATCTCTTTCTATTTCTACCTATACCTTCTATAAAAAAAAACAGTATTGCTGTGGAGGATTGGCGCAACTCTGTTTTTTTTTACATTTTTCGAATATAAATGTTGAATTTTATTATAATCATTTCGTAAATAATATATGAATTAAAATAATTAAAACCATTGCAATGTTTCATCTTTGCAGGTCTAAATCGATGTACAACCGCAGCGCGGGCCCCGTCGTCTCGCTGGCGTCGTGTGAGGGTGGACAGTCGCTAGTCGCCGCTACACAGGAGGGCTCCATATTTGTACTTAGGTACTACATATCGATTTATTTATTTCTATACAGAAAGAGATTTTTTGAGAAAAAAAACCGTTTTACTGCAATATTTGCTTAGGTGTCAACGGTAAACCTAGAGTAGTTAAATTGTCACTAAGAGAGTTTCTTAGTGTAGATATAGACAAATCAACACTAAGGGACTGTATAAACAAGTTTTAAACGACTTTGATATGTTATTGACCACATTTGACCACTCTTACAATGGTCAAATGTCAAAAATAGTTCGTTTACTCCAGTTGGTATTGTTGACCACATTTGACCACTCTTACAATGGTCAAATGTCAAAAATAGTTCGTTTACTCCATTTGGTATTGTTGACCACATTTGACCACTCTTACAGTGGTCAAATGTCAACAATGGTCCGCTTACTCCAGTTGGTATTGTTGACCACATTTGACCTCTCTTACAGTGGTCAAATGTCAACAATGGTCCATTTACTCCAGTTGGTATTGTTGACCACATTTGACCACTCTTACAATGGTCAAATGTCAACAATGGTCCGCTTACTCCAGTTGGTATTGTTGGCCACATTTGACCACTCTTACAGTGGTCAAATGTCAACAATGGTCCGTTTAGTCCAGTTGGTATTGTTGACCACATTTGACCACTCTTACAGTGGTCAAATGTCAACAATGGTCCGTTTAGTCCAGTTGGTATTGTTGACCACATTTGACCACTCTTACAATGGTCAAATGTCAAAAATAGTTCGTTTACTCCATTTGGTATTATTGACCACATTTGACCACTTACAGTCAAAGGTGGTCTACAATGGTCCGTTTACCGCGTATGGAACAAGGTAAAATAAAAGCGTATTTTAGGGCTCGTGTGAACCAGCTGGCGCGCGTGCCGGGCGTGCGCGGCGTGTTCGCCTCCTGCTCCGACGACGGCACCGTGCGCCTGTGGGACGCCAACAGGCTGCAGGGACACGCCTATGTTAACAAGTACATACAAACTATTTTTTTGTTTTTTTGGTGACTTATTTGTCACTGTTTGCCATTTTTTTTTCTCTGGCATTTACAGCTTCATTAGATTTGAGGTGGCCGAGCGTAGATGGCGCTTAGCCTAAACCTTGTTTATGAGTATCTAAGCTTGAAGGCTCCTCAGGAGCCTCGGCACGAGCCGTTACTTCGTTTTTATTACCGAATTAGTACAAACTATTTCTTTTCTATACTAATATAAAGAGGAAAACTTTGTTTGAATGAATAGACTCAAAAACTATTGGCCTTTTTAATTCTATCACCGTTAGAAAGGTAATTTATCTGTGATTAACATAGGCTACATTTTTAAATTTCACGCGTCCGGAGTCGCGGGCAAAGGCTAGTCGATAAAAAGTGTCCACTTCTGACCATGCTATTCGTATCAAGTCTTCCCATCTCTTTCTATTTCTGCCTATACCTTCTATAAAAAAAACAGTATTGCACTGGAGGATTGGCGCAACTCTGTTTTTTTTTTTACATTTTTCGAATATAAATGTTGAATTTTATTATAATCATTTCGTAAATAATATATTAATTAAAATAATTAAAACCATTGCAATGTTTCATCTTTACAGGTCTAAATCGATGTACAACCGCAGCGCGGGCCCCGTCGTCTCGCTGGCGTCGTGTGAGGGTGGACAGTCGCTAGTCGCCGCTACACAGGAGGGCTCCATATTTGTACTTAGGTATTACATATAGATTTATTTATTTCTATACAGAAAGAGATTTTTTGGATAAAAACCCCTAATGTGGGAAAGAGACCATAAGTTGCTGCCAACATCAAAAAAGAAAGATTGCTAAAGTTTGTCATGTCATGTCATGTCATCAATTTTGACATTTGCTATTGATAATTTGACAAAAGTAAATAAAATAAAATTTCTATAATTTCACGCGGATGAATCCGCACGCGAACAGCTAGTTTGTTTATAATGCAAGGAATTCATCTAGCGATAAGTTGCCAAATAAAAGTTACAAAACACTTGAGTCTTCAGACGAGTTATTTTAAACTAGTTTTGCACGCTACTCTGCGTGGAATTAAGACACAGTAGCCTATGCTTCCAGGCATCTCTACATGTATGCCAAATATCATTGAGATCCATTCAGCAGTTTAGTCTACAAACTTTAACAAACATCCATCCATCTAAACTTTCGCATTTACAATATTAGTATGTTTACTATTAAAATCTTCAAAATTGAGTTTTTATATGAATGTTTGTAGGTAACGCGTGGAAGCTACAAGGGGACCTGAAGCAGGGCGTGTTCACGTGCCTGTACGCGAACAGTGCGGGCTACGTGGCCGTGGGCACCTCCAGCGGCGCCATCTGCGTGTGGGACCTCAGAGCACCAGGTATAACACTATAATACTAAAATATAGTTTAAAAAGTGTAAAATCTAATTAAAACCGAAAATTCAAGCTTGTGGGCCTGCTAGATTTCTAGGTATTTACCTCAGATTTGTATTTGTTTATAATGCAAGGAATTCATCTAGCGATAAGTTGCCAAATAAAAGTTACAAAACACTTGAGTCTTCAGACGAGTTATTTTAAACTAGTTTTGCACGCTACTCTGCGTGGAATTAAGACACAGTAGCCTATGCTTCCAGGCATCTCTACATGTATGCCAAATATCATTGAGATCCATTCAGCAGTTAAGGCTACAAACTTTAACAAACATCCATACAAACTTTCGCATTTGTAATATTAGTATGTTTACAATTAAAATCTTCAAAATTGAGTTTTTATATGAATGTTTGTAGGTAACGCGTGGAAGCTACAAGGGGACCTGAAGCAGGGCGTGTTCACGTGCCTGTACGCGAACAGTGCGGGCTACGTGGCCGTGGGCACCTCCAGCGGCGCCATCTGCGTGTGGGACCTCAGGTTCCAGCTGCCCATCACCACTGTCAGGCATCCTAACTGTTAGTATATAATCTAGACTAACACCTTTATGCGCCTCACTTGGCCGGTACAGTCGGACAGGAAATGTCATAAATTGTACGACCACTGATGCTAGTTAGTGTTCATAATGTGCCAGTTAGCGCTACTGACCAATTACTGCTATATACATCACCAGCTCACTATACGTCCCCACCCTAAGTTAGGGTGACTAGGCCATAGTCAACCACGCTGGCCAAGTGCGGGTTGACTTCACACATATCTTTGAATTTCTTCGCCGATATGTGCAGGCATCACGATATTTTCCTTCACCGTAAGAACGTCGGGTAAATTATGTACATATGAAAATTCGAAAAATCGAAAATCACATTGGTACATGGCGGGATTCGAACCCAAGACCTGTAGATTACAAGTCAAGTGCTTAAACCACTGAGCCACCGACGCTCTCTATATATACAGGGTACTGCTATATATACAGGGTTATTGGTAATTAGACGTATTCCCGTTAGGAGGTAATAGAGGGGATCATTTGTGATAATTTTGACCCCTATATGCATTGTTCAAAAGTTAACCATTTCGGAGTAATCTTGATTTTTCGATTTTTTCAAAGTAAGGCGAAATTGCAACTTCAAGAATTTATTAAAAAAAACTATCAGTGATAACTTAATTTTTTCTTCGGATTTATAAAAACCATTAAGGACTTTACAATATAAAAACATCATTTATCTGACCGAATTAAAAAATGCGAGCTAAAGAACCATTTTACTTTAACATTTTTCGAGATTCTCATCCACTGACATGCCTTAAAAACGAAAAAAATCATTATGGAACTTGGTCTGCAATTTTTTTAAAAATATGCCCGTTTTCTTAGCTCTCCAAAAATGCATAATACCTAGTAACTTGTCCAAGGCCACTGAAATAAACACATGATTTCAAACGAATCGGGCGGTAATCGTACTCGAACTAAAGTTACGGTTGGTTTTGTAAACTCCCATAAAAGTAATTAAAAACAATAGCAAACGTAAAATAAACCAAAAATACAAATTTAAGTTAATTGAATCAATGAAATTAATAATTAACAATTAATATTAAAGTAACAATTAACATATTTTGAAGTTTCATCTCGACCTATCCAAAAATAAGCTATATATGTAATTTGACGCGGACGGAGTCGCGGACGAAAGCTAGTTAGTATATATTATAAGTAATGAATATGTGATGTTTTGTGTAGCGGAGCGTGTGCGTCGCATCGTGGGCTGTGGGGGGAGCGGGTCCCGCGTGTGGGCGGTGGGGGGGCGCGACGCGGCCGCCTGGTGCCTGGAGGCGGCGCAGCGCACGCACGCGCTCTGGCCCTGCACCAACAGCGCGCACCCGCTCAACTACTCCGTGCCGGTACGAGCACACACAAACACACATGCACTGAATCATGCAAACACACACGCACGTATGCATAGGCAACACGTACGTACGCACACGCACGCATACACGCAAATACAAATTCACTCAAGCAAATACGCACGCGAACGCACACAAAACATACACACGAACGCACTCATGTATGCACACGCACTCAAACATGCACACACACTAATGGACACACAAAATAAATACGCTTCGGTACATTTTTTATTTTTTGAACTAGTCATACTAAATTGTTGCTTATTTAATCAGTTAATATCATAAGCCCAGTTTAAACTGGCCTTATGAACATCCGTCCATACTATTAATGCGAAAGTTTAGATGGGTGGCTATTAATTACTATGGATCTGCAGAACGGCTTAACGAATGTCGATGAAAAGCACAGATGTAGAACATAGTCTGGAAGAACATAGAACACTAATATTTTTTTCTGATTCCGAACTAAAAAAAGTCGCGGACAACTATAATATATTACGAGTATTAGCTGTTGCTCGCGACTTCGTCCGCGTGAAATTAAGAAATATTAAAAAATTTAGTCTATGTTCTTCACTGAAAATTTCTCTTTTTAATGGAGAATGGTTTTGAGTTATTTCAATACATATAAAATACACACTTTTCCTCTTTATAACATTAATATAGATTGAAAATTACCATTTTGTTCTTAAAAATGTACCATAAACCAGGCGTGTCAGTACCTGAGCGCGGCGTACTGCGGCGCGGGCTTCCTGGTGACTGGCGGCAGCGACCAGCGGCTGCGCTACTGGGACCTGCAGCAGCCCGAGGACTCGTACGTGCTGCTGCACGCGCCGCACGACCAGCTGCGCCCGCCCGGAGCCATCAAGTATAGGTATACTTTACCTGACATACTTTGTTCACCTCATCTTCCACCTTATTCTACTCCCGTAGGGCGCAACGCTTTTGTCCTCTAAATAACTCTATCATCCGTCATCTCAGTCATAACTCCCTTCTTGATCATGTCACCTTTCACGCAATCCATACATCTCTTTCTAGCTCTTTCTCTAGCGGTGTACCCTTCCATCGTTACAGGGGAATTTATAATTATTTATGATCTACTTTAGCTTAGCCGTTTTATTCAATTATATACATAGTTATTGAATTTAGAGTTGAAACTTTAGATCGTGTAATTGTTGTAGTGTTTTTTATATTATAAAGGTAATCCTTTTGATGCAAATTAAAATATTTTTAGATTTAAGATGCAAAGTGATATTTTTACTGTCCATAATACCAATCATTTTATAAAAAAAGATTAGTATGTCCCCTTTCATTTATCAATTTTAAAAGAATATAAAAATAATAATATAAACCATGCTCCGTTATAATACAGCTTTATAACGGCGAAAGAATTTATCAAATCGGTTTAATGAATTTACAAATGTGCTAATTTTTAATACATCTTTCCTAGGAGTAGAATAATAGACGGAACAACAGTGATACAGGAGTGTTCCAAAGTGAGTCCGAACGCGTCCGTCGCCGATGACAACGTGTACCGCAGCGTGGAGTCGCGCTCCTTCCATCACACCGCACCCGTCACCGACATCACCGCGGTCGAGGGGAACAAATGTTACCTCGTCAGTTCCTCCGCTGACGGTGTGATTAATGTCTGGAAATAAATACTTTCGACTACATTATTGTTTACTTTTAATTCGTATTTATTATAGCTTAGCTATATTGTCAGTTGGTATCCAAAATCGATCGTGTGATCTGTGCGTCTTTACTTTGGCCAAACTGTCGCACAACTGTTGTGCGATAGTTTAGTCCAAGATGTGCGCCCGCTATTAGTGTTTACATACATACATAAACTGGAGGAGAGTTCAGCAAATAACGAAAATAAAATTGAGCTTTTAGTTGAAGTAAGGTTTAATTTTACTTTAATTCTTAGTAAGCTTAAAAGAAAAAAATCTTGTTTCAATGGAGTAAAGTTAAATTTTATTATATTACTCTTGTTAAACAAGACGTGCAAAGTAAAATGAAACCTTATTTCGATTACGTAAAATTCAATTTTGCTTGTAATAATATGCTCTGCTTCAGTTCGTGAACGGACCATTATCGTCTTTGCAGAATAGATCGTGTATTTTAAAAACATTATGTAGTAAAAATTTCATTGTAAACATTGGCAATAATGTATTAAATTTTTAATATAAATTTCTAGTATTTGTTAACCATTGAGTTTTCACTGCTGAAATATCTACACAATACATATTGTTTTCTCTATTTTAGAAACAGGATTTTGTTGGTGTTTCAACAGTGGAACTTCACTATTATGCATAGAATATTTTATAATACTTAGGTATGATTATATTGTAAATAAATGAATTGTAAAGACTGTTAATTATTGTTTTATTTCATCACCAAATGTCCCCACGGAGGGGCTCGGTTTATTTTATTTACTATATACCAACATTCAAATTAAATACAAGTCATTAGAGACATACAATACTATCATACTAATATTATAAATGTGAAAGTTTAGATGGATGGATGTTTGTTACAGTTTGTAGCCTAAACGGCTGAACGGATCTCAATGAAATTTGGTATAGATGTAGAGGATAGTCTGGAAGAACACATAGGCTACTATTGCTTGTATCCAAATAAAGTAATTATTTATTAAAAGTTCTCCAATATTAAAATACAAAAGTGCCTATATTAAAAGATTTAATTTTATAAAAACAGGAAATGATTATGAATAAAACAAGATGATTTGCTTATAAAAATTATATTTTCCCTTAAATTACAATAAACTTAATTACTAAAAGGCATATATTTATTACTATACATATAAAGAGATTCAAAAATATATAGAGGAGGCAAAGTTGACACTTCACTTGAGACATTTTTCACATAACTAATGCATAGATCCTCAAAACCGAATTGATTTGATATAGTAATTTTCAGACAAAGTACTGATGATAAAATTTTGGATCACAATGCCTTGTCTATATATTTTTTAAATGTCTTTGTGTACAAATAAAACATTACACTTCTTGAATATTGCATTGACCAATTTGAGTAGGATTAAAAAGTAAAAAGCTAAAAAGTATGCTGATGTGCATTACATTCTTATTTTGATCTTTTATATGAAAATTTTGATTATCTATATTTTGTTTTAAGGTAAAAAATATCACCAACTACAACCAATGCAGAAAAGTTTTACCCAAACCTTAAAACTAACTCTAAATATTATTAATGATTTAGAAATATCACAAATTGCACATTAATAAAGCATGTGGCAATAAAGAAATTTCAAATAATAAAGCTAATGACCAAAAAATGCATTGTCATATTTACCCTGTAAGAAATTCCACATTTTAAACTTAACCGACTTTTCACTAAAGAAACACAGACAAAAATCTATTCTCTCTTGATTAAGATAGCAATGGGTTTCTGCTTATTCTGACAATGAAAACACAGTTATTTTAAGCTGGAATACTTAGGCAATATATTGCAAATTCAATTGACCAACCCACCATGGCAAGCAACAAAATTAATTGAAATCATCAGAATAAAAAAGTATTAAATTATAGTATTCTAAGAACCAAGAGTGAAATTATCAATTCATTTACTGCTTTTTCCGGATTTCTTATCATCTTGTACATCATCTAAAAGCTTTTCTAAATCTAATCCAGCAAATTTTGAGTTCTGTGAATTTGATGCATATTCAAGGAACAAGTCTTTCAAGAATTGGAGATCTTTTGTTAATGTTTTCACTTTTTCTTCCAGCATTTGATTTTCCGCTTTCAATTTGTTCACTCGGGTGAATGTTTCTTGTGTTCGTTGCTTTGATTTGAATCTACTTTTCTTAACTGCCTGTAAGTTATTTCACAATATAATTCAAAATGATTGCAACATTATTGGGTAATAACTTTCATTACACTTTAAACTAAACATTGTGAGACTGAAACTTTAATGAAAAACATAATAAACTTGTACAGATTTTAAATATCATTAACTATGTATTTGACAATTTTTATAACTATGTCTCTAGAATTTTAAAATCTTTAGTCAAATGTTCAAGCATGTTCTTTTTGGAATTAGAACTTGATGTGTCACTAGCTCCTATGCTCTTAAGTAGTAAGTATAAGATGAGATTATTTTAAGATTTAAGATATTTCATACCTCATTGTTCCTGTCTCTTCGTCTCCTGTAATCATCATCCTCGTCATCAGCATCGCTGAGACCTCGTTTGGGTCGCTTTTCCGGCGGCATCGAATTGAAATCATCCAATAACATCAAAAGAATTGACTGCTTTGTAGCAAAATGCGCTCACTTATTACTCTTCAAGACTGTTTATAACAGAATCGAAAAATATGACGCAATATTTTTAATGAACTGGATTTTCCCTTTTCCTTACACTTAAACTTGGTATAAAGTTATGGATAATTTAGAACTTTTCGTCTTTTACTCAATTCGTCTGGTTTTATTTAGCTTAAATTAAATAAGAAAAGTAAAAATATAAACAAAATAAAAAGGACTTTGTAAAGGCGATTGAAGGCGATGAAGTGATTTGACGTCATTCGATAACCAAGGATTATAGAGGAAAGACATGCTGTTGACGTCTACTGTCAATGTCGTTGTGACATAAAGATAAGAAATGGTCGTTCTCCAATTCAATAAACATTTAATCTATGGTTATCTTTAATCCATCTACAGTTGTAAAACGGTAACAAAGATCTATACCGACGGATTAATGCAAACTTTAATTTATTTGCGTATCTTGAAGCTTACGGCTCTAAGTTATTTATTATTAACCTTTTCAAGTACTACTTGCCATCGGAGGCTGATATGTTTATCAATATGCGCATTTAGAAACATTGGAACGTCATTGGGAAACAGGAAATAAAACAACTTGTCATATCAGATCATAATATAATTCATTCATCGCAATAAATCTCTAACAATGTAAGTAAATCTTATTTACACAAATAATGGAAGCATCGTATGCTGAACAATCTAATACTGTAACGCTACATTACATAATCGTAAGGGAACAGAAATTCAAAAGTTTTATTCTTATTTTACGCTTCATTAGTGACCAGACTTTGAATATTTGATACTTAATGTGCAAATTAAGTTTTACTGACCAGAAACAACGAAATCCGTTTAACAATCTTAAACTACCGCTTATAATATGCAGAGTTTAACATTTATTATCTTAATTTGGTCAATAATCTAATAAATGTTTAGGCCTGAACATGAATAATAAGTTTAGATCTCAATTTGCACACTAAGTTATCTCATTTTCTATCAAATTTAACATTAAAACTATAGTAGAAGACTAAAATTTAACAATCTATCGAAAATTCATACGAAATATCGAATATTTTACAAGAGAAACAGATAGATTTAAAAATTGAAGGGCACAACACACACACACACATATATTTAACACACAATTTTTTAATAATTTCATATACTTAATATATCACAGAATATGCGATATATTAGAACACACGATTGGAATTGTTTGCTTGTGAACTATCCATTTATATCAATAAAAATAGGCTATAATACAATAAGAAATTTTAACACATTAAATAAATTACGGGAACAAGATTTGGTTTCCACTTGAAGTTAATGCCTCAGTGTTTTTATTAATTTTCATCCTTCATAAAATAGACACAATGCTTAAGTTGTAAACTATAAAGTAAAAAGAATAGATAAGCAATATTTGCACAGATTAAAAGAGGTTTTAGTAACCATAGACAACTATTGCATATTTTTGCTGCAAAAACATGTGCGGCTGTGTGCTTACATACGAAATAGATAAAAAATAGAACACTGTAACTATTATTGTCAAACAAATGTAATAGCAACATTTAAAAACGATAATACAGTCACGAATCACTATTTATAGTATTTACCATACTTCCGTACGCCTGGATTACATACATTTAGCCAGTACAGTTGGACAGTAGAGCAGTCCTGACATAAAATGTATGGGCTCAACAGTGCTGATTTAGAACGCCACTGGCGTACTTTACCGGCTTAATGTAAACCCAGCATTATATCTGAAGTTTTAACTAAAGAGGGATGACAGATATTGCTGTATCGTCTATCTCGCTCTAGCGATTTTTTGTCTCGCTTATTCCAAAATGCGTTTGGTTTTAAATCTTCATTTAAGAAATATTGTAATAACTATACTATTACGAAGTCCGGTCTATTGAAATATTTACATTTTAATTTTACAGTTGTTGCGCTATATTCTGATCTATTAAACTATATTTAGTTATTATGCATTATTATGAAAATTCCTTTCGTTCTATTATATTGTCTGTCCGTTTTATTCAATTGCTTGTTAGTTTTAAATGTCGAAAACTTACATCATTCGAGTTAGAGTTCTCAATTATAAGTGTCGGAAGAGTCGTTAAAATGTTACATTTATTTCTGAATTTATTAACTTGTCTTTATATTTTTGGCACATAAATACAGTATTGATATTTTTTTACCCCTTTGGAAATAATCTCGAGGTTTAGTTATGTATGTCCGTCACTTAAACAAAGATAGTTGTATTATTTTGGTTCCTTATGTTTAAATGCTTAGTACTATTAATAACTTAATCTAAAACGATCGATAAATACATATTTATTAAATGTTAAAATCTATGAACAATGACAAATCCGTAACAGGAACATTTTTATAAATAAATATCTTCTCAGAAGCAATGAACATAGAGTATGCTAAATAGAGTTGACACTCTGTGTTTGCTTACTCTATGTCACTTTGTAAATGGTCATACTTTTAAAATCATCGTAGCTTTTATAGTCGAATTTAATGGAAATGTGAAATTATAACAAACCTTTTCAAACGATTTTCTTTTAAAAGACTAACGTTATACAATTTCTCATTTCCATTTAATGCGACTTAACACTTCGAACATAATTTATGAACGTTTTAATTTAGTTTTAAAAACAATGACATAAGTAAAAATTCTAATAACAAGAAAAAAATAACTTCTATCCAAATAAATGAATGCAATTGGTCGCTGTAAAAGTATCATAATAGCCACAGACTGAAAATGGTTTCTACTGCATAAAAAATATAGGACATCACTATTTTAATAAATCAAATAGATTTTATTATATTAAAATATATAAACCACTCATTATGAGTGGACTTAATTTAAATTGTTTTTCAAATATTCTTTATTTGTTAACGTTGTATCGACGCCATTACGCAATGTGTTGTCTATTGTATGGCTTACAATGAGCATACATAGTCGGCAATTGAAAATAAACGTTGTGAACACGACTTAGGACACAAAATCACACAAAATTCGTATACTTAAAATTTTACAAAAAAAATGCAACAATAAGGCCCTGTCTCACCAAATTGTAAATTGTCTGATAACAATCCAACGTGTCAAATATGTGATGGAAATATCGGATTTTGTTCCCTTATCTGACAGTGACGTCATAAGCTATCAGAACCTCTAATAGCCAGTGGTGGGACAGGCTCTAAATTTCAAATATAACTCGACAAATCTGAGTTTGTCTCTATCGTTTCATATCAGATAGCGACTAATTAAAATCGGACATGCAATGCTTATCATAGTTTAAATAAAATTGAATTCATATAATTTTTGGTTCATAGTACAACTAATAACTAACAAATTGATTAATTGAAATTTTAAATAAATCAAGTACAGTAGAAACCATAGAGATAACCTTATGTAATATAATTATTTTCGATTTAATAATGTTTTTAAGTCTAAGCTCGCATATTGTACGTTGAAGGTAAATGTAAAAATTAGAATAAAGGTATCCCATTACCTAGGCTCCAATGAGGGGCTAGAAGCCTACCCTAAATTAAGGGTGACTAGGTCTTAGTTAACGACGCTGACCCATTTTCTTTTATCGTAAGAATGTTGAATAAATGTACATAAGAACTACAAACAAGGTAGTTATTATTAAGTTATGACTTTTATAACAAAACCATGTCTTAAAATCTTTTCCACACGCTCTATAGTCGAATTCAATTGAAGTTCGTTTTTGACATTTCACCGTCTCCCAATATTTATTGTCTATGGTTTTATTTTAAAATGCTTCGGTGTTTAAATTGATGATACAAACATGTCTGTTTTGAAATAAATCTTTAAATACAGCCTTAAAAGTAAAATTGTTTCAATGCGTTTGTCATAATCTTTCATTTTAATTGAATTCGGTCATACAGGTAACTAATTATTATTCAAACAACGAAATTGATATATTTTTTGTGTTAAAATTCGGTATAACAATTATGTCATTAACAATTAAAAAAAATACTTAACTGTTTTGAAAATTGACAAGGTTATAAACATCAGCCAATCAAAACATTTTTGTAGGTTACCTGTCACTGTCAAGTATAACCTAAAATTTTTTACTTATAAGATAATTAGGCATATTTTAATTCTTCATACCAACGTTTTTAGCCTAGACTAGTCTATAACCTATCTAGATCTTAACTAGTGAACTAGTTTAGTCATTATTCCATATCATAGACTATAGTTGTCAAAGATCAATTAGAAGTCACGAATTACAGATAATAAAATCAAGATATTCTCTTAACACTGCAGTGCACATGTTTTAATATTGCCATCCCTTACATTCTCTTTGACAAAATAAAAACAGCAATATTTATGTGTCCCTACAGTCGAAAGAGAGTAAAAGAGATCATTTTCGGCAGTATGAACTTTAAATCAGTTTTAAATACAGATAAAATCTAATATCAGCATACTAATTGATATTAGTTCGAGTATTAAATCAATGTTGCCATTATTAAAATCTTAATTTGACATTTGAAAGTCTTACTCAAATTCCTAAGTCATTAATTTTTATGAACACAGCCTACACTTAATTTAACTTTAATTTAACGATTAGGAGAAAAGACACGAGATTCAAGAATAGCATTGGTATAAATAATATTGGATTTGTTTAAACAATTATTGATAAATTATTGCTTCAGTTGAGGTGAACAAATATTCAAATTATCATGTTTCATTTGACATTTGATTACTGAGAAAATTGACAGTATAAACCGACAAGGATATCTGCCCAGGTTGGCATAAGTTAAACTAAATTATGACAACTTAACCTCTGTTAATATAAAAGTTGTGACAAGATGAAATCTATACTAGGATTATAAAGAGGAAAGATTTGTATTTTTGGATATTTTGAAATAACTCAAAAACTACTGGGCCGATCTTAAAAATTCTTACACAATTTAAAAGTTATGTTATCAGTGAGTAACATACGCTGGTTTTTATTATTTTTAATTTCACGCGGGCGAAGTCACGAGCAACAGCTAGTCTATACTAATTTTATGAAGAGGAAAGATTTGTATTTTCATATGTATTGCTATAACTCAAAAACTACTGGGCCATTTAAAAAAAAAAACACCATTGAAAAGCGACTACTAGTGAGTAACATAGGCTGTTTTTTTATTATTTTTAATTTCACGCGGACGAAATCGCGAGCAACAGCTGGTTTTCTATACATAAGTGGGTTTTACATATTTTCTGACAGAAATAACTGTGATAGCCTCTCACCGGGTCAGATATCCTCGTTTGATTATATCTTTCAGTGAAAATATCATTTGACACACATTTGGGCGCACACCTTTGACTAAACTATCGCACAACTATTCGATTGTCGATTCGCAGCCAACTGTTTAGTTGCACAACTAAAAATCGAGTAACTCCATATAAGCTCATAGGAATCAAACCGAGACTAAACAGTTGTGCGATTTAGTCAAAGTTAATTTAAAATTAGTATATATGTACCGTTTCACTGCGGAGGTTGCATTTGAGTCTTGCGACATTGACACAGCCATTTTATAATACGCGCGTTGCGCTCCACCACGCTCGGCGGCTCCGTGTTGCGGTAGATCTGTTTCTGAACTCCTGGACCTTGGACCTGAACATATACAACAAATAATTAGAAAATACACTAAAAGTTGTCAGTTGTTCATGCGTGATTGTCAGTGGATGATATATTGAAACTCTTTTATAGATGTAAAAGCATCATAAGGCAGTTGGCAATTTTGTGAACTAACAATGTCACCTTGAAAACGTCACATTTTGACCAATTGCGTCGCTGAACGTCGCTTTTTCATAATTTCCAAATGATATTTCGAAAAAAAAAATAATTGTAGTTTAGTTTCGTTTAACTTGGGAGAATTTCGTAAGTTGAAAACTTTTGCTTACGGATAACTCTAAAAACTAGCAGACATCCTACTACCAATGTCAAAAATCTGCCATAATATCCTTGTAGGTCTATACTGGACGTTGTGGACGTTTCTGACATATCTTTCGACATTAAAAAATTCACGTTAAATTTAGAGTCGCTAATACAGGTTTTT
The DNA here is from genome assembly GCA_029286645.1 of Papilio protenor. Lineage (NCBI taxonomy): Eukaryota > Metazoa > Arthropoda > Insecta > Lepidoptera > Papilionidae > Papilio > Papilio protenor. The sequence goes on along the minus strand of JAGSMZ010000016.1, from coordinate 3,388,875 downwards.
TTTTAAAATATTATGGGACAGCAAACGAGCGAGCGACCAGCTGAATCCGCCGAATTGGGGAAGCATCCGATGCCCATAGACGGACGGACTTAACGAGAATATTTCCCCTTCTTATGCGTCTCGTCCACCGATAAATCCACTTCCCTTCCTTTCCTTATAAGAACAGACTGAAAAGGAAACGGGAATAAAATCACGTCTTAAACCAATTCTTACCGTATAATCAGCAGCATTAGCGAGCTGGTTGGAGTCCACAGTGGAAGCCGAGGAGAAGAACACGGGGCTGTCTGGAGGAGCACCTCTCAGTAGCGCGTCGTACTGCCTCGCTTCTAGACCCAGCCGCTCGAAGAAGTGTCTCAGTCTAGCGCTGCCTTCGGACCGGCTGTCGGAGTCCCCGCACTCCTCCGCCCCGCCTCCGGACACGCCCCCCGCCACGCCCCCCACCACGCCCCGGGACTCCCTCTCGCCCTCGCACGGCGCCGAGGACGCGCTGCGACCCTCCGAGCGACGATATCTATTAGTTTAAAAAATTATCGATCAAAACAGGCATACAAAAAATTCTCAGAGCTTTGCCTCCTAAAATAGGGGCGTATGTTACAGAAGACAATACCTCTTAATTTCTTGATTTTCGTTTGTTTTATTATTTTTTGCAAGTTGGATGTAAGTTATCCATAAATATATGAAATAAAAATAAAATCTATCTCTATTAATCACATTGTTACTGATATATACAAATAAAAGTCAATTAAGCTACATATTTTTTTAAAGGTACAAGCAGGTGTTCCCTAGTTATAATAGACAGGAGAGAATGTAAAAAATCTACCTTGCCCCCAAATAATAGGTACTTTTACATTTTCAAACATTGAAAATAAAGACAGACTGAATATTAGTGATGTTTTGTGTGTTACGTATAATATAATATACCTGTCGGATATATCAGACTTGGAGCGCAGTATGGGGCGCGGGCGGCGCTGCTTGTAGCGCAGGCAGCGCTGCCGCTTGAACGTGCCCAGCGGGGACGTCACCTCCTCGCCCACGCACACCTGCAAACGTTAAACACATTGTATACAAAGAAACAGTATCTACCTTTTGTATTACCAAATAGAATACTAGTTAGAGTCATTTATAATACCCACTCGAAACTATAGACCTACAAGGATCTTACGACATTTGTGAGTTTTTTGACATTGACAGGAGGCACCTGTTAGATTTAGAGTTACCAGTAAGCAAAAAATTCCATAACTTTTTATTTTCGAAAATTATAAAGATGGCGACATTCACACGTGTAATTGCCGCTCCCTCATTGGTCAAAATACGACGCTTTCAAGATAACATTGATAGATAACAAAATTGCCAACTGCCATATGGGATACGGTTCCATCCCCGAAAAATGTCAGTTTCCCGAAAGATACGTAGTTATTTTTACATAATTCCTATGTTTTCGAATACCGTGCGGACGAAGTCGCGAGAAACAGCTAGTTATAAATAAACCATTGCGTATATCATGTTATGTACCTGTTGGGGTGCGTTCACATAGTCCTGCGTGTCGTCGTGTCTCGGCCGCCGCGGCTCCTGGTACTGCGGCTGCTTGCTCACTAACTCCGTACTCGGCTCGTGGTATCTGTAATATACGAAATTAAACTGTTATCAGGATAAAGTTATTTAATCGATTATAAACGTGAATTTAGCAGCTATAAGGTCGACAAAAATGAACATATCGCCTTGTTGATAAATTTAGGCCTATTTTTGGTTCTGTTCTATTTCCCATACTTTTCTTAAAATCAATTTGCTGTGAATCAACCCTCATTAATTGAATGTAGGCAACGCATCTGCAATTGCATATGTCTATGGGCTGTCGTCTAGCCGTTTGCTTATTTACCATCTCATAAAAGTGATCTATGACTGCTAGTGACTATATGACTGCTATAAATTAAAGCAGTATTCTAATTTGAAATGTCTAATCCAATGGTATTCCAGTGCTGGCCTGTGCCACTAGACTGGACTTGTTACCTGGTGTAGTCTCGCGCGGTGTAATCGTGCCGGCCCACGTTGAGACACTTGAGCGGTGCTTTATACGTGCACTCGTAGTCCCCGTAGTCGTACACGGGGGGCTCGTCTTGGAACTGCGGGGGCGGGGCACTCGCCTGGGAACAAGGTTTTTAATACTAATAATTCATTTATTATCAGAGGTAGGGTCATATTCAATTTCCAACAAAGGAAAGAGGCAATTTCGCGTAGACTCTGATAAGTGTGAGTCCCGGAGGTCTAATATTCTCCTTCCCTTTCCCACCCTTTTCTTATAAGGAAAGAAATGGAAAGGGAAAGGATTTGACGAAGTGTTGACGCATATGAGAGCGTCCACTTTTCCATCGATTAAAGGCTTCTACAACTACGAATGTCCATGGGCAGCAGTCGCTTCGCTTGTTGCCACTTGCTCGTTTGGCTTACCTTATTTTACTATTTTACGCTTATTAATATTAAAAATGCGAAAGTTTATATGGATTGATGTTTCTCTGAAGCTTAAACTGCTGAACGGATCTCGATAAAATTTAGCATAGATTTTTATGATAAATATATTTTTTTAATTCCTCTCGGACGGAGTCGCGGGCGAAAGCTATTAATATAAAAAAACTGTAATTTTTTAAAAATATACCTGAAAGTGTATACCGACGCGTGGATGCGGGGCGTAGTGCGCGGGGGCGGGTGCGGGGGCGTGAGGCGGGGCGTGGGGCGGGGGCGAGGGCGCGCCGTCCTGGAACTGCGGGGGCGCGGACACGTAGCACTCCGCGGGCTCGCGACCGCGCGCACCGTAGCGACTGCAATACAACACTGATATTGCTGTCTCTGTCTAATCAAAGAGTATGAAAGGGACAGATAATTTATTCATATGTTTTTCGATAGTTCATTTAATCATATTGCTTACTTCGGTCATAACAATCTTTAGTGGAACTAAAGAGCTCGTAAGCAGAAAAGAATTGACCATCATGTAAAGTATGTTTACGCTTTGGCGCTGTCAATCAGTGTTACTTGACGAGAATATCGTATTACGAGTATAATATATAATTCGTTGTATTGGTTGAAAAAAAAAAATAGAAATCAAATACTGATTTAAAAAAAATTACACATTTCACTAGCTGACAATCTCATTTATAGAACACTTGAACCTAAACAATCGTACAACTTTTTAGTATCGCTTTGATCCTATAAGCTTATATGAAGGTGCGCACACTACTCTATGTTTAGTTTAACAACTAAACAGTTGAATAGACTAAACTATCGCACAACAGTTGTGCGATAGTTTAGTCAAAGGTGTAAGTGTTTAAACTGCTACAATGTGTGTATTTAGTAAGTAAGTGATATCATCATCATCATCATCACCAGCTCACTATACGTCCCCACCGAGGGGCTCGGAGCCTATCCTAAGTAAGTGATATGTTTAAGGTAAATTAGGGATTAAAAGGTAAACAGTGTATTCAGTGTAACCTGGCGTGCTCGTGCTGCGTGGAGGAGCCGGAGTCAGCGCGCGGCGGGCGCGCGTGCGGCGGCGCGCTGCGCTGCGTGTAGTGCCCGCTCGAGCCGCCCGAGTCGCGCGCGAACGACGACCCGCAACGACTGACACATTCCATTACTATCATACAATCATACTTCATACTAATATTATAAATGTGAAAGTTTGGATGGATGTTAGAGTTTGTAGCCTAAACGACTGAACGGATTTCGATGAAATTTGGTATAGATGTAGACGATGGAAGAACACATAGGCTACTCACTTTCGTTTTTTTAATTCCACGCGGACGGTGTCGCGGGCGAAAGCTAGTTATAAATAGTTTTCTCGCGTGAAATTGAAAGATTCAAAAGTTAGTCCTATGTATTGAATACTATCCTCTACGGCTATGCCAAATTTCTTCGAGATCCGTTGTGCAGTTTAGGCTACAAACTCTAACAAACATCCGTCCATCCAAACTTTCCCATCTTACCCATTAAAAATGCTTATATCAGTAGGATGAGAAAGTTTGGATGGATGGATGTTTGATAGAGTATCAAGGCAAAAAAGGCTGGAGAAAACTAATAATTACAATAAAATATTAACATCAACAATGCTAATATTATTAATTGTTTAGTGTGGAAAATTAATTATGTCATGTTTGGTATTTAATAGTACTGCACCTTCTCTTCGAGGGGCTGTTCTTTACGTATTTGCAATATATTATTTACCATAAAGTCTTTCCTTTATTTCTTACCTACCAAAAATACTTTAAACTCATTTACATATAAGTAAAAAACAAAATAGGTCTCCCACAACTTCTCTTGTAAAAAAAAGTGCTATGCGGTACTTTTGTCTTTGTAGAGCATTGTCCCTGTCACACACTACTTAAATAACATGTGCGAAAGAGACAACGCTCTACAATACCAAAGTGACTTACCTATTATATGACTGGTAGTTCTCTTCCCCGGGCGAGGGATGTTCGGAGAAAGCTTCACACGAAGATATCAGCGACGAATGATTAGATCTATAACAACTGTAAATAAAAATTAACTATAAATTCACATTAATCAATACTAGCTGTTAACGTGTGACTTTATCCGCATTAAAATTAGGGTTGTAACGGAGGCCATTTTAACGGAAGCGGATGCGGATGCGGAGGCGAAAGGCTTCACCTCTGCAGAAGCGGAGGTTAACGGAAGCGGCAGCGGAGGTCAATAATAAAATATTAATTGCGATTTATTAAAGAATTAAAAACTAAAACTACGTTAAATCAAAATACAGATTGGTACATAAACGATACCTAATCGCCCCACTCGCGTTAAAGAAGTAAATTAACCTCCGTTAAAACTCCGCATAAGAAATAACGGAAGCGGATGCGGATGCAGAGTTATCATTTCTTTTGCGGATGCGGAAGCGGAGTTCCGTTACAACCCTAATTAAAATGTAAAAACTTTATTTTATTGTTTACTAGCTATTCCTCGCGACTTCGCTGGCGTGCAATTAACAAAATATACATGTTACTCACAGACAAATTACCTTTCTAACAGTGAAAGATTTTTTAAAATCTATTATTATTAAAAGATATCCATATCTTCAGACATGATATTGAGAATACGTATGGCGCGATATGGGAGCATTTTTCATTAAATTAGTTCGCGAAAAGTTCCCATTTCACGCCAGTGTTCTGTGTGGTCGTGGTATTGCTGGGGGCGAGCTGACCCTGCAGTGCGAAGATGTTAAAGGCTGTACCACAGTATATCAGATATTTACCTGGTGCCTTTAGAGGAGCAGGAGGCTGTCCGATGGTGAGCAGAATGTCTGCGCCTACGCGGAGACCGGCCTAAAGTATCCGTGCCGCCTACTGTCGCACTGGAAACAAATAATCACATTTTTTATATATTTTAATATATATGTGTGTAAAATTACAAAATATAGTAAAAATATAGCCTTATGTTACTCATATAACTTTTTAATGGTAAAAGAATTTTTGAAATCGGCCCAGTAGTTTATGAGTTACTAGCTTTCGCCCGCGACTCCGTCCGCGTGGAATTAAAAAAAATAAAGCTGAGTAGCCTATATGTTCTTCCAGATTATCCTCTACGTCTATGCCAAATTTCATCGAAATCCGTTCAGCCGTTTAGGCTACAAACTCTAACAAACATCCATCCATCGAAACTTTCGCATTTATAATATTAGTATGATTTCAATACATACAAAAATACAAAACTTTCTTCTTTATAATATTAGATAAACATAGATAATTTCATTTGACATAACTGTGAACGTTTTATTGTTAAAAATTATGAATGGGGGCATAACTTTTTTAGAAATGTCATGGTAATGGCACTTTAGATCTAGATAAATACTAGCTTTCGCGCGTGGCTCCTTTCCTGTGAAATTAAGAAAATTATAGCAGGTAGCATATGTGTTCTTGCAGGCTATCCTGTACATTTATAGCATTCATCGAGATCCGTTCAGTAGTTTAGAGTACAAAATCTAACAAACATCCATCCATCTAAACTTTCGCATCATACTTAATATCAAAAATCCGAAAGTTTAGATGGATGAATGTTTGTTAGCGTTCGTAGTCTAAACTACTGAACAGATCTAGATGAATGGCGTAAATGTAGAAGACAGTTTGGAAAAACACACGCTATTTACTTCTTTTTAATTCCACGCAGACAGAGTCGCGGGTGAAACCTATTATTAATTAGCAATTATGACGTGGGTGCCTTCAAGAGAAGGGTGAATGGACACCTATTAAATCAGCGCGTAACATCCTTCGACCACGTTACCACTTAACTATAGGCGGAATCGTGGTCAAGCGCTGTTTTTAAAAATCATAAAAAAAAGCAAGTTTATAACATTAGTAAGATGTACTCACGGCTCGGGGTAGGTATGCGCCTGCGCGTGCAGGTCGGGCAGCGACTTGTGGCTGTTGATGTTAGTGCACTCCTCGCGCGTACTCGGCTGGGAGTGGGAATTCGATCTGAAAATACATTCATTATTCTTACTAATTTGATTAATATGAAATGGATATAAAAACTACTTCGAATAATTTTTACTATTTTTTTTATACCATAAGGCGACAAACGACCGAATTTGGGCCTCCAGCACGCTAAAATGCAAGTGTCCGGATACCAAACCGCTGATACTACTTTGTCGGACACCACACAGCCACTATTTGGAATTTGAAGGAAAAGTAATACGTAATAGATGGCCCAAAAAATAAAAAAAGTATACGCATGCTACCGTTTACGAAAACGGAAAAAAATTCTTGTTACCTAACTGGTTAGGTACATTTAGTTAGGTAAACGTAACAAGCCCTACCCCTCATCTTAAAACTAGCTTAGATTACCAACTGGCGATGCAAATACTATTAAATCTCTCATATTTAGACAAAGTACATGGAATCTATTCATCTAAAACCATTTGAGGATAATTATCAGCTCACTATACGTCCTTACAAGTTAGGGGTGACTAGGCCATAGTCAACATATATTCGAGGATATGACTCAATATAAAATAGTTAGGGCCTGTCTCACCACTGGCTGATAGAGGCTCAGATAGCATAAAAATGACGTCTCTGTCAGATAAGGGAACAAAATATGATATATCCATCACATATTTTACACGTTGATTGTTATCAGACATTTTTACAATTTGGTGGGACATGCCCTTAATCTTATTAGTTAATGGTTAATTTAATGTTAATGATCAATGATTACAATATGATTTTATACTCTTTTATTAGATTCGTGTGTCTGATGCAGTTTTATGTAGACATGTATTATAGTTTTTTATGAACTCATTTTTCAATTAATCAAGTTACTATAGAACTTTACTTCATTTATTGCTACTATAATATTTCAATAGTCCATTAGTTACGTGTTTAGCATTACAGTACGTATGTGCGTCACCTGATGTATCTAGGCGCGGAGTGCGCATACTGCGCGGGCGGGCTGATAGCGCCGGGGTCCGCGGGCGAGCCCTGCCCGCTCGCCACCGGCTCCGGCAGCTCCATCTGACCCAGTTGACCCAATTGACCCAGTTGTCCCAGTTGCCCCAGTTGTCCCAATTGCCCCAACTGCCCTAGCTGTCCACCGCTAGACTGCGGACTCGCTATATGTAATAAAAAAATATGATTTTAGTTAAATATGCATATAGTGTTTTATACAGCATGTCATATTTTACGCTGATGGAGGTGGACTTTAAAAAAATTGAGATTAGCAAACAAAAATAATTATTAAAAATTTACAACAAACGATTTCCCTAAAACATTTTATATTATGTGCAAAAAAGCCTCTTTACATTTATAAATAAAAAAAGTATTCTATCACTAACACCCTGTATTACTACAAAGGTACATTTTGTTATAAAAACATACTCACGTATAGAATAAGTGTTCTTAATAATCACTTCACTAGGCCTCTGTCGCGGTATAACGAATGATTCCGGAAAGAACACTCTAGCGTCACCGAAGCTCAGCCTCTCTCTGTCCGGTTCCATCCGGTGCGGTTTAGATCCGGACGTACCGGACGACGAAGTGCCGGAGAACGTTCCGGACGTGTGCTGGGAACGGCCCTCGCGATCCGGATACGATTCCTTACGACGGCTGTCCGGGTACATTTTGTGCGCTGGAATTACAAACTAGTTGTAGCTCGCGACTCTTCGTGTGGAATTGAAAAGAATATATATTCTGAGTAATTGTTTTTTTAAACAATTCTACATCTATAACAAATATCCATCCATTTATTTATAGTTATTATACATTCGCATTTATAATATTAGTTAGAAATAAGACTTTCTGAAGCCAAAATAATTATTAACGTAGACATAAAAATATTATTGTACATTTATTTCATCTATACATATTATAAAGAGGAAAGATTTGTATTTTTGTATGTATTGGAATAACTCAAAAACTACTGGACCGATTTCAAAAATTCTTACACCATTAAAATGCTATGTTATCACTGAGTAACATAGGCAAATTTTTTAATATTTTCAAATTTCACTTAGTTGAAGTCGCAGGCAACAGCTAGTCAAATATAATAACAAAAAACTTAAAAGTACATACAAATAGCATATCCCGGTGTATACACATTCTCTCTGCTGTCAGAATGTTCTAGAAGCCTTCTTAGAGTATTCTGTAGACCCTCGCCCGCGCTCACTGCGCGCCTAGCGCCGCCCGCACTGCGGGTGGTAGCATCTGAAAACATTAATTAAAAAAATTACAAAAAGGCTAAAATAAACTATATATCTTGAAATAACGATAAAGCAATCAAATAATTATTTTAATATTGAGAATACACAAAAACACTTATTCATATAGTTCTTTTCATATATCTTGGCGGCTCAAGGTCATCGAGTTGCTCATTTCCCTCCCCAAGTTAAGAGCCAAGATATCTGGTAACTACTGTACAGTGAAAATAATTTATTGAATAATTTAATTTAATTGTTACTTGAAGCATAGAATATGATATTTAAAAGACCTTTTTAACGGTGGAGGAGACGCATAGGAAGGGGAAATATCCTTTTTATGTGCTTCTTTCCGTCGATTAAAGGTAGGCAACGCTTTGCAATTGCGGATGTATGGGCAGCAGGTGCTTCGCCATTCTGGCGGATTCAGGTTGCTTGCTTTTTACTATCTTATAATATAAAATCAAAATTTCCTTAAACGTCGTCTCATAAGAGGTTAATTATATTTGTTATTTCAATACTTTGTTACTTACATGGGTTACAACAGGCATCCGAATTGGGAGTTCCAGAACTGACTAGATGACAACCTCCTGCCGCTATCGCCTGACTAAGACCGCTGCTCACCTGCAACAAACATTCACAACATCACACATACTAATATTACATTTGGCAAATATTGTTTCTTAAATATAAAGCACCAAATAGACATAGGGAAGTTCATTATACTAGACCCCACGTGACTTTTAAGAGCGGGACCACACCTTTGACTAAACAATCGCAAATCTGTTTTGCGATTGTCGATTGTTTCGCAGCCAATTCAACTGTTTGCACAACTAAAAATCGAGTAGTGTGCGCACCTCCATATAAGCTCATAGGAGTCAAAGCGAGACTAAACAGTTGTGCGATAGTTTAAGGTGTGCGTGCGCCCTAAGTTCACCGTGATGCGTGTATTGACACACATATCGCTGTCTCAGTTTTTTCAAAGAGAGTAAAAGGGATGGAAATTTAATTTTATACAAGTGTTTCGACAATTTAAGCCAACAGAAATTGATGATCTCGAATACAGGCATCATAGAACACTAGTGTGAAGTGCGTCCGAGAGAGAGAGATATGGAGAATGTGTATGTAAGAGAGAGACAGAAATAACAGTAACTTACCCTCAAAGGCAACTCCTGTTTCCTATCCAGCACGGTCTCCGATTTGACGTAAAACGCCTTCGTCTCGGCGAGCAGTTCCACCGCCGACTTGCGCTTCTGCTGCGGCTGGGGCACCAGCGACCGTGGCGCCGCCATACCTTCCTTCTTACGCGGTAACTTGAAACTGGCAAATAGGGAATCCGCTAGACGACGCCTATGGAAAATCGAAATGTATTATAATATATTTACGAGGTTAGGTGGAAACCTTAATTTTTAATAAGGATTATTTAACTAACCATTAGAGTTAATGCTGGGTTTCGGAAGTTTTCGCTTATTTTGTCATTACCTAGCGATTCAATTAGAGTGATCTATGTTGCAACGTTGCAACTCAAGTTACGTAGTTCGGAAACGCATTTCATGAATTTATCAAACCCAAATCACTAAAGAATGGTTAAACTTGGTTGGGAAACCAGGCATAAGTGAGTTAGTAAAGTGAACCAACGCTTCATTGAGCTATGGAGATTTGCAGGTGATATTGAATAGTTCCGAACGTTCGCTTTCTCACGGAGCAACGGTTATAAATAGATGAGAGTTTTTCAAGCGATAGTTAACTGCATTGTTTACTCTGTCTACGATTAACTGTTTTCAATTCATCTCTTTCGAATTACATAGAAATCGATGAAACAGCAACAATGTATGAAGTTACTTATTTTTTTTTAGTAAAAGTGGATGTACACAAAAAGGTTTTTCCCACTCATCCTCTCCCCTGTCTAATAACCTACCATTCTCATTCATTTCTTATTAGAAAATAGTAGGAAAGGGACTACTGGAGGACTCTGGCTTTACAAAATTACTAGCTGTTCCCGCGCGACTTTATCCGCATGAAATTTTGAAATCTTTATTGTTTACATTTGTCAAATCCTCAATTGAAAATGTCAAAATTATCGTTACCATAATAACCTTGCTTTCTTAATGTTGGCAGCTTATAGTTTATGGTGTGGGAAACCACATGAAGGTTTTTTTCCAATTTATTTACCCCATAAGTTTAATAGCATGGAAATATATAGCCTAAAGCTTGTAAGTGTAGGGCTTTTTATTAAGGAAAGAATTATTCAAAAATATGCTCTGATTGCTGACTACGTACGCCACGAAGTAATGTGTGTTTATGCTTTATTATATTAGTATAGATTATTTAATTTTGTGTCTCATCATGCATACCTCGGCGGCGATTCAAAAGACCTTGAGTAAGATGTATCCGTCGCTCCTTCAAACTTCTTCCTGACCTCTTCGACCTTGGACCATGAAGAATCGACGTTCAACCGTCTGGTCAGAGGCGCGGCAGCCGCATGCTTGGTGAGCTCCTCCCGCGTCCTCTTCACTGACACCTCAGGGATGTAGTCGCGGTGCCGACCGCCACGGCTCTCTTGACATCGCTCGATGAACTGACGACGACGCAGCGAGAGAGTTGCCGAGTTATCCTCCTCGTCCAGACACCTGGAAGCATCAGTAATACAAGCTTTAATATAGAAGAATGATAGATGGGTTGTGTGAAAAAGGATACGCGTAAAAATGGAGGATTCCCTGCAATAGACATGACGGCAGATGGAGATGTATGGAGAAATAATTCATACTGTGTCGACTCTCAGTAGGGAAAAGGGCAAGATGATGGTGATGATGGTGATGATGGTGATGATGGTGATGATGGTGATGATGGTGGTGATGATGATGATGATGATGATGATGATGATGATGATGACGTACCTAGCGGGCTGCGCGAGGTGCGAGCGGCAGGGCTGGTAGCAGGAGAGCGCGGCCATGTCGCCGGGGGCTGCAGCCGCGCCACCTGCTCATCATTCGCTCTCCCCTGATGATCCTCACTCACTCACACTAATGCCTCCCTCATACAATCTGAAACAAACATATTATTACGTTAAAACAACTTTTTAACATTTTTTATAATTATATTTAACAACTAATTGTTGCTCGCGATATTTCCCGCGTGAAATGGTGCATGAATTTTCGAAACCGGTCCATTAGTTTTTGAGTTATTTCAACATACAAAAATATAGATATAGATTATTTTTTGGACATTGAATAGGATAAAAATTAGGGAAAAGAGGGGCATTTCTTCCTATGCTTTTTTATTCCAAATTCACATGCCCTTCTCAGTCTTTTTCATAGAATAATTTAACATTATGTATTAATAGAAATTAATTGACAAGCATTTTCTCTTTTGGCAATATATCGTCAAGTACGCTTAAAGAATTGTAGCTTTCACAGAAATTAGAAATGATGACATGCACTATTCGGTATTACAAAATGACATTTTGATATTCGTGTTAAATGTTACATCAGAAAACTAACAACTTTTTAGTTAACTTATATCATATTGATTATTCATTACCCGTAGAGCAGGCGCACAACTTTGACTAAACTATCGCACAACTATTGTGCGATTGTCGATTGTTTCGCAGCCAATTCAACTGTTTAGTATGCGCACCTCCATATAAGCTCCTAGGAATCAAAGCGAGGCTAAACAGTCGCGATAGTTTAGTTTCATGTGTGCGCACGCTCTTAATATAATTCGATTCACGACAAAATACTGCTGTTGATGGCGACGACATCGCTAAGTGTAGATTTAGTATCACATGCCTATATTAAAGGACTACCTACGTACATCTTCCTAATTATTTTTCAATTCTTTCAATCGTCTCGCATCAGCATTCCCAAATTATTCAGCGAAATATGCTAAGTTTTAACCCTATTTTTTCTTAAAAGAGAGCTTTGTCATTGCAAGGAATAAGGGAATATTTGTGTAAGATGAACACAGCGGACTGCCATAACCGTACATAGTAAATACATACATACACACACACACACTTCGTACACGTACACAATAAACTAAATTATATCAGATTTACGGTTGCATAGGACAGTTGAGCATCTGTTCAGTACAGCACGCCCACTTACTAAAGATCATTCAAGTGTACAATTATTTAATTTTAGATGTAAAGGAAATAGAGATTGTTAGCTGGCTTTGGATAAATTTAACAACGCCCACGTTCAAATAATTCAATCCGTAAACTTTTATCATACACTAGCTGTTCTCATGCGGCTTCATCCGCATAAAATTATAAAAAAATCATTTTGTTGTTTACATTTGTCAAATTATCAATTGCAAATGTCAAAATGACATGACATGATGTCAAACCATGGCAACCTTGATTCCTTGATGTTGGCAGCAACTTATGGTATCTTTCCCACATTAGGGTTTTTATCCAAAATATTTACCCCCTAACTTTAATGGCGTTAAAATATATAGTCTAAAGCGTGACGCAAGTGTAGGACATTTTATTAAAAAAAGAATTATTCAAAAATATGCTGTAATTGCTGACATCTTAGGCAACAAAGAAGTATGTGTTTACGCTTTATTATATTAGTATAGATAGTATAGATAGTATCGCATTATATTACGCCCCAAACAAATTCACCAACAAATAACGGCGGAAGTTACCTTAATTAATTGAAATGCAGGCTGTAATATTCTGATAAAATCGATTAAAAGCATTATTCTTTAAAAAAAGTTAACCCTCATTTTCCATACAGGAAGTTAGCGGTATTTATGCATCAGTGCAATATAAGTCACATACACAATCGATATGAGCCTTGTAATTCAATATTAACACCACACTAACCGATCTTCCTTACAGTTCCACGGGAAAAATTTCCTGCGGTCTCTCCGGTATACGATACGACGATAAAGTTCACAGATCTCAGACTAACATAGAATAATCTATACTAATATTATAAAGAGGAAAGATTTGCATTTTTGTATGTATTGAAATAACCCAAAAACTAATGGGCCGATTTCAATTTAAAATAAACTATTAACAAAGATAAATCAGGGTTTTATTGGGGCGAATTTTCATATTTAACTACATAAACAAAATACCTATACCGATATTATAAAGAGGAAAGATGTGCATTTTTTGTATATATTGAAATAACTCAAAAACTACTGGGCCTATTTCAATAATTCTTTCACCATTAAAAAGCTACGTTATCAGTGATTACTAAAAACCACTTTTTTTAAAAAAAAATCCACGCGGACGAAGTCGCGAGCAACAGCTAGTATTTTATTATACAGATATCGTAGAATTTGTTTTAATAACACGAGCTATGCCAACATTCAGTATACAGGTGTCCTAGATGACCAATCCGCGTACCACATCCTAATTCGGCTGTGTCCATAAATTTCCTACCTACGTATTTCCTCGAATAAATTAAACAATTGAATGCGATGTGACCGCAGCCCAATAAAGAGGTTGTTATACTCTGTGCTACCAATTATGGCTGAACTGAATCGCAAATTAGCAATTTAGTATTTAAAACCACGATCACAATTTGTTAAAGTTCAAAACTTGCTATAAATATAACAATAATTTAGTAACTACATTTTTTTAACAATTAACATCTTTTAGTTTTAAAAATTCAACACCTATGATTAACTACATAAATATTTCATTCAATACTCACTTTAAAGAAGAGAACTTACCTTAGATTTAGACACTACTTATCAAATTCATTTACAAATAACTAGCTATTGCTCGCGACTTCGCCCGCGTAAAATTAAAAATATAGCCTATGTTACTCACTGATAACAAAGCTATTTAATGGTTAAAGAATTTTTGAAATCGGCCCAGTAGTTATTGAGTTTTTTCAATACATACAAAAATACAAATCTTTCCTCTTTATAATATTAGTATAGATTAGAAAGATACGATTATTTACTTTGGAGCAATGTACCTGACGTTCCTGTAAATCGGTCAATTAATTGGGTAACAAAATAAACACTTAAAATTAAAATAGTTTCTATGATTGAAATTTCTCAGAAATTGTATCTCAAATTCTAGTACAAACTGCTTAATAAATCACAGAGATAAAGCTGGATCAAGTTGTTGCATAGTTGTAATGTTGTGTTAACTAATCGAGTTATTGCGAAATACTTGATCTATTAAAAGCTCGATATTAACTTACAGTCTCGGATTTATATTAGTGTATAGACGAAAAATCAGTACAGCACTGGAAGATTGGTGCAACACTAGTTCATTCGTATATACGTCCCGTCCCTATGACAACTGTCAATGTCATTCAGACGTGTAATAGCGCGCCATTATGGCGGGATCAGTAGTTCTGAATGTTTAAGTTAATTACGTTATCACAATTAAAAATCTTTACTAGTACGTGTAAAATACAGAAGTTTAAAATAGGGCATTCTTTTTTCTTCGCATATTTCATGCATCTTCAGGTACGAAAAACCGTAAAATGCACATTTCTATATCCGTTATCTAATCCGATAGAGTATTTCCTAGCTTTCATTACTCATTATTGCAAATGTAAACAATCTGTGCGTTCAATTTGTAATAAAACGTGCACTTTAAATATTTATTTTAACAGCAGTAAATGAGCAGAGGTTACGTAAATCTCGACTAAACATGGCTCAGTTAAAAAATCTACCGTATGAAAATAGGTCGGACCAAATTAGAAAGGGTTGAGGGCATGATACCATTGTTTAAGTTCATGGTTAAAATTAGATGTTTTTTTACCTGTTTAATACATTTTATATTATTTTAAAGTGTACACAGATAATAATCTCTGATCCTTAAAAGAAATTGCCACTATTAGAAGGTCAAACCTACGGTTTCTCTCTATTTCTAGCCTGTATCCTATATGGTAGTTGGGTCACCTTTCTATGTCAATCTCCTCCACTTCAAGGTCAAACCTACGGTAAGATATTCTTATTTACATCGAAATCCCAGTAACTATATGATAATCATAGACGTAGATAGTATGTTTTTGTTCACTTGTGGGAATAACTAACGGAGTTTATAGGAGCACTTTCATTTTCCGACAAGACTTTCTAGTCAACGCTCGTGTCAACGGACGACTACGACAAACGGCTATGGTGATATGAACCTTATGACAAGGGAATATGAGTCACAGATATATTGCTACAGGTGACTGTAATTGTCATTCATTGAATGTCACTACATAACAATTACTAGTCTATAAAACTTGATATTCAATATTCTAATAGAATATTTTGAAATACGTGATGTAATAGAGTATAGAGCGGTAAGTATTCAATTCCATGAAAGAGAAAACTTTATAGTGTACTAGGTTTCGCCCGCGACTTCGTCCGCGCGTAATTAAAAAAAAACAGTAAGTAGCCTATGTGTTCTTCCAGACTATCCTCTACATCTATGCCAAATTTTAATCGAAATCCGTTCAGCCGTTTAGGCTACAAACTCTAACAAACATCCATCCTTCCATCTAAACTTTCGCATTTATAATATTAGTAAGAAGTATGATTTAACTCGTTTCCACAGACATAAACTGCTACTGATGTCTTGAAGCATGAAGGTAACAAATACGACACAGTACTCATCGGTCGTCTAATGCTTGATTAAGTTTCCTAGCCTTGATAACAACAAAGTGTTACATGAAGTTATTTGTCCCTTTACAGCAATAATAACCTCCGATATACGTTTTAGATTAAATATATCTTAAAAAACAATGCCTCCTCTATCTATTTTTTTAATCTTTGTTTCTATCCGACTGATTTTCCGGTCACCGACAGCAAATTAGCTGACAGTTCACCGACATTCAACACCGAGGTTACGCAAACAGCTGAACCGACACAAGGGTGACAGTCTAGACGGGGATTAATATACAAATTGTAATATGATACATTGCGAATACAGTAAATTTCATTAGCGTAACAAAATATAATCCAAAGTTCTTACGGTGAAGGAAAACATAGTCTGCGAAGACATTTAATATCAAATATGCGTTAAGTCACCCTCAAAAGTCAAAAGCAAAGAAAAAATAAGGTGAAACTCAATAAATACAAAACTAGCTTTTGCCCGCAACTCCGTCCGCGTGAACTTTAAAAATTATAATAAAGAAATGAAAAAATATAGCCTATGATACTCACAGATATGAGCTTTCTAACTAGTACTTTTTCCTCTTTATAATATTAATAGTATAGACAAAAGTAAAATTTAAATAATATAACATATGTTACTCGGCGTTAATATAACTTTTTAATGGTAAAAGAATTTTGCAATCGGCCAGTACTATTTGAGTTATTTCAATACATACAAAAATACAAATCTTTCCTCTTTATAATATTAGTATAGATAATTTATCTATTATTACTTTCTTCGAAAAAATTCTTTCACTGTTAGAAAGGTAATTTATCAGTGAGTAACATAGGCTACATTTTTTAATTTCACGAGGGCGAAGTCGCGAGCAACAGCTAGTTTATTATAAAAAGTTATTAAACCTCATAGATCCAGACGTTAATCGATTTTGATGTCAGCTAAGCGATTAATTAATTCAAGCCTTAATAAATTCAGCGTAACAAGACAAAGGCGGCACTGTTCAACTGTTAACGTTGCATAATACGAACGCGACGACCATCCGTCGTTAAATGTTAAATTACCAAATATTGAGTGCAAACTAATCTTTACTAATATTATAAAGAGGACATATTTGGATTTTTGTATGTATTGAAATAACTCAAAAACTACTAGACCGAATTCTTGCACCATAAAAAGCCACGTTATCACTGAGTAACATATGCTATGTTTTTATTTTATTTTTTTAATTTCACGCGGGTCAAGTCGCTAGCAACAGCTAGTCTATTATAATGTAACTATAAAACATATATAGGTTTTAAAGCTTGCTATCATACTTGTGGTAGGGAACAATTCTACTCTTTTATCAGTCGTCATATCCTCGTTATCATCGTCCATAAACTCTAGCCATACTTTTTAGGGCCTTGCTCCTTTATAGCCATCCATATTCATTCTCATTACTTTCTTGTTCATGTTCCCATCTTCTTTCCTGATATGCTCATATCATGTCGTATAAGATGCAGGTAACGCCATCTTCGGAATAAACAAGGAATAGTAGAATAACCAATACAACTTAAAAGTAGCCATCTCTATTTTTAAATGCTCCACTTAATAAAGACGTAAGTGCTTTTATTTTTATACTAGCATTCGCCCGCGACTTTGTCCGCGTAGAATTTAATAAAAACAAAAGTAAGTAGCCTATGTGTTCCTTCAGAGTATCCTCTACATCTATGCCAATTTTCATCGAGATCCGTTCAACCGTTTAGGCTACAACATCTAACAAACATCCATCCATCTAAACTTTCGCATTTATATTAGTAAGATATACAGACAATCACTTTACTAAGACCCCGGGCGCCAAGACGCGTCAAGATGCTAAAAATAAAACCAACGATTGATCTCAATGACATTAAAGTGAAATGGCCTCAAGGGACGATCGCCATTTGTTAGTGACAGCCACTTACGATGCGATTAGTTTGTAACTGCTCGTTAAAATATTCCAGACAATTTAGTTACAGTTGTGAATAACAGTTTATTGGAATTCAAATGTTTCATGTACAATGCGAAAGTTGAACTTTTTTTTTTATAATACAAGGGCAAACGAGCGGCGAGAACACCGAGGTGGTCAACGACGCCCATGGACATCCGCAACACCAGAGGAACTACAGATGCGTTACCGGCCTTTGAGGAAATGATAGGCTCGGTTCTTGAAGGACCCTAAGTATGCAATATTGATCGTGTGTGAATTCTGTTTACAGGGTCGATTGTTAATTCTGTAACCTGGCCTTCAAGATAAATTTGTGCTATTCTATCTTCTTTTAATCGCGTATATTTATTATGCTAGTTACCCGATGTCAAGCAGCATATTAAGCTGAATTTAAGGTCCATGACAGATCCGTTTGATCCATCTATCTTCTCCTTTAAGGTAACTATAACGATCAGTTCTTCACGTATTTTCGGAACATCCTGTATAGCAACACCTTTTCCTAACAGGAAAAGATGGGAAGGAAAAGTGGATTTGACGGAGGAGGAAACGTACAGTATGGCGAAATATCCTGTTCATCTGCGTCTCCTCTTCCGTCGATTATGGGTAGACATCTGCAATTGCGGATGCCTATGAGCAGCGGTCGCTTCGCCATTTCGGCGGATTCAGGTGGCCGCTTGCTCGTTTGCCACCTTATAATATAAAAAAAAGGAAATCAAATTTTTAATGATGGCATTGAACGAGAACTGGAAAAGTTAAATTACAGTTAAATTGTGCCACAGTCATTTGCTACGGACGTTGTGTTAACGAGCTGTGAGCATGCTCTATAGTTGTCTATGGTTTAGTTATCTATGGCGATGTCACGCCGAGTTCGTTCAATGGCCGTCCGTAATCACAGATTATAATAACTTTTTAGGTTAATTATCTGCATTGGGTAATAAAGTTTGATTCGTTACGTATAGTAATAAAACGGGTCTGGCAATAACAGATAAAAATATGGTAATAAATTGAATTATATGAAGTAACTAGCTTTCGCTCGCGACTCCGTTCGCGTGAAATTAAAAAAAAAAACAAAACTGAGTAGCCTATGTATTCTTCCAGACTATCCTCTACTTTTATCCCAAATTTCATCGAAATCCGTTCAGCCGTTTAGGCTACAAACTCTAACAAACATCCATCCATTCATCTAAACTTTCACATTTATAACATTAGTAAGATTAACACAGGTACTATGTAGTTTTTAACAGAACATTTTAACTTGAACTCTGTAATAATCAAGTTATGATTTTAAACGACTTATCTTTTCGATCAAAGAGTGACTGGAGAATCTTTTGGTTACTTTTGATTGTCACTTCAAAAAATAAAAACAACATACAGATCCTAAGCTATATTTCTAATTTTCCATTTAAAACCTTTGAAGTGTTATATTCCACGAAATTGATTAGATAAAAGGACATACACTAAAGTTTAAATAAGAAACAAATTATTTAACTTTCTCACGAATTATCATCGGTTATGTTCAAGTAATCGTTAAAACAATATTAATATTGGTAGTAATTAGTCGATTTCTTATTACATGTTTATTATTTGCTTCTAAACCTCCGACCGTAAGTGATTCTTAGAAATACAATCAGTATCAACATTTAACAATTACATAATCATACAATTACCTCAACGTTAGCATTTTTGTTCCAAAAACACAAACATCATACTAATATTATAAATGCGAAAGTTTAGATGGATGGATGTTTGTTAGAGTTTGAACCTTAAACGGCTGAACGGATTTCGATGAAATTTGGTATAGACGTATAGGATAGCCTAGAAGAACACATAGGCTACTCACTTTTGTTTTTTTTTAATTCTACGCGGACGGAGTCGCGGGCGAAAGCTAGTATAAAATAAATAAGAGTAAATTTAAAACATTTTTTGACTACAATTCCCGCATAAACAATCGCATATGTAAAAGTTAACAATCGTCAATTATAATTAACAAATGAACAAAGATAATGTTATAATGAATTACACATTGAAAAGATCATAATTTTTTTGATTTTAATTACATTGGAACTATCGTTGACGCAAGCATTATTGCTCGGTTTACACTTGACCAGTGCAGTTGGACAGTAGCAACGGCCAGCCAAATTGTATGGAGTCACTGCCGCCAGTTAGCGTCCTCACTGTGCCAGTTGTTTAACAGTCCAGTTATTGAGTGCTACTGATCAACTGTACTGTCCTTATTTTTACTACTTTTATAACCTAGTCTGTGCATTATTATAGGTAAATCTATTCTGCAAAATCATTAACTTGGCGCAGCGTGTTGTCCTAATTTTGCTAGTGCACAATAATTTCACCTTTAGTCACGTTCCGCCTAACATCGACACAATGTTATCAAAAACACAAGATGGCCGACATTCTGAAGACAGATGAGTAGAAATTGTTACAAGTGTTCACGGTGTGAAATCAAATCGTAGACTATAAAAATCATTATATCTTCAAGTCTATTATCCATATCAGGGTTAACGGAGTTCCGTATTCATAAAAACCTTAGGCTTTTTATATTATTGGGAAGATTACAAACATTACTTTCTAACTTTCATCTTACTGTAATAGAAAAGTGTAAACTTACTGGAATAGAAAAACTTTTACTTAATTAATTTGAGAATATTTCATAATCGTCGCAATTTATATCACAATCATAACCAAAAAATATAGTAATACTAGCTTTCGCCCGCGACTACGTCAGCGTGTAAATAAAAATAAAACTGAAGTGAGTAGCCTATGTGCTATTTTAGACTATGCTCTATACCTATGCCTTTCATTGATATCAATTCAGCAGTTTTGGCTACAAACTCTAACAAACATCCATCCATCCATTTAAACTTTCGCATTTATAATATTAGTATGATAGAAAATAAAATGATCGTAAAGGTTTCATTTAAATTCAGATCAACTTTACTTAAATAACATATTAACATGTTAAGTACGTAATCTTACTTAGCATCAATTGAATTAACGGTTTTTAATTAACCTGAACTACTTAACCTTATTAATGTCAAAACGTTCATTGAATCGTGCAAAAACCAACTGGCGCAAAAAATCTTATCTTAATATGTGTCGCGGTAAACTATTTTTTTTCCATATTGGTACACCGGTAGAGGTAGACATAGAAAGAGATGGATGGATTGCGTGAAAGGTGACATGATCAAGAAGGGAGTGATGAATGAGATGACGTATGATAGTTATTTGGAGGACAAAAACCTGTTGCGCCGACCCTACGGGAGTAGGATAAGGAGGATGATGATGATGATGATGAATGATATACTTTACTCAAAGCAATTTCATTAGGGCCTTTCCCACCAAATTGTAAATTATCTGATAACAATCCAACGTGTAAAATATGTGATGGAAATATCGGTTTTTGTTACCTTAACTGAAAGTGACGTCATTTTTAAGCTATCTGAACCTCTATCAGCCAGTGGTGGGACAGGCCCTAAATCTTCTAAACTGTAGATCGTGAGTTACATTTCGTTTTGTACTATAAGTCGATAGTTAAATCACATACGGCCATAAGGAAGTGTTTACGTTCCTGCTACAAACGACGCCATAAAATCATATCGACTACTGCCAGTTAACTTAAACAATGAATCTGTTTGTTTGTACTTTATCAACACTCTATAACATTCTGATAAATATTTACGACTAGCTGTTCCCCGCGACTCCGTCCGCGTGTAAATAAAAATAAAACTGAAGTGAGTAGCCTATGTGCTATTTTAGACTATGCTCTATATCTATGCCTTTCATTGATATCCATTCAGCAGTTTTGGCTACAAACTCTAACAAATATCCATCCATCTAAACTTTCGCATTTGAAATATTAGTAAGTAGTAAGAATTAACTGTGGGTTGTCCTAGCGACGTTCCCACAAAAACATTGCTAAGGAAACTTAACAGCTTTTTTGTATAAAAGCTAGTTTCGACCGCAATTACACCAAAAGGCGAGCAGCTATTGTTAAAAAGCTGTAGGCAGAAAGATGTCTAGACATTTCCAGGTGCTATTGTTATTCTTACCTTGCTATTTTATCTTTATATTTTTTAATCTGTGGTTATACGGGAGTGTTAAAAATCGTCTAGTAATCTAGAATTGTTTTATAATTGCATAATTTAAACACGCATATGACTCTTTCCGCGTGGAATTAAAAAAAAAAACAAAAGTTGGTAGCCTATATGTTCTTCCAGACTATCCTTTATATCTATACCAAATTTCATCAAAATCCGTTTAGCTATTTAGGCTACAAACTCTAACAAACATCCACTCATCCATCTAAACTTTCGCATTTATAATATTAGTATGAAGTATAATTTATTGATACATGTAATTTCTAATTTCTATTCAGATCTATTATCTGATAGGAATACTAAAGCTAAAAAATCTTTCAAATATTAAAATTAAACACAAAAAGAGTTCGTCAGTCAAAACTCCATGTCAGCAAATAACCCGAGGAGTAAAGAGGTGATTTACAAAAAGGTAAATGTTGAATGTCTCATTAATTCAGCGGCTGGGGGACTTGAAAAGGCGAAAAATAATAGAAGGCAGAGAACAAAAGATCGTCGGGCGACCGCGTTAGTTGAGAGCACTGATAAGTGTGACGGGACTCATGTGTACAGTCACCTATCTTACACGTGAATGCTAATTAAATTAAAAATATATATTAATTCTTAAAAAAACTATTATAGTTACACTGCACAATCAAATAAATCAAATACGAAAATACTGAATATGCCTTCAAAAAGTTTAGGATATTCAATTTTCAAATAGGTTGCTAATCACTGATAAGCTTTAATACACTTATTAATTACTAACTGTTGCGCGAGACTCGTGTGAAATTTAAAAAAATATACCCTATGTTACTCTGTGATAAAGTAGCTTTTTAATGATGCCAGAATTATTGAAATCGGCCCAATAGTTTTTGAGTTATTTCAATACATACAAAAATACGAATCTTTCCTCTTTATAATATTAAGTAGTATAGATATAGACTACTAACAATTAACAAATAAGTTCAAATAACTGATAAAATTGCTGTATTTCTAGTACACACTGTTCGTGTAATAGTCAGGTTTTCTATACAATCAGGGTATACAAATCTGCATACAGCCACCACGCGAGGGTTAGTTACAACTTGTTTGAAATATCAGCGTAACTGTAAATATGCATTCAAATGTGCGGCGCTAACTGTACCAAGATTGTTTATTCAAAGCACGACTGTGTCTGGAGGTTCGTTCACATCGCGACAGGGGACATGTGTACTTTGTATCTATTTACACGACGCATAGGATGCGTTTCACATTTAAGCAGTCGCGTACATCGGAGTCACGAAAAATGGACACGTCAATGGAATACATTTAGTATTCGCCAGTGTGAAATTTAAAAAAAAAAATAAAAACGTTACCTATATTACTTAGTGTTAACATAGCTTTTAATTGTTAAAGAATTATTGAAATCGACCAAGTTGTTTTTGAGTTATTTCAATACATACAAAAATACAAATCATCCCTCTTTATAATATTAGTGTAGACAGTGCCGGATTACGCCAGCGCGGGGCCTGTAGCAAACTATACTTCTACTCTTGCTATATAGCTAATCCGATACTGAGTATAGATATAGATTTCTTCAAAAGTCCAAAGACCACTGATTCGTGGCTCTTTGACTGCATACCAAAGTGACAGGGGTGATGCACCGTTTTGTAATATTGTCCTAACATACGGGAACAAAGGTGAGTAGGACTTATACTAAATGTGTAGGGTTAAGTATGTTTTTTTTTTATAAGATAAGGGGGCAAACAAGCGTCGAGAACAACAAGGTGGTCAACAACGCCCATGAACATCCGCAACACCAGAGGAACTACAGATGCGTTGCCGGCCTTTGAGGAAATTGTAGGCTCGCTTCTTGAAGGACCCTAAGTCGTCTTGGTTTGGAAATACCGTCGAGGATAGTTTATAGTTTTTGACGCGGACAAAGATTGATTATATACAGAAGCTTTTTAACGTCTTATTTTTTGCGAAATAGAAAAAGGGTTTTACCTCGTTCATAAATAATCGATCAAGTTTTATGGTACACAACAGTATATTTCATACATTGAAAAATCTTTAAAAAAAATTGAGATTTGACTTTCGCCGGGTTCAGCTAGTTTTTTTTACTATTTTTTTAACTCTTTATTTATCTTCATTGACAGAACATCCGTTTAAAATAGATATGATAAATATTTTGTACGAAATGGGGTCATTATCTATTCCGTCATCTGTCATCTATCACTCCTAAATAAATATTGTTCAAGAGACAAAAAAAATGACTCCAACGTAAATATACGTATCTAACAATTTTGTGTTTAATTTTTTTTAATTGTGTTATTTCTGGCATCGAGAAGGCCTCATGACCAGTATTTGACTGGCATAGGCTGATTCTTTTTTAATTGTGAAATTTCCGGGATCGAGAAAACTTATGTCTATTTTAGCTTAAGTTAGTGTTTTATTTCACAGAGATTATAATCAAGTTAAATCCAACAAAGTATAAATGCTCGTGAGTAATTTAATATTCAATACGTATTCCGTATTCACCATATTAACATACTTATCGTCTATTAGACTGCACTGTTGTAAGCAAATTTGACCTTTATACTCAAGACTGTAAATGCGTTTATAGCATAGATAGTGTTGCATCATCGATATGATCTGGCCAGACATCCGCTGCATATAATTTTAATAGAATGAATTAGCAATACAATGGTGACAGGTAACAGCTGATTAAGTGAGTTTGAATAGGACAAAAAAATCAGAAAGGCACTAAAAGCGGGCGAACCTCTTTGACCAAACTGTCGCACAACAGTTGTGCGATTCTCAATTGTTCCGCAGGCCATTCAACTATTTAGTTGTCCAACTAAAAGTCTAGTAGTGTGCGCACCTCTCCATATAAGCTCCTAGGAATCAAAGCTAAACAGTTATGCGATAGTTTAGTCAAAGATGTGCGCGCTCTTAGTATGTATCGATGGAAGATCTATGATAAAAAACGATATTCCAATAGCGTTTATATTAATTGTAGATCTAAAAAGTATTTAGAGTGGTCTGATTAAAAAAAGATACATACCTCCAGCAGTATCATCTCGTAGTCGTTCATTAATCCTTTTTAATTGGAGGATTTAAAATTGCAACTGGGGCTCAAAGCTCAACCGCTCACTAATGACTGCAAATTGACTTAACGACGTTACTTTTTTTATATACCAATTACATTTTATTAATTAAAAATATTTACGTGTTGGTGGAAATTTATAGCAACGCGGAATTTATCAACTATTTTTATTTAATTAAAAAAAATAAGAAAGTGCTGTTATTTCCATGCTTACCAAGTTCAAATTTGTAATAATCTTACTAATATTATAAATGCGAAAGTTTAGATGGATGGATAGATGTTTGAGTTTCTAGCCTTAACTGTTGAACGGATCTCGGTGAAATTTGGCATAGATGTAGAGGATAATCTGGAAGAACACATAGGCTACTCACTTTTGTTTTTTCAATTCCACGCGGACGGAGTCCCGTCGAAAGCTAGTAAAAAATAAATCAATGACAGGGGAGTGCACTTTTTTATCGATAAACAAAAGCAAAGGATTCTGCCAATGTCCAGATTTACGTGTATGGATGGCAATCTGGCAGTTCTAAAAGGATATCACTTCCTTAATAACTTTGAACATCTTAAGGGCGGTTTCCGAACTACTTTTAACCACTCGATAGTGGTTCGATAAATTCATAACTATCTCGAACTACGCAACTTGAGTTTTACTCCATTGAACGTCGTTTAATCGAACACTAATGAATCTAAAGATAATGATAATACAAATAGAAACTAATTTTAGTCCCTTTCCCTTTCCACCCTTCTGTTAAGAGGAAAGGATGGGAAGGAAAAGTGGATTTGACGGTGGAGGACACCCATAAGAAGGGGATATGTCCACTTTATGTGCGTCTCCTCCTCCATCAATTAAAGGTCGGCAACGCATCTTTAATTGCGGATGTTTATGGGCAGCGGCCGCTTTCCATTTCGGTGGATTCAGGTGGCCACTTGCTCGTTTGCCACCTCATAATATAAAAAAAAAAACTTCAGAAACCCAGCATTAGCAAGTTAGCAAATTGTCTATGATACAAAACTCATCAACATGCGGCTACCATCTGCGTCTGACACATGCCCACGTGTAGTTTGCAATGTTTATAATTGTCATGAGAATAGCTATCAAATACAATTGTATTTGCATTCAATTTATATGACTTGTAATAAACAAATGTGTTTTAAAACATTTAGATATCATAGTTGCTTAAACGTAAATAAAAATGATTCATGACAAAGGTTAAATTTTTAAATGATTACTTGGTTCGTCTTAGTTATGAGTGTGGTACACCGGTAGAGGTAGACGTGGAAAGAGATGGATGGATTCGGTGAAAGGTGACATGATCAAGAAGGGTGCGATGACTGAGATGACGTATGATTGAGTTATTTGAAGGACGAAAACCCCGACCGACCCCACAGGATTCGGATAAGGTAAGGGAGGTGATGTTACTTGGTTCATCTGCCGAAAGACATTTTTTGTCTCTAAAATAATAGAGACAACAATACGTTCTTGCATAATTGTATTTTTGTAAGGAAAATGTCTATGTACTGACATTTCCTTCATCATAAGACAGTTTTAACATTGTTGAAATCAAACAGATGTTACAACTGGCCACCGTAACCTTAAGACATGCTAAATATTTAAACTCACATGTCACAAGAATGCTTGTCTGTGTCACGCGAATATAACCTTTTAGTACTAATCATACAAATATGTTCTCGCGTTACAAAAAAGGTCATAAATCACTAAATAGATTAACAATTCTTGTATGGGGTTAAATCATTAGGTAAGAGAAATTAAAGTATTTTATACTAGCTTTCGCCCGCGACTCCGTCCGTGCGTAATTAAAAAACAAAAGTAAATAGCCTATGTGTTCTTCCAGACTGCTCTACATCTATACCAATTGCATCGAGATCAGTTCAGCAATTTAGGTTACAAACTCTAACAAACATCCATCTAAACATTCGCATTTATAATATTAGTAAGATGTGTGATTGTTTTGTTTAATTTTACATTTCGTGTACGTAAAAACATTTTACAAATTAGCTGACAAGTATTATTAATTATCTGATGTATCAAAAATTTCACGTTTGTCGTTTTTATTACAAAAAATAATTCAACCACAAAACTACTAGGAAGTCGTAAGAATATGAAGAAAATCACGTACACTGGCTTGCAAAAAAAATCTGTTTACTAATTACGTAATGCATTTC
Source organism: Papilio protenor (assembly GCA_029286645.1). Lineage (NCBI taxonomy): Eukaryota > Metazoa > Arthropoda > Insecta > Lepidoptera > Papilionidae > Papilio > Papilio protenor. The sequence goes on along the minus strand of JAGSMZ010000016.1, from coordinate 3,361,284 downwards.
AAGGATTAAAAAAACTGCTTACAGAAGTACTGAGTCATTCGTATTCACGAGGACGGTTTGCAGAGCAGTAGGTACTGCAGTACTCCTATTGAATATTTACTGCCAACAGTTTATTCTCTGCCCTCATGTGAAACTGAGGGCAGTGAAGTGGAAGCAATTCCGCGTTTCGTCTGATGAGTGTGGTGCCGGAGGCCTAATTTTAGTCCCATTCCCTTTTCCACCCTTTTCTTAAGAGGAAAGGATGGGAAGGAAAAGAGGATTTGACGGTGGAGGAGACGCATAGGATGGGGAAATGTCCTCTTTATGTGCGTCTCCTCCTCCGTCAATTAAGGGTAGGCAACGCATCTGCAATTGCGGATGTTTATGGGCAGCGATCGCTTTCCATTTCGGTGGATTCAGGTGGCCGCTTACTCGTTGCCACCTTATATTATAAAAAAAAAAAAAAAACTAGCGTTACATAGCATGTTATATTGTTAATAAGAAAATAAAAACGTTTAATAGCTTAATAATGTATTATAGACCGCATTATGTGACGCACCGGAGAGAGGCAATGACATAATCATTACAGAAACATACAAGAGACATTGAAGTACTTGTAATACTGAGACTTCGAATATTTATTACGTACCTAGCAACCAGAAAGGTACACTACTTACGGTCGTATACTGAAACGAATTTAATATGTAACGTCTTGAGGACACGCTTAAATTCCTTAAAATATTGACGACTTTTGGTTTGAAATCGATGGTTATGAAGCGACGTGTTTATGTTTCATTTCAGTATTCTGCCGTTTATAAAAACGAGACTAGAGATGAGACAGAATAATTTATAGCATTAAATTTATGAAATGTTATCTGCTACATTCATCCTTCTCGTTCTCTTTGTAAACATAGAGAAGGCAATATGAATTATGGATTTACCCAACAGAAGCCAAGAATTCAACGTTGTTATATATTCAGACATTTCACCTACATAGTTTAAATTTGCTAATTTCAAGATATAATCATTAGTTAACAAAATCAGTGATTTACGAAATTTGCCATACACCCACATACATTTACTGTGACGCCATATGTTAGATAGTGATGTTCTAAGTGTCGATAAAATTATCCTTAATCAAAAAATAATAATTTTCAAACAGTTTTCACTGATGAACGGATTTATAAGGAGGTTTTTGATTACAATTATGATGGAGCTGGAAAAAAAATTCCAAAGTAGTCCTAAGAACAGCAATTTACTAGACCACACTGAAACCCTCGGCTGTAGTCATATAATGATGATATTAAAATTATTGTTTTATTGATTTATATATAGGTTTACCTAATTTAAAGTAGATCGGTTTCACAAATTAATAATTATCGATATTCGATAACTTAACGCTTAACAATGAACATCACTAGTTTCGACTGTGTCGAAACGCTTCATGACTCGACGATGTAAGAGGTGATTATTTCACGCCCTCAGACGAAATAGCCACGCTTGACATACCTCACTAACTATATTCAATTAAAGGAAACTGGCCGATTACTGAAACGACATCTAAATATGTAACAGCGTCTTAAATTATAAGGCTATGTTAAACACTAATTAAATTCTCTTAAAAAAATTACAACAGTCTGTTACTGTTGTGTTTGTCCCCATTAATTGTCATTATTAATAATACTAGCTGTTGCTCGCGACTTCGCCCGCGTTAAATAAAAAAAAATAGCCTATGTTACTCACGATAACTTAACGCTTAACAATGAACATCACTAGTTTCGACTGTGTCGAAACGCTTCATGACTCGACGATGTAAGAGGTGATTATTTCACGCCCTCAGACGAAATAGCCACGCTTGACATACCTCACTAACTATATTCAATTAAAGGAAACTGGCCGATTACTGAAACGACATCTAAATATGTAACGGCGTCTTAAATTATAAGGCTATGTTTAAACACTAATTAAATTCTCTTAAAAAAATTACAACAGTCTGTTACTGTTGTGTTTGTCCCCCTTAATTGACATTATTAATAATACTAGCTGTTGCTCGCGACTTCGCCCGCGTTAAATTAAAAAAAATAGCCTATGTTACTCACGATAACTTAACGCTTAACAATGAACATCACTAGTTTCGACTGTGTCGAAACGCTTCATGACTCGACGATGTAAGAGGTGATTATTTCACGCCCTCAGACGAAATAGCCACGCTTGACATACCTCACTAACTATATTCAATTAAAGGAAACTGGCCGATTACTGAAACGACATCTAAATATGTAACGGCGTCTTAAATTATAAGGCTATGTTTAAACACTAATTAAATTCTCTTAAAAAAATTACAACAGTCTGTTACTGTTGTGTTTGTCCCCCTTAATTGACATTATTAATAATACTAGCTGTTGCTCGCGACTTCGCCCGCGTTAAATTAAAAAAAATAGCCTATGTTACTCACGATAACTTAACGCTTAACAATGAACATCACTAGTTTCGACTGTGTCGAAACGCTTCATGACTCGACGATGTAAGAGGTGATTATTTCACGCCCTCAGACGAAATAGCCACGCTTGACATACCTCACTAACTATATTCAATTAAAGGAAACTGGCCGATTACTGAAACGACATCTAAATATGTAACGGCGTCTTAAATTATAAGGCTATGTTTAAACACTAATTAAATTCTCTTAAAAAAATTACAACAGTCTGTTACTGTTGTGTTTGTCCCCCTTAATTGACATTATTAATAATACTAGCTGTTGCTCGCGACTTCGCCCGCGTTAAATTAAAAAAAATAGCCTATGTTACTCACGATAACTTAACGCTTAACAATGAACATCACTAGTTTCGACTGTGTCGAAACGCTTCATGACTCGACGATGTAAGAGGTGATTATTTCACGCCCTCAGACGAAATAGCCACGCTTGACATACCTCACTAACTATATTCAATTAAAGGAAACTGGCCGATTACTGAAACGACATCTAAATATGTAACGGCGTCTTAAATTATAAGGCTATGTTTAAACACTAATTAAATTCTCTTAAAAAAATTACAACAGTCTGTTACTGTTGTGTTTGTCCCCATTAATTGTCATTATTAATAATACTAGCTGTTGCTCGCGACTTCGCCCGCGTTAAATTAAAAAAAATAGCCTATGTTACTCACAGATAAATTACCTTTATAACGGTGAAAGAATTTTTAAAAAAAAAATAGCCTATGTTACTCACGATAACTTAACGCTTAACAATGAACATCACTAGTTCCGACTGTGTCGAAACGCTTCATGACTCGACGATGTAAGAGGTGATTATTTCACGCCCTCAGACGAAATAGCCACGCTTGACATACCTCACTAACTATATTCAATTAAAGGAAACTGGCCGATTACTGAAACGACATCTAAATATGTAACAGCGTCTTAAATTATAAGGCTATGTTTAAACACTAATTAAATTCTCTTAAAAAAATTACAACAGTCTGTTACTGTTGTGTTTGTCCCCCTTAATTGACATTATTAATAATACTAGCTGTTGCTCGCGACTTCGCCCGCGTTAAATTAAAAAAAAAAAAAAAAAAAATAGCCTAAGTTGCTCACACATAAATTACCTTTATAACGGTGAAAGAATTTTTAAAATCGGCCCAGTAGTTTTTGAGTTATTTCAATACATACATAAATACAAAAATACAAATCTTTCCTCTTTATATTATTAGTAAGATTTACTACTAGCTGTTGCTCGCGACTTCGCCCGCGTTAAATAAAAAAAAAAAAAAAAATAGCCTATGTTACTCACAGATAAATTACCTTTATAACGGTGAAAGAATTTTTAAAAATCGGCCCAGTAGTTTTTGAGTTATTTCAATACATACATAAATACAAAAATACAAATCTTTCCTCTTTATAATATTAGTACAGTACAGAGTAATATTAGTATACGGTGATACGTGAACTATAAACCAGAACTTGAAAATCGATCTCTCCATGTTCTACATTTCAACGACATATTGTACAACGTAAAGCTATTATTTGCACGGAATTTAATACCACGAAAGCACTCTCGAATGCTCTTAGCCGCAAGTGTTTTAATATTTTTTATTGTAACTTTAAATCTGCCAAATAGAAAGCAAGCAAGATACATTAATCATTTTAGGCTTTTAAACTGTTAATATTAAATTATAATTAGAAAAATGTATATTTATATACTAGCTTTCGCCCGCGACTCCGTCCGCGTGGGATTAAAAAAAAACAAAACCAAGTAGCCTGTGTGTTCTTCCAGACTATCCTGTACAACTATGCCAAATTTTATCGAGATCCGTTCAGTAGTTTAGGCCACAAACTTTAACATCCATCCATCTGGACTTTCGCATTTATATTAGTAAGATTTACTACTAGCTGTTGCTTGCGACTTCGTCGACGTGAAATCAAAAAATAATGAAAAACAGCCTATGTTATTCACAGATAAATCATCTTTCAAACGGTGAAAGAATTTTAAAACGGCCCAGTAGTTTTTGAGTTATTTCAATACATATAATACAAATCTTTCCTCTTTATAATATTAGTATAGACTTTCAGGTACATGATAAATAATATTCATTGAAATAAAATTCTTTCTCTGTTACATTTCTTTAAATCTTTTTACTTTAAACTGAAACTAACCTGTAATAAGTTTGCAATAAAAACCTCTCATGTGTATCATACCGTTACATGAAACATTTATTACATTTTAATACGAAAACAAAAATAAAGACCAAAAAGAAAGTCTGTAAGGATTCATAAATGAATTGATCTGATTTTTACGATATCAAGGAAAGAGGTCAATGTTTGTAAAGGTTCTTAAATGCAGTTATAGTTATATTTTTTTTTAAAAGTACTATATTGATGTTCTCGTAACCTTAATTGTTTATCTGGATAGTAGCTGAAACATTTTTGCCTCAATAACAGAATTGCAATATTTGTCAATTTAATTGTAGCTTAAACTGATTTTGACGTGATTTGTAATTTGTTTCATAATTCGCCCCAGACTGCCAATTAGTCAAGCTTATTAATTTTTATAAGAAACGTAATTCGCAAACATATTTCAATCTGAGGGCTTATCAGGAATGTTTGTGAAAACATTTTCGTAACTTCATCGATAACATTTGTATTAGACTTGTGCAGACAAAACTCATGCTCTGTCGATGACGTTACGTATGCGTTCTCTCAACTGTCAGGCAAATAATCGTGATAGACTCCATGATCAAGCAGAAGTTGAAAATTAGACTAATTAAATAAATTATATCATAGCCTTTGCCTTTCTTACGTGGTTGCTTATCTGAGAGAATTTTAACTCATTAATCGATTTATCTCTTCTAGATTTGAATTTAATTTGAATCAAAATTTTAAAGTATCCTGGCTATAACCTGCTTCACATTCGCACGGTGTCTGAATTTGTAATTACACTTGCGCCATCTTTTCGTTCCGCTCTCGACTTTCAAAGGTGACCGCTCTGTTGGCATTTAGACTTTATATTTAATGCGAACCGCACAAGCTATTACTGGGACTTCATTTACCACTCAGAGACGCTAAATGATCACCAGGAGTTCTTTAGCGTAAGAATATCAAGTCTACGAAATATAGGTACAAGAATCTATGGAGAAGCCTTAAATAAAATTAATAATTTTGTCGATAGACGTTTACATAAAAGGAGCAGAAGATAACATTTTTATTTTGCGCAAAAAAATAAAAATCTGTACAAATTGTTCTTAGAATGGTTAGAGTGTTTCAAAGGACGTCGAGTGTACTCTAAGACGCGACAGTATACTACAAGGCACGTTTATCCAAGATTTTCAAGAGTCTGTTACTACACTACACTTACTTGCAGAGAAAACGGGACAAACCCCTAACAGATTTAGACGATTGCTTAATTACACGAACATTTTTGGCTTCGTTCACGTGAACCGATTGCGTATTTTCGGTAAAGGGCAAGTTGTGAAACACGCAACTTGATACGATTTTACCCCGATATAAGTGAAACCTTAAATATGTACTTAGGAAATCACTTGCGGTTTAAAAAAAATACTGAAAATATCTTGAAATGATTTAAGTAAGAATACGAACTGAAACACATCAAGTCCAATTAAATATTTTTGATGGAAGGTCAATATATTTGATTTGACGGTGAAGGAGACGCATAGGAAGGTGAAATATCCTCTTTATGTACGTCTCCTCCTCCGTCAATTAAGGGTAGGCAACGCATCTGCAATAGCGGATGTTTATGGGCAGCGGTCGCTTTCCATTTCGGTGGATTCAGGTGGCCGCTTGCTCGTTTGCCCCCTTATATTATAAAAAAAATAAAACGGCTTTAGCGAATTTAAAATTGAATTCTTAAGTATTCTTTGGTGTCCTAGGAGTCGGTTATAGTTATTTAACACAACCGAAACCTGTACAAAAACATGTTTATATCCTTCTTAATCTTAATATCGTATTTTAGTATCGATATTTCAGTGAAAATCCACATAGACTGTCAAGATCTTGGTATAAACAGTTACGTAAGCCTGCAAGTGGGGCATGGACGCTCAGAGCATATATTTACCATTCGGTGTTTGTCAATAACGAGCCAATTGTTCTGTCGCCCGTCAATCAGTACACGACCTTCAATCGCTATTATTCTTATCACTAACATAATTACGGTAATATCTAATTATGTTGAAGATATAGATATTTGCGAATATTGATTTGGTTGACAAATTAATCTTATAAAAAAATAGATTGACAGGTCGTAGAAAGTCTCTCCAAGATTTGATGGTAGGTAACTAATTCTCTACTTTATTTGTAAGTGATAAGACACCCACTATGATGAATTGAGTCGAATTCATACCAATTATTAAATACTAACTGCTCTCGCCACTTCTCCCGCGTGAAATTAAAAAAATAATAAAAATTTAGCCTATGTTACTCACTGACACTGATAGTGTAACTTTTTAATAGTGAAAGAATTAAAATCGGCCCAGTAGTATTTGAGTTAATTCATACAAAAATACTTTTCTATCACTCTTTATAATATTAGTATAGATTGACTCAGTAAGTGGTTTATAATATTTTAAATTAATGTTTTAGCATTGCCACGGAGTCAGGGGAGTCTTTCAAATATGTACATACAAGTTTACTAGTCCGTTAGTAAGTAGTGTCACAAATAACTTAGTAATTATCGAATAAGAACAACTGACTCTCTCAAAGTATGACTACCAAAAATGAGAAATAAATATTCGAATCGAGTCACGATTTGACATTCGATCTTGTATTCAATTAAATTCGCTATTATCTAACGAATTGAAGTCAGTGGTAGCGAGCAATAGTTACGTTTTAATGTAAGAATTATAACCTCGTAAAACTATCGATATCGATAAAAACACACGTAAAGGAGACAATAAATTAAAATTACAGACTTTTTAAAATTCATAATCAAGAAAAAAAATTGTCTCTGTATATATCTAACTAACCGATTCGAATAACAGAAAAAATATATGAACCTAAAAACTCGCACAGCAGTAAGTATTAAGTAAAAATTTTAATAACTAGATAAATAACTATAAATTCAAACCTTCAACTAAATTGAATAAAATAATAATAATAATAACAAAGTATCGATACCCAAATACTGCTATGTAGGTTGCAGCGCATCACTAAACAAGCAAAGGTCAACGAACTCGCAGACACGATTCAAAGGAAGCTTTTAAGCGCTAGATTTTTAAAAAGTTCGTCGAAGCGACTGCATATTCTGCGATTTACTTATCGTATACTCGCTCGTCTTGTCGGAACGAGAAAGTCATGTAAAAGCGACAGGTTATATAACAAAATGCAGGGTAAGAATAGGGTTGCCAGCTTTCAAAAAATTAGTCGAGAAAGTGTTCATTCAGTGGGCTGCTAGTAAAAAAACGACGACTTTAGAATCTTACATTTCGTAGACAACAAAAAAGACAGACATTTTCAGTTCTACTTAGCAGACAAAAAAAAATAACTATAACCTGAAAACATCGACAACCTGTCGTCGGAATTTGTATCATGCAAACTTAAAGAGGTGGCAACCCTAGATACTGAACGATTTATCGATTCACCGGTACCAATTGCGGAAATATCGTACCAACTACCTCTGATTAAATCATCCTGATTACGATTCGCTTAGCTTTTGAAATACGTCTGTTGTTACCTACAGTTGGTAGCATTCATTGCGATAATTGAAGCTAAGTTTTAATTAGATTTCCATTCGTAGATGTTTATGAGAATTACAATCTGATGATCATATACCGTGAATACGGTTTCCGAGACAAATGTACAATACATGACTCTGCTTATTTAGAGAGTAAAGGGATGACAATGTTTTACAGCTGTACGTTATCCAGCTATGGAAACGTACGCATATCTTCTTTCTTCTTCTTCTTTTCTTCTATATTATAAAGAAGAAAGATTTGTATTTTTGTATGTATTGAAATAACTCAAAAACTACTGAGCTGATTTCAAAAATTCTTTCACCATTAAAAAGCTACGTTATCAAGTAACATAGGCTGTCTCTTATTATTTTTTTACTTCACGCGGGCGAAGCCGCGAGCAACAACTAGTCTACACTAATATAATAAAGCGTAAACACACACTACTTAGTTACGTAGGATGTTAGCAATCACCAAAATTCTTTTTTTTATAAAAAGTTACTTACGACACGCTTTAGGCTATACATTTTCACGCTATTAAACTTAGGGGGTTTATAATTTGGAAAAAACAATCAAAGAGAAAAGGGACAAAAACTACAAGCTGACAATATCAAAAAACAAGGTTGTCATGGTAACCGTAATTGTTATCCAATGTCAATGCCTTCGTTGTCATTTGTGCATTTGAATATCGACATTTGCAATTGAAAATTTCACAAATGTAAACAATAACAGAGTTTTCATAATTTCATGCGGATGAAGCGGCACGGAACAGCTCGTTTCTAAAATAAAAAAACAGTTTTCATATTGCATACTGGTCCAGTGCGGATTGACTTCATACATCTTAGTTTCTCTTAGCATATATGTGCAAATTGCATCATTATTTCCTCCACTAAGTCTGTGCACAACTACATCGATCTATACTATTATAATAAAGCGTAAACACACACTTCTTTGTTGCCTAAGTTGTCAGCAATTACAGCATATGTATTTTTGAATAATTCTTTTTTTAATGAAAAGCCCTACACTTACGTCATGCTATATATTTTCACGCCATTAAACTTAGGGGGTAAATATTTTGGATAAAAACCCTAATGTGGGAAAAAGACCATAAGTTGCTGCCAACATCAAGAAAGAAAGATTGCTAAGGTTTGTCATGTCATGTCATGTCATTTTGACATCTGCTATTGATAATTTGACAAATGTAAACAATAAAATAAAGTTTTTATAATTTCACGCGGATGAATCCGCACGCGAACAGCTAGTAATTAATAATGACACTATTTAGAATAATTGTAACGTCTGTTATAATCAGCAATTCTACAACTATCGTATGATGTTTTATTACTAACCAAGCATTAATTGTAAAATTACTTCGATTGCATTCTCACCTGCAATTATGACGTTATTGGAAGAAATAATACTCATTTTATAATAACTAATGTAGCATATTATGTATAGAATCCATGATTATTGCATTATTATCATACTTAATATTATAAATGCAAAAGTTTAGATGGATGGATGGATGGATGTTTGTTAGAGTTTGTAGCCTAAACGGCTGAACGGATGTCGATGAAATTTGGCATAGGTGTAGAGGATAGTCTGGAAGAACACATAGGCTACTTGCATTTGTTTTTTTTAATACCGCGCGGACGGAGTCGCGGGAGAAAGCTAGTATACAATAAAAACACGACATGAAGCCAACTGTGGACTCAGGGCAAATTGCTCGCACGTTACGAACAACCTACATAAATTGTATTTCGAACTAGCTATCGTCTAGAACTATGCCTGTATATCCGCGCGGAATTAAAAAATAGTAAAATAAGATTACCGCATCTCGAATATCTATCAAAGCTTAGAATTATTATTTTTTATTTATATAAAAGACGATGTAAATTTCAACTCGAGAGTAGCATTTCAGTTATCTACCATAACTATCACCACTGGTTACATTAACTTGAAGAGATCGCAGCCTGACCGCAAAATTGGATACACAATCTAGCGAACGGCGTCTGTGACCGCGCCGACATTGTACTTGTAATATAATGCCGGTAACACACAACCGTGAAAGGGAATAGGAACCGAAACGAACTGTAAATTATCACACCGAGACACGACAAATAAGCCAACAGATATTAGATTTTGTTTCAATTATTGATCCTGCCTTTATAAACACATTTGATTAGCAATATCTTTAGTAGAAACCTATAAATGTGTAAGAATACATATTAATCCTAACACGGGGATAGAGTTAAGGAATATACAGGTCATCATCATCATCATCATCAGCAGCTCACTAAACGTCCCCAATAAGGGGCTCGAAACCTATCTTAAGTATTTAAAAAAAATCACATTGTTATATATTGTGTATGTCTTATTGGTATATACCAAATCGATTTCTATATCAAAGTTCGATTCGCTTCGGTGCCGGATCACTTTCGTGGCTGTGTGCTGCAGGCTTTAGTCGTAATACATATATCTCGTCTCGGTCGGGACGTGGTCGATGCACGGATGACGAGATTAGCTCGTGAATCAGAGGCGCGTCTTCGTACTGTTTTTGTTCAAACGGAAGCGATTTGGACGGCGACTTTAGTATGTGCTTATATCTATATTTTCATTAAAAAAAACATTAAACAACTGTCTACTCTATCATTAAGAGAGACCGTTTAAGATTTATAAGACTAATGCTGGGTTGCTGGAGTGTTCGTTCATTTTATTATTCCCTAATGATTCATTAGGTTGAAGTAAGTTTCATAGTTAAACTCTAGTTACGTAGTTCGGAAACGTCCATGAAGTTATCGAACCAAAAATACTAACGAATAGTTAAAAGTAGGTGAGAAAGCAGTCACGAATGCGGGAAAAAGTTGTTAGATGATTTGTTCCGATAGTTTTTTCTGCCGATAAATATAAAAAACGAAGTCATTACCAACAAACATACAGTACTTAAAAATAATACATTAAAGCAAATGTCTTGCTTGCACTTTCTCGTACACGCTCCAATGATTGGGTCATTGGACTTCTTTGCAACAGAACAGAAACAATGTAGAACTATATGGCACATGCAACACCATTGTAGTCATACAGGGCCCGCATCAATCGTCGTGGTCACCACACCGTAAAATCTTCAACAGACACAAAACTGTATATAGTGAGAAGTGACTAACAAACTAACAGACAATTCGTCGATAAGACGTTTTATTTTATTGTTTACTAGCTGTTGCTCGCGACTTCGCCCGCTTGGAATTAAAAAAAAAGTAAGTAGCCTACGTGTTCTTACAGACTATCCTCTACATCTATGCCAAAATTCATCGAGATACTTTCAGCCATTTAGGCTACAAACTCTAACAAACATCCATCCATCCGTCTAAACTTTAACATTTGTAATATTAGTAAATGTGCATCAGACATAACTTGGATATTATGTACGTGTCGTTTCCCGTGACTTCGTCTAGGTGGAATTAAAAAAACTGAGTTAATTTTAGCGCTTAATCCAGACAATAATCTATCCCTATTCCAAATATAATCAAGATGTCTTCAACCAGTCCAAAGTTACGTGACAACAAACTTTTGTATTCATAACATTAGTAAGATTGGAGTACTAATTGTTCTACTAAACGTACAATTAATTGAACTAGAAACAAACATCAAGGATAATAATTTGCTCACGTGACATGAACACAAGGCCCACAACGCAGTCCTAAATTACATCCTTGGCGGGCATTGAAGTATTTTTATATGGCGAGACAAAGACAATTTAGAATTCATAGCGCCTAAACGGACAAAGAATACGCCATTGTCTCAATGTTTTAGCTAACATAAAATGTATGACAAAAATAAGGATGTAAAATTTCAACATGATGAAGACAATGTAATAATTTGTGTACATCGTGAATAAGGTTGTATGTATGGTCATAATATTATGTATTAGCTTTAGCACACAACTCCGACCGGAATTAAAAAAAAACCAATGTGTTCTTCCAGACTATGATCTACATCTATGCTTTATCGAGCTCTGTTCAGCAGTATATGCGGCAAACTCTAACAAACATCCATACGTCCATCTAAACTTTCATATTTATAATATTTGTAAGAAATAATATTGCAAACCGCATCGTGATTCTAACAATTTCTTGTAAATCGAAACTTTAATCAACGTTACAAATAACGATTATTTTGCTTTAAATTGTGATTCCCATTATCTTCTTAATTTTCTGAGATATTTTTATATGGAAAATGCAGCGGAAGCCCACGGTAATAAATGAATTCATAATTCAACTGCACTGCATGTAACGCACTCCGGGAACCTTCACTTTACTGGATATTGAATACAGTCAGCTCAAATTACGTATGTTATTGAACAATTAATATGCATTAGTGTGTATATTTTAATCATTATTAAATAATGTTACAAGTTTTTAAATCAAACAACTATTGAGTGTCCTTGTCACTTTATAAGTAATTTTATCCATCGATACTGAATATCTAATAATAAACAAATACAAATAACTTTTTTACGCCTAACAAGGACAAACAAAAATTGAATAAAACAAAAGATAATTAAAGACATACTTGCATGCACTCAGTGGTTTAAGCTCTTGACTTGTAATCTACAGGTCTTGGGTTCGAATCCCGCCATGTACCAATGTGATTTTCGATTTTTCGAATTTTCATATGTACATAATTTACCCGTCGTTCGAACGGCGAAGGAAAACATCGTGATGCATCCTGCACTTATCGGCGAAGAAATTCAAAGATTTGTGTGAAGTCAACCAACCCGCAGTGCAGCGTGGGTGTCTATGGCCTAGTCACCCTAACATAGGGTAGGCACCGAGCCCCTCGGTGGGGACGTGTAGTGAGCTGGTGATGATGATGCATTTAATTATATAGATTTTATAGGCTGCTTAATTCTCACAGTTCACTATTTTAATTTCCTTATAGCAATTGATAATTATTTACCGCTTTAGAAAAGAGCAGAAGCTATTGATATACTATGTCTAATGTATGTGAAACTGGGTTCTCAATAAAACCGTTTTTAATACAAAGTATTGTACAATCACAAACATAAGTGTTACAGCTTTACGATATTAATTATGAAAAGTAAATACATTACAAGATATTTTAAATTCTGTTATTTTTACAGGAATACACGAATGACAATTATTTTTAAACTAGCTGTTCCCGTGCGCCTTCATCCGCACGAAATTATGAAAATTGCTTTATTGTTTACATGTGTCAAATTCTATTGCAAATGTCAAAATGACATGACATGATGGCAAAGCATGGCAGCCTTGCTTCCTTGATGTTGGCAGCAGCTTATGGTCTCTTTCCCACATTAGGGTTTTTATCCAATTTATATACCTCCTCAGTTTAATAGCGTGAAAATATATAGCTTAAAGCGTGACGTAAGTGTAGGGCTTCTTTTTAAAAAAAGAGTTATTCAAAAATATGCTGTAATTGCTGACATCTTAGGCAACAAAGAAGTGTGTGTTTACGCTTTATTATATTAGTATAGAAGTATAGATAGATATAGATTTTGAATGTTATAAAGATGAATTCGTCTTCACTTTAGCATCATTTTAGTATTCTGTACAAGACAGAGAAATCTATACTAATATTATAAAGAGGAAAGATTTGTATGTTTGCAAGCATCGAAATAATTAAAATACTACTGGGACAATTCAAAAATTCTTTCACCATTAAAGAGCTACGTTATCAGTGAGTAACATAGGCTATATTTTTAAATGTCGATGGACGAAGTCGCAAGCAACAGCTAGTGCAAAAAAAATCCAAATCTATATTTAATGAAAACAAAAACAAAATCATTAGAAACTGTTACAAAACATCGTTATCCGCGACTGCACCAATCTAGAGTTGTAGAATTTAGTAAGCTATGGGAAGCAAACCCTCTCGGCATTGTGCATTATGATCTGGGTATTGCTATTACCGGAAATTTATCAACATAAAAACATCGAGAACCGTACATTTCACCGGATTTGTGTAATACTTCATTTCCCATGTAATAAACAAAAAGCAATATTCAATTCAGAGTAGCACTTACCTACACTACTAATATCGTCTCTACTATTCTTACTAATATTATAAATACAAATGTTTGGTTGGTTGCATGTTTGTTTAAGTTTTGTAACCTAAGCGGCGAATGGATCTCAATGAAATTTGACACAGATAGGTGGAGAACACTAAAGCTATATTTTTTTCTTAATTCCACGCAGATGGAGTCGTCGGCGAAATCGAGTTTATAAATTTAAATCTTCCGATTTTGTTCATGACTATAAGACTATCCAATTATCAGACATAACGCTGAATTACTACAACAAATGCTACTGGGAACTCGACCCCTATACTATATTTTTAGTAAGAGCCTATTAAAACCTGTATTTACCCATCTAGGTTTAATTAGGCTTTCGCGTTTGTCACTTTGCGTCGAAAAGGGAGCATCAGGGGTTGGCCTCAATTGGGTTGAGATAGGGTGAGCCCAGCTTACAAAAAAAAGCAGCGACGAAAGCAAAACGGTGCAGAAGGTACCGGTGCGTTCCACTGGAGATCCCGAGACCCTCAAATCGCACCTGAGGGCGGCCACCGAGGGGGTTTTTAGTGAGTAGAAATCTCACATAACCCTGTCTTTTTATAAAAGACAGGGTATCTTTCGAAGATTTCCCCCCGTTACCAAAAAAGGGTGTAATTCGGCTGTAAGTAGATAGTTGCCAGTCAGGTTTAAATTCTCTACATTGGTTGGACACGGGACAATTTATTTCAATGCATTCTGGAGTATGAGCAGTATTCACTACAAGGGACTGGCCATTGTGCACCGTCTGTATTCATCCGTACGTTTTCTTTAGCGTCTCAACGGTGGCTAATGCCAGCCAGTTTTCAATGCTTCGTTGCACGCACGTAATTTTTTTTATATTCAGACATCTTATACAAATTCCGTATGAAAAGACCTATTTTTAACTGGACAAAAATACGTTGCTTAATGTACTTGTAAAGAAGATAAGTAAAGGCTTATGAAAAAATGTCTTCTAAACAGATGTTTTTAGCGAAGCTTTATATAAATAGACTAGCTGTTCGCGTGCGGATTCATCCGCGTGAAATTATAAAAACTTTATTTTATTGTTTACATTTGTCAAATTATCAATAGCAAATGTCAAAATGACATGACATGACATGACAAACCTTAGCAATCTATCTTTCTTGATGTTGGGAGCAACTTATGGTCTCTTTCCCACATTAGGGTTTTTATCCAAAATATTTACCCCCTAAGTTTAATGGCGTAAAAATATATAGCCTAAAGCATGACGTATAAGTGTAGGGCTTTTTATAAAAAAAAAATTATTCAAAAATATGCTGTAATTGCTGACATCTTAGGCAACAAAGAAGTGTGTGTTTACGCTTTATCATAATAAGTATAGAATAGATAGTATAGATATAGATAAAAGCAAAGTAACCAACTCCTCTTCAGTTTGATACAAACCACTGTAAAAACAAATTATTACAACTGGTTTTGATGACATTATTTGTACAACATCCCTCGAGGGCTCTGTCGGTCTCGAGTGGCGGCCATCGGAAATGTAAATAAGATAAAAAAATACCACGAAGAGTACATTTCAAAACATTCAATGTGATTTACGAGGGTTCCGTAAATAAATAAAGCTGTAAAGGCGGGTCGTTTGTCTGCTTGCGAGTTTGTGAGGCGAGACTTCAACAATTTATATTGCTCACTAGATGTGTTCAGAGACTTCGTCTACGAAAAGTTTAAAATAAAAAAAACTAAAACAGCCTATGCGCTAGTCTGCCAGATTGTAATCTAGATGTGTTCCAAATCATACTAATATTATAAATGCGAAAGTTTAGATGGATGTTTGTTAGAGTTTGTAGCCTAAACGGCTGAACGTATTTCGATGAAATTTGGTATAGATGTAGAGGATAATCTGGAAGAACACATAGGTTACTCACTTTTGTTTTTTTAAATCCCACGCGGACGGAGTCGCGGGCGAAAGCTATTTGAAATAATTTCTTCCAGCTCTTATGGAGTTTAGTTGTAACAAACATCCATCCGTACGTATTTATAATCGTAAAAGGTAAAGGTAAATCAAGAAGGGTCGGCAGAAATACTGGATTTCCAATTAATTACAATTAAATTGCTGATTCCTAAAATAACTCAACTAACCAAGATAACTAACATATATACATACGTGACGAAACAGTAATTAACGTCAAAGTATGCATTTTTACAGCATTTAATGAGAAGCTAAAACTGGCAGGTTTGTAACGTAATATTACGAGTTAGAACTAGGTCACAGACGGAACGTATGCTTACACAACAATAACTACCAATTATATTTATAAAGATAACGGAAGTTGCAAATTGTTTTTTTTTATGGTAGAGCAAGTAACCGGCACGGTCGGCGGCAACCGGCCAGTAATTTTTGTGATTACCTCGAATTTAATATACACAGCAATGAATAATTTAATTATTAAATTTATAATATCTTTTGTTTTATTTGTGGATAGCAGAAACCTATAATTTATATCTAATCCATTTACAACTTTTCTTAGCCGACTTCTAATATTGAGGGCCTGTGCCACCAAATTGTAAATTGTCTGATAATCCAACGTGTAAAATATGTGATGGAAATATCGGATTTTGTTACCTTATCTAACAGTGATGCCATTTTTAAGCTATCTGAGTGGTGGGACAGGCCCTTAATATATTAATATCAGGACTCAAATATGTTTAGGAATTATATTAATTACTATATAAAATATTTATTATTTAGAAAGTTTAAGTGAATACTATATTGTTGGAGACATCCATCTGTTGAAAGCCAAACATTCACGTATTTTCTCTTTTATGTAAACAGTTCAGTCAATTTCCGTATTCGTAACGTATTGAAGTAATACGTAAAATAACCATAGACAATATTCTCTCCGGATATAGGCAAAATCAATAGTATTTCCGCATGAATGAATCTCACGGGAGTCCTTGGAGAGAAGAGTATTATAAAAGTATTTCATACACAACCCGGACACGAAGGATATTGACTAGGGCATCCAACTGGGCCAAGGTCGGCCGGGCTGTACGGGGACTAGCTTACGTCATCATATTGTACAAATACGTTAGTTAAATTTCCGATTGTGTATTAACCCTTAATACGATAGTGTGCAGTGTGATGAAAAACTGATTTTAAAAAAATATACTGAAGTATAGATGCTTGAAAAATACGTGAGATTTAGATCTTATTGTGTTGGTAACATATAATATTTTTTGTTACAAAAAACTCCGTCGAATTAAGGGTTAAAGCTTTCCGGAGAATACATTAATATAATAATTATAAAAAAAAACAAGTAACCAGACTACATCTGTACACTGGGGAGGCATACATATGTATGCATACTTCTATATAGAAGGATCATGTAAATAAGTTCAGTCTAGGCTAGAGCTAGACCTAGAGGGGTAGATATCATTAATAAAGTCTTATTCGAAGTAGTATTTCTCTCTTTGAATTTTTCGATTCCCTACGGGCAGGTGACAGGGTCAGCTGCCTCCCCCTTACGCCCTCTGGCGACGCCCATGGGTATAACCGTTTATGCTACTACCCACTATGTAATATGCATATGCAGATACTCATAGACAATTTACCCTCCGCAGTCAATGACGTTATTTCCGTCCTAGTTTGGAAAATAATCTGATTTTTCCTTGAAAATTAAAGCGGTGAAAAGTTTTTTTTACGAGTAGGAACCCACGGTTACCGCGTCAAACCACCACAGCTGTCTCTAGTTTAAAACTTCATAAAACAAAAGAAAAACTGTTGTCTACGCGAATTCTTCGCCGTATTCCGCACGGAGCGGTTGTATGAAATTCAGGTCAAGGCCTCCACTTGGGCGGTTTATTAATATTGTTTCGGGACTTTCGACAACCCTGATGGTAAGAGCCTAGAAATTTGTAAGTTTCATAGATATATTTAATTTTAATTTAATTTTATTAAATACGAAAATCTTATATTTTATCGAGTCTACATATATCTTACTAATCTTACTTCTTAGTATAATAATATTATAAATGCGAAATTTTGGATGGATGGATATTTGTAATAGTTTGTGGCATAAAAGCCTGAACAGATCTTGATGAAATTTGTTATAGATATAGACCATACATGTGGAATTTAAGCCCAGCTTCAAATTAAAACAAAAGATTGTAGTTACTTGTAGAAAAGATTGTAGTGAATATACTGTGACAAAATATAAAACCCGACTACACATGTTCAGTTTCAACTGGACAGGCAAACTGTACAGTAAAAACTTGTGTGTTGGAAATATTGACAGTTGGACTATACAATTAAAACTGAAGATGTGTAGCTGGCTGCAGGATTTCATCTTTATATATTCACTACTAGCTTTCGCCCGCGACTACGTTCGTGAGGAATTAAAAAGAAACAAATGCAAGTAGCCTGTGTTCTTCCAGACTATCCTCTACATCTATGCCAAATTTCATAGAAATCTGTTCAGCCGTTTAGGCTACAAACTCTAACAAACATACATCCATCCATCCATCTGAACTTACGCATATATAATATTAGTAAGATAAGATGATTGATTAGCATTGATTATAGCAAAAAAGATTGTTACAGACATGTCTTACAAGGTACATTTAATATTTCATCATATGAGCATTGAATATCTAAAGGAGATGGGATTTAAAGAAAGTATAAACTATTATAGGCTTTATAATTTAGCTCAATAAAAATGACTAACCTCTTTCAGCTTACTTAGACTAACTTAAGCTTAATTTCAATAGATTACTTTCCCTAATTATATATCAGTTTAATATCTTTTAGGTTTTTATTACAAAGCTTGTTTAATATCAGTAGGACTTAAGTAATCCAAAAAACCTAATATAACTTACTTCTAACTAATATTATTAATGTGAAAGTTTGTATATTTGGATGAATGTTTATTAGAAGTTAGCTCATAAATGGCTGAAAATCTTCATGAAATTTGGCATAGATGTAGAGAACTCTAAAGGAACACATAGGCTACTTAACCTTTCCTTTTATTCTGCACAAACTGAGTCGCAGGTGACAGCAAGTAATTACCATCATAAAAGCATTTAATGAGAAAAAAATATGTGTGTTTATGTTCATTAAACTTTCATAAAAATTAGCAGGAAACAGTAAATTACATGTTCTGTATTTAGTAAGTATTTCTGTGTAATTTGGAGAAGTTAATTAGTTAATCATTCATTGTTAAGGAAACAATTAATATCTCCTAATTAGTTCTTATATCATTAGCTTTCTAAGCAAATGGACTTTCATTTTTTCACAATATTTTCTGTGAAATTTTAGCCAAAGAGTTCAGGTTTCAGGGTCATAACAAACTTGTAACCACTACTAAATATCTGACATGAAATCACACATTTAATGTTTATTAACTAATGATTTTAAAAGATGTTTACTTCATTAGAATACTGTATTATAGATAAATATTTGACTAATAAGAATATAACAAATAGCTTTTCATAGTACAATGGACAAATCTCATTCACACAAACTTGTTTTGACTATTTCTAAGACATAGCTGTAAATACTTTACCATGAGTCGTAATGTCGTCACTTGAAGACTCCAGCACCCCACCAGAGCATCAGACTTAACGCGCACAGTCACTTGCGAAATAAACTATACCACACAAACAAATATACATAAATACAGCACAAAAAACCAAACGGTCCCCACAAAACCAGTTCCCAACGCACCAACAGTTACGCTGTACACACTTGTTGCAAAATTAACAACAAAAAGATATCGTTAAAAGAAAGCGAATAATTCGTCGTTTTAAATCGATTTTTTAATAATTCCATTCCAATTTATCAATCAAACGTTCATCGGATCTTACACTTAAAACACTTTTTTTTATTACAAAAGCTTGTTTAATATCAGTAGGACTTAAGTAATCCAAAAGACCTTATATAACTTACTTCTTACTAATAATATAAATGCAAAAGCTTGTATATTTGTATGAATGTTTATTAGAAGGTAGCTCATCAATGGCTGAAAATCTTCATGAAATTTGGCATAGATGTAGAGAACTCTAAAGGAACACATAGGCTACTTAACCTTTCCTTTTATTCTGCACAAACTGAGTCGCAGGTGACAGCAAGTAATTACCATCATAAAAGCATTTAATGAGAAAAAAAAATGTGTTTATGTTCATTAAATTTTCATAAAAATTAGGAGGAAACAGTAAATTACATGTTCTGTATTTAGTAAGTATTTCTGTGTAATTTGGAGAAGTTAATTAGTTAATCATTCATTGTTAAGGAAACAATTAATATCTCCTAATTAGTTCTTATATCATTAGCTTTCTAAGCAAATGGACTTTCATTTTTTTCACAATATTTTCTGTAAAATTTTAGCCAAAGAGTTATGGATACAGGTTCATAACAAACTTGTAACCACTACTAAATATCTGACATGAAATCACACATTTAATGTTTATTAACTAATGATTTTAAAAGATGTTTACTTCATTAGAATACTATATTATAGACAAATATTTGACTAATAAGAATATAACAAATAGCTTTTCATAGTACAATGGACAAATCTCATTCACACAAACTTGTTTTGACTATTTCTAAGACATAGCTGTAAATACTTTACCATGAGTCGTAATGTCGTCACTTGAAGACTCCAGCACCCCACCAGAGCATCAGACTTAACGCGCACAGTCACTTGCGAAATAAACTATACCACACAAACAAATATACATAAATACAGCACAAAAAACCAAACGGTCCCCACAAAACCAGTTCCCAACGCACCAACAGTTACGCTGTACACACTTGTTGCAAAATTAACAACAAAAAGATATCGTTAAAAGAAAGCGAATAATTCGTCGTTTTAAATCGATTTTTTAATAATTCCATTCCAATTTATCAATCAAACGTTCATCGGATCTTACACTTAAAACACTTTTTTTCATTTAAAAAAGCTTAAGTTATTTTATAAGTTCGGGATTATTTTATTTTTTTTAACGATTAATGAAATCATTACAACTGTCAATGTATTTCACTAAAATGCGAACGGCGCGCATGCGTATCAAAACAAAAGAGAAGTGCAGAAGAGCACCACCTGCGCAAATAACTGCGAGACGAAACTGCCGTTTTGATTTCTATGAAAATGGTGTGTGCGGTGTGCACTGAGAGAAGCGCCGACTTCGAACCACTGTGAAATCGTCGTAACTTTTGACATTTCTGTAACTTGACAGCTTGCCGCCCGTTGTTAAGTTGGTGGTGTTGCCAGTTTATAATTTAAATTGTTACTGCTAAATGACAGAACCTCATCGACAACAGCTCACTATACGTTCCCACCAAAATGCTAGGAGCCAAACCTATGTTACGGCGACTAGTTAGGCCTTAGGTCTTAGTCAACAGGCCCAGTGCGGTTTGCTTGACTTCGTGTATAATATTTTAGAATTTCTGAGAGTTCAGAACCTATTTATAGCTCATTTGACTAAGAAATCTATATAATTACAGTAACATTACTGAAGACTTATATATAAAAAAAAATATAAATAAAGAGTGATTTAATTATAAGTGGCAAGAGTGAACAATTTGGTAGAATTTAGTAGGTGTTGAGATCGGAAATCGGTAGTAATAAATTCACTGTAAAACGATATATTCAAAATAAAATAAACTATAAATCTTGAAATAGATTGGTGGATTGTAGACTGGAATTAAAAACTACCAGTGGCATAAAAAATTGTTTTCATTGACAAAACTTCTAATTCTAGCAAGCATATAATTTTATCAACTTAGTTTATGAACACGAATGTTATAGGCGTAAACTTAACATCGTAATGAATCAAATGATGATCACTTGAAACGCTGACCTAAAACATATTTTTGAAATGGTGTTATTCTTATTAAAAATTTGAATTGAAATACACTGGTAAATCTCTTCTTTTCATTTCTAACTTAAAATAAAATAGTTCTGTAGTGGGAATTCGACTGAACCATCGTGATGACATTAATTTTATTCAGTTGGCATGAAATTCGAAAAGAGATTTAAATTTTAAGAAAAAAATGTACATCATGTACCTATCAAAAAAGAGGAAAATTTTGTTATTGTAGATTTAACCACTAATGTCTTTCAAATTGTCGTTATTTATATTTACAATTTTACCGTTAGTTTTTCTCTTAAAATTTAGTGACTATTATATTAGTTCGTTTCTTATTCTAAAGATAATTAATTGTATGAGTGAGATGTCACATTGAATGAACTTCGAGGTGGATCGCTACTCATCTGCTTGGGCACATATCGCCCTTTGTGCGGATCTCACATGGGCCACGGAGCCCCCCGATGACTTTATCATAGCAAACCAGGTCAGCAATACTTCAGCTGATGGCAGAAATATACCAGTTTTATCTTTTTAACAACTTTTTCAGAATTTAGTGAAGTTTAGCATATTTCAGTACCTTACACCAAATTATTAATTTAGCTAGAACAGGAAGATAAAAATAAAATTCGAATAGGAGAGCTTTATGAATGCTACATTCGCTACGATTGTCTATGCGAATTTACGTACAAGAAGAGTTACAGATTGGTGTCAAACGACGAGCATCTTGTGGGGCGATGTATATGAATGTGTCTTTCGAGAGAGGTGTACTATTCTAGTTAAAAATAATGATGAAATTATTACAGCGCCTTTGGGCACAACATTGTCGCGTTTCACAAGTTCTACAAGATACAGCAGTAGAATCTTCACAGGTTTTACAACATAATCAATGCGAACTTACAGGTTAGAAATGATATTAAAACAAATTTTATCTATAACTACGTACGAATTGATTATTCAAATGATTTTAGAGTCACATACTGCTCCGAGTCCTGAAAATGGAAACTGTTCCCGAAGAAGCGTAAAAGATGTAATACCAGAGTCAAGGTTGGCCCAATATTACGGAAACTTCTATTATGATGAAGTCAGGTTAATACATTAACTTCATTTGCTTCGTATCACCGTGCTCTCCCATTACTGAAACACCTGAAAATTGTCCCTCTAATTCTCTTTGCGAAAATAGCAATATAAAATTGTACAGATGATTCAGCATCGAAAACTCGCTGTTACGCACTATAGGTTTAGGTTCGGCCGTGACATGATTTTTTTGTTTTTAGAGAAAATTGTTACAAGATCACAAATGACAAAATATCTGGACGTGGTTATAGCGGTCAAGGATGTGAAAATTCTGATTTAACAGAATGCTGGATGTTACCAGAGGTAACTTATCTGTCAAGCTTTATCGTAATTAACACACAATTGATTTATTTTAAATATTTACTTTTAATACTTACGTACTTAAATTTTATTTTTATAAGGCAACACTATATTCGAGGTGTATCTTTGTTTATGGTAAATAATTCCTATAAGTAAAATAGCGGGAAACCAAACCCTTTTCAAGCGGTTTAATTTAATTTTACATTTTGATAATTTTATTACGCATGTATTAATAATAATTTTGTTTATATAATCAGGTAGAATATTGGTTTCGGAAACTAATGGACGATCCTGCTGATCGTATTCTGCTGCCCCGACGCCGAAGACAGTACAGGATGCCTATTGAGGACGATTTGTGCGTTCTTTTCACATTTAGTTACCGTTAACATTTCACAGCCTACAAAAGCTATTACATTTAAAATGTAGGTCGAAGCCGGGAGTCGGCAAGGAGTTCTTATGAGATAAAATTTTTAGGGATCCACAACATTTTAGAATTTTCATATCCGTCCAGCTGTTGCCGACCCCTGGTGTAACAAATTATTTTCGCCTGTCGCTTCGTTAGTTTTCAATCAAGTATATTATAAGTCAAGCATAAAAGAGAAAACACAAAATAGAGAATATGTTAAGTTTTGATTTACGTGTTTTGTTTAATATTTCTTAATCTTAAAGTTGTTTTGAAAAGATACGTATAAATTAACGGGCACCGATCGGCAGCTAGCGAGCGCTGGGGCTCCAGAGGGGCGGCAGCAGCCGCGGGTGAAGAGGCAACATTAGAGGCTCGTATTCGTAGTGTGCGCGCTCTCTGGGACACCGCCGGGCTCGGACGGCCGCAGACGTCACGCGCCCCCAGCCCGCCGCCCCCTTCGCGCAAGATGCGCGCGCGGCGGAGGCAGCCGCGCCGTCTGGCCGGCTTCAGCCCCGCGCCTCCCTCTTACTGCCTTGACGCACCGGCTCAACTCTGCTGTGATCCGGCTTGCAAAGTAAGGGACTACTCTCATTTGAACATGATAAATAAGTCACTATAAATATATTTTCACTGATGTCTGTTTGCCTCTAATAAATCTACAATTTTTGCGTTTACAGTTCTTTAGTCTAATTGTAACAATAATTGTGTCAGTTTCAGTTTGACACGCCGAGACCTCCACACATGACAGAATGCCAACGGGCTTTGGGAAGACTATCGGCTAGTGTTCAAGCTATCATGCGAGCAAATGCAGCTCGCTGCCCGATGTACCGAGGTACAAATGTAAGCCGGTATGTTCCAACTGGACAAAGACCATTGCGTTGTCCGGATCGAAGGTACGGAATCTGGTGGCCGAGGGATCATCCTTCGAGAGTAGAAAATCGCTTGCAACTGCCTCAAAGTCTTAACATCCCAGATACCAGCAATTCAAAAACGGTTAAAGTCAATGCTGATAACGCGGACAATGGGGAAACTAAAGATACAAATGAAAATACATCCCCAAGAGAACAAGTCAAGGAATCGCAATCGACTACAGACAATACTGTAGAAAAATCGGAAAATGCTAAAGCTAAAGAAAAAATAGTTAACGATGGTCAAGCTCCTTCTACAAGTGCAGCCGCTTTAGATAGTGGATTGAGGAAAAAACGACTTTACAGCACTGTGTTAAGCATGAGTGCGCCGTCCCCTATCACGATAACCCCTTCAGGTTGCGTCAGATTATCACAAAAACTGGTTACGCCGGGACTCATCAAGTTGAACCCTAAAGTTGTTCTACCGACAAGAATACGACCACCTAACGTAGAAGTTAAATTTGAGGAACTCGAAAAGGAGGCATTAGAACAGTACAAAGCGTCTGATGAGAGCATAGACACGAAATTTCGAGAATTAGAAAAGCAAGCGGTGGAACAATACAGCACGAGCAACAGTAATACAAGTTGCAGTAGTGGAAATTCAACAGAAAAACGCACACCCAGCAATCCAACGATACCAGAGACAACTCAGAAATCTAGAAAGCAAATGTCAAAATTTCATAAAGACGCTTCCGTTGATAGTGTTGTCATATACTCGCAAAATTTTCCCGATCTTAACACCAAAAGTCACACCAACACTTCTATCAATTTAAAAAACTTCCACAACCCCCCGAGGGGGGAAAAAAAGGAAAGCTACAGATCCAATAAGAATTCGCGGAGTTTCAAAGGAGATTGGCAGCGGGCAGCGTCCGATACAGATTACGAAGCTAAGCCTAATCATAAGGGGAGTCACAAGGGTCCGTTAAGATGGACCTTACACGTAATGCCACCTAAGAAGAGACATTTAACAGTCTGTGCGTCAGATTTTTCTTCAGATGAGGATATGGAAGAAGCGAGTGGTTCAATCAAAGATGCTGGCCCGTGTATTAAGAACCGTGTTACCGGTAAAGTGAAAATGTCCGCCCATGGCGGAGGAGATTTGAATCCTATCATGAGGAAAGCCTAGGTTAAATAATGTCTTGAATGTTTGATGACAATATGAAATCATAGTCTACTATTTATAATAGAATTATGTGAGGAAACTGTGCTTTAGATTTCGTAAGCGTCTTCCGCCTTTGTAATTTTTGATATGATTTTGTTGCGTCGAGTTTTGTGAGATCCAAACGAAAGCAAATGTGTATTGAACTGTGTCGAGGCCAGCCCAAGGCTCTAATTAAACCTGGTGAGGTTGTTTTAGCAATGTGGTCGTTTTACTAGTCATAAATGATTTGTATATACGGTTTTGTATTTTTGCATTTATTAACATATGAGTAAGATAAAGGATTGCAATTCATACAAAGAGATGTATGAAGTTAAAATTCCTTAGGTGTTAACCAAAATAAATTTTTATATGGAATATTAAGTACAGGTTATTATTTCAAGACTAGAGTAGAAAAAAAAAAACGATTCTATCATCTAAAACAATAACTTTAATGTAACTTTGGAATATAAAATTATATATATTAATTCTTAATACTACAAAAGCTCTGCCATATCACCATATATTAAAATTATATAATTAAGTCAACTGTCCAAAAACTTTTCTAAATCTGCTTTGTCATCTTCAAGCTGAATTTGTTCAAGGGTAATCTTAGGAGAAGATGGCAACTCTGGAATATTGAAAAAAGTAAAGTTACATTTTGTATCATGGCAACATTACATATAACCTTGTGAAGTCACCCAAGGTCTTTTTAAACTTAGCATCTCATGGACACCTATAGAACAGTTAAAACAGTGGCTGTAGTGTTACTTTGAGCAAAAGAAATTAAAAAAGATTGTAGCATATTTATACTCTGTATCGAATTTATAGTTGTAATAGTACGGGTCTAATGATACTAGTTAAAGTCAATAGTAAAATGGCGAATGGTAAAATAGTACTATAGGAAAAAGATTTATCAAACCTACTTGTAGGCACACTGCCACTAGTGAGATATTTAGCTATATCTTTCTGGAATTCAATTGCACTATTCTCCCTCTTAGCCTGTAGTTCAGCTAGCTGCCTTCGTTCTCTTTCCATATTCTGTTCAGAGTTTTCTTTGGCTAACTTTGACCGAATATCTTCTAACTCAGCTGAAATGTTTTAATTCGTCATTATTAGTTATCATAAAACAAGTGCTCTTATCTATTAAAAGTGGGTACAACAGGTCAAAATTAAAATCATGTCTGTCCATGGGTGTTGCCAGCCAATGGTGTAAAAGTCCCCTTGCCCACATCTGGCGATGTGTTTTCCTTTACCTAAATCTTTTATAATATCCCTTTAAGACAATATAATCAAAAAATTATGCAGGAATCAGTAAAATCATTATTTGTAACCAGTAAAGTTTCATACCCATTTTTTTCTCTTTATAAAGAGTTAATTGATAGTGATGATCTAATTTCCATTTCTCCATTTTCCTTCTCTCGATCATATCTTCAAACTCTACCATTTGTTGTTCAACATCTTTTAATAGTGTTTTAAGGTTTCTCAAACCGTCTGCACATTGGGCGACGGAAGCAGTTACTGCTGGTAATTGAGATAAAGCTTGAGAAAAATCTTTATAACATTTTACACGTGTATTTGTTATTGCATGCAGTTCTTTAATAAGTTTATCAACTTCATCAGCTGCTTTTGCATTTTGCTCCGCGTTCGCGTGAATATCGACCCAATCGTTTTGATACTTTTCCAAGATTTCTCCTCCAGCACCGTAATTAACTTTGCTTTCAGTATTAACTTTTTGTTTATCTTTAAAAATATTGGTCACTTTATGAACTTCTTGTAAAGTCTGTCGTAAATTGTTATGCGAACTTAAGCCATCTTGTACAACAGAAATGAAATCTTTAAGGTTTCCTAACATTGCTATAGGTTTTCAATTAGGCATTTTCCAACAAATAAAATAAATCCTGTTTGTAAATTTAATTTACATCAACAGCAATAGAGAAATTGAGAAATGTCAGTCACATGCCACCTGTCACTGTCAGAATGTAATTGTTGACGTCATTATTCTAAAATTGTGACGTCTTCATATTTCTAAAAAGATCAGAGGAAAATTACTTAAAGCTTGTTTGTGAAGCGTTGGAAAAACACATCTAATTTTAAAAATTTCAATACCTATCAGTTATGCAATTGTTATATTTCAGCTAGAGCCGAAGATTACAGCATTGCAGAAAAATAAATGAATTTGCAAGAAGTTGATTAAAAGAGCAACACTATGGTTGTCTTTGGAATTTTGGTGTCAGTTGAATTGTCTATTGTATTTGAAACTTTTGTTGTGATTATTTATTAACTGACAAAGTTCTTTAATTTTACAATATTTGAACTCTTTTAATTAATATAATAAAATGAATGAAGAGAAATTATGTAGCGATGAAGTGCCTCAAAAATTTACTGAATGGATGTTGGCTATGGGATGTCCAACAGAGTTGCTTAGTTCAGAAAAAATTACTTTGTAAGTACTTTTAGTTCTTTGTAAAAGAATAAAATGTTACTAAAGGTACATGTTTAAAGTAATAATTTAATTTCAGAATATGCAGAGGTCAATATTACATGGTGTGGCGAAGTTTAATGGAACATGTTTTTCCTAAGAATACAATTAAAGACAAGAGATTACAAGTATTCTTCAATGATATCAATATATGTAAAAAGAGCAACGCATTTAATCAGGTTCGTACTACATTTAACAATATGTAAATTTCATTCCAACTGGGTTTATATTGGACATTTTTAATTGCTTGGTACTATTTAAGAATTGTAGTTATAGTACAGTTCAACTGACAGTAAAAAAACACGTCTTTACACATAAGTTTTAACTATCACTGCCCAGTATGATGAACAATTAATTTAAAAAAAATCTACTGAACTAGTTTAGAGAAAATTGTGAGATTTTGATTTTAGTGTGTTGGTAGCATGTAATATATTTTTGCTACAAAAAACTGTCGAATTAAGGGTTAAATCTCAATGTGTAAAAGCTTTTTAGCATCACAGCAAGTTTTTCTTTCAACAACAATGACTCTATTAATAATAAAAGGTATTATATAAATTCTTAATCATGTCTTTCAGCAAAACTCTAAAGTAGTGGTACCAGAGCAACTATCAGTCTGGCGACAACACAAAGCTCTACAGAACAATGTGTGTGATGCAGAAAACAGATTGAAGCAATCAGAAGAAATGTTACAACAACTTATGGATAAAATTGAAACAAGAAGTATGATATTTTCCATAAAAAAATCAAACAGTATTTAAACCATTCAACTTTTGTACTGAGATTTTGCCTTTTGTATGCTATGGGCGTTATCAGCAGATGATCTAGGATAGATCTATGTCTGCAGGTTCTGCAGGATCTAGGATAGATCAGGATTTGCAGGAGTGTCTGCTGTCTTTCCCAACTCCTTTGTTGTGTAGACATCCTTGACTATTGCAGGTTTCCACTGCTCTAATATTGTAAAAAGTTATATTTTACCTTATTTCCCATTCTTCATACCCATATCCATTCTCTTTAAAAAACGAATATAGAACTTTTTTACTATGGAAAAAAATATTTTTACCAAAATTAAGTAAACTTGATGTAATTAAAATATCTTAGTGGCAACAATCTTACTAATACCATAAATTCAAAAGTCTAGATGGATTTTAAAGTTTGTAGCATAAACTGCTGAACTCATTTTAAAAAAAAATGAAATAAATGTTTTTTAATTCCTCATGGTTGGAGTCATGGGAAAGTGCTAGTATTAAATATTGCTCTATTCAATTAAGGGTTGTTTATTTTCAGTGTCACAGCGCAATATATCATTTCAAAAGATACAAGATCTCCAGCGCAGAGTGTGGCTTCTTCAGCGTGTTATTGAGGAGTTGAAATCTAAGAAGGACAATTTTGAGGAGACGGCAACTATTGCTAATTCTTTGTGTCATGTTAGAGATGATGGTGATATCCAGGTTGGTGTTCAATAGTGTATATCTATCTGTATCTATATCTATACTATCTATATCTATACTATTATAATAAAGCATAAACACACACTTCTTTGTTGCCTAAGATGTCAGGAATTACAGCATATTTTTGAATAATTATTTTTTTAATGAAAAGCCCTACACTTACGTCACGCTTTAGGCTATATATTTTCACGCCATTAAACTTAGGGGGTAAATATTTTGGATAAAAACCCTAATGTGGGAAAGAGACCATAAGTTGCTGCCAACATCAAGAAAGAAAGATTGCTAAGGTTTGTCATGTCATGTCATGTAATTTTGACATTTGCTATTGATAATTGGGCAAATGTAAACAATAAAATAAAGTTTTTATAATTCCATGCGGATGGATCCGCACGCGAACAGCTAGTACTTTATATAAGTCATTCACTAAAATATTCCCCTGTGTGACACTGACTTGTTCAAATCTGCTCAAAATTAATTTATACGCATACTAGCTGTCGCCCAAGACTCCGTCCGCACGAAATTAATCAAAAATAGCCTGTCTTCCAGACTATCCTCTACATGTCATGCCAAATTACATCAATATCCATTCAGCCGTTTAGGAGATACTTTATTACATAAATACATACATCCATCCATACAAACACTTTTATAATATTAGTAAGAGGTACGTTTGTTTTACCAATTTTTAATAGTTTTATCAATTAGTAATAGTAAGGGCCTGTCCTGTCTCACCAAATTGTAAATTGTCTGATAACAATCCAACATGTAAAATATGTGATGGAAATATCGAATTTCGTCCCCTTATCTGACAGTGTCGTCATTTTTAAGCTTTCTGAGCCTCTATCAGCCAATGGTTGGACAGGCCCTAAGGCTTATAAAACCTTGGATGGTTACCTGATTGGAATAAGCATATTTTTTATACTTTGTTTCCATTGTCATGATACTCCTTTTTCCTTGTATTTTCAGACTAAAGTAGATAGATGTGTAGCAGTGATGCAGCGGCGCGGCTCACAGGCGTCCAGTGCTGCCTCCCTCTCCCTCGCCTCTATAGCGAACCCCGCAGCCTGCTCCTCCGTCATGTCCACTCAGACTGAATTCAATGATAATGGTCAGTTCTTACAGTATCAATAGAATAGAATCATACTAATATTATAAATGCGAAAGTTTAGATGGATGGATGTTTGTTAGAGTTTGTAGCCTAAACTGCTGAATGGATATCGATGAAATTTGGTATAAATGTAGAGGATAGTCTGGAAGAACACATAGGCTACTCAGTTTTCTTTTTTTTAATTCCACGCGGACGGAGTCGCGGACGAAAGCTAGTACTTAATAAACACACACTTCTTTGTTATGTAGGATGTTAGCAATCGCTGCATATTTTTGAATATTATTTTTAAATAACAAGTGTAAAGCACTTATGTTACGCTATAGGCTATACATTTTCACGCTATTCAATTTAGCGGTTGAAAAAATTGGAAAATACTCAATGCGAGAAAGGGTCCAACTACAAGCCAATAATAGCAAAGAAGCAAGATTGTTAACCAATGGCAAAGGCTTTCATTGTCATTTGTGCATTTAAATTTTGACATTTGCATATGTAAACAATAAAATAGAAGTCTTTTTTTAATAGCTAAGGCTAAAGGTCTGTTTCCACTGTATTTGCAGAAGACGAGGTGTCGTCTCTGCTGTACTGCGGCGCGGCGGCGTGGGCGCAGCTGCGGGAGCGCCGCGCAGCGCTAGCTAATGCTATTGCTGCAGCTAAACTTGAAACTAGGAGTAATGACCGCGATATACGGTAAAATATTTAACTGATTTATATACCTTATTTTAAGACTTTAGAAAATAATAAAAAAATCATATAGTCAAGATTCTGTACATCTATACATATAATATAATTAGAGTATCTGTATGTAATATTGAACGAAATTTCAAATTTCGCGAAGATGTATTTGTGTTGCTAATAACGAAAATTGTCTGTCTGTCCGTCCACAAGCCGCGTTTGTTCCGGGTAATCTCAGAAACGGTCGATTTTGGAATTTAATGGATATTATAGACGACCTTTTTTTAATTCCACACTAACGAAGTTTGCGTGCAACAGCTCATGATATATAAAAATCTGTGTATACAAAATTTGTTATTTTTAAGTCAATAATTATGAATTACAGTGTAACCCCTCAGTCAGTGATCACGCACTCGGCCAGCCTGCACTGCACCCTCGCACTCGAGCTCATGAAGAATAGACTTCACTTCGACCATATACAATCAAGATTAACTAACGCCGTCACACAGTTAAATGTATGTATAATTTAATTATCTAGTGTGTAAGATGACATATATTAAAATAAAATTGTTTTTAAAGAAAAAAATCCAATCAACTGCTGTAAGGATACGAAATATTCTCGCTTTCCATCTACCTTTCTCTCTTTTTTTCATCTTTCTTTTTTTCCTTCTATCAATCTTTCTTTCTTTAACATTTTTCCTACTAATATTTGAATTTTCTTTTAATATAAATGCAAAAGTTTAGATGGATGGATGTTTGTTAGAGTTTGTAGCCTAAACTGCTGTACAGATCTTGATGAAATTGCCATACATGTAAAGCAGAGTCTGAAAGAACACATAGGTACTCACTTGTTTTGTTTTTTTTTAAATTCCATGCAGACGGAGTCACGGGCGAAATCTAGTAAATTAATATTGTATAATAATATTTTATAAGCTACTCTTTATATTCAGATTTTATAATAAAATTATTAATTTACTAGCTGTCGCCCGCGACTCCGTCCGCGTGGAATTAAAAAAAAACAAAAGTGAATGGCCTATGTGTTCTTCCAGACTATTCTCTACATCTATACCAAATTTCATCGAAATCCGTTCAGCCGTTTAGACTACAAACTCTAACAAACATCCATCCATCCATCTAAACTTTCGCATTTATAATATTAGTATGATTTCCAGGACTGTCTTTCAGGTGAGAATTGTGAGCTTTTAGTACTGAAGTGTGAGAAAGAACAATCCGAGGCCAAAGTGAATGTGTTAAAAGTTCTACTGCAGGAGTTAAATACGAAGACTGGAATATTCCACACAAATGATGAAGTGATTGACACACAAAAACCAATACAGCAGATTGCAGTTATTGATAAATCTATTGTAAGTGTTAAAAAATAATCTTACTATAGTGTGTCTAAATAAGATAGATTAGTTTGATAAATGACGCATATGAAGTATCGAATTCAATTTGTATGAAGGCAAATTTCGTATTTAATAGACAGGTATCGTAGTGACGAAACAAACACGCATAGCGAACAATTATAAACTATCGATATTCGGTTTAAATATTTATCGAAGTCAACTAAAAATATTATTTTCTTATTAACTAATTTAGAGGACAATTCTAGTATTGATTATAGTGTAGAGAATTTAGCGATTACAAAATAATAGCTGTTTAGCAGTGGTAGAGTCCGCTTTAACATCGTCGCACGAATGGGTCGGCTCGCCCGGTGTAATACCACGACCACACAGAAGACAGCCGTGAAGTGGGAGCAATTCCGCGTTTCGTCTGATGAGTGTGGTGCCGGAGGCCCAATTTTAGTCCCTTTTCCGTTCCACCCCCTTCTTATAAGGAAAGGATTGGATGGGAAAGTGGATTTGACGGTGGAGGAGACGCATAGGAAGGGGAAATATCCTCTTTATGTGGGTCTCCTCCTCCGTCGATTTAGGGTAGGCAACGCATCTGCAGATGTCTATGGGCAGCGGTCGCTTCGTCATATTGGTGGATTTAGGTGGCCGCTTGCTCGTTTGCCAATTTATAATATAAAAAAAAAAAAAATAAATCCAATTCAATTACGTACGGCTGTAGTAGTAATAAACATTTATTTACTCTCATTATTTGTAATGGTTCTACAGGTCATTATTAATTTGAGAAAACAGTATTTTTTTTAAATTCATAAGTTATAACTATGAATCTATCGATTCCAACTTCTATTAGAATAAAAATCGAAAATCGATAAGATTCATGACTGATTTTAAACAACCCATCCCTACTAAATTTGAAATAAATTGTCAAACTAATCTAAATTATTTAGACACACTATAATATTATAAATGCGAAAGTTTAGATGGATGGATGTTTGTTAGAGTTTGTAGCCTAAACGACTGAACGGATTTCGATGTATTCTTCTAATATACATTTTGAATGGTGAAACTTTCTAATGAATAGGTAAAAATAATTTTATGGTTCATCTCCATACATACTGTTGTCGAATTTGATGGAAATGCAAAGTTATATTGATACTGACTGGTAATGTCATTTATTATTTACTAGCTTTTGCCCGCGACTATGACCGCGTGGAATTAAAAAAAAGTGAGCACCCTATGTGTTCTTCCCGACTATCCTCTACATCTATACCAAATTTCATTGAAATCCGTTCAGCCGTTTAGGCTACAAACTCTAACAAACATCCATCCATCTAAACTTTACCATTTATAATATTGGTATGATGTTTTGTAACTTTTTAAAAAAACTTTTAAATTGATAATGCAAACATATCTGTTTAATAAGTCTGTGATTACAGGCTTATAAAGGTAAAATTGTTTAGACAGAATTGTTAAAAATTCTCATTTCCATTGAATTTGACCATATATTAAGAAGTGCGTGAATATCAGTGTATTGATATATGCAAATTTACAGCTTGACAACTTTCTATCTTGATCTTATTTAAAAAAAAACCACAACCTTCTTAAGTGAATGACTGCCACTTTGTGTAACGAAAAAAATCTTCCAGGAATCAAAAAGAGAAGAATTAATGTGGTTGATAGGTTCCCTGTCAATGATGGAGAAAAAAATATACAACGCTAAAGAATGTCTCCTCACTGTCTTCAATAATCTGAGAAAAGATCTGCCCGCGAACGAAAATTACATCAATAAAGGTAAAAATCCATACATATGAAGAATAGATGACATTAAGATTTTTTAAATTAAACTTAATATCTAAATAAAGGCATTTTCTACATTAGATTTATTTGAAAATTGACCAATACACAACAAATAATATTAATTTACTATTACTAATGTTATAAATGCGAAAGTTTAGATGGATGGATGTTTGTTATAGTTTGTAGCCTAAACTGCTGAACGGATCTCAATGAAATTTGGCATAAATGTAGAGGATAGTCTGGAAGAAGACATAGGCTACTTACGTTTGTTTTTTTTTTTTACATTTCATACATACGGAGTCGCAGGCGAAAGCTAGTCAATCATAAATATGTTGTTTATTTTGTCTTTGCCTTTCAATTTTGTTTAATTATATCATGTTTGTAAAGATTGTGTAAAGGCATTATTTATAGAATTTTCCACAATGTAACGACAGTTTTTATGTTTCGAGTATGTTTGTTTTTTTAATTCTGTTTTTTTTTTTCTACAGGAATACAACTAGATTTTCCCAAGGAACAGTTATCTACTTTGCGTCAATATTATGAAGAAAGGCGAGAAAAACGCAGATCGAAACAAGAATTAAGTCTAGATATGGATCTATCGGAAAACTCATTTAGTGATGTTTGTATGTATCTATATTTATATTCTATACTAATATAAAACGTAAAAACTCTTTATTACGAAGGATATCAGCAATCACAGCATTTTTTAAATATTTTTTTATTTATTTATTTATTTACACAAGAAAATATAACATGTTTACAAATAATGTCGCCAAACTGTACAGTTTGTTTGTTGGCGACAGACACCCATTTCTTATATCTATTCTTATATATTTACTTATTCTTATATATTATAATACATCTGTTTTAATTTTGTAAGAAATACTTTCTTAATTTATTTTTTGCCATATTTTTGGATTTGCTGTCAATGATTTCATCTCTAAGGAATTTAATGCTGTTGTATAATTTATTTTTTTATATAAACCCCTACACCGAAGATACGTCTTAAGCTATATATTTTTACGCTAAGTTTAACTTAAATATGAGTAAATTGGATAAAAAAGGTTCGCAAGAAAACTACAAGTCAGCAGCAGAGTCAAGGTTGCCATAACATAAAATACCCTTATTTTAAAATATTATATCATTTCACTTTTCACAAGAAAACTAAAGAGGGAAATATCTTTATAGCTATAATCTATTTTAGTGATTATAATTAAGTCTAGAAATTAAATAAATATTTTACCTTTTAAGTTTTACTAAACAGTAACTTTTTATTTACAGCTAGTGATCCAAGATTCGTCGATGAATTGAAAATTTACTTGAACAAGTTTAAATTGGAGCTGAACAGGAAACTTGTTTTAGAAAGGTGAGCGTTTTCTAATACAACTAGAATAATAAGGCGTTAATAGCTTTACAAAAACAATGTGAAGTTATCAAGTAATTATTTTAGATGCTCAATACTCCAATATTAGTATTAACCAATAATATAGCTTTTGTACATATTAACGGAACGGTTGGACTGATTAACACTTTTTTTTTTATAATATAAGTTGCAAACGAGCAACCGGCCACCTGAATCCGCCAAAATGGCGAAGCGACCGCTGCCCATAGACATCCGCAATTGCAGATGCGTTGCCTACCCTTATCCGACGGAGGAGGAGACACACATAAAGAGGATATTTCCCCTTCCTATGCATCTCCTCTACCGTCAAATCCACTTCCCCTTCCCATCCCCTCCTTATAATAAAAGGGTGGTAAAGAGAAAGGGACTTAAATTAGGCCTCCGGCACCACACTCATCAGATGAAACACGGAATTGCTTCCATTTCACGTCTGTCTTCTGTGTGGTCGTGGTATTACACCGGGCGAGCCGGCCCATTCGTGCTAAGATGTTAAAGCGGGCACTACCACTGTAAAATAACCTGTAACACAGTTTTAACTGAACTGAAAATCCAATTAAAACTGTGTGTGTAAAATATTAACTCTCCGTTGAGGTGTACAGTTAACGTTTTACCTTTACGTACAGCCCCTTAGACAAAGTAATATTCGATTACCATTATCGCTGATTGAAAAGTATAAGTCTGTAGTGTACTTATTTACGTATTTATTTATCATCATATTTATTACACTACATTTATTTATTTATCACTAGCTTTCGCCCGCGACTCCGTCCGCGTGGAATTAAAAAAAAAAAAGTGAGTAGCCTATGTGTTCTTCCAGACTATCCTCTACATCTATACCAAATTTCAACGAAATCTGTTCACCCGTTTAGGCGACAAACTCTAACAAACATCCATCTAACCATCCATCCATCTAAACTTTCACATTTATAATATTAGTATGATTTATTTATAATATTACATACACGCATTCACACATTCATAACTCACAACATCACACACTCAAAACACATCACACAAAATACACATACAAAAATATAATATTATAATATGTACAAACAGACACGCACACTCCACATTCCCACTAATTTTTGTACGTATTTTGTGTGATGTGTTTTGAGTGTGTGATGTTGTGAGTTATGAATGTGTGAATGCATGTATGTAATATTATAAATAAATATGTAAATAAGTACACTACAAGTCTACCCTAACATTCGATAAGTTACGTGTTTGTTTAGTACTAGCTTTCGCCCACGACTCCGTCAGCGTGAATTTTTAAAAAAAAAAACAAAATTGAGAAGACTATCCTATACATATATGCTAAATTTTATCAAAAAATTTCTTCAGCCATTTTGACTACAAACTCTAACAAACATCCATCCATCCATCTACACTTTCGCATTTATAGTATTAGTATGATTTATTTCTATACATTTTAATGGAAAGTTACTTTGTCTAATGGAGCTGTTAACTGAACTCTTCGGTTAGACCTCAGAGTCTGTAGCAGGCTTTCGTTTATAATAATTACTAGCTGTTCCCGTGCGGGTTATATCGTGAAAATGTAGCCTAAAGTGTGTTGTAAGTGTAGGGCTTTTTATTAACGAAAGAATTATGAAAAAATATGATGTGATTGCTGACCTACGCCACGAAGTAGTGTGTGTTTACGCTTTATTATATTAGTATAGAAGATTAAATGTCTTTCAGCGGTGAGAAAATCTGGATATTTGAAACTATACAAGCTTTGATGAGTCGACTGCAGTCACAATGGTTATCAGAAGACATGTCCTGTTCCCTGCTGCCTCCCTCCTCTGGTCTCAACAGTTTGCGTCAATTGCTACAGGATATAGACACTAAGTGTACACTTGAAGCTATTGTAAGACAAAGTAATGGTGTTAGAGTAAAGGATTTTTCAATAGGTGAGTTATTTTATATAGTTACTAGCTTTCGCCCGCGACTCCGTCAGCGTGGAATTAACAAAAACAAAAGTGCCTATGTGTTTATGCATCCAGTCTATACTCTCGTTTGTGCCAAATTTCATCGAAATCCGATCAGTCGTTCAGGTTACAAACTAAAAAACATCCATCCATCCATCTAAACTTTCGCTTTTATAATATTAGTAACATGGCCGTTATTTGGCTGTTGACTACTAAAAGATATGAATATCTATTTATTTTTAATTTGCATTAATTCTTATGATCCCATGAATTCGCAAAATATATATAACAGTTTTATATCAAACTCGATTTTGACCGCGACTTCGTCTGGGCGGAATTAAACAAAATTTAATGGCTTATTCCAGAGTATGTTGTACTTCGGTGCCAAATTTTATCGAGATCTGTTAAGCCGTTTTGGAGATTTATAACAAACATCCAAACTTTCACATATTAGTATGAAAATATGATAGTATAACTCTTGGACATTTGTATAGTAACTAAAGACTTGCTAGATTTCTATTGAAATTCCATACAATTATACCCTATATGATAATAAAAATAACATTAACCACTATACTATAGTGTTAAAAAGAATTAAAACCCTGTCCACAGATATAAAATCAATAACCGAAGAAGAAGCACAAAGGGTTGACAGAATGAAAAAACAAATGGCGCGAAACCAGTTGACATTAACACAGAGTATTAAAACTCTAGATATAGGAGTCGATAATTTAAAATTCTGGAGCGACAATGACTTGAAGAAATACATCTCTAGTAATAGAACTGTAGATGGGAAAACATACAAAGAATATGAAACTGCATATTTAGAAACTCTTAGCTTAAGTATTTAATTCCCAGAAATTGAATAAATAATTTTTGTATTATAATGCTGTGTCTAGCTTAACCCAGACTCTGTTCGCTTTAAAAATAATATTTTTGTGAATTTATTGTTATGCTATTTAAACGGAATATGAAATACTTTATATCGATTATTACATTATTCGATATCGATACAATTATAAATAAAAAAACACTTTATTAACAGTTGTTAGTTTATAATTTATCTATTCTGCCAGTATTAAGGCTTTCTATCCTAAGTAATAACTAATAAGATTGAATTATTTTTAATGTCGGCTTTATTTATTTTACATATGGGTTATAAAAGCTCAATTAGAACAAAATGAGTATGCGTACATTTTTCATTATAAAATTAATACTAATACTAATTAACGAACTGGCGTCATGGCATTCTTAATAGAGGTGGGCGATACAAATCATATATAGTTTCAAAAACTATATATTGAATTAATATCTCAAAATCGTATACGGGCTTGTTCGATAACTATGTATTTTCAATAACTATATATTTCTACCTACGCGGTACGACACGCATCGGCGTCGTCTGTACGACAGCGTCAAATCGCAAGAGACAGACATATATTGCATTAGAGCGGTACGGTACCGTATATCCGTCGCAATTCAAAAAATCATATATTTTAGTAGAATTACGATATTTTTGTCATGGACTATTTTAAAGTCTATTGCTATACGAATAAAGCTTAGTTTCAAATAAATGTAGAATATCGTATAAACACGATATTTCTGTCATCGACTATTTTAAAGTCTATTGCTATACGATTAAAGCTTAGTTTCAAATAACTGTAAAATATCGTGTTTTAGTTTTCTGGCATCTTACTAGCAGATTTAAACACGGTATTTTTGTTATGGACTATTTTAAATTCTATTGTTATACAGATAAAGCTTAATTTCAAATAAATGTAGAATACCGTATAAACACGATATTTTTGTCATAGACTATTTTAAATACTATTACTGTCCGAATAAAGTTTAGTTTCAAATAACTGTAAAATATCGTATATTATCAATATAGTTTTCTAATATCTTACTAGGAGATTTAAACACGGTATTTTTGTCATGGATTATTTTTAAGTCTATTGCTATATGATTAAAGCTTAGTTTCAAATAAATGTAGGATATCATGTATATACGATATTTTTGTCATAGACTATTTTGAATACAATTGATGTACGAATAAAGTTTAGTTTCAAATAACTGTAAAATATCGTATATTATCAATATAGTTTTCTGATATCTTACTAGGAGATTTAAACACGGTATTTTTGTCATGGACTATTTTAAAGTCTATTGCTATACGAATAAAGCTTAGTTTCAAATAAATTTAAATTGTTATGTTTTAAATTTTGTTTATTTAACCTTGAACTCGACCTCGTCGCATCGTTTTAGTAAAATTTTTTCGAAATGTGTAATTGCGGTAGAAAGTTTGCCTTATTTTCTACACTTTTTAAAATTTAGAAATACGATTTTTGAAGACCTTGTAATTTGTTCGAATTTATTAGACTTTCTAATTAATAGTTCCAATTTAAAATAATAACGGACAAAATTATATTAGTGTTCATTATAATAAAATAAATATATTAGTGGAACTTTAATGATTCATTTCAACCGTGTATGATTTATGACTCTAAAATGGTTACGCGAGCCAAAAATATCTATATATTATAGTATATAGTTTTGATATCTGATATTGAAAATCGAAATCTGATTCAGGTACGATTTAAAAAAAAACAGATATGACACATCTCTAATAACTAATAACATTGAATTATTTTTAATGTCGGCTTTATTTATTTTACATATGGGTTATAAAAGCTCAATTAGAACAAAATGAGTATGCGTACATTTTTCATTATAAAATTAATACTAATACTAATTAACGAATAACGAACTGGCGTCATGGCATTCTTAAGCTCTGCCAGGCCGGTATCACTGTCTATTTCTAGATCAGGTGGTAGATATATTTGGGTTAATATGTGGGCCGATCCCGGCGGCACTGCAATGCCGGGCCGACCCGTGACGGGAGTGGAGCGAGCCCCGAACATCCCGTCGCTTTACAAAAATCAGTTTAATATACTGGTCCCGCAGTGCGGGAACTTTCAGATATTAAGCTGAAAAGAACAGATACTACACTTTGATCTTAGCCAAAAGGCCGAGAAGCGATAACGGAATTAGTTCACACGACGAAAGTCACTCAGTCTGCGTGAACCTTTACATCGCAATCTACATATTTTAATAAAAGTTGGAACCCCATCTATCGGTAGAAAAACAATACACGTATTTGAAAATATGAGTAGCTAATGATAATAATGTTTGTTACTTTATTACTAACAAACACGGCTATATTTAATAGTTATTGAAAAGAAGTAAGATAAGCAAAGCGATTTATTTTGTATAAATAATAAAAACTTATAGTGATATTTAATTTACAGATTTAAAAGGGTCATATGGCAGTTGGCAATTTTGTGAACTAACAATGTCATCTTGAAACTGTCATATTTTGACCAATGAGGAAGCGGCAATTACACGTGTGAATGTCGCCATTGTTATAATTTCGAAATTCCACAAAAAGTACGCTGATACACGTAGTTTTATTTGATATTAAAACAGACACTTTTAATTTTAGTACATGTATATATATAAGGGCCACCCAGGGAGAGTTAGCACGATTATGCTTACTTACCATTACTCGTTATTTTAATGCTGAACGTAATTAGGAACAAAAAATAATAAAGTCTACTTCGTCTTTGCTTAAATAATCCTTAAGTTATATCAATTTAAATAGTTAACAACTGTTACGGACACACAGGTCATAAGTTGAAAATTATTAGCATATAGCTTGGTTTAGTTTTCAGCTTGAGAGAATTTCGAAAGAAGGTGGGAATTATTTTTATCTGGTAATATTTTTAATTTTATTCCCAGTAATTGTCGTAAATATGAAAAAGCCGTGTTTGGTTGTGTACTGCCAATGTCCATTATTGTACTTTTGAACATTGGCACCAAGAAAACTTTTCATTTAAGTTCCAAAAAAAAAAAAAAAAAAAAAAACAGTTAATACAATTCAGTATTCCGACATAACCATTTTCGTGTTACATTATGTTAAAACGTGTTTAATTTTTTTTTTATCATTTAACCCTAATTATTTCCTGATGTAAAGTTTTTTTTTTTTTATCATTTAACCCTAATTATTTCCTGATGTAAAGTTTTTTTTTTTTTTTTTTTTTTTTTTTTTTATCATTTAACCCTAATTATTTCCTGATGTAAAGTTTTTTTTTTGAAGTTATATAGCTTAAATGCGCTCTTTTTACTTTAGAATATAACATACTAGCTGTTGCTTGCGAATTTGCCCGCGTGAAATTAAAAAATAATAAAGTCTACTTCGTCTTTGCTTAAATAATCCTTAAGTTATATCAATTTAAATAGTTAACAACTGTTACGGACACACAGGTCATAAGTTGAAAATCATTAGCATATAGCTTGGTTTAGTTTTCAGCTTGAGAGAATTTCGAAAGAAGGTGGGAATTATTTTTATCTGGTAATATTTTTAATTTTATTCCCAGTAATTGTCGTAAATATGAAAAAGCCGTGTTTGGTTGTGTACTGCCAATGTCCATTATTGTACTTTTGAACATTGGCACCAAGAAAACTTTTCATTTAAGTTCCAAAAAAAAAAAAAAAAAAACAGTTAATACAATTCAGTATTCCGACATAACCATTTTCGTGTTACATTATGTTAAAACGTGTTTAATTTTTTTTTTATCATTTAACCCTAATTATTTCCTGATGTAAAGTTTTTTTTTTATTAATTCATTTATTTTACAATTTTCGCCTCTAGGAGAGAAGGTACCTCCACCCCCCTCTCTCTCTCTCCTGGCGACCTCCATGAAACTTTTGTAAATTAGACACACCCCTATTATACAACATAAACAATACAAGAAAAGATGTCTCTTGAGTGTATTCACTGTGTAGTTTCGTGATTTTTACTCTATTTTTAGGAATATAATGTTTGGAAATCAATTTTTAATTTTATTCCCAGTAATTGTCGTAAATATGAAAAAGCCGTGTTTGGTTGTGTACTGCCAATGTCCATTATTGTACTTTTGAACATTGGCACCAAGAAAACTTTTCATTTAAGTTCCAAAAAAAAAAAAAAAAAAAAAAAAAAAAAAAAAACAGTTAATACAATTCAGTATTCCGACATAACCATTTTCGTGTTACATTATGTTAAAACGTGTTTAATTTTTTTTTTATCATTTAACCCTAATTATTTCCTGATGTAAAGTTTTTTTTTTTGAAGTTATATAGCTTAAATGCGCTCTTTTTACTTTAGAATATAACATACTAGCTGTTGCTTGCGAATTTGCCTGCGTGAAATTAAAAAATAATAAAGTCTACTTCGTCTTTGCTTAAATAATCCTTAAGTTATATCAATTTAAATAGTTAACAACTGTTACGGACACACAGGTCATAAGTTGAAAATTATTAGCATATAGCTTGGTTTAGTTTTCAGCTTGAGAGAATTTCGAAAGAAGGTGGGAATTATTTTTATCTGGTAATATTTTTAATTTTATTCCCAGTAATTGTCGTAAATATGAAAAAGCCGTGTTTGGTTGTGTACTGCCAATGTCCATTATTATACTTTTGAACATTGGCACCAAGAAAACTTTTCATTTAAGTTCCAATAAAAAAAAAAACAGTTAATACAATTCAGTATTCCGACATAACCATTTTCGTGTTACATTATGTTAAAACGTGTTTAATTTTTTTTTTATCATTTAACCCTAATTATTTCCTGATGTAAAGTTTTTTTTTTTTTTTATCATTTAACCCTAATTATTTCCTGATGTAAAGTTTTTTTTTTTTATCATTTAACCCTAATTATTTCCTGATGTAAAGTTTTTTTTTTTTTTGAATTATCTATGTGAATCTCTTGGTATTGTACACACCTTGGTTTTTTATTTTGTTTGCTCTTCCATAACAACGCCCATGGTAGAGTTTTTTTTTTATTAATTCA
This sequence comes from Papilio protenor, assembly GCA_029286645.1. Lineage (NCBI taxonomy): Eukaryota > Metazoa > Arthropoda > Insecta > Lepidoptera > Papilionidae > Papilio > Papilio protenor. The sequence goes on along the minus strand of JAGSMZ010000016.1, from coordinate 3,317,299 downwards.
TTTATTTTACAATTTTCGCCTCTAGAAGGTACCTCCACCCCCCTCTCTCTCTCTCTTCTGGCGACCTCCATGAAACTTTTGTAAATTAGACACACCCCTATTATACAACATAAACAATACAAGAAAAGATGTCTCTTGAGTGTATTCACTGTGTAGTTTCGTGATTTTTACTCTATTTTTGGGAATATAATGTTTGGAAATCAATTTTTAATATTTAAGTGATAATGGGTAATAAGGGCAGTAACTATTTAGGCTATACTTTTGTACGAAAAAGGAGAAAAACACGAAACGATGGAATGTTCGGGTAAGTGTGAAATTGTTAATTTTGATTAATAGCGTGAGGGTGTTTCCCGATGGGCCGTTCAGCCCAATGATCGATCAACCCAATGTGAATAAAAATTCCCATTGGGTTGAATCCATACAACAAATCGACCCAATAATCCAATCCCATCGATCGATGTTAGATCTAGGGTAAAGCGACATAAGTTCACCAAGTTTGGTCTTCGATTGATATGTATACTTAGGCACTTTACTCTTAGATAAAATAAATAAAAGAAAATACACCTCTGTTCAGAACTATAATAAATGGTTTTGTATCTATATGTTTATTTAACACGTAAATCTAATGTTGACACGGTTTTTATTTATTTTTTTAGCTCCGAGAAGCGGAAAGCTCAACAAAAATGCAAAGAGTAAGTAAATATTACCCTACTATTGTAGTAGTTCATGTCAATAATCTATTTTCCTATAACTTACTGAGGCATCTCTCGTACTAATTATAAAGGCGAAAGTTAAATGGGTGGATGAAGGTTTCTTATAGTTTGTCGCCTAAACGGATCTGGATGAGATTTGGCATAAATGAAGAGGATAGTCTAGAAGAACACATAGGCTACATTATTTTGTTTTTTTTTTATTCAACATTTTAGGAGTCGCGGGTGAAAACTAATGTGCCAGATATATTATAGTTGGGTAACATTTTTTTTTTTTTTTTAGAAACATCACCATAAAGTTTGAAATAAATCTCCCAGAATTGAAAATAGTCGACGAAAATATTGAGTAAGTAGATATTTTAGTGTTAGTAGTTTTGTTTTATAAGTACAAGTTAGTACAAGTTATAAGTACGAAATATACATGGTTATACTTAACAGACGGATCACAAGCTTTCAAGTTATTTGTTTTTTTTTTTGTAAAAATATCGTAGATATCAGATTTTCGACTAAAATTTGCCCGTGCGTCCAAAATAATGTGTTTACAGTTACATTTCTTTTTCTTGAACAAGTATGATAATTGGATTTCCGTAACGTTATCCCTTTTTTGGAATAACTCACAAGTAAAAAAAAAAAAAAGTTATCAATATCTTCTGTCTATACATATAATAAAACGAGCTGTCGCCCGCAAACTTGGTTAGCGCGGAATTAAAAAAAATGGTCTTCTATAACATTCTCGCGTGCATCTAACTTTACTTCTACGAGCTACCTTTCAGTCAAATTCAATTCCCGTCAAAATCGGTCCACCCGTTGCAGAGATAAGGTTCGGTCGCCATTTTGACAGCTCAGAATAAAAAAGGTAGCCTATAATATGCCCGCCCATGTCAGCTACCCTCCAGTGAAAGTCCCATCAAAATCGGCCCATCCTGTCTGTCTGTCCGCAAGCCGTGTTTGTTCTGGGTAATCTCCGAAACAGCCTAATTATTATTAATACTAATTAACGGCTTATTTATTATTTTCTAATTCGCGGAAAATAACTTGCCAATAAAATCTAGCTATTACTACGTCACTGATGAAGTGGACCTTATTTTGACCACTGTTCCTTAATGACGTCATGACCTCTAAGTCACCTCTGCAACATATGTCATTTATAGCATAACGTTCGGTTTACAGACTCGGTTCGAGTAATAATAATACCTACGCCCATATGTCGGATAAGTATACACAAGTTATAAAAATACGACACTGGAAAATGATAAAAACTTGAACTTAGCGCGTCATCGTTCAATCAACATCTATAGTGAATGTTAGAAAGAGATAGAGGACAGCGTCGCGTTGTATGAAACCGGTCGATCTCGCGATGGCATTGACTACGCAGGTCAGGAATTTGTGCGACGAACCTTTATAGCTAAGAGTCAGTTTTATGACTACTTACTACTTGTGTATACCAAAAAATATAAATATTGTCGGCATAACAATTTAAATTTATTTGAAACTAAGCTTTATTCGTATAGCAATAGACTTTAAAATAGTCCATGACAAAAATACCGTGTTTAAATCTCCTAGTAAGATATCAGAAAACTATACTAATAATATACGATATTTTACAGTTATTTGAAACTAAACTTTATTCGTACAGTAATAGTATTTAAAATAGTCTATGACAAAAATATCGTATTTACATGATATCCTACATTTATTTGAAACTAAGCTTTATTCGTATAGCAATAGACTTTAAAATAGTCCATGACAAAAATACCGTGTTTATATCTCCTAGTAAGATATCAGAAAACTATACTAATAATATACGATATTTTACAGTTATTTGAAACTAAACTTTATTCGGACAGTAATAGTATTTAAAATAGTCTATGACAAAAATATCGTGTTTATACGGTATTCTACATTTATTTGAAATTAAGCTTTATCTGTATAACAATAGAATTTAAAATAGTCCATAACAAAAATACCGTGTTTAAATCTGCTAGTAAGATGCCAGAAAACTAAAACACGATATTTTACAGTTATTTGAAACTAAGCTTTATTCGTAGAGCAATAGCATTTAAAATAGTCGATGACAGAAATATCGTGTTTATACGATATTCTACATTTATTTGAAACTAAGCTTTAATCGTATAGTAATAGACTTTAAAATAGTCCATGACAAAAATATCGTAATTCTACTAAAATATATGATTTTTTGAATTGCGACGGATATACGGTACCGTACCGCTCTAATGCAATATATGTCTGTCTCTTGCGATTTGACGCTGTCGTACAGACGATGCCGATGCGTGTCGTACCGCGTAGGTAGAAATATATAGTTATTGAAAATACATAGTTATCGAACAAGCCCGTATACGATTTTGAGATATTAATTCAATATATAGTTTTTGAAACTATATATGATTTGTATCGCCCACCTCTATTAAGAATGCCATGACGCCAGTTCGTTAATTAGTATTAGTATTAATTTTATAATGAAAAATGTACGCATACTCATTTTGTTCTAATTGAGCTTTTATAACCCATATGTAAAATAAATAAAGCCGACATTAAAAATAATTCAATGTTATTAGTTATTACTTAGGCTAGAAAGCCTTAATACTGGTAGAATAGATAAATTATAAACTAACAACTGTTAATAATAGTGTTTTTTTATTTATAATTGTATCGATATCGAATAATGTAATAATCGATGTAAAGTATTTCATATTCCGTTTAAATAGCATAACAACTTTCATCTAGTTTTTGAATTATCTATGTGAATCTCTTGGTATTGTACACACCTTAGTTTTTTATTTTGTTTGCTCTTCCATAACAACGCCCATGGTAGTTTTTTTTTATTAATTCATTTATTTTACAATTTTCGCCTCTAGGGGAGAAGGTACCTCCACCCCCCTCTCTCTCTCTCCTGGCGACCTCCATGAAACTTTTGTAAATTAGACACACCCCTATTATAGAATATAAACAACACAAGAAAAGATGTCTCTTGAGTGTATTCACTGTGTAGTTTCGTGATTTTTACTCTATTTTTAGGAATATAATGTTTGGAAATCAATTTTTAATATTTAAGTGATAATGGGTAATAAGGGCAGTAACTATTTAGGCTATACTTTTGTACGAAAAAGGAGAAAAACACGAAACGATGGAATGTTCGGGTAAGTGTGAAATTGTTAATTTTGATTAATAGCGTGAGGGTGTTTCCCGATGGGCCGTTCACCCCAATGATCGATCAACCCAATGTGAATAAAAATTCCCATTGGGTTGAATCCATACAACAAATTGACCCAAAATAATCCAATCCCATCGATCGATGTTAGATCTAGGGTAAAACGACATAAGTTCACCAAGTTTGGTCTTCGATTGATATGTATACTTAGGCACTTTACTCTTAGATAAAATAAATAAAAGAAAATACACCTCTGTTCAGAACTATAATAAATGGTTTTGTATCTATATGTTTATTTAACACGTAAATCTAATGTTGACACGGTTTTTTATTTATTTTTTTAGCTCCGAGAAGCGGAAAGCTCAACAAAAATGCAAAGAGTAAGTAAATATTACCATACTATTGTAGTAGTTCATGTCAATAATCTATTTTCCTATAACTTACTGAGGCATCTCTCGTACTAATTATAAAGGCGAAAGTTAAATGGGTGGATGAAGGTTTCTTATAGTTTGTCGCCTAAACGGATCTGGGTGAGATTTGGCATAGATGAAGAGGATAGTCTAGAAGAACACATAGGCTACATTATTTTTTTTTTTATTCAACACTTTAGGAGTCGCGGGTGAAAACTAGTGAGCCAGATATATTATAGTTGGGTAACATTTTTTTTTTTTTTTTTAGAAACATCACCATAAAGTTTGAAATAAATCTCCCAGAATTGAAAATAGTCGACGAAAATATTGAGTAAGTAGATATTTTAGTGTTAGTAGTTTTGTTTTATAAGTACAAGTTAGTACAAGTTATAAGTACGAAATATACATGGTTATACTTAACAGACGGATCACAAGCTTTCAAGTTATTTGTTTTTTTTTGTAAAAATATCGTAGATATCAGATTTTCGACTAAAATTTGCACGTGCGTCCAAAATAATGTGTTTACACAGTTACATTTCTTTTTCTTGAACAAGTATAATAATTGGGCTTCCGTACCGTTATCCCTTTTTTGGAATAACTCACAAGTAAAAAAAAAAAAAGTTATCAATATCTTCTGTCTATACATATAATAAAACGAACTGTCGCCCGCAACGTTAGTTAGCGCGGAATTAAAAAAAATGGTCTTCTATAACATTCTCGCGTGCATATAACTTTACTTCTACGAGCTACCTTTCAGTCAAATTCAATTCCCGTCAGAATCGGTCCACCCGTTCCAGACATAAGGTTCGGTCGCCATTTTGACAGCTCAGAATAAAAAAGGTAGCCTATAATATGTACGCCCATGTCAGCTACTATCCAGTGAAAGTCCCGTCAAAATCGGCCCATCCTGTCTGTCTGTCTGCAAGCCGTGTTTGTTCCGGGTAATCTCCGAAACAGCCTAATTATTATTAATACTAATTAACGGCTTATTTATTATTTTCTAATTCGCGAAAAATAACTTGCCAATAAAATCTAGCTATAACTACGTCACTGATGAAGTGGACCTTATTTTGACCACTGTTCCTTAATGACGTCATGACCTCTAAGTCACCTCTGCAACAAATGTCATTTATAGCTTAACGTTCGGTTTACAGACTCGGTTCGAGTAATAATAATACCTACGCCCATATGACGGATAAGTATACACAAGTTATAAAAATATGACACTGGAAAATGATAAAAACTTGAACTTAGCGCGTCATCGTTCAATCAACATCTATAGTGAATGTTAGAAAGAGATAGAGGACAGCGTCGCGTTGTATGAAACCGGTCGATCTCGCGATGGCATTGACTACGCAGGTCAGGAATTTGTGCGACGAACCTTTATAGCTAAGAGTCAGTTTTATGACTACTTGTGTATACCAACAAATATAAATATTGTCGGCCTTGACAAATATTAGGTATTTTAAAGAGATGCAGTACATGATGTGTTTATGATTTATAAATAGTGCCGTTTAATATATGAATTGAGTTAACATATTTTTTTTTGATATCTTATACTCTTAACAGGTTTTGACCGCAGTAGCTCCAATCTTAGTTGACTGAGGCTAAGTTAGCTTAGTGGAATGTAGCGTACAGTTGCCAAGAGAAGATTTATTTTTATGGTAACTATTGTGATTGAAATTTATAGATTTTGTCTGTTAATAATAGTTTTAGTAACTCGATATCATACGTTATTCAAATACTAAAATGTTTTGAATCTCAAGTTTAGGTCCTATAAAGTTTTGCGGTGTAAGGTAGACCTCGGTAATATTTTATTTTCTTTTTCAATGTATACTTGTATAGGAATTTGGACTATTGCTGACTAAATTATTTGACAATGAATCTTTTTTGAGCTCAGTACTTACATACATATGCGGGTGCATTCCAATAAGCTGACTTTGCCTTAGTCAACTAAATTTGGAACTACTAAGGCCATAATCGACTATAACGTCACTAAGGAACTGGTATTAGGATTAGATATTAGGGTTTTCCCATTGACCCAATCGAAATCATACAATCGATTACCCTCAAACATTCATAAAAGGCAAAAAACGGTATATATATTATTAAAAAAAATAGTATCATGTTCTGTGAGGACCTATTTCATGTGTGTACTCTCGCTGAATGATTATCAAGTGGACGTGGAAGGCGAGTCGAGTTACTGGCATACAAATTCATCACAGCAGTGGTCTACTGATAGGTTTGTTATCGCGAGCAGTTTGCATTAGGTTCTAAGAAATTTATAGTGTGTTACCCACAAGATTTGGCCCCTTTTGTTTGTTCTTAACAATAACTGGATTTATGCACCATTCCCTTAGTCGTGAATAATTGCATAACATCATTTTTAACAGTGGCAGACGCCAGCAATAACATCTGTTTCCGTGTTTTGATGTGTGCGTGCCAGAGGCCTAATTTTTAATCTCCTTTCCATTTTTAACCTTTTATTAGGAAGGGATGGGAAAGGGTAAGTGGAATTGACGGTGGAGATGATGCGTAGGAAGGGTAAGATATACTCTTTATTTGCATGCGTTCTTTTCTCCGTCAAAAAAAGAATTGTAAATGCATTTTCTAATTGCCCCACGAAAGATTTTTCGGTGGGAAATCCTGTAAGCATACATTATTTATTACAAGAAAATTGCAAACGTTGAAGTCCATAATATCATAACTAATAAAACCAATACTTAACTAGTGGATATCCGTATCCATGGTTATTACCATGGATATACAGGAACAATCCGTATCCATGGATATATAGGAATAATCTGTATCCATAGATATATAGGAATAATCCGTATCCATAGATATACAGGAATAATCCGTATCCATTAAATTTTGGTCTTTAATAGATAATTTTTCCATAGCTATTTTAGAATTTTCATTATCTATCTATCTATATCTATCTATAGGTATTATAAAATTGGAGTGTTTGTTTGTAATATCAAAAGAAAGATTCCAGATTTCGGGAAGATGATATATATGCGTTGCTGATAACGAAAATGGCATTAAAAAAAAATTTGTCTGTCTGTCCGCAAGCCGCATTTGTTCCGGGTAATTGCCGAAACGGCTGGGCCGATTTTGACGGAACTTTTACTGGAGGGTAGCTGACATGGACGGGCATATTTTAGGCTACTTTTTTTTAATTCCCCGCTGTCAAAATAGCGACCGGGCCGCTATTTCTTAACTGGTGGATCAATTTTGATGGGACTTTGATTGGAAGGTAGCTGGTAGAAGATCGATACACGCGGAATGTTGTAGACGACAATTTTTTTTAATTCCGTGCTAACGAAGTTTTCGGGCGACAGGTCCTATGATTCTAAATACGAAATTTATAATACATTTTTATAGTGTTTTATGGATATTGCAATGACGAGTACATAACCTATAGTAATATACAATTATTTAAACGTCTTACTCGCGAAAGTCGATTTAGCACATTTACCACACCTATTTTCAAAGAAAATGCCACTTTTTGCATATTCAATTCCCAAACGATGCCAAACCATGTCAATTTGCAAAATTTAAAGAAAATGGATCTTTTTCTTGAGGATATCCATAGCTATGGATACCGATACCGATATCCAGTGCATTAGTAATACAAACTATGCAATTTGAAGCTTATCTTTCGGTATATTAATTAATTTTCAACATATTACAGTATTCCTAATACTAATCGATGAATAATTTGTTGAATGTTCTAAATTCATACATTATAATGTAGGTATTTGCTCATTCAACAAAAAAGGCGGTCGATACGGCGCTATTATTATTACTTTCGTCGGTCTCGGCGCTTGGTTTGAGCGAACACAAGCCGAGCGAGCGAGGTCATTACATTATGAAGCGTTTTAGGACCAGCCGATAATAATTCTTCGCAGCAAATGGTATCTTCCATAGAAAGCTGAAAAGAGATAGCTGCGTACTGTATCGCCTGTGTGTGAAAGGGACAACATGTCGACTATCTAGGAATTTGCCTGCTAGACAATACTGGCACTTCGGTATTCTGGGACTGGCGTCGGTGTCTCCTTAGTACCTGAACGAGTGAGCAGAGCGGAATTTTATTCGGTCGGTCTAGATATAGCTCGGTGTACGTTCATGATCGAATGAGACATTTGTTCGGTTGCTCAGAGTGAATATTTAATCGGAATATTATTATTCCAGTCAATTTTTTATTAATATAATTCGATTAAAGTTATACTATGTGATGAAAGTTCATCCGGTTTTTAATAATTTTGAATAATTCGATGAATACCTCAGTAAAACTCTGAAATATTGTGGTTCCCGCTTGTCAAAATCGGCCGGCCATTTTGTAAAATGCTTATTCGTATTGTTAAAACAAAACTGTTTGATTTTTCTTTGTTTTTTCATAAGATAGATAAATATTTCTAATTAAAAGATGTGTAACTATTTAATAATTCAAAGTGTATTATTGTTTTAAGAGTTTAGTGACAGTTCAGAGATGAACTTTAGTGAACAACAATAACAATTAGAAATTTGGATAAAACAACACATCTGAAATTATTTTTCAATTGGACAATGAACGTAAGTTAATATAGGATTTAAATTACCCTTCGTGTAGATTTATCTTTTGAAATATCAATTGAAATAGGATCACCGAAACCCGGTATAACAGATCGTTGTAGTATACTATATTTACTTTCCAATTGCAAACAACAATCATTATAATTTGCTTTTACTTCACACTTAATTATAATTGTTCCGTATTTTCATAATACTGTTTTAATTGATTACAATTTAAATGAGATATTTTGCTTCTAATAATTTTTGGCGGTCGGATTATTAAAACAAAACAAAACCACAGGTTACGCTTAGTTCAGTACATTATTACCTATCATTTAGTTAAATAATATTTCACATGAAACATCAAATCTTATGACAAAACGGAACATTTATTTATATAGTTTTTAACATATTCTTATATAGCATAAATTTTATCACAGAAGGTACTAAAAAGTTTATGATTATTTTCAAATTTACTGTCTTAGTATTAGTTATAACTAATTTTCATTCATGTTGATTTTAACACCACTATATTTCTAATAATAATACACAATTATATATTAATTTCTGAAATAGTATTCTCTCAGATAATTTCACCGTATATCATTAACAAGCAAATAATGTTACAAATAAAAATTATCATTTGAAACAATTGACAGGATAGGTTCATAATTTTAAAGCCACACAACTTCAGTTTTAACTCAACTGTCATACTGTACAGTTGAAACCGACTTGTGTAAGCAAACTACCAACTGCCAGTTAAACTGAACAATTCACAATTTTGTACATATGTAAATTTAACTGTACTATTAGATTGTAACAGTTCAAACTGCATTTAAAATTAAGGTCGTGTAGTAGTTTTAATATTGATAGAAAATACACTACCCTCTTGAACCAAATGAGGGTAAAATAAGTTCAAAATAATATTTACCGCCACTGACTTAAGAAAATATATTATAGTAGCAAAGAGGATGAACTAGCTTTTCAATACTAATAACATTCAAGTTTTACACTCTCAGTCAATATATTAAAGCGCACTTGTTTACAGGTGTACCATGGCTACGAGAATTAATACCAAGTATCCCCCCTCACCAACAAACAATGAATCAGGTTTGTTTTTTGGTTTTCTTTATATTTAATCAAGCTTTCGCCCGAGACTCTGTCCTCGTGGAATTAAAAAAAAAGTAGGTAGCTTATGTGTTCTTCCAGACTATTCTCTATATATATAGCAAATTTCATAGATGTTCAGCCGTTTAAGCTACAAACTTTAACAAACATCCATCCATCTAAACTTTGTCATTTATAATATTAGTAAGAATAAATGAAATAAGAACTAAAATATATCGAGTTACCCTTTAATAGTAATATGAATGAGAAATTATATTAGGGACAAATTGATAGCTATTGGCTAGTGGGGGGGTACACCAGTAGACCATGAAAGATGGATGTGTTGCGTGAAAGGTGACATGATCAAGAAGGGAGCGATGACTAAGATGACGGATGATAGAGTTGTTTGGAGGATGAAATATGACATAGGGGAGTAGAATAAGGTAGGGGAGACGATGATGATAGCTATTGACTAATGTAAATTATTTCTATGTAGAAAAGCATTAAATAGAGATAAATGCAACATTTACATCATCAACCGTGACCCCACGTAGTGACAGATGAGAATAAAAAGTTTCATCCATCCCATCTTTTGCTGATGGGGATGGTTGGAACTTATTTTATTTCTTTTCAGTTCCATCTGTCATCTTATTGGTGATAGTGGGACAGATGAAACTTTTTATTCTCATCTGTCCCCACGTGGGGACAGAGCAGGATGACGGTGGGGAATAATCAAGTTTTTTAAGTATGCTTATTTTAAATTTCTTAACTGAGTTTAAATTCGAAATGTTTTGTATTTCCAGACTGCGAGGAGCTAGATGAGCCCATAGATGATGATTTTGAAGATGATAAATGTGATACCAAGACAAACAACAATGGTAATGGATTTGCGGATATATTAAAAAGGCTTCAGTCGGCCGGTGCACTTTTGAAAAAACCTAAAAAGGAGTACTGTTGTAAAACTTGTGACCAGGACTTTGTTGATTGGGAAGATTTGGAAAATCATTTATATCAACATGTGTCGCTGCCCTCCGTCGTGCTGGAGAGGCTACCGTCAGATGATGAAGATCCGGTTGAGACAGATGATGAAAATTGGTCTGATGATGAGGAACTACAGCTTCCACTCAAGCGAGAAGGGAACATAACGCCGCAAAAAGTTAATATTTCCCAGATCCTAAATAAGACAGGCCTTACAATAAAAAAAAGTGACACTGGTAAAAGTTCTGAAGCTGCATTAAGTAAATTGAGCAATTTAGGGTTTACAATAAAGAAAAGCTCTACACCTATCAAGAAAGAAGAAGAACAAAATAAACAAACTGATAGTCAAATGAATAAAAAAGTGGGAAATATAAAGTTAAAGCTTAAATCAGATGGAAATAAGTTAAATACGTTTAAAGTTGTCAATGGCTTGAAAGGTTTTAGACCATCTGACGACGATGATGATGATGAAAGTGATCATGAACGAAACGATGACGAATCTGGCGATGATAAGAGTAAAACCAAAAATCAAGAAGATGATGATGAAGACTTTGAAGTAGACTCTGATGATGAACAACTTATAAATATCGGCCGACGGAGTTCAGACAACAGTAAATCTAGTAAAAATGACTTACAAAATCAGATGCAGAAATTCCAAGGCAAAAAAATTAAAACAGAACCTATAAAAATACAAAAATCAGGCCAAATAAGTAAGACTATTGTAAAACAATTACCATCTAAGATAGTTGTTAAACCGGATTCATCTGTAGAGCAGAGCAAAGAAGTCCCTAAAAAGGAGACACTAATGCCAAAACCTTCGGGGAGACCATCGGTTAAACAAACACCAAAAAGAGGTCCAAACAACCCTCTACCCAACAGGAGTCAACAACTGCAACAGAGAAGCAATAGTCCATCACCAACAAAAGAAGTTCAAAAAACACCAGAAAGACGAGAATCCCACGATGTAAATACAGAAAATGTGGTAGTCAAACAGGAAATTTACGACTCTACAGAGGCGGAATCTAAAAATGTACCACTTCTTTCACAAGAAATTAAATCTGAAAGAACTTCACCTCCTTTGGACAGAGCTCTTACGCCTATAATAGCTAAGATCAAAACTGAGCCAGACGTATTAAACGCAACTACCGCAACAAACTCTTTACTGCCAGTTACAAAGACAGAAGACTCTGTCACTATAATAGAAATAAATGGCGACTCTAACGACGAAGATGATGATTGTTGCGTAGTGTCATCTACACCCGCACCTGACGTCAAACCGATTGTTCCCAAAACGGAGGCTGCGACGCCATTGCCGGCTCCTTATTCTACGGCAATGCCTTATCCAGCTTCTTCCCAACCCAGCTATACCGGAGCCCCGGTCCTATCTGCACGACTTTCGTCTACGCCGTCCTTAGAGAAGCAACATAACTTTAACTGGAATGCACCGGACTCAAAACCACCTATAGATATGCTAGAAAAAAGTGCAGACGATATTTTTGAAAGTCTCCTATCGTCTTCGACAAAGAAAGAAAACATGACATCGTTATCCGACGTCAGTGAGTACATATCTCTAGATACTTTAGGCCCTAAACATACATGTGAAGTATGCAATACTAGATTTACTGATATATCACTATTTGAAGAACACAAGAGAATGACCGGCCATTCAAACAGTCTCGTGCTGCCTTCATCATCTACACTCGTACCGTATAACCCTGCATCGAATTTGTTGTCTAGTTTGCTACCAGGTAAATTAGCAGAACAAGTGGGCAAGCTGTCCACCATTGGTAACTCAGGACCAGGTTTTACCCATCAACAGAATGTGATGATAAACATTCAAGCTTATCCTGGAGGTGGAGGAGTCATGCAACCTCCACAGTCTTACAATGCCTATGCCCCACAGGGCCACAATCAACAAGGGGGTTACGCACAAACCCCGAACAATATGTACACGTCGACCCCAGGACAGCCCCTACCGGGACAATATCCGGGATCCACTTATCAGCAGAGTCCTGGTTATGGTCAGTATCCTACAGCTATGTCGACCCCTGGTTACCCGAGTGCAATGTCGACAAATGTTTATTCAAGTGCATCCTCGCCGTATTCAACTGCATCCCCGCTACAAAGCATGCAGCAAACTGTCTATGGACAGAGCGCAACCGGCATGATGAACCCGCCGCCGGTTACTATGATGGGGCCCCCGGGATCCGCGCCCAGTCAACCTTACTCATCGGTACCGAGTCCTAACGCCATGAAACAATCAAGTAGCATAAGAATTCAGAACGTGCAAACCTTTCCTCCCGGTCATTTAGGCCAGACTATTAATCCTGGTCAAACGGCTACGTCAGGCCAGCAGCACGTCTCCACCCAACAACCTATGCACGGTCAGGAAATCTCTATGGGACAGACGATGCCGGGACAAATAACGACCCCCACACAGATCCGTATGGGGGTCGGGGCCCCCAACCAGGCGCCTCGAACTAGAATGACAACAGTTCGTGGTCCGCGACAAGCGGTACGATCTGCCGTACCACACGGGCAGGTTAGAGGCGGAGCTGCCAAAGGACCCCGAATGCCTTTTAAAAGGCCGGGACAAGTAATGGCCGGCACTCCTCAGAAGAGACGAGCAGATATGCTGCTTCCTGGTAAGCATGACAACGAAGATTGTCAAGTTATGTCGATGCAAAAACAACGCGAAGGCTTGCCGTTGATCCACAGCGTACAAGGTGCTAAAGATAAATTGAACCTCGGCAGTCAAATATCTATAACTAAAAAGACTGTGAACAAAGAAGCGAATGCGATGGCTAACGTGTTAGCGTCGCGCGGTATCAGTGTGAAACAGAAACAGAAGAGCCGTTCCCCGTCGCCGCCTCGCGTTCTGCCTAACTTACCCAATATACCAGGTGTCAGTATAAAACATTCATCTGGAGCGAGTAATTTCTCAATACCAGAAGCTAAGATCGGTGGCGGAATGCTATCCTGTAAGATCTGCAAGAAGATGTTCATGAGCTCGACTTCGTTGTCAGTGCACATGTCGAATGCTCATCCCCAGAGCAAGGTGCCCTCGTTCAAATGCGACGAGTGTCCCGCCTCCTATCCCAAGTCGCTGCAGCTGCAACATCACAAACGTGTGTTCCACAATGTGACAGGACCCGGTAGAGAAATGGGCCTGCCTGTTGTAGATCTATCCCAAGAAGAAAATCTACAGAGGTTAAGCGATTTAGGCATATACAATTTTATTCCGTTAGCGAACCGGGAGCAAGGCAACGGTTGTTTCGGTATACCAGTGATATCAGTTCATAATGTCCAGAATGGCTTGACCAGTGGCCTGCAGGCGCTCGGCGCTGACGGACTTTTAAGTCTTGGTCCTCTCAAGCCATTGCCTAATTCATAAAGTAAAAATATTTTGTGATTTTAGATTTAATCATATTTTATCATAAGCAGGAATCGAGTGTGCAACTATTTAAAATAATCTCTTTGTTTATAGTAGTATAGATATTATCTCAAATAAATTGATTGTAATCAATATGGCAACAATATTCATAATAATTTTATTTAAGCATGTTCATTAAATTTATTTTACCAAACAACCCAAGGTCTGTTGAGAATAAATGTTAGATTTATATTTTTATTTAAATTGTTCAGCCACAAAGTTGTATAGTTGCTTTCTTAACCTACCCTCGGGTACTCAACTTCTCTTCCAAATGACAATCCGCCTCCGCATGAAGCTAGGTTCCCCTTGTTTCTCGAACAATAAGCTTAATATAGAAGTAAGTTATTGTGTGCTAGAGAGAGAATTATCAAAATACTGATTTAAGTTTAAAGTAATGTTTTGTAATGATGTTGCCAGTTTAACTGTATTTTCTTACTCATAAAGGAAAATTTACAAAATTATGTGGCAGTGTCTCAAAATTATGTGATCTAATTGAGGACTTACTAGAAAAAAACATATTTAGTGTAGTGTACATTGTAGATATCTAGCTATAAGTTTTAATTTTTAATACCGGGTTCCACTTTGTTATCGGCAAATGTCTCTTTTTATTTATTTTTGATTTCAAGCCAGAGTACGAAGGAAAAAAAATAAATAAATCGTGTATAGAATGACCAAGATTTTCGAGTGCCGGCGCCACTGTCGCTAACAGAGCCGGCTGATTGGCTGACAATGTATAAATCGTTTTAAATACTAATATTTCGGCTGTAAGTCTTATTTTTGCCACGTTTAAAACCTTGGTCAGACTGTATGCTATTGATTTTTTTTATTTTCCATGAATACTTTATTGTTTCCTTTTTGGGCTATATTTTTACGTAAGTTATTTGCCGGTAGCAATGGTTTTATTTTCATTTAATTTAATAAGCTTAAATACTTACTAAGCTTTGTAAATCGTCGCCAAATGTGTATTTTTAAGATTTAAATGTAAGATTAACAAATTTATATTTTGTATGACATCTGGTCTGATAAGTTATTCATTTAAGAATTACATTTTTTTAGTCACAGAATGATAGACATTTTTTTCAATAGTAATGACTAATGTAGTTTTTACTTAAAATTTATATTGTTTTATAGAATAATTGTATTCTACAAGAGATTATTTAATCTAAGGCATTGAATCCAAGAATGGTGTAATATAGTAAAATCCATATCTTGATATCAATATTTTTTCCTATTGTTCTCTTGACTTGAATCCACTAAGTGTGTCGTGAACTTTTTTTGATTGCTAATAGTACAACCAATATCTAAATGTCAGCACATCTGAAATGGCTGAAGGTATTATATTTGTATTCCTATATTTTTAATGTAATCAATTAAAAATAATTTTGTAAAAAATGTACATAAGAAGTAAAAGAACTAAAGGAAGTTCAGATTTATGAATAAAAATAATAAACTGAAACTGTTTTTGATTTGATTCTACCAACTTTGAGTTAAGTTTTTTGATTATGGTCCTGAGTTCGATTCTCGACATGTAACAATGTTTTTAGACTCGTATGTACAGCCGGCGGTGTTTTACCTCAAAAGCTATAATCGTTTTAACATTTTGAAACGAGATGCGGAACAAAAACCAATACAACGCAGCTAATGTATCTGTACGAAAAAAAGTAGATACACGGATAGTGTTTCTTTTTATTATTATCCCTTCGTTTGCAATCACTAATATCTAATTAGCTATTTGTAGGAAAATGCGAAGTTTGTCACTTTGCAATGACCAAGGCAATTTTTCCTAAGTAGTACACCGCGGATTTCCGCGACTGAATCATGTTTATACGTAAAACATCGTAATGCAACCTACACATTTCTATGAAGATATTCAAGACTAGCTGTTGCCCGCGACTTCGTCCACGCACTATTAAGATAAAAAAAGTAGCCTATAATATGCCCGTCTATGTCAGCTACCCTTCAGTGAAAGTCCGGTCGAAATCGGCCCAGCCGTTTCGGAGATTACCCGGTACAAACGAGACTTGCGGACAGACAAAAAAATTTTAAATGCGATTTTCGTTAACAATGCAAATACATCATCTTCCCGAAATCTGAAATTTTAAAACAACAAACAGATACTATAATTTCATTATATGTATAGATGTGTGAAATCAATCCTTGAGTCAAGTTTGTGAAATAAAAAACAAATTTCCCATAGTAATTCATTTATTTTACCTTATAATCATAGTAAAGCTTATGCTGATAGTATGTTTTCATGACTATTGGTCTTACTAGAAGAAAGACGTAGAAAAAGGTACATTGTGTTCAAAAATTTGAGCTCAAAAATATAAGTATTGCAAAACATATCAATATACACTAAAAAAAATGTTTATAGGTAATAAGTTACTGCCATACTCAGAGATGTTAGTCACCAACATCCAATCTTAGTGTAGATTTAGTATGAGAAGCTAAACTGCTGTATCTAAACAACTCTGAGTAGCAATTAATTATTACAAAATTATACAAAAGGTGTTGATTCAGTAATTAAATTGAAAAATGCTTTCGGAATGTTATTAAGTGCAACTAGAAAATGCTATTTTTCAAACCAGAGAAGAGGTAGAAAGATATTGCACTAAACACCTACAAATTATAAAAAAATATCAAAATTGACTTCTGATTAGTTTTACAAAATTAAAACATCCAGAAAATGTGATGGTATGATTCAATGATTATTCAAGACGTATGAGCTCAACATCAAAGATGAGAGTAGCGTTGGGTGGGATCACACCGGGGTGGCCCTGTTGGCCATACGCGTAGTCCGGCGAGCATGTCAGCTTGGCCCGTTCACCCACGGACATCTGGAAATGTAATAATAAAATTTTATTTACTTAAAAGCTAAAGACAAAATAATTTTAAAAAATTAATACTGGCGGCACATAAACAGTTAAAATATAAAACGCTCGCAACTTCGCCCGCGTGGAATAAAAAAAATAACAAAAAAATTGGCCTATGTCACTCACAGATAAATTACCTTTCTAAAAATAAAAATACTTTCATATGAGTTCAGTTGAGTTATTCAATATACAACAAATACAAATCTTTCCTCTTTATAATGTTAGTATAGATAATTTAGTGATGGCTCCATCAACATACAAGTAAAATATTTAAATAATTAAAGAAACAAGAGTACATTTCTAGGTAGTGTTAAAAGCATTAGGAATTATTCACCTGAGCGACACCTTCATCCCAGCCTCGGATGACCTCTCCCTTGCCGATCTTGAACTTGAAAGGCTTGCCGCGGTCGCGGGACGAGTCGAACTTCTGGCCATTGGTCAATGTGCCAGTGTAGTGCACCACTACAGTCTGGCCCTTCTTGGGATAAGAAGACCCTGAGATAAAATCACATTTAATTATTGGAATACTTAAAAGAGGTGCCAGTCATGTTTTAACTGCAATAATGTGTCTTAGAAAATTTGTAGTTCATATATACAATACATAGGAACCATTCATATGTAATTATGTAAAAATAGTTCTATTCTGAGATAACAAATAACCTTGACATCTTACACCTCAGTTTGTCTTGACAAGGGACTAATATTTTTACAATAATTATTATCCAATATTGAACAAAGTCTTCAGATGATAGATATAATGATAATATAACAATCTAATTAGAAATGGGACTCTGGTAACTTTATTAGATTACCAGCCCCACCTACATGTCTTTACGAAGATTCCTAACAAATGGTACATAAAATACCGAAAAAGGTAGAAATCCATTTCAGTACAAGGTAACTCATGGTTTTTATGTATTTTGAATGCTAACAAGGATTGTTTTATATCTAAATATGTAGGTATACCGCACCCGCGGAAAAATCAATATGTTCTTTGCGGGGCTATGTTTGTCTATTATTATAAATTGTGTTTTTTTTATTTCAGTAAATAAAATAAACAATGAATATGTAAAATTAGTCTTAAAATTCACAATACAAGGATTTTCTTCGCATTACAAAAGGTGGAATCGTAAATTAGATATGAATATTTAAAGGGTCAATAGGTTTCAAGTCATAGAGAACCCGATTAGCTGGGAGCTATTTTAAGTAAATTTTCGGTACTTACCATCACCGGGGGAAAGTGTCTCCACGTTGACTCCCATTGCCTTTTCTTATTAACTAAATCTTATCTTCCAATGCGGTTATCAAATATAGACAGAGCTAAAATGCCGCAGAAAAGGTGTTTCCGGCTTTCGGGACGCCGATGTGACGGACAAAGAGTATGTAACTCATAGACAATATATGTAGACTCTTTATACGTGACATAATGTGCCCATTTAATATTCGCCATTTTGGAATCTCACTAATAGATGGGACAATGTACCTCGTATCGATAATTATTAATTATTTCATAAAGGAGATTTTATTGATTTGACTATTTTTCGTATCACATCTAATAAAATCTAATCGGAATTATGATCTTATTTTCGTAAATACTTTATAGTCTAGGCAAAGAATAAAATGCCCTATTGTTTCATCTGATTAACTAAGCTGTTAATTTTTCTGTAGTTAATTTACGATAATTAATAACTAGGTGGGATGTAAACCCAAGGTGAAAGTATTTCTTTCCTTGTAGTATTATAAAGTTACTTATAGATAATGGACCAGGAGTGGGCGTCATATGGCTGAATAGATAGATAGATATAATGGATATTAATATAATTATTTCTTGAATAATGTTATTTTAAGGTAAAGTATAGCAAGTTTTCTATGAAAGTAAAATAAGAGTAATTAATTTGAAAGTATTATTTATTTTTATTGGGACATGCCGGCAACTAACCACTTGCGATTATTAAATCAGCAATCGTAACAAGACCAGACTTGGGCTTGGTGAAAAATGATCAAATTCGAAGACATAGATAATGAAGTTTCATAGACAATAAAACGACAGTGACAAATATAAACACTTTATAACAAATAGCTCCATCGTTCATAATACACACAGTGCCAGGCATATATTATTTATTAGATAATTTAAGCATTTTATATTGGTTACATTTATTAATAATAACGACATAACACATGATCCGTTCGCAAATTATATGAAAGTTTTTTTTATTTTTTTTTAATGAAGACATACAAGCTTAATTTTAATTAACCGGTAATATTACACAGTGGGTACACAGACATCGTTTTTTTTAATTAGCTGTTTTTTTAAGGAGATTATAATTAATTTTTTGATTAAAAACACAGTGGTACAGTACAACTATGGATACTGAAATTTTAAATGACTTTTTAAGAACGTTTGCTATTTAAATAGAATGAGAAATATCAAACTGTTGATAACATTTTCGTACAATATGTTACAAAGTAAGGACTTTGTTTACCAACTCTTGCTTTCGGTTTAGACCAAAATGTAATCAAATTTCGATAAAAACTGTGACTAGAATATGCTAATTTGAACAACTGTGATACATAATTTGAAATATTGTTTCCTAAACATAATTTTATTGTGTAAATTCTGTCTTAGTACATTAAATATATAAATATAATAAATATTTTTGGCGTTTTGTGCATTTACATTTAGTCTCTACGTATCTTAAGGTTCATTATTCTTATACATTTATTATTTATCACAACACCGATTTAGGATTAACCTTTAATTTTTAATTTACATGAGAAATAAACGTTAATAAACATTTTTGTATGAGGCAACATTGCTATAATAAATTTTGATTTCATTGACCTCCATTCATGGATAGGCTATATTGTGCCTATTTGATTATAGTCATTTTGGCGCTAAAGATCCTACTTCTCACTAGCGCCACCAACAATAGTTTAGAGAACTAGTGAGGTTAGAATATTTAGTAAGTTTTAAATACAACTGTTATTTTGATAACGGTTTAATCTTAACGAAACAAGCCTATCCCTAGAACAGATAAATTATTTGACAGTTCTTTACAAATTAAAATATGGAGTTTAAAAGAAATTTTCTTTTTTATTCAAGTTTTTAGAATCATTCTTCTGTTAATAATTAAATCGCTTCGCCAAATATATATCTCAAATAAATAAAATAACATTCATAAGACATAGGAGTTATTACGAACAACTATAACAATTATTACAGTTTACTCAAAATCAAGATCTATACTTCGTAAACATTTTTATCTTAATCATTTCTAATTATTTTACGGCTCTTACTCACGTATACTTTTTCGGTGACGGCACCGACAGTTTCAGACCCTGCGGGGGTCCTTCTTCAGGGCGAGGGTTTCTTCTTCTTCTTCTTGTTCTTCAGTCGCACTAGTGCGAGACGCGACGCGACCGCGACACAACACCATTAACCCTCGCCCTGAAGAAGGACCCCCGCAGGGTCTGAAACTGTCGGTGCCGTCACCGAAAAAGTATACGTGAGTAAGAGCCGTAAAATAATTAGTTATAAAATGTCTCACGAAAGTTTAAATAATTTAATCGTAATCATTTCCTTGAGAAGCGGCCATAATACATTCTTTATGCCATGTTGTGTATATATTTACAAAATTTAGACCTTGTTTTAGAGCTACAAACATTTTACGCGGGCGCAGCCTACCTACTACACACATCCAAGCTTAAACATCTAATTACATTGATAAGCAACAACATTTATTTTCGTTCTATATTGTCTTGTTTTTTACTACATAAATAAACTATTTTATTGAAACATTAATCAACATAAACATATTTATTTTATTCAGCATTTTGAATCGGTTTCTACGGATATTGTCGAAAGATTCCTGATTTTAATTTGAGTTACAATTTAGTTTAACACATTCACTGCGTAACAGGCTGATATCGGCCTGCCGCGGTACTTAAAATGGTGCGGACGAAGAAAACTATGTCCTTCTGGCTAATGCGAAACGATTATCTCATGTGTATTCATAACATTACCTAAAATGTATACATTATGTTTCCACAAAGTTATAGCAATTTAATCTATACTAGTGCTGGTGGGTCTAGAAAGACCTGCCACGCACTGGCGGAAATATCATTGGGGGCGCATTCTGACCCGTCGCAGCACCAGATGAAGAATTATTATTTTACTTGACGCAGTAAACGTGTTAATGGCAATATTAATATTTTTCTGTTTAAATATTTCACTAAAATAAACTTATTTGACTAGAAATAAAATTCAAAGACAATTATTTTACAAGATAATATGCAATAAAAAAATGTAACCATTATGTTTCATAATAAATAAAGATTGATACATAGTTACTTTGTGAAAATGACACAAGGTATCATAATTAAACAAAAAATCTGATTCATAAATGATATGTAGGAAATTTCTATGATATTCATTTATTTTGTACGGTGGTTTAAAAAAATAGCTAATCTAACAATATTTGGCATTTGATTTGGCATTAATATGGTGTCGATTTAATTGGAATATAATTGGTGTTACCAGTTAATAATGTTGTAGTACTAACATTTGCAATATAAAAAATCTTATTCTACACATTTATACAACATTTTTTTCTTATATTTCTCTATTATGGTTAAAATGAACATGATAAATTAAAATAGTTTTTTTTACTGATGAATTTTCACATCTAAACTCGGCGTTCAATCCTTTTAGGTAATGGGTACATATTTTATTTATTATAAAGGGCTTATGACGAATAATCGTGAGAACGTTTACGTAACACCATCGACAAAATTCGTAGATTTTAGATTTTTGCAGTACCACTACCGGGCGTAAAATCTCAACAAATGTCGATAACGTTACGACTACGTTTTCGCAATTATCACGCAAACATTCGAGATAGATGTTTTGTAATGCATTTAAACGACTTCCAAAAACTAGGTGGTTCTCTTTATTTTTTATATGATTCTTTTAACATTAACAAATAAAGCTAAGGTTAAATATTCGCCGTTAATAAAATAAAATAATTCGAAAATGAGAATTTCAATTTCGACTCTATAATATATTACACAAAACGATTCACTGTTTAATAAAAACCAATTTTACACGAGTTTACATTACATTGTGATGGTCTGTAGCATTAAAGGCTAGACCGATGTTAAAGTATGCTCTTATTTGGTTGTTTTTAAAGAAATTAACTTTGAATCGTTTTGCATAACATGGAGCTAGCATGAAAGTGAGAAAGCATTCCTAACATCATCGACGAAATATAAGATTTTTCGATACTTTACACCATATAAAATCTGCACATCTATTACGAAATTCAATGTCGTTTCGAAGACTTTCTCACTTTTCGTACTAGGTCCTTAGATCCAACCGTCATATGTAATTCGCGAGTGGAGGACGGAGTATGGTATGCTGTGTGTATTTCTTACGGCGTGGAGGGTTCCTCCTCCTGGTTGTGTTTAGCGAGAGCGAGGAGTATCATGGTGAGCTGCTTCCTGCTGATCTTACCGTCGCTGCTGTACTCCACACCCTGGAGTATCGTCTCCTCGAATTCGAGAAGATCTTGAGCATCGTAATCCTGGAAATACTCGTCACATTAATATTTGTAATAAATAACAACTATAAAAAACAGTAATAAAGTTTTTTTTATACCTTTTTCACTAGCTCGAGTAGATCCTTTAGAAATCCACGCAATTCTTCGTTTTCTATTGAGCCGTTGTTATCCTGGAAATCGATAAATGATATTTTAAACATATTAGGCATAAATTTAACTTTGAAACGTCTGCTTTATCGAGAGTTTACTCTTTGGTTTCTTTTCCTTATACTTAATCTGTTTACACTCTCTATCATAAAAAATGAAAGTACAATATAAAAAGTTTAATAATATTATGAGAATACTAACCCTATCGTATAATGAGAAAACTCTTTCGATGTCATCTTTTGTTAATTTAGTAGCTCCCTGTAATAATAAAATTGTGATAACATTAAAAAACAACCAAATATTGAGTGAAACAAACGAAAGTTAGCAGCATTTTAAATAATTAACGTGTAATAACTATGAAATAATTAAATAAATATTATGTATATCAAACATAGCGATAGTTAATATTTTTTCTGTACTTCTATTGCAAAATTAAAAAAAATATAGACTAGAAAAATCGTTTTAACAAATCCCGACTAGTGCTGTGGATGTTTTATTAAAATTTTAAAATTACTATTATAATTATAACTTAAATTTCTAGTTATTTTAATATCTTTAAGTAAGAAAATAGCTCAATAATTATGCAGTAGTTATGCAATAACGGTGAAAAACAACTTCCGTTGAAAATAACGGTTTCGTAGATAGAATAGTTTTAACGCAAGTGGTGAATTTAGCAGTTATTTATTAATAAATAAGTATACTTCGTGATACGTGATTCGAGTGAGATTTTCTTTTATTCATAGCAATTGGCTGCTCGAAACCCGGCTGCCAATCTGTTATCCTATTACTGTACCGAACTGACATTTTCCGTTATTTATTTGTCGTATTGGGAATACTTTTTTAACTCAATGCCACTACGATTTTTACGTAGTAAAGTGAATTCTAAAGGCATTGTAACGCTGAACGCATGATTCGCATAGTCAAAGATTTTTATTTCCTACCCATTTCGCTAATTTTAACGCTTACAATTCAAATTTACAATCTTTCCATAGCAACATACATAATGGACTAATAGCTTTTATGGTGGGAGATTGTTATACAATATTTACAAGCTATGTGAATTTAATTTCTTACACACCGAATTAAAACATCACTAATAATTATGGCGGCATTATGCCGTTTCCCATAGTAATTTAAAGTTTATAAAAAGTAATATAGTTATACTGCATAGTTACTAAGCTATGAGGACTCACCTCTATGCCCTCCTAGGAGTGCGCAGTGCGGAAAACAAGCTAAGTGTTAGGACAGACGATAGAGATAGGCAAACAAAGAGTAAGTGCCATGCGTTATTCGAATGTTAGTTTGTATTGCATTCTAAAATGTGCTCATTAGATTTAACAGTTTACTTTGACTAGTATAGTTTTATATCATCTGTGCTTTTACTAATTTAGAAGTAGTGTGTACTCTGTGGTTTGTATTGGCACGCTAGATTCAGTAATTTATTTACTTATAATACATTAGTACTAAAATATAGTAATCAAAATGACGATGACTGATACTTATAAATGTGTGATAGTTTTTAAAATAGCTACGAACTTCTAGCAAAATTCAAAATAAAATAACCGTTTTATGTTAACGGCTATTTTTTCATTTTTCTGATATTGATCAAAGAGTAAAGAATGCAGAAGATACATTAAAATGTACCTTTTGTTTGTAATGAATTTATTTTTAAATTTCTTTGCGATAAAATTGACGTTGAAAATGATTATAAAATTATGTTAGCGTCACGAAGCTTAATAAAGTGGAAAATGGAAACGCAAACTCATATCGTGTAAATGAGAAAATTTTAAAGCAGACATGCAGATAAAATTTGAGGTTACGAAGTTTTAACTTTATTTTATTATATTAAGTACTAGTTATTCGAGATATTTAAAACGATAAATTCATAATTAAATTGAAACTGATAAAATGGAAATGTTAAATGTCTTTTGATATCTATGTTTTTGGCATATTTTACCTTGAAAACTTGTCTGCACAGGAAATTTTCTTTGACGGGCAGTAACCTGAAAAAGTATGAATTTATAAATGTCGTATACATACTCGTATTTGCAACAATTATTTACCCCATGCAATAAAATATTTTATTTGGTCCTTCTTTGAAAATCCTCTGTAATTTCAAACTTTGATTATAATTTTGAACCGAATCTAGACTTACTTTACTTATTAGTCTAAACTAATTTTTAAATGTTCAGTTGGCTTTGTCGCAATGCGATTGCGCCTCATGAGTCTTTTATAGTCCGATCAGATTTATAAAAGCCCTTGCCATATTGCTGAAAAATATAGAACTAATTTATTTGCGTATATTAGAACGTAATATAGATGCCGATTGAAGCGTCCCCAGTCCATGATTTAAATATTCTTGATTATGCTACAAATGTTTCTGTAACAAATGTCAGCCAACTTAAATAACTAGCCTCGATCGAAGACGGAAATGCTAAAATAGTGTTTATTTCACTTGTTAGTTATCGACCTACTTAAAGGTGTTAACTTGTTCTATTTCCCGCATAATATAAAATTATAGCGTATTGTTCAAAGCTCAATATAGAACATTAATTAAATTTCCCCTCTCGGCTTCGAAGAGATTAAAATCGGATCAGATATCGATTCTATATTCACTTTTAAACTGATATGATGTTTAAGCCAGCAAATTGCCGCGATGAAAGCTTTTAAATTATCAAGAACTAACGGTTTATATAGAGATTTGAAAAAATAAGGCTTTATTCATTCTTTCTATAGTTTATTTCTAGTTAATTTTTTTTAATATACACCTGTTTTTCACAACTCTGACATTACCTTATCGTTATTTATCTGTGTTAGAAAAGATCATAGATAAAGCAAGCAAAGAACGGCTAGACTATACTTACTTTGCCATTTCTGAGAGCTGTAGTCTACCATCTTTGTTTGAGTCGAACACTTGGAGCTAGACAATGTAAACAATATAAAATCAATACAATTGTACATGCACGTAAGCGCTCCATAAATCTATGAGTTCTTGGTGTTTTTTAATAATAAAGAAAACACTAATTTATTTCCCACAACTTGGGGCATAAATTATTTAAATCATACTAATATTATAAATGCGAATGTTTAGATGGATGGATGGATGTTTGCTAGCGTTTGTAGCCTAAACGGCTGAACAGATTTTGATGAAATTTGGTATAGATGTAGAGGATAGTCTGAAAGAACACATAGGCTACTCTCTTTTGTTTTTTTAAATATAAAGCGGACGGAGTCGCGAGCGAAAGCTAGTAAACAAATATTTAGATTAACTCACCATTGTATCTGTATATTCGATAAGTTTATCTTCCGATACGTCGTTGATTTTCTTCGCTTCTTTCAACAAATCTCGAAGAAAGTTCTGGAAACAATATAAATACTATACACCTACAAGGGTTATATGGCAGTTGTCAATTTTGTAACCTAACAATGTTATCTTGAAAGCGAAATTTTGACCAATGAGGAAGCGGCAACTGCACAGAAGAATGCCGCCATTTTGATAATTTCGAAATTCGATTTCCACAGAATTATAATAGCATGTGGTTTTGTTTTGTTTGTGACATGGGAGAATATCGAAAGAAGTTGGGAATTTTTTGCTTACTGGTAACTTTAATAAACAGTAGGCCCAGCTGTCACTGTCAAAAGAGTGCCATAATCCATAAGATTCTTGTAGGTCTATAATAGCATTAATGGGTTCAAGATAAATTATGTCTAGGCAATAATAAAAGGCAAGAAACAGGTGTTGAGACTAGTATTATTCAGAATTACCAATGTTTAAGGAAGTTACAATTTAAAAATGATATTTAAATAAGTTATAGTGATGTATAAATTAAATGAAATCAAAAAACGCACCTTTAGTTCATCAGCTTCTATATATCCACTGCCGTCAGTGTCGTACTCACGCCAAATCTGAATTAAAACAAAACACAAAAGATATCACTTGTAAGTGCGTGCGCATGCCTTTGACTAAACAATCGCACAACGTTATGCGATTGTCGATTGTTTCGCAGACAATTCAACTGTTTAGTTGCACAACTAAAAATCGAGTAGTGTGCGCACCTCCTTATAAGCTCATAGGAATCAACGCGAGACTAAACAGTTGTGCGATAGTTTATTAAAGGTTTTAAAATGATGACGTTTATAAGTGAAGTAACTAAAACAACATTCTTACCTTCATAAACTCCACACTGGATTCTAAAGGGTTATCAAACCTGAATAATAGCAAGAAGTTTTCCTCCATAGGTAGTAATTGAGCCAGCTGTAATCAAAATTATTTTAATAATAATATCGACGTAGGATTTACTTTGTGATACAGTCTCTGATGAAACGGAGTTATTATTTTTCTAATTCCTCAGCGTACTGAAATTGAAAATTTGGTATGAATTTGGTTTTATAACCATTTATTAACACAACTACTACGACAAACCCAATTATTGTGATGAAAACTGTGTTCCATTTTCACTTTAATTCAAATTTTTGCTTAGCTTAATTTACATTCTTATGATGTATATATGTCGGAATCGATGCAACACTAGCGCCAGTATTGCAACACTAGCGACATAGCGGCAGTAAAGAGTACTACGTAACGCCAGCGCCGCCTGTCGGCGTTTGATGGAGTCAACGTGTAAACAGGGCCGAGCGAGCGGAGGACATCACACTACGGCGGTGACAGTCAGCAAGAACTCACTTCTAGAGTGACCGGCAGCAAGAGCACTTCAATAGTGGCTATGAGAAGGAACGCACTTGTTTCGTGGCTGTCAGGGAGAACGGTGCCGTTGAAACCATCACGCGTTACGGACTCTGCCACGAATGGAAACATACCTCCAGCGACAAGGAAACTCACTATTGACATCGGAATAACCTACCCTGGCTACGACATATATATTTTTTTTTAACGTAAATAAACCAGCGCTTGACCTCGACTCCACCTAAGTTAAGCGAAGACGCGGTCGAAGGATATGATAATTAATAATAATAAATAATAATATGATAATATGATATGATATATGATAATAATTGGACTGTAAGTTTCCTTGGGTTTTTAAAACTGTTACTTAAATACCTCTCGAATATCAATTTTGCCGTCCTGGTTGTCATCGTATGCCTCCATGAAACATGCTTTCAATTCCACCAGCATAGAGTCTGACACAGCCTGAAACAAATAATTCGATTTCATACAAAAAATGGTAAATCATTTTTCCGTTAAAGAGAAGGAAATTTACTATTATTAGTGAAACTTTAAAGTCAGAAACACTAGCTTCCGAATAAAAAAAGAATCAACAAAATCGGTTTCATAGAACCGAAGTTCTGATTTAACAAAAATAAAAAATGCTGGTGTATTGAGAACCTCCTTTTTAAAACAAAAATGTCATAACTGACATAATGTTTATTTGTTTTTTTATCGTTTTTTTTAAATGTCGAACATCATGTATAAGTACATATTTTGTAACAAATGTTACACTCTGTAGCATTTTTCACCTAATACAAAAAGGAAAATAAAAAGTTAGGTTATGTAAGATGTAAAGTGCAAAGTTTTAGTCAAACGTTAATATTTAAATTTCGAACAGAATATCCGACTTTAGTGTTCTCAATTCTCAGTCTGAAGTGAGAAACTTTAGTATACCTAGTTTAGATCTGAACGTGGACGTCAGCGTAACTTTAGAACTTTATATGCACTTCTGTTTGGCGAAATGTTAATTTTATAGCATAAAATGTTTAATTTCAACTGAAAAACGTTCATTTTAACAATAAAGTATCTTTTTTTTATACAATTAGGTGGCAAACGAGCAAGCGGCCACCTAAATCCGCCAAAATGGCGAAGCGACCGCTGCCCATAGATATCCGCAATTGCAGATGCGTTGCCTACCCTAAATCAACGGAGGAG
Organism: Papilio protenor; assembly: GCA_029286645.1. Taxonomy (NCBI): domain Eukaryota; kingdom Metazoa; phylum Arthropoda; class Insecta; order Lepidoptera; family Papilionidae; genus Papilio; species Papilio protenor. Next base: position 3,288,473 of record JAGSMZ010000016.1, on the reverse strand, counting down.
TAGACCCACATAAAGAGGGTATTTCCCCTTCGTATGCGTCTCCTCCACCGTCAAATCCACTTTCCCATCCAATCCTTTCCTTATAAGAAAAGGGTGGAACTGGAAAGGGACTAAAATTGGGCCTCCGGCACCACACTCATCAGACGAAATGCGGAATTGCTTCCACTTTACGCCTGTCTTCTGTGTGGTCGTGGTATTGCATCATTCAAATGCCCTAAATACGAAAGTTTAGATGGTTGGATGTTTGTTAGAATTTGTAGCCTAAACGGCTGAACAGATCTCGATGTTTGGCATAGACGTAGAAGATAGTCTGGCAGAATACATTCACTTTTGTTTCGTTTTAATTCCACGCGGACGGAGTAGCGTGCAAAAGCATGTATACTAAAGACTTGTGTCATGTTTTTGTTATTTTCAAAATTGAATAATTACAATATCTATTGTATATTTTTTCTGTATATTGTAAGGGAAAAAAGAGAAGAAGATTACTAAAAGATTGTCAAAATATTGGTAGTTTCAAGCAACAGTAATATTCCATAGCACTAAATATTTCTATAAAATAAACACGCTATTAAGTGAGAATCCAATACCTAATTAATATTGTTAAATTTTTATAACAAGTTACTGAATCAAGCTTAACGGAGGGCTAGTTCCTAAATTAAAATCGTTTTCGCGTTGTTTTCCTGTTAAGTGGGCGGAGCCAGTGAACCAATCAGGGAACGGTTTATTTTTTCAAAAAATCAAAAAAGTGGTTATTGTAAGAAAACCGTTCAAGATAGATATAATAATAATAATAATTGTCCGCCGGTTTCTCTCCCTTTCATCCTAATTTATAAATGTTATAAAAAATGTATCCGGCTATTAGTATTAAACACTTAATTATCTATCAGATGCATTAATAAAAAGCAATGTTGTCGCTGAAAATTAAAAGATAACTAAGGGTAAACGTTTCTCAAAGGCCTTCGCTAATATTTTTTTTCTTATAATTGGAACCGGTAATTAAAAATGTATTTGGATAATATAACAGTTTAAATATCCATCTACGCACATTATTTTTTTCAAGATTATACACTGAACCAGCTCGATAGAATTTACACGGAAAAGTGCCTGTTTTTCGGATTTCCTGGGGTAGCCCGGCCATAACTTGCAACATTTAAAATCCTTCCATAAATAAGTTTTAATAGTATGGCAGTGCGCCAAGCTTCGACCGTTGCTGGGAGTTGCAATCGCAATTTGACGTGATTGAGCCTATTGTTACATATATCGAACCATTGTTCCAACCTCAGATTGCTTTCAATGAATCAATAGATGACAGATAGAGTTCACTTTATATTGCTCGCGACATCGTCCATGTGAAATTAAAAAAAACAAAAGTGAGTAGCCTATGTGTTCTTCCAGACTATCGTCTACATCGATACCAAATTTCATCGAAATCCGTTCAGTCGTTTAGGTTACAAGCTCTAACAAACATCCATCCATCCATCTAAACTTTCGCATTTATAATATTAGTATGATGAAAAAAAGTTATGTTATAATCTATAACGTAGCTTTTAACGGTGAAAGAATTTTTGAAATCGGCCCAGTAGTTTTTTTGAGTTATTTCTATACATACAAAAATATAAATCTTTCCTCTTTATAATCATACTAATATTATAAATGCGAAAGTTTAGATGGATGGATGTTTCTTACAGTTTGTAGCCTAAACAGCTGAACGGATCTCGATGAAATTTGGCATAGCTGTAGAGCATAGTGTGGAAGAACACAGAGGCTACTGCTGTTGTTTTTTCTTATTCCACGCTGACGGAGTCACGGGAAAAAGCTAGTATTAGTATAGATTAAAAAAAACAATAACTTGTCGTTGAAGTTATTCTTTCTTCATATAAATTGAATGTTTTTTATTTGTAAGAAATCTTGTTTTTCACTTTCCACTTAACTCTGACAGAACCTATGAGCGTCGCAAGGAGAGATGTAGGGGGTAGCAATTTCCTCGTCTAAAAATTTACAATACATATAAAACCTTCTTTGAGTAAGACCACTTAATTGTATCCCCCTCCCACCTAGTTTATCAGCTGGTGACGCATTGGTAGTCGTAGTTGCATTAGTGGAGATACCACTAATGGATATAAAAGGCTTTACCATACAAATAGTGTTATATTTATAATATATCGGAGTGTTTTAGGTTACTTTTGGCTTGAATCTTTAAATGTCCAGAGCGAAAAGCACTTATCCTTCGTAGATATAAGATTCTTCGTTAAAGCGATGCGTAACACTAAACGAAAGTCATATGTTGCGTGAAATTGGCTGGTTGCCGGTCGCGGCGGACTTTCGATAAAGCCCACTGAAAGTTCTCGACCGAAAGCTTAATATCATATTTGTACCGACTGAAGCAGAAAATAGAAAAATATCAATGTTAGTCACATAAGTTAAATACGCAAATAAACAAGATAACCTAACCTTAATTAGAAAAAAAGACAGAATTCCCAAGCGACTACATTTAAAAGACGAAAAAAACATCGAAAAAACATTGAAGTTTTGTCAGTCGGGTAAAACACAACATATTATTTTTATATTAGCTTTCGCCCGCTACTTCGTCTGCCTGAAAGTAAGAAAAAAATAAGTACACCAATGTGTTCTTCCAGACTATCCTTTACATCTATGCTAAATTTCTTTTATTCGTTTAGCATGTGAGGCTACAAACACTAACAAGATCCATCCACCCATCTAAACTTTCGCAATTATAATATTAATAAGATTTACTTAGTAATAATAGAATAAATAAATATTTGTAGAGCATTGGCCAATTCTATTACTTTTATCTGTAGAACGTTTACGCTCGAATGATCCGTCCTATTCTTTTCGTAAACCGTTGGTTTTCACATCCGAAGTCTTTGTATCCTATCGACTATCGACCTCTCTTTCATTCGGTTTAAATTAATAGGGATAGCAATATGTTTCTGTTCACGTGTTGAGAGATGGAAACTCAATGTAAGTGGTACTTATAGTTATTTATTGTATTTTCTACAATCGTATACCGCTCACGTATTGTTTGAATGTTATCGATAGGTTGTGAACATAGTCGCTTTTTAATCTTAGCCATTTTGACGGGATATTGAACTAAACGAATTTATTTATTATTAGCTGCTGCTCGCGACTTCGTCGATATTAAAAAAAAATATAAAAAAATATATATAGCTTATGGTAGTTAGCGATAACGTAGCTTTTTAATGGTGAAAGAATCTTTGAAATCGGTCCAGTAGTTTTTGAGTTATTTCAATACATACAATTCCTTTTTATAATATTAGTATAAATTGTCTAAGCTAGGTCTAGGTAAAAACGGGAAAGCTACTTGCATGGGTACTGGCGTGCAAGTGAGCTTCGCGCATACTTGTAGCTGGCACACATGAGTGTATTCCCGGTCTTATATTTATACTCGTACCTCATTTGTTATATTTGTGAATAAAAAATTATAATATTCTGTTTAGACAACCCTAAGAGGTTATTTAACGTGGGCGTGTTTATTCTGTTTGTGAATTTGTGTATGAATCACTCGTCCCCGCCGGCTCCATACATTAGGTAATTGTTTACGTTGCGGAGTTACGAATTTATTCAAAATACGCTCTCTTCAAACGGCTGGTCGGTTAAAAGGATTTTACTTAACAAGAACAAGAGTAAATAACAATATAGTCTGTTATATTAAATATGCTTTATAAATCTACTGTCTTTCGCCCGGGACTCTGTCCGCGTGGAATTAAAAAAACAAAAGTGCCTATGTTTTCTTCCCGACTATCCTCTACGTCTATGCCAAATTTTATCGAGATCCATTTAGCTATTTGGACTAGAAACTCTAACAAACATCGATCCATCTAAACTTTCGCATTTATAATATTAGTAAGAGTAAGTTTATAAGATAAACGGAGTATTTAATAAAAGTATGGCGATTAATCGGGAGCCAATTTCCTAAATGACATTTTGTATTGTAGATGATAACACTGAGAAACTTTACCTGTACAATAAGCACCCGAAGCCCTACTTTCGTCTCTTTTTTGTACTCTGTATTAGTAATCTATAGATTATTAAATCTATGAATATTATTGCCATACTAAGAGAATTTAAGTAGTTACTAAGATCGTACCTTAAGGCGCAGTTATCGCGTCAATTTGCGTTTTTTGGGGGGAAGAAGTAGGCGCGCGCAAACAATGAGCGGGGTGCACCGCTCGGTTAGATCGCGTGAGTCGAGTCTCGTCGGTCTTCGTCGGCCGTGTCCTTAACTTCGAACGCCGCGAAGCGCCATCCCGACTCCGATTTAGATTTTTACATTTAGTTTAGTAACTAAATCCCATAAGGATCTATAAAGGTGTTTCCCATTGGGTCGATTCATTCTGTGAATTCGATCGGCGCACCGATCGATATGTGCGATTATTTACGCAACACTTATTTATTGATCAAGGGAGTACACAACGTATGCAAACGTATGTTTTCATGTAATTTGTCATGACACTACCATGTGTTAGCACCGCCCAGAGCTTTGGCTTCCCGCCAAAATAAACATAACAACTCATAGTAATGGAGATATACTGTGTCAACACATATATTTACATATTTTAACCGGTCGTGTCAGAATTAAGGCTGTTTTCGATGGATTTATTTAACTTGATAATTTAATGTTTGAAAAATTTTCCCATTGGGCCGAACGAATCCATACAATCAAACGACCCAATGGGAAAAATCTCAATGGGTTGATCAATCGATAGGCTGTAATGCGACCAACCAAGATACTAACCACGCGACCAACCAAGCGACCAACCAGGCGACCAACCTAGGGACCGATGAAACGACCAACCAAGCGACCATCCAGGGGACCAATCAAACGATCAACCAACCGACCAAGCTACCAAGCAAGTGACCAACCAAACGACCTACCAGGGGACCAACGAATCAACCAACAAGGTAAACCCTTTGATGGGGACATACAGACAATATTTTATAGTATAAGATAGCCTGTTTATAAAGTGGCGAAATTAACAATCGGCCGCTGACATAGTTATGAAAGCATTTCCTTGAATAGATATTTGTTTTATTCTTTCGCGAGTTACTCATTGATAATCTTCTTATCTGTGTTATCAGTACTTGCTTCCTTTATATGAGAGTCTGAGAAAACATTATCGTCCCAGTTTGTACATTGAACGACTGTTACCTTCTGATAAATTTAAAAGCAATGGTATGTATTTTCTTATTGTAATTAGCAATTGTTTTTAAAATGTAACATATTATTTCTACATATACTTATAGTTAAAAATAATTCCTATAGTACTAGGTATTAAAATTATTGTTTATCATTACTTAATTTGTTTTTCCCGTGTAAATGCATCAATCTAAGAATATTTAGTTTTAGTTAATTCAATTAATTTTCTTTTAATAGATGAAGTTTGTACTTCTCTGTACCGTGCTCGCTGTCCTGGCAACAGGTACAACGCCATCTATCGTCAAATCCCCATCATCCAGAGCCAGCTTGTATTACGGATATATCAGCCCTGGTGACAGATTGCTAAACAGGTAACATCCAAACGTAATACTTAGATTAGCTTGTCGCTTATGTTTGTCTTGTAGATGCACTAAAGAATTAAGACTAGAAGTCATACTTCGAGTCGTTTAATGGTTACTTAAAGAGTGTATATTTTTAGATTTAACCCGACTCGAATAAACTAATAACCTAAAAGACTTATATGTGATTGATTTTTTTCTAGGACGTACGTTCAGAAATTTGCTATTCCTAACACAGTCCAGACTCAGGATGTGGCTTACCGGGGTAATATCACAAATAGGATTACTGCAATCCAAGTGGTGGAGATTGGATACACTCAATGGGCGACCCCTTGGTTGATAGCGGGCGGTATCGGCGGGAACAATGTGACAATAAGAGTACAATCCGCTAGGGGATATGGATATTATTATGTGATTGATATTTGGGGACGATAGATTTAATATTTTGTAATTTTAACGATCGAGAATTACAGAATGGCTATTTTATTTGTGTTTTTTATTACCTTTTTCCCTGGAATACTCCGAGAACAATGTTTTTAGCGTATGATGTATGACAGATTAGAAGTTAACTTGAGATCATGATAAACATTGTACTGTGAACTGTGAGTTAAACAAGTGTGTGGACGAGGACTTTTATTAACCAACCTATTGGTGATTTATTATTTGACAACCACAATGCAATTAGGTTGTAAACTAAAGCCTATTAGACGCGGAGTAGTAAAGTACGTTGTGACAGTGTTGCCACACACACGCTTAGTTTTAACTGACAGTTTTATTTGAACTGTCCGATCTGAAACTGGGAAATTTTCAGTTCTCAGTATTGCTTACACACACTAGATTTATCTGTATCTGTCTGATAAAACTGCCAGATATCTGTCAGATAAAACTGAGCTTGTGTATGTCATTATAGTAATTTGAATACGTTAGAACTCTTATTTATTACTAGCTTTCGCCCGCGACTCCGTCCGCGTAGAATAAAAACAAAAACAAAAGTGAGTAGCCTATATGTTCTTCCAGACTATGCTCTACATCTATGCCAAATTTCATCGAAATCCGTTCAGCCGTTTAGGCTACAAACTCTAACAAACATCCATCAATCCATCCATCTAAACTTTCGCATTTACAATATTAGTATGAAGTATGATTGTTTGTCAAATTATTGTTTCGCAAAATTTTTACTTACACTATGTGGAAAAGATCTGTTTATCTATACTACTATTATAAAGTGGAAAGATTTGTATTTTTGTATATATTGTAATAACTCAAAAACTACTGGGCCGATTTTAAAAATTCTTTCATCGTTAGAAAGATAATTTATCTGTGAATAACATAGGCTATATTTTTTATTTTCACGGGGACGAAGTCGCAAGCAACAGCTAGTGTTAAACATACTAGGTAGTAGATTTTAGAATAAAAATAGTATTCTGTAATAACGTTTTATTAGCTTACAAACATGTACCATTTTATCTTACAGATATAAAAATTCAAAACAAAGCAGAGTCCTAGCAGTCAACAAAAGATTCGTTTAACGTCCCCAGAATTCGACTCTATAGTTAAAACCACCGCCTCTGATTGTTTCTAATCTGACAGTAGCGTTTCTCCAGCCAAGGCCTCCTGAGATTAATCGTGGTCTAGCCCGCTGGGAGACGCCGACCTCAACCGCTTGGATTGCTGTTATCCTGTTACTTACATTCCCGTAATATGCCACGTCTTGTGATTGAATCGTGTTTGCTATCGCCCTCTTTTGGACTGTAGATCTAAAATTATCACATAGTTAATTAATAATTAAAAGAGAATCTATATACATATAATAAAATTGGAGTGTCTGTTTGTAATATCAAAAAAAAAAAATACAAAAATACAAAAATACAAAAATACAAAAATACAAAAATACAAAAATACAAAAATACAAAAATACAAAAATACAAAAATACAAAAATACAAAAATACAAAAATACAAAAATACAAAAATACAAAAATACAAAAATACAAAAATACAAAAATACAAAAATACAAAAATACAAAAATACAAAAATACAAAAATACAAAAATACAAAAATACAAAAATACAAAAATACAAAAATACAAAAATACAAAAATACAAAAATACAAAAATACAAAAATACAAAAATACAAAAATACAAAAATACAAAAATACAAAAATACAAAAATACAAAAATACAAAAATACAAAAATACAAAAATACAAAAATACAAAAATACAAAAATACAAAAATACAAAAATACAAAAATACAAAAATACAAAAATACAAAAATACAAAAATACAAAAATACAAAAATACAAAAATACAAAAATACAAAAATACAAAAATACAAAAATACAAAAATACAAAAATACAAAAATACAAAAATACAAAAATACAAAAATACAAAAATACAAAAATACAAAAATACAAAAATACAAAAATACAAAAATACAAAAATACAAAAATACAAAAATACAAAAATACAAAAATACAAAAATACAAAAATACAAAAATACAAAAATACAAAAATACAAAAATACAAAAATACAAAAATACAAAAATACAAAAATACAAAAATACAAAAATACAAAAATACAAAAATACAAAAATACAAAAATACAAAAATACAAAAATACAAAAATACAAAAATACAAAAATACAAAAATACAAAAATACAAAAATACAAAAATACAAAAATACAAAAATACAAAAATACAAAAATACAAAAATACAAAAATACAAAAATACAAAAATACAAAAATACAAAAATACAAAAATACAAAAATACAAAAATACAAAAATACAAAAATACAAAAATACAAAAATACAAAAATACAAAAATACAAAAATACAAAAATACAAAAATACAAAAATACAAAAATACAAAAATACAAAAATACAAAAATACAAAAATACAAAAATACAAAAATACAAAAATACAAAAATACAAAAATACAAAAATACAAAAATACAAAAATACAAAAATACAAAAATACAAAAATACAAAAATACAAAAATACAAAAATACAAAAATACAAAAATACAAAAATACAAAAATACAAAAATACAAAAATACAAAAATACAAAAATACAAAAATACAAAAATACAAAAATACAAAAATACAAAAATACAAAAATACAAAAATACAAAAATACAAAAATACAAAAATACAAAAATACAAAAATACAAAAATACAAAAATACAAAAATACAAAAATACAAAAATACAAAAATACAAAAATACAAAAATACAAAAATACAAAAATACAAAAATACAAAAATACAAAAATACAAAAATACAAAAATACAAAAATACAAAAATACAAAAATACAAAAATACAAAAATACAAAAATACAAAAATACAAAAATACAAAAATACAAAAATACAAAAATACAAAAATACAAAAATACAAAAATACAAAAATACAAAAATACAAAAATACAAACTGACATTCACAAACGATGTGTGATTTATTTTGACGTCAGTACTAAGTACTATACCTTGCTAATAAACGGTCACCAGCAGCGATATAACCAAGATATAAATTGGCTCTTGAAGAGGAAAAGTCAATTGACGCACTATTAGTAAATCCTGATGCGACAACAGCCAGCACGGTCAATAAGAGCACTAATTTCATCTAGAAAAACGGTTATTAGAATTAGTTCAAACATTAAGCATTTTAGTATTAAATATTTGCATTGCTTAAAGAAAATAAAGTTAATATAAACGTGACTTTGCAATGCCAATGACAAATGCAAAAACAATCATAGATAGTTATCTTAATCACAAACCAAATAAAACGTTAATTAAGCAAATTAGTATAGAACAAGAACATATTCAATTTATAAAACACAAGATTCCAAATTTCTAAGCCCGGTAGCTTGTAAGTTGATTTTTCGGTTACCCTTATTGTTTGTGTTCGCGATATCTTCTAAACTATTAGTCCAATTTAAATACTATAAAGAACAATTTTATTCTACATTAAATTCTCCTGATAACAAACGCATTTATTTGGATAAGGATTAATATTGAAACCAATAAAAGAACGCTGCAAATAGCGTAACGTTTTTAATTCATTTTGTAAACAAAAAAGTGGTTATTGTAAGAAAACCGTTAAAGATAGATATATGCTATCGCGGACTTTTCTGTAGAACTTTTTGAGATATACAATTCTTTCATACATCATTTTTATATACCTCTAACAGTTTAGGCAGCGTAAGCCGAGAAAAGTTAAAGTTTAGTGAATTTTTAACGCCGGCGTTCAGAACCACGCTGTTTATTAATAGTTCCTAAACATTAGTAATAATAAAATATAGCCTATGTTACTCACAGATAAATTACCTTTCTGATGGTGAAAGAATTTTTAAAATCGGCCCAGTAGTTTTTGAGTTATTTCAATACATACAAAAATACAAAAATACAAAAATACAAAGTTTTCCTCTTTATAATATTAGTATAGATATAGATAATACTTACTTTTAATTTTGTATTGAACACCAAATCACAATTAAATTTCAACACAAAATGATATTTCGGTAACGGAACGGTGTTATATACTAATCACATGATAGCTATGATAATTGTTATCTGTGAATCATCAATTTAAAAATAATTAATCAAGTTACTTGGAAGTCCCATAATATCAACAGACAATCTATACTATTATAATAAAGCGTAAACACACACTTCTTTATTGCCTAAGATGTCAGCAATAACAACATATTTTTGAATATTTTTTTTTTAATAAAAAACCCTACACTTGCGTCACGCTTTAGGCTATATATTTTCACGCCATTAAACTTAAGGGGTAATTATTTTGGATAAAAACCCTAATGTGGGAAAGAGACCATAAGTTGCTGCCAACATCAAGAAAGCAAGACTGTCAAGGTTTGTCATGTCAAGTCATTTTGACATTTGCTGTTGATAATTTGACAAATGTAAACAATAAAGTAAAATTTTAATAATTTCATGCGGATGAAGCCGCACGGGAACAGCTAGTCGTATGATAATCAATCTATACATGTATTATATAATAAAATTGGAGTGACTGTTTGTGTCAAAAGAAAAATTCCAGATTTCGGGAAGATGATGTATTTGCGTTGCTGATAACGAAAATCGCATTTAATTTTTTTGTCTCTCTGTCTATCTGTCCGCAAGCCGCGTTTGTTCCGGGTAATCTCTGAAACGGCTGGACCTATTTCGACGGGATTTTCACTGGAGGGTAGCTGACATGGATATGCATATTATAGACTACTTTTTTAAAATTCCGCGTTCAAAATGGCGTAACGGGTGGTCCTTTAACGAAGTTTGCGGGCGACAGCTCGTGCCTTATAAAATGATTTGATAATTTGAATTCGTGTGTCATTTATAACAACTAAAATATTTTAGTTAATATGTTATGTCATTAGAGTTACTGATTACACATTAATTACTTTTTAATTTATGTTTCTTGATATTAATAAAAATCTTTGTGTTTTAGTTTCGAAAATGGTGATGTGCAGTCGTCTGTTAGTTTATTTTACTTTATTAGTTGTAATTCAAGCAACATCAAATAGTACATTATTTAACAGTACAGCCGAGGAAAGTGTCGATGGAAGTGTAAGTGTAGAGAATCATACAAGTGTAAGTGAGATTTTGTTCCTACCGATATTCCAAGTTCTTGTTTGTCCAAGTCGGATGATTAAAATCAATGGCAAATGCGTACCACAATACGAATGACATGCGAGTTCAAGTGTAGTGTGCAAGAGGTATATATCTATACTAATCTATACTATTATAATAAAGCGTAAACACACACTTCTTTGTTGCCTAAGATGTCAGCAATTACAGCATATTTTTGAATAATTCTTTTTTTAATAAAAAACCCTACACTTGCGTCATGCTTTAGGCTATATATTTTCACGCCATTAAACTTAGGGGTAAATATTTTGGATAAAAACCCTAATGTGGGAAAGAGACCATAAGTTGCTGCCAATATCAAGAAAGAAATATTGCTAAGGTTTGTCATGTCATTTGACATTTGCTATCGATAATTTGACAAATGTAAACAATAAAATAAAATTTTCATAAATCCATCCGGATGAAGCCGCACGGGAACAGCTAGTATATTAATAAAGAAGAATTTGTAAAGATTTTTGTATGTATTGAAGTAACTCAAAACTATTGGGCCAATTTCAAACATTCTTGCCTCATTGAAAAGCTACCTAACCACTGAGTACCATAGGTTATGTTTACTTTTTTTAATTCCACGCGGACTAAGTCGCCAGTAGCAGCTAGTTTATCTACACAATGTGGTAAAGTGTAATAAAATATGATAACGTAAGATAAAAATGGATATAAAAATCACTGATTTAAAGGAAAAATTGTATGTAAAGAAAAACATACAGACGAATTAAGTACCTCCTTCTTTTGGGAAGTCGGTCAAAAACAGATATTTTACGAAGAAATGTATATAAACGTGGTATTCTGCTGATGAAGTAAGATATGCTTTCATCTCTGTTTTGTCAAAGGAAATGAAAGGGATAAGGATATATCTTTGGAATGATGTATACGCTATATAAATCCACATTATTACTCGTATATCTTGAGAAGATATCTGATATGATAAAACAAGCGAATCAAAGGAATTTGGAAACCGGATGAAACATCTTGTGAACAAAGTAAAATGATAATTGTAAAAATTAATAAGAAATTATAATTGATCGATGATAACCAATCTATTCAATTGAAACGATTTGTTTGAATAATAGATAAGATGGTAAATATCAATTCAAATCAATGTAAAGAAGTCTGCAATAATAAAGCAATTTTTTCGTAAAAAATGTGTTTCATTTTAATTTTTATAATAGCCATAAAAATGCAAACTTAATTTAATTATTGTATTTCGTATTACGCCCTCAATTCGTCGCACTTAAAAAATAGTAATTGTTTTTCTTATATTAATTTATGGTTCCTTAAGAAATGTTTTAAAACGTTACATATTTATTTCATAACCTAAAATATATAAAACTTATTGAAACAGAATTGTAGTAATAATGACAAAAATAAAAACAGATTTAGTAAAATGATACTGTTTTTTATTTATTTATAGATTATAGATACCGTATATTTTGAAAACAAAGGAAAATGTTACTTTATTTCTTGTTATTTCTACGGAACCCGCGCGTTTTCTAAACTACTTACTTGCCATACATTTAAAGGTTATAAAAGGTGGTTTTTAGTACGATCTGTCATTAGTGTCAATTAAAATGGATTCTTTAACACTTCAAGTTGTTCGAATTATTTTCGTTATGTTTTTAACAACAGTGACTTCTCTACCATTCGAAAGAATGCCAAAAGATAATGTTTTCGTAAATATAAATGATTTAATTGATATAATCTATAATTCACGTACCACAGATAATGTAAATGTAATTCGTGATTTATGGTCACAAATTAACGTTGGATTATATTTACGGAAAATACTGGCATACGAGAAGAGTTTATTGCATTAAATATTGTGTTTGTGCATTTCTTTCTTTTGTTTGGTTGTAAACAGTTTTTCTTCGAAAATAAAAAATAATCCAGTTTTAACGAAGTGGGTATAAAAATAATTACTGATTTCAGTTTTAAAATTGTTAAAACTTTTATGCTATTTAAAAAGTATTTTTTTTTAATAAAAATATTAGTAGATTTTTGTTAATTTACTAATATTTCCTTTAACCATCCCAACTTAACTCTAGGCTTGTGCTAGGATATGGTTTACGACAATAGTCGAATGGCGGGATTCGAACCCTCGACCTCAAGATCGTTAGTCTTTACCCAGAACCATTACGCTATTGGCGCTTGTAAGAATTAAAAATATTACTCACATCGGGGCTGACGTCAATGAAGTTGGCACTCGACACAAACTCCTTCAAGAAGCCATCCAGTTCAGTTCCCTCGATGTAGCCGTTACCTGCATATTAAAACAATTTATATAATATAATATACAAAAGTATATACTAGTAAAGTAATATACTAGTTACAAAATATCATAGTTAAATTTTACCCTTAAAAAGAGCGAGCGTAATAAGAAAATTCTATTTCAATGAAACCTTTGTAATAGTATTAATATTTGGAACAGAAATATGTTCAGGAATAACTAGGCTTCACATTTATTCCAAAAATGCATTATGCAATAATTTTAATCATACTAATATTGTAAATGCGAAAGTTTAGATGGATGGATGGATGGATGTTTGTTAGAGTTTGTAGCCTAAACGGCTGAACCGATTTCGATGAAAGATGCTATAGATGTAGAGGATAGCCTGGAAGAACACATATGCTACTCACTTTTGTTTTTTTTTAATTCCACGCGGACGGAGTCGCGGGCGAAAGCTAGTTATTACATACGTCTTAAGCATCAATATATAACAATAGTCAAACAAGGATGTGTTGCCCGATATGAGTTGCTATCGGTTGGTTCTGTCAGTAAATATGTACAACCTACATGGATATAGAAAATGGCATAAACCATCCACCGAGCCTAATAGTCAGCTAAAATTGTCGCAGATAAAATCAAAGATTTTAGGCTCATTAAACGAATTACAATTAAATACCTTATCTGACACATTATCTAACAGATTTCTATTATCCTTATTCCTTACTTTAAGTCCTCGAGGACGAACTGGTTTCCCAAATCCTATTAACTAAATAATTAACGTCGGCTCAAGTCGGCTTTCGTAGGGGATTTTCTGTCGTAAACCGTAATCGGGATGCCGGGATTATTCTGATTAATTTAAATCTTTTATCATTAAACTACACAAGGAATTTGATCTCGAGATATGACAGCTTCGATTGCTTTCATGTTGGCCAACAGTGAGCATAGAGTCCAGGATAGAGTGAGCTGGCCACGCACTATGGACGCTGTCTGCCCCATAACTTTTGGTCAAATATTAAAACGACATTTTAAATAACAGCGTCTTCAATTAGGCTACGATGAAACACCTAATTTCATTAATATTTTGAAGTTAAGGTAAGCAGATTGTAAGCGTCGCAGTCACACTAGATATGCGTTTTGTTGCCCCCTAGAAGGGATATGTTTATCGTGAAGATGAGTATGTTTGTCCGTTCACTTGTAACCACATATAACTAGTTTAAAAAACGAACAATTGAAGATTGATTTGTCGTTTCTGTTTATTTTTTTTAAATGTTATTTCCTATATTAGCTTATTATTAGCTTATTTGTTATTTTAGTTAGTAAATAATGGGTACAAGGTCAAAGTTAGTCTGTCGTTACTACGTTTTTCATAAAATGCTTGAACATATTATATAATAATATGTTTACATTTTTATAATTTACAAGCACGTGCAAGTAATTTTATTACTTGTATTAAAATGAGTTATGCAAATTCTTTCCCGTTTCTGCTTTGACGCTTAATTAAGGTTAATTGAGCTCGAGACTGAATTAATGTCGGCTCCGGCAACTATCAATTGAGATTAAGCGATAGTTAACTGAATACTAAATTTAACTAACTGCCGTTAATTTGCCTTAGTTAAGGACAAAAGATACATCATAATTTGTTTTAGATTTCTTTATAAAATAGTATACCAGAAAAATGTATAATATTAAAAAAAACAAACCATTTTTTTTTTTCTTTCAAATATTTAGTTTGTTAAAAATATTTTTGTATTTTTATTAACGCCTACAATCAATGTCCTATATTATGCGAGACTTGTAAATTGCTATTAAATAAATAAAGGAACAAAGAGGCTATGTATTGCCTCATTTGAATAGAAATGGGGACATATATCCCGGCAAATGTTGCCAGTATGAGCCGTAGCTAAATAAATAAACCTTAACGAAAAAGCTTTTACATTTTTTCGGACTATTTTTACTTCATATTGTTTGTCAACGTGGGTATTTTCTTTATTATTCTAGTCGTGCAAATTGTAATGAAATATACTGCGTGTGTTACCATTGTCGATATATCTGACAAATGTATTGTCATCTCTTTCGTCCATATTGAAATAAATAGAGAAAACTCTATGTTTATGTAGATGTTTTTCGGCAGTAAAAATCTATGATTTTGTATAGAGAATAAAATTAGGTACCCATTTAGATTCTAACATCTTACTGTAAATGTAGAGCTATAATTTAAAACGTAAGTTTTCGACCTTGCGTTTGCGAGCGTCAAATAAATTTAACTAACTAGCGTTAATTTGCCTTGGTTAAGAACGAGAGATAAATCATAATTATTTTAGATTAGAATACAATTCAAATTTTGTAAGAAAAATCACTCCATTTTTTAATTTTACAAATATTTTATTACTTGTATTAAAATTAGTTATGCAAATTCTTTCCCGTTTCTGCTTTGACGCTTAATTAAGGTTAATTGAGCTCGAGACTGAATTAATGTCGGCTCCGGCAACTATCAATTGAGATTAAGCGATAGTTAACTGAATACTAAATTTAACTAACTAGCGTTAATTTGCCTTGGTTAAGAACGAGAGATAAATCATAATTATTTTAGATTAGAATACAATTCAAATTTTGTAAGAAAAATCACTCCATTTTTTAATTTTACAAATATTTTATTTATTTCAAAAAATATTACAGAGTAGAAATGCCTAATGATATCCCTTTGTCAAAGTCAAGAGACGGGACGAACACAAGTGGTCATTCAAACTGTCGTCCAGATATAATATTTCATATTTTCAAGAATACTTGAAAACAAATGTAATCATATATTCCAAGTAACAATAAAAAACAAACACCCGACAGTAATTTTCCACTATCGAAAACAAAATCAAAAACCATGTTATTTTTTTCTAAGATACAATATCGTGGAGAAGTGTAAACCCACGGTTACCCAAATAAGCACTATAGTGTGTCTAAATAAGATAGATTAGTTTGATAAATGATGTATATGAAGTATCGAATTCAATTTGTATGAAGGTAAATGCCGAATACGAAACAAACACGCATAGCGAACAATTATGAACTATCGATATTCGGTTTAAATAATTATAGAACTCACCTAAAATTATTATTTCTTATTAACTAATTTAGAAAATAATTCTAGTATTGATTATAGTGAAGAGAATTTAGCGATGACAGAAATAATAGCGAAATCCAATACGATTACGTACGGCTGTAGTAGTAATAAACATTTATTACTCTCATTATTTGTTATGGTGATTATTAATTTGAGAAAACAGAGTTTTTTTTAAATACATTAGTTATAACTATATCTATCGATTCCAACTTCTATAAGAATAAAAATCGAAAGTCGATAATATTCATGACTCATTTTACACAACCCATCTCTACTAAATTTGAAATGAATTGTCAAACTAATCTAAATTATTTAGACAAACTATATAACCTCTATATTCCATTTGATAGGCTATAAACTATGACATTTTGTGCCTATTTGAATTTCTCCATTTTGTCCCTAAAGGTAGTTCATAGTGGATTTGGAAACTCAAAAAGTAACTTCAACTTTCGCGTTTAACAGCAGTAGTTGTCATTTCCAAATATCGACTCTATATTTGTATACACAAACGTTGAATATTTAATTCTAATTCGAAGCTTTGGTTAAAGTAGATTAGTATAAATGAGAATGCCAGCATTCAGTCTCTGGAGTACGCAGACTACATCAACTAATATCTTTGGTCGTTAGTTACGTTAGTCTCTTGTTTATTGCATTGCAACAGATTATTGTTTTATCCGACTTATTGGAGGGTAACTGGACAGGTGATTTTCTATAGATTTGGTTTAGTCTATTTGTACATGATTCGATTTCTGACGTAGTTAGGTTTCTTAGTTTTCAAAAATTTATTATTTTCTGTATGGAGGAGTATACTGGTAGAGGTAGAGGTAGAAAGAGATGGATGGATTGCGTGAAAGGTGACATGATCAAGGAGGGAGTGACAACTGAGATGACAGGAGGACAACTTGGAGGACAAAAATCTGTTGAGATGATACCTGTTTACTAGCTACTAATAATTTAAGTAATGTAAAAAACAATACTAGAATTAGTAACAATGCAAAATAAAAACTAAATGTCAATAACTATAATATAATAGAATATTTAAGTATAGTTTCAAGTATACAGTGTTTTATTTATTCAAGAATTTCACTATATTTCCATAATAAATACGAACATTGCCTGAATCTATTCCCATTTCATTCCGCTGTTTTCCGTCACAGTGGAATTTCATTATTTGTTATGGTGATTATTAATTTGAGAAAACAGATTTTTTTTTAAATACATTAGGTATAACTATGAATCTATCGATTCCAACTTCTATAAGAATAAAAATCGAAAGTCGATAATATTCATGACTCATTTTACACAACATCCCTACTAAATTTGAAATGAATTGTCAAACTAATCTAAATTATTTAGACAAACTATATAACCTCTATCTTCCATTTGATAGGCTATAAACTATGACATTTTGTGCCTATTTGAATTTCTCCATTTTGTCCCTAAGGGTAGTTCATAGTGGATTTGGAAACTCAAAAAGTAACTTCAACTTTCGCGTTTAACAGCAGTAGTTGTCATTTCCAAATATCGACTCTATATTTGTATAATAACACAAACGTTGAATATTTAATTCTAATTCGAAGCTTTGGTTAAAGTAGATTAGTATAAATGAGAATGCCAGCATTCAGTCTCTGGAGTACGCAGACTACATCAACTAATATCTTTGGTCGTTAGTTACGTTAGTCTCTTGTTTATTGCATTGCAACAGATTATTGTTTTATCCGACTTATTGGAGGGTAACTGGACAGGTGATTTTTTTTAGATTTGGTTTAATCTATTTGTATATGATTCGATTTCTGACGTAGTTAGGTTTCTTAGTTTTCAAAGATTAATTATTTTCTGTATGGAGGAGTATACTGGTAGAGGTAGACGTAGAAAGAGATGGATGGATTGCGTGAAAGGTGACATGATCAAGGAGGGAGTGACAACTGAGATGACAGGAGGACAACTTGGAGGACAAAAATCTGTTGAGATGATACCTGTTTACTAGCTACTAATAATCTAACTAATGTAAAAAACAATACTAGAATTAGTACAATGCAAAATAAAAGCTAAATGTCAATAACTAGAATATTAAAGTATAGTTTCAAGTATACAGTCTTTTATTTATTCAAGAATTTCACTATATTTCCATAATAAAATACGAACATTGCCTGAATCTATTTCCATTGCATTCCGTTGTTTTCCGTCACAGTGGAATTTCATTATTTGTGTTATTTCGCATTAATCTTTATTTTATTTGCTGTGTTTCGAAGCAGAAAGTACGATAAGTGCGGGAATGCGAATGTTGAATAAGAATTTTATACATTTTACTTGTAATTGTACTCGGATAAACATTTTGATTTCGAATAACACGTACATTGTCTTAAATAACAAATAACCTTAATAAACAAAAAATAAATAAATAAAAAACAACATACAGACGAATTGTAACTTCTTCTTTTGGGAAGTCGGCCAAAAAGGGATCTCGTCTTAAATTACCACCAGTAACACTTTTAAATTTTCTTTCATTGTTTTGTCTTCATTTTTTGTTTAATATATATGTGTGTGTGTATGTAATATGTGTGTATGATAGTTATCTGATTCAACGTTTGTTATTAAAAAAAATCTTCTCTTGTAACTGCTGTGTACACCTGTCATCTGTCTGTTCTGCTTTTTTGTTTTTCTATGTCTATAATATACTTAATTTGGGTGTGAAGTTTGAACATGCAATTGGTGTACCTTATAAATAAATAAAATAAGTATAAATGTTAGTTAAAATAAGCCATCACCGTACAGTTTTCTGTCTAAAATCTCTAATTACATTTGCAAGCAACTTTCGTTTATACGAAAGCTTATGCTGACATCTCGACGTATTCAAGTCACGCTGAAAGCTTTCGTGCTTCGAGTCATTAGATTAAAAGCTGTTACTGAAACTTCGATAGACCCTCTATTTTCTACATATTAAAATATATACATTTTAAAGTACAAATTCAATAATTAACTGACGAATGAATTTACGTCTTGGTGTATGGAGTAAGTTACTCTGTATGGAGATAATATAACTTTATTCGTTGGGTTTTTAATGATTGTCAGCGACAAAAATTACTAGTAACTCTATATCTATACTAATATTATAAAGAAAGAAAGAAATAACTCAAAAACTACTGGGGCGATTTCGAAAATTCTTTCACCATTATAAAGCTACGTTACACTGAGTAACATAGACTGTATTTATAAATTTCACGTCGACGAAGACTCCAGCAAAATCTAGTCTATACTAATATTATAAAGAGGAAAGATTTGTATTTTTGTATGTATTTGATTCACGCAAAAACTACTGGGCCGATTTTGAAAATTCTTTCACTATTAGAAAGGTAATTCTGTGAGTAACATAGGCTATACTTTTAAATTTCACGAGGGCGAAGTCGCGAGCAACAGTATTAGATAAAATGTTTTCGTAGATATCTATCATAGGTATTTCATATAAAGAGTTCTTTTATTGTAACTTTCTTGAGAATCTTTAAAACGATTGCAAAATACCTAACACAAGGAGCTATTTGTCGCAGAACTTTTAAAACTAAGTTAGAGTCACTGTCGGCATTTTAAATGAATCTGATATCACGAGACTGTCTACAAGTCTGATTAAATTACTTTGTACATATTTCAAGTTATACTGTGTAGTAAATATATTACTTACCAGCTTTCGCCTTCGACTTCGTCCGTGTGGAATTAAAAAAACGAAAGTTGGTAGCGTAAACTGGTGAACGGATCTCGATTATATTTGGCACAGATGTAGAGAATAGTCTCGAAAAACACAAATGCTACCTATTTTTGTTTTTTTTTTAATTCTTGAGTCTCGGGCGAAAGTTATTAGTTACATAACAATGTTTTTAAAAAAAATATAATCTTAGAGTCAGAATTTACAATTAACAATTGAAATTACGGTTGTTAAACTTATTGCGAGAGTGAGAGTTAAAAAAATAATAAGTGACGATCATGTGATGTTTTCTAAATAAATTAACAGACAAGCTTTTAGTTTGAAGCTTAATTAAATTCTGCACACAAAAGCTCCTTGCGGTTTTCAGTCCTGAAAGCCTTTCAGTACCTCTTTACGAATTAGACAAGTACTTTGACGTCTTCATATTTTGTGAAAGGTAAGTGACGCTGAAAGGTAAAAGGGTAGATTGGGGAAATTGAGTACTACAAGTACAATAGAGGTTACTATGGACTTTCGGTTGATTTTATAACATTTACAGTCACAATTTATATGTAATTTCAAAAGTTTTGGTGAAAAGTAACGTTAAAGTAACAAATTTAGGCAACACTAGGTAACGCAAGACTAGATAATTAGCAGATTTGTAGCGCCCTTTTCCCAGCGCCTTGGGCTATCGCCCAACCGCGCTCCACGAGCATTGCGTAGGCGCATAAAGTGGGTTAATATTTATGCGTATTGTTTCCTTTTTAGGTGACTCTAGGTGAATACATATTTTGTATATTATATAATATAAATATATCAATAACTAGCTGTTGCTCGCGACTTCGTCCGCGTGAATAAAAAAATATATCCTATGTTACTCACTGATTTTTTATAATCGGCCAAGTAGTTTTTGAGTTATTTCAATACATATAAAAATACAAATCTTTCCTCTTCATACTCGTAATATTAGTATAGATATTATAAAGAGGAAAAAATCGTATTTATGTACATATTAAAATAACTCAAAAACTACTGGGTCAATTTTAAAAATATTTCACCATTAAAAAGATACGTTATCGGTGAGTAACATAGTATTTTTAATTTCACGTGGACGAAGTTACTAGCTACAGCTGGTATTTTGTAAATCACTTACCATCTCTGTCGTAATGACTCCAGACCTCCATGAATTGGTTTGCGGACAGCTTCTTCAACTCTCTAGAGTCAGGGTCTCTGAATTGACGCATAAAGTTGTTCGCCTTATCGAAGTTTAACTTCTTTGATGATGTGGAATCAAAACTCATTGTTATAACAATTATTAATATTCCTTTCGTAAAAAATTAGAGATATATTATATAGAGTAACTCTGTTAATTTATTTCTATATGAAAATATGGTTTAATAATATATTAAATGTGCTTTGTTGTTGCTACATTCAGGTATTGGCTTGAATTATTGTCAATAGGTTTATGTATGTTAAAAAATCACTTTTTCATATAATAGTTTTGTAATACTCCGCCTGCCGGGTAATCTGTAACAAAGAAAAATTATACAAAAAATGTGCATTCATAACATTCTTTATTTAATACTAGCTGTTCCTGTGCGGCTTCATCCGCATGCAGTTATAAAAACTTTATTTTATTGTTTACATTTGTCAAATTCTCAATTGCAAATGTCAAAATTACCGTTACTAACTTTGCTTCCTTTATGTTGGCAGCTTGTAGTTTATGGTCCCTTTCCCAGGTGAATATTTTTTTACAGTTCATTTAGCATCAAGTTTAATAGCGTGAAAATATATAGCCTAAAGCGCGTAGTAAGTGTAGGGCTTTTTATTCAAAAATATGCTGTGATTACTGAACCTGCGCAGCAAAGTAGTGTGTGTTTACGCTTTATTATATTAGTATAGAAGTATAGATTGTCGTAGATATAAAGTATTTGGATTCGAGACTGTAACTATCTTGTTAAAAAGAATCCCTTTAAAACTTATATTTGGTGACTTTTATAACCTCAAAATTTTGTAATTTCATTTTACTTCTTGTTTTTCTCGAAAAATAAGTGGCAAGAAAAATACAGCCATCCAGTAAATAAATAATTTAGCATTAATAATCTTTTCCTTTCTCCTTTTATCCTAGAAATCTAGATTACGAAAAAAACACGTTAAACCTTGAAAGTATTATTGGAAACTTCGCCTATAAGTTACAGTTTTATGACTGTCTCGTAATATATGAACAACTTTTGTCTTTCTTTGCCAAATCTCTTAAGTTTTTATGTAACCATTTTATTTCATTTTCGTTAACATTTCTTACGTAAATAAGATTAACAATAATTATAGAAAACTGTTAATATTTGATAGACATTAGACGTTTGTTAAAACGAAAAAAAAAAAAAATGAATTTACGTTCTGTTTAATTTAAAAACACAGCTATTTATATATATTTTTCATAAAGCATCTAAACCATTCTTAAGTCTTAGTAAAAACTGAAAAAAAAACAAACTCAATTTTTCTTCACTAATATGAGAAGAACACACGAACACAGTAAACCACCGCTCACAAACCTGGCGGCGTTCAGTGGCGGCCGACTTGAAGGCAATCGGGCTGTCATGGTCCGAGACCAAACGCAGAGCGCAGGACAGAGCGAGCAGGCGGCGTACTGTGGACGCCGTCTGCCCCACTTTGGGGACATAGGAAAAGAAGAGAGAAGAGAGAGAGAGAATATGAGAAGAAGTTATTTCTTTGTTTGTTCCGTGTAAACCCAAAAACTCCTATACCAATTTTAATAATTGCTTAACCAATAAGTTATTTTATTAGCGACTAACTCAGTCTATAACATTCTTTATTACCTACATTTCACTACAAAAACGTATAAAGGAAATCGCTTTATGCTAATCTCAGTGACGTTTTCGTGTATTTCGTACCTTCGCTTCAGATTCTGAGCACGTGTGAGATTGTACCTTGCGAATTGGATTGGAGAAAATTACTTGATAGAAATGTAAACAACGAACGAATTTAAGGATTCAGCTCGGAAGGAAAGTAATGCTTGTCGTGGACATAAAAGCTTTTTTTATAAATACGAATGAAAAATGAAAAAAAACCTTATCTATATCTATATTATAAAGAGGAAATATTTGTATTTTTTGTATGAATTGGAATAACTCAATAACTACTGGGCCGATTTAAAAAATTCTTCCACCGTTAGAAAGGTAATTTATCTACATACTCGTAGGTTATATTTTTTTATTTTCTAGCGGGCGAAGTCGCGTGCAAAAGCTAGTCTATACTATTATAATAAAGCGTAAACACACACTTCTTTGTTGCCTAAGATGTCAGCAATTACAGCATATATTTGAATAATTATTTTTTTATTAAAAAGCCCTACACTTACGTCACGCTTTAAGCTATATATTTTCACGCCATTAAACTTAGGGGGTAAATATTTTGGATAAAAACCCTAATGTGAGAAAGAGACCATAAGTTGCTGCCAACATCAAGGAAGCAAGATTGCCATAGTTTGTCATCATGTCATGTCATTTTGACATTTGCAATTGATAATTTGACAAATGTAGGTAAACAATGAAATAAAATTTTTATAATTTCACGCGGATGAAGCCATAAGGGAACAGCTAGTATAACATAAAATTTGCTAGAGTTTATAACCAAAACGTTACAAACCTGCAAAAATTATAACCGTTGCTTACCTAATGTATATTTTACCATAAAACTTCACAGCAGTCGAAATTTCAACGGTTAAAGATAAATATCTAACAAAAATATTTACTTAAACGATATTTCGTAACAAAAATAGTACAATATTATCTCGACCCTGACTTACATCATAAATTACACGAAAGTAATTTGGTGCAAATTCTCAATATTTCCTTCCACTTGAGAAAAACGTTGAGGACGCAATACGGAGAGTTCGGCTCCGGGGGCTTAGCTCTAAAACAAAGTCGTATATCACACGCGCGTGCTCGGATAACCTCACAACGATATCGAACATATTTATCCTAAAACTATAATAAATTCTATTTAAAAAAAAAACACAATAGCCTCTACAAACCGATCTCTATATTCCATTGTAATATAATATACTAGCCTTCGCCCGTGACTTTGTCCGAGTAGAATTTAATAAAAACAAAAGTAAGCCTATGTGTTCTTTCAGAGTATCCTCTACGTATATGCCAAATTTCATCGAGATCCGTTCAGCCGTTACAAGCTCTAACAAACACCCATCCATCCATCTAAACTTTCGCATTTATAATATTAGTAATAAGTAAGATAATTTCCGATATCTATAATTCCCATAATATTCTTATATTCGTGTCTTGAATTGTTGTCTTGTTTTGGTAGACAAAAGTTAAAAAAAAACAAACAAACGAATAAATAACCTCTTGATTTTTTGAAATCGGTTTAAAATATACACAATATCATAGAAATATGACCCATGAGACATCTGATGTGGTGAAAAGGGAGTTTTTTTGTAAGTCTAAACTATTATACATTTTTTTGTTCACACTACAAAAATAGAATGAAACACTCTATAGAGTTTCAACATATTTTGTTTATGTATAGTTTTAGAAGTGATGTACACTTAGCATGTTTGGTTAACGAATATTATAATTACAAAGTCCTTGGTATTTTAATATAAATTGTAGACCTTTTGCCGTGATTAAAATAAAGGTTAAATTTTTATCGAATTAAATCTTTTAAACACGCACAATAAAAAAACACGAACCTTCCATAATTAATTTAAATATCATCTACTCTATACTAATATAATAAAGCGTAAACACACACTACTTCGTGGCGTAGAATGTCAGCTAACATAGTATATTTTTAAATAGTTCTTTCTTCAATAAAAAGCCTTACACTCACGACACGCTTTAGGCGATATATTTTCACGCTATTAAAATTAGGGGTTAAATAAATTGGAAGAAACCTTCATGTGGGTGACAATAAACTGTAAGCTGTTATGGTAACGGTAATTTTTACAGCAATTGAGTATTTGACAAATGTAAACAATAAAATAAAGTTTTTATAACTTCATGCGGAATAAGTCGTACGGGAACAGCTAGATATATTATAAAAAGGTATCACGTAAAAGGGAAAATTAAGCTTTAAACAGTGTTAAAATTATGAACGATGACTCTCCATTCCTTTTATCGCCTCCCCGCAGTGAAGCTCATAAAAGCCAAGGGCTTTAATATAACAGGCGGGTTTTTGGCGAGTTGTAAAAACGCCCTTCCGTTTACAGTAAAAGAAACGAGGCCATAGCAGTCCTTAATTTTCTATTAAGCTTGAGCGATAGTCAACTGGTGGTCCGTTTGATAAACAAACGATAAGGGCAATTTGATTCTATTTGACATGTTTTTATTGTTTAACATCAAGTAACAGTAGGTTTCCACTGCTGAAATATATTATTATGTTTAACTACAACAACTAGAATAAGACAATAACTGTCTTTTACATATTGTCTCAGAAACAAGCTTGTCGAAAACCGTAAATTTGGCGACCACGGAATCTTAGTCTATACGTTGCTAGAAAATCCTTTATCTGAATTGTATAAATTAACTAGCTTTCGCCCGTGACTCCGTCCGTGAATTAAAAAAAACAAAAGCAAGTAGCATATGTGTTTCCAGACTATCCTCTACATATATGGCAAATTTCATAGAGACCCTTTAGCCGTTTAGGCTACAAACTCTAACAAACACCCATCCATCCATCTAAACTTTCGCATTTATAGTATTAGTAAGATAAGATTAAAAATATCAACAACATGATTAATAGAGCGTTGAAGCAGTTTATTTCAAAATAATATGAATTGTACACAAAGCTTTTGCTGAAATTGCTCTTTGAATTTGTCTGGGAATCTTAATTGAAGTAATGTAACCCGAGTTGGTTCGCCTCAGCAGCCGCCGAGTCTTAATAGAGCGACTATTCAGAGAGCAGAACGAAGATGGGGTGATAGGGTTATCAACTTTCTATAAATCTTGACTCAAACACTCACATAAATCCACTTATTTAGACAACTTTTGACTCCTTTGTGGACAATAAAGAAAAACTACGATAAATTCAAGTCTTATTACCCTTCCACTATTAGATAGGAAAGGGAAATGGATTTAATGTGATGAGAAACGTATCAAAAGGTAAAATGTCCTTATCCGTGGATACGGATTAATATTATATATTAATGGATTAATGGACAGAAGAGGATTCTTCTGTCCATTAAAAGTAGACAACGCAACTGTTAGATTTTGAAATAATGCAGATGTCTATAGACAGCGGTTTAATAGATTGTTCGTTTACCTTTTACTTCTAAAAAACCAGAGGTGGCAGCCCTAGAGGGGATGGCTTTCGAGACGCTGATCCTTGTTTAATTATGCTCTGTACTCAAATTGAGCGATCACAGACTAAAAATGGTAAGTATTAAAACTCTTTAATACTTATTTTATTTCGTAAGAAATCTCGTCACTGGCTATTTGAGATTTTAAAAAGTGAGGCAAATTAAAAAAACATTTCATTCTTATCTATATTTTATTTCAATAAAGCTGATTCTGAAGTTGTAAAATATCGCAATTTTGAATTATCACAGGTTATAAAATTTACCCGTAACATACACGTTTCAATTCATTCATAGCTTTTCAGCATAATAAGTTGGGAAAGCACTTTCGTTAACCTTACTTAGCTCCGAAGTGTAGATTCAAGTTAATCATAAAAGCTTTCCTTGCAAAATATTGAAAAGGAATTCACGTAAAGAATTTTTAAAAGCCTCATTCAAGTCATTTCAAAAATTGTTTGTAATAAGCATGAAGTTAACAATTATTGCCATTACTTAGGGGTATACGTATCCTATAGACCTTTGTTTTTTTTTAGTAATTATAAAGCCTTTGCCTTCACAATATCGTCACAATTTTCATAATGTTATTTTGAAAATTTGGTTTTAAACGTTGTGTCGTCTTATTCTGTTTAACAAAAGAGAGTCCACAATCTTTATTACTGTCACGGCAGTGGAAATATACGGCCACATATCAAGCTGTTCGTATCAGACATCGTATAATTTACTTGCAAATTACTGCCACTCAATAAAGCAATCACATCTGTTTAATGAAGCAATCAGAACGTCTGTTCTGGTCGAAGGCAATCCAATCGCTTCGTGCAATTATCATCGGCGATTTTAAAGCTACTGATATAGTGATTTATGTTTTCAACGTTTCTGATTTTATATAAAGGTTTTTTCCTACAATTTTTTATTATATTTCCCTCTGAATCTCCGAACGAAACATAGACAAAGACAACAAATGGCTGCAATACAATTCTTAAGTCTGTGGTACTTTATGGAAGACTAGAGGTCGGTCGGAAGTACAAAAAATGCGTAAAGTACACCCGCGTCATACATCAAAGAACTTAAATAATTTCAATTTTTTATGATATGTAGGGTATATTATCATCATCATCAACTTGCCCTTATCCCTTACGGAGGGTCGGCACAGTATGTGCTGCTCTTCCATACATCTCTATCAGCCGTTATATCTGAATCCACTCATTTCTTAAGCATATCCCCTTTCATACAATCCATCCATACTTTCTTCGGTCTTCCTCTACCTTTGTAGCCATCCACATTCAATCTTAACACTTTCTGGTTTATGTCCCCATCATCTCGTCGCATAACATGTCCATACCACGCTAACCTTTTGCTTCTCAATTTCTCCACCTCTATCATTATAAAATCAAATAAAATGTCTGTATTATTGTTTTAAATACAGCAGTGTTGAGCTTATTTGGTTAATTAAAATTGTGTGTAAATGATACAATTAAACGAAACAAAGCATCTAACTAATATTGAAATATAAATGTTTTTATACTAGCTTTCGCCCGCGACTCCGTCCGCGTGGAATTAAAAAAAAAAATAAGTATGTGTTCTTCCAGACTATCCTCTACATCTATACCAAATTTCATCGAAATCCATTCAGCAGTTTAGGCTACAAACTCTAACAAACATCCATCCATCTAAACTTTCGCATTTATTATGGTAGTATGATTACGTTACTTTCATTTTTATTCCTTTCGTTCCGAATTTTAATAAAGTTCAGTCAGACTTCAATAGGATGTTCTTCAGGAGCGGATTACGTAACGCAATGTCGCGTAATGAACGGTCGTTATGTAGCAATTTGTTAGCGGAATGGCCGTAAATAACCAGTGTCTTGTTACACAAACTACACTCAATAAGTAAATTAGACAAATATCAAAGCACTTTGATACAAGAAAAATCATGAGAGTCAAATCCGTGTACTATAGCGAATTAAATTATACTACCTGCCAAAAAATGTCTTATTTAGTACCTCGTTAAAAAAAAAGTAATACCATCTCCAGAATTTATCTATACTATCTATACTATTATAATAAAGCGTAAACACACACTTCTTTGTTGCCTAAGATGTCAGCAATTACAGCATATTTTTGAATAATTCTTTTTTTAATAAAAAGCCCTACACTTACGTCACTATAGGCTATATATTTTCAATAAACTTAGGGGGTAAATATTTTGGATGAAATCCCTAATGTGGGAAAGAGACCATAAGTTGCTGCCAACATTAAGGAAACAAGATTGCCAAGGTTTGTCATGTCATGTCAGTTTGACATTTGCTATTGATGATGTGACAAATGTAAACAACAAAATATTTTTTTTATAATTTCATGCGGATGAAGCCGCACGGGAACAGCTAGTAACAAAATAAAGTTACACCCGGCATATTGACCCTCACAAAAAGTCACTACGAAAAAATAATCATATTAGAAAATATTTAACTACAATCAAATACAGTGGGATAGACTTGATATTAATTAAAAAATGTAAATTATATCTTGGACAGGGTCGGCGTTAGGATAGGGCGCGGTTGGGCGGCCGACCAGGGCGCTGGATAGTAAGGGGCGCCATAGTCTCACATAGTCCTATTGCCCCCGTATTGATTTTTAGGTCAATAAACAATGTCAGCTTTCCTATATTTTAGTTACAACATAAAACTGAATTATTTTCAATATAAAAAACAATATATAATATTTTTTTAAATTCGTAAAATTACGAAATAATTGTCATCCATATTTGTTGTATTTTGTACAATAAATTTTATAAAGGCCTCTTTACAACGTCACTCTTGCGAAGTTGAAGCCTTAATTAAAAGTTTGAAAGGCTGAGCCGCTTTCAAAAAAAGCCTTTTGTATCGGGAACCGAGATTTCTTAAAAGAAAACAATACATCATTTTAAGACAGAATAAAAAGATTGTATTTTACAAGAAGTTACAGCCAAAATTGATAAAATACTTGTAAAATTCAGGTCGTTATTAGACAAAATTACATCTGTTCTCTATTATTCTATATTTAACAAAACTTCAAATTACTTGCTTTAATCAAAATTGCAGTTCTTTTCCATTTGGTATCATTTACCGCTTAGTTACTCCATTTTTTATGACTTTACTAGTTTTTACCCGCGACTCCGTCCGCGCGGAATTAAAAAAAACAATAGTACGATAAGTAGCCTATGTGTTATTACAGACTATGCTCTACGTTTATGTAAAATTTCATCGAGATCCGTTCAGCAGTTTAGGCTACAAACTCTAACAAACATCCATCCTTCCATCTAAACTTTCGCATTTATAATATTAGTAATAAGTAAGAACTAGGATAGTAAGATTGTTTAATTTTATTTAGACAAAATCTTAGAAGTAACTATAATTTTAATAGTCAGATATTTTACATTAAACCAGGCCAGGGATAAACATAAATCATTAAACAATGCCGAAGCCTTAATGAGCTTGCTCAAGAATTTAAAATTTCGGCAATGCGCCTGCTAAAAAAATAACAAAATCGTCTCATCTTATTTTTGCTAATGACACGAAAACTTACAAATGTTACAAGATGTTGTTAAAAATCCCTTCCCTCTAATTACCGTAAAAAACAGTTTTCTAGCAATAAAAACAAAAGAATGTTGTATTACATAAACATCCGTTTTCTCTCCTTTCTATAAAGTACTTAGGTAGTACAAATCCTTCGTAAAATAATGTTAGACAACTTTTAAATCGCTGCAATAAAACCCCCACCTTAAAGTAACATTTTGCTCGGCTTAAGTGCTAAACTTTTTGGTAACGTAGCGCGTAAATTTTCTCCTTCCACAAGGACATAGAAATTATGAGGCAAGTGGAATAAAATTTTTGCCTTTATCCGTGTTAGAGAGAAAAATAAATTTTCCTAGTTGAGTGGGTCACGAAAACGATATCGTTTTTTGTTAGCCTCAGGGATATCGTTATATCGAGGGTTTTCACACTTCAACGGATTAAAAGGTCAGAGTAATATGTCACATTATTTTTATATAAATAACTAGCTGTTGCTCGCGACTTCGTTTGCGTGAAATTGATATACAATAAAAAAAATAGCCTATGTTACTCACTAGTGACGTAGCTTTTTATTTGTGAAAGAATTTTTGAAATCGGTCCAGTAGTTTTTGAGTTATTTCAATACATACAAATCTTTCTTCTTTACAATATTTTAAATTATTGATGCTGTTATATATCTATTTTATTAACATTTTAAGCCATTACAAATGTAACATTTTTATTTGTTCGGATGGTTTACCGTGAGCATCCACTATTGTTGTCTCGCTTACTCCCTTAATAAAAAACAGAGACAGAAAACTTTTGGCTTCAGATTATCACACTTTTCTTTTAAGCATGAAAAAGCTTTTAGCACTTTTTACACCGATATTTATGAAAGTTGTAAACTCAGTTATCTTATTTTTTGGCAACTAATTAATTTTAAATCTTACTAATATTATAAATGCGAAAGTTTTAATGGATGGATGCATGTATGGCATTGTTTGTTAGAGTTTGTAGCCTAAGCGGCTGAAGAGATCTCGATGAAATTTGGCAAAGATGCAGAACATAGTCTAGAACACAAAGGCTACTTGCTTTTGTTGTTTTTTTTTAATTCTATGCGGACGGAGTCGCGGGCGGAAGTAAGTTAACAAATAAAATACTGTCAAAAATAGGACAATCTAATACTCTGAACAAATGTTTAATTTCTCAACATTGTGGAAATCAAACTCGAACTTTAAGCTGTGTTTAAGTAACGATAATTGGCAAACTTTAGGGACCTCTAAAGTTGCTAACACGTGTAGAATTAAACAGGACGGGTCGCCAGGGAGGTTTAATCTGTTAGTGATGAGATAAAACTTACATTTTAGAGTAAGCAGGGATTATAAATTAACATTTCCTCCGACGTAAATTATTTAAACTATGCTTTATTTAAATTATTATTTATTTAAAGAGATGGATGGATTGCGTGAAAGATGACATGATCAAAATTGGAGTTATGACTGAGATGACGGATGATAGAGTTATTTGGAGTACGAAAACCCGGTGCCCCGACCCTACAGGAGTAGGGTAATGATGATGATAATATGCTTTATTTAAATTCCAAATCATATATTTAAAATTAGAGTAAATTTAGACTTTATTTTTTAAAATTG
This sequence comes from Papilio protenor, assembly GCA_029286645.1. Classification (NCBI taxonomy): domain Eukaryota; kingdom Metazoa; phylum Arthropoda; class Insecta; order Lepidoptera; family Papilionidae; genus Papilio; species Papilio protenor. The sequence continues at coordinate 3,256,741 of JAGSMZ010000016.1, read as the reverse complement.
AGAACAACAGCGAAAACCCACGTTTTTTATACAATAATGTGGCAAACGAGCAATCGGCCACTTAAATCCGCCAAAATGGCGAAGCGCTGCCCATAGACATCCGCAATTGGAGATGGGTTGCCTACCCTAAATCGACGGAGGAGACGCACATAAAGAGGATATTTCCCTTTCCTATGCGCCTCCTACACCGTCAAATCCACTGTCCCAACTTTCCTTATAAGAAAATGGTGGTACGGGAAAGGGACTAAAATTGGGCCTCCGGTACCACACTCATCAGACGAAATGCGGAATTGCTTCCACTTCACGCCTGTCTTCTGTGTGGCCGTGGTATTACACCGGGCAAGCCAACCCATTCGTGCGATGATGTTAAAGCGGGCTCTACCACTATTACCACTGTTACCATGTTAAAATATATGACATTTGTATATTCTTTCTTCATTACAATGCATGTATTCAGCATTAATTCGTATTCAACTATCAAACGCGGTCTACGTATTCCCAGTTTTAATTCCCCCTGGAAAGTCGCCAAGTGACAATGTTTTTGGATGTCTCTCAAACTACATAACTTATAGGATAACTGTAATCGTTACATCTGAATTGCTAATGTTCGTTACGTAAATGTAATTGAAGGAATCTTTTGTATTTGAAAGTGTTTCGTAATAACTAGTAGTCTAATTGCAAATGCGAAAGTTTAGATGAATGGATGGATTCATTAGTTTGCCGATACACTACCTAACGAATCTCGTTAAAATTTGGTATAGATGTAAAGCATAGCCTGGAATAACAAATAGGCTATTTATGTTTGTTTTTTCTTTTCATTTCAAAAACCAAAAATCAAAGATTTTTATATTTAAGGCGAGGTTATCGCAAATTGCGCATCTTTGGAAGCATAGAACATGATTTCTACAAACATTTGATTCGTGATATTTTAGTATGTGTAACTTCAGTCCTTTAACTAAAGCCTCGTGGAACAGAATCACGATTGGACAAACTTTTCTCGATAGATTTATTTTTTGAAAATGTGCCTAATTCTGTAAAGATCAGCATATATCTGCAATACAACAACGAAAGTAAAAACTCGAAGTGGTTTATTTGATACACGAGTACTTTATCTTCGGTTAACCCGAAGCTTTTTGCAATACATTGATTAGTTAATTTTTAATCGAATTTAATTAAAATGAGCTCCCAAAACCATTCGGATTTTGCGTCAGTCCGCCGCGGGCGTCGATGGAAGCGGACCTGTGCTCGTCGCTCCGGCGAAACCCCCTGCGCGTCCCGCATTTATGTGACCACGTGAGTGACGGAAAGGGCGATAGTCTGCTCGATAGCTCGCTCTCTTTTTATCAAGCCCGAACGTAAAAACACTGATCTATATAAAATGGAACTTCCCACAATACATAAAGCGCCACGCTAATGGAATATAAATATATTTTTTTTTATTTTATTAAAAACTTACATATTTCTATTTAATTAAATTTATAATGTATCGGAAAATAAGCTTTTTCTTTAAATAATATTTTCCAAATTCGTAAGCGATTCTTTAAGTATAAACGGACGATTCTGTCACAAAACAGTATTATCTATACTACAGTGTGTCTAAATAATTTAGATTAGTTTGACAATTCATTTCAAATTTAGTAGGGATGGGTTGTGTAAAATCAGTCATGAATCTTATCAATTTTCGATTTTTATTCTTATAGAAGTTGGAATCGACAGATTTATTGTTATAACTAATGAAATAAAAAAAACACTGTTTTCTCAAATTAATAATAACCATAACAATTAGTGAGCGTAAATAAATGTTTATTACTACTACAGCCGTTTTGTTATTTATATAGTTCGAATGTTTTCTAATACCACGTGGACGAAGTCGTGGGCAACAGCTAGTTATAAATAAACTTAATGTAAAAATCTAAATCGGAGTCGGGATGGCGCTTCGCGGCGCTCGATGTTAAGGACACGGCCGCGAAGACAGACGAGACTCGACTCTAGTGATGGGACTCGAGTGACTCGAGTAAGTTTTACATTACTCGGACTCGAGTGAAATTTTTGCCAACTCGAGTTTCAAGTGACTCGAGTCGACTCGAATTACGAGTGACTCGTAACCATTAGAGTGGTTTATACCGAGCGAGTAAGAAATTCTGACAGCAATTTCAGTTTTTTTTAATACATTGTTTCTGTTCTTTTGTTGACTTATTTAAACTTCATTTAAGTTAATTTTAAAGCTATTTATTATTATCTAAATTGTGTAAGAACATAATAAAACTGTTCATATTTTGATCTCATGAAAATCCTCGTTACAATAAATTAAATTGGAAACTTTTTAGTATTACATTATAATATTTCAATTCGACTGATAGTTTATATAAGAGGTTTCTTGGTTACGTAGACAGGTTAAGTTTAAACGAAATTTTATTTAATTAATATTTTTATCGTTTTGTTTAGATTCTTTGAGTAGCTTTAAAAAAATAATATTCTATGTTAAATTAATATTGTTTTATTCGCTTTAAAATTTTGGTTATTCGAGTTTTATATTCCGAGTGACTCAAGTCAATAAAAATCACTCGAGTCCTATCTTCACTCGAGTGGCATTCGAGTAAGAAAGTTACCAGTACCGAGTGACTCGAGTGAAAAAAAGTCACTCGAGTCCCATCACTACTCGACTCACGCGATCTAACCGTGCGGTGCACCCCGCTCATTGTTTGCGCGCGCCTACTTCTTCCCCCCAAAAAACGCAAATTGTCCCGAACACAGCCCCTTAAAATAGCTGTATGTTTTTTTGAAATTTACTTTAACTGTTTTATATGAATCCGAAACTTTAAAAAGGGGTAAGAAGTATTCTATTCATATGAACAATGCTGTATTTATAACTGTACTAAATTTCCATTAATTCCATGAATTGTTGTAACAAATATCTGTCAACACATTCGTATTTACAATATTAATTAGAAGATATTATAATAAGTTTGATGTATGATTTGATTATGTAAACTCTCGTGAGTCATTATTAAAAACTAGTAAAAGATTACAGTACGAGTTGCTACGACAAGGCTAAGAAAGTGACATACGACTCATCAAGATGGACCCCCGACAGGTCCAAAACTAGTCGGTGCCATCACCGGACGATAAGTTAATCCGTATAATTATTATTATTACTACTATTATAGACCATAAAGTACATATACCCAATTTTATTATCCCAACAGTAACCCGGATATAATCGTACTCTTTCATACAAGATCGGAGTGGCCCCGATCCGGATATCCGGTTTTGTACGGTCAATACTCAGACTGCACTATCACAATGCTTGCGTCGCGTATGAATTACACGGCAACTTTATACAAAGCCTTCTGTACCGTGAACAATGTATGCCACCGTGAAACAGTTAACATCGTCAATATGCAATTTAGCTATTATAAATTGAACTTTCGACTATTTGAACGCGATATGAATTGTAATCTATACATATAATAAAATTGGAGTGTCTGTTTGTAATATCAAAAGAAAAATTGCAGATTTCAGGAAGATAATGTATTTGCGTTGCCGATAACGAAAATCGCATTAAAAAATTTTTGGCTGTCTGTCCGCAAGCCGCGTTTGTTCCGGGCAATCTCCAAACAGCTGGGCCGATTTCGACCGGTTTCCACTGGAGGGTAGCTGACATAGACGAGCATATTATAGGCTACTTTTTTTTTTAAATTCCGCGCTGTCAAAATGGCGACAGGACCGCTATCTCTGGAACGGGTGGACCGATTTGGACGGGACTTTGATTGAAAGATAGCTGGTAGAAGGTAGATGCATGCGGGAAAGTGATAGATGATTTTTTAATCCGCGCTAACGAAGTTTGCGGGCGACAGCTCGTGCATTATAAAATCGTATTTTCAGTCAGAGCAATAATAATATTTGAGTTCAAAAATATGAAAACATTATTCTTATTTGAGAAATATAGTTATTCTTGTGAATTTCTACAGAAGTTTCCACATTATATTTTCTCAGAAGATCTCCGCTCTCGGTACCGAGGGAATATGCATTTTCCGAGTACGCGGGACGTTGGCACTTGTAATATCATCTAATAAAACCATTTGTTACCAACCATGTTGACTGTCTTTATGCATATTTATAACCATTTTAATGTAGACTTGATTAAATTAGCTTAAAATTTGTTTGCTTAGAAACGTGAGTCAAAATGGTAATATGGTAATAGGGAATTAAATTGTACAACTTACCAAAAAAGTCACCTAAAATGTACTTATTTGTACCTCGCTCTAATAAATATTGTACCATCTCGAGTAGATTAAGGTACACCGCCATCTTAACTCTCATCAAATTTTCAGAAGAGCAAGAAGTAAATTTGCTTATTGAATCTATTATTGAATATATTCTTTTTCTTATTTAATTTATTTATACAATTTACCGCAATAATACTATATTTCTCCTTAGATGTAAAAAAAACAAATAAACAATTATAAGGTTACTTTCCTTTACCGTATTTCATTTTAAAATTATATTGAATTTCAATAAAGGCACTTCAGTAATTGTTTATAGAGGGCGCTGTTTCCACCTCAGTTGATGTTTTAATGAACAAAGTTATCGAATATCGGAGTGGAACCTTCCAACGCTATCCTTGACCTAAAATAGCATTGATGACTTTAAATTAACTGACCAATTTACGAGTTAAAATATCGAGTATCAATTCCACAGAGCAATGTCAGGACTGCACTAAATGGCAGACTGCTATCTCTGTTTACCTCACAGAGTTAACAACATGAATTGTATTGTTGAATCGATTCCATATTATTTACTAATATTATAAATGGGAAAGTTTTGTATTTTTGTATGTATTTTATTCACGTAAAAACTATTGCGCCGATTTCATAAATTCTTTCACTTATTGGAAACGTAATTTATCTATGAGTAACATTGGCTATTTTTTTTTGTTATATTTTAATTTCACGCGGACCAAGTCGCGAGCAACTGCTAGTAAAATAAATCTTAGATTTAGTAAGAATTCAGTTAAATATTTCTTGGAATATTATTATTCTGTCCGTGGAATCCAGCGCTATATTTGTAGCCGTCTACGAATTGAATAATTAATATGCGAATGAAATAACTAAAAGTACGGAATAAATTCGTCGAGTGTTCGTCGAAATTGAGACAAAATTAAATTAATATAAATATTTCATGATTTCATCACTTCAATACACATTTTTGAGTATTTATAAGATGGTAATCATAATAGAGGATATATGATTTCACTTAAGTAATAAAGAGAATGGTACCTTTAGATATCAGAAAGAAATTAAAAGGTTTTTTTTTTTTTTTTTATAATACACGGTGGCAAACGAGCACGCGGCCACCTGAATCCACAAAAATGGAAAGCGACCGCTGCCCATAAACATCCGCAATTGCAGATGCATTGCCTACCCTTAATTGACGGAGGAGGAGACGCACATAAAGAGGATATTTCCCCTTCCTATGCGTCTCCTCCAACGTCAAATCCACTTTTCCTTCCCATCCTTTCCTCTTAAGAAAAGGGTGGAAAGAGAAAGGGACTAAAATTAGGCCTCCGGCACCACATTCATCAGACGAAACGCGGAATCGCTTCCACTTCACGCCTGTCTTCTGTGTGGTCGTGGTATTACACCGGGCAAGCCGACCCATTCGTGCGAAGATGTTAAAGCGGGCTCTACCACTGTCAACTGCCACAGGTTGCTGGTATAAAGGCTACACATCAGCAAGGAAGTAACAGACATAAAATATTTCTCCTTTCTGCTCATCCGCTGAGCATCATTACAATGTCGCCAACAACACACACACTCTTCAGATAAATAGCAGAATTTCTTCATCAGCCTTTGTCTGCCGACTGCTGAATATACGCATTCCCCAATGCTTTCCACAGGATACGGTCTTCCGCCTTTTACAACCAACGACCTGTCTCCCGTGAGCAATAAGTCTAAGCAACAATTGGTCTGCATTAAAAGGGTGGACACCCACGCTCCTGGTCCCCGATTGTGGCCTCTATTCCAAGACTCATTTCAGCTTTCTGACTTAGGACGTTATCTACGAGTACGTTGCTTCTTCATCGAATTACGTAGTCCCTACAAAGTGTATCAACCGCAATGATATTTCATTTATATCTATTACCAAATTAGTCAATATCGTATAATCTATTTACGGTTCGACTAAAATAACTATCGATTGTGTTCGGTTCAAGGTAATACGTTGTCTATTGTACTGAACTTTAACAGTTGTATATTGAAGTTCAAAAGACACCATACTTTCAAACAACAGATGTTTGTTAGTAACTTTTACGATTGATGATTGTTAATAATCAATGGCAGCGAGTGTCGGTGGATCAGGGTTTAAGCACTTGACTTGTAATCTACAGGTCCTGGGTTCGAATCCCGCCATGTACCAATGTGATTCTCGATGTTTATATGTACATAATTTACCCGACGTTCTTACGGTTAAGAAAAACATTGTGATGCCTGCATATATCGGCGAAGAAATTCAAAGGTATGTGTGAAGTCAACCCGCACTCGGCCAGCGTGGTTGACTTTGGCCTAGCCACCTCTTACTTAGGGTAGGCTCCGGGTCCCTCAGTGGGGACGTATAGTGAGCTGGTGATGATGATGAATCAATAGCAGTACCGACGTTAGGCAAGGGCATTGTGGGACGACTGCCCAGAGCGCTAGACTTAAAGCTGGGACACTGGCGCATAAAACACCTTTTTTCGTAAGGGTTTGTTGCTCAGGACGCCGATATTACTAAGACAGGCCCTAACCAATGCAGCTTTACAACTGCCAAGGCCAGTCATTTGGCCCAATTAAGCCCACTACAAATATTAAGTTCTGAGAGCTTTAACTGAACGGTTTGTTAGAACTTAGCATCTGTAACTGGCCTTAAAACTACGTATATAGCCTGTAAGTAAATCATTCTCTTTGTTTATTTAATCCTCTATATTGTATCTCTGAACCTTTTATCTTCAACGAAAATAAATATTATTATAAAAGTTCTTTTGTATAAAAGCGTTTTTACTTTTTTCCCCGTTTTATAATAATTATGGACTTGTATCAGTGACCTAGAAAAGGCGGGAACGACGTTTAACGTTCGCCAGAAAAAATACAATAGATCGTAACACTTTTATATACTTCGATATAATGATACAAATTGATAGTTTTGTTTAAAGGTCTGAATCTGACTAATATTGTTACGTTTATTAGTCTTTGACGTTATATTTCTTAAATTGTCACACATTTACATATTTTATTAGTCTTTGATATATCTTGTTACTATAGTGATGTATTATTGTTAAGTCAGAGTTATGAAAAATAGATGATTATATAAAAACTGAACAAATCGTTCAATTCTCAACAATATTATAAATGCGAAAGTTTAGATGGATGGATGGATGTTAGAGTTTGTAGCCCAAACGGTTGAACGGATCTGTATGTAATTTGGCGTAGATGTAGAGCATAGTTTGGAAGAACACATAGGCTTAACTTGGAAGAACACTTATTTTAGTTTTTTTTATACAACGCGGACGGAGTCGCAGGCGAAAGCTAGTAATAAATAATTGTTATTCGCAAAAAGCCTTTGTTCTAAATAAATAAAATAAAATAAATATATCATTTCTTTATATTATCTTCGTTTTATTTTACGTAATTCGTTTGATGTCATTATTTTACATATTGAATTTGTTTAAAATAATCTATACTATTATAATAAAGCGTAAACACACACTTCTTTGTTGCCTAAGATGTCAGCAATTACAGCATATTTTTGAATAATTCTTTTTTTAATAAAAAGCCCTACACTTAAGTCATGCTTTAGGCTATATATTTTCACGCCATTAAACTTAGGGGGTAAATGTTTTGGATAAAAACCTTAATGTGGGAAAGAGACCATAAGTTGCTGCCAACATCAAGAAAGAAAGATTGCTAAGATTTGTCATGTCATGTCATTTTGACATTTGCTATTGATAGTTTGACAAATGTAAACAATAAAATAAAATTTTCATAATTTCACGCGGATGAATCCGCACGCGAACAGCTAGTTAAAACTATAATATAAAGAAAAATTATGTTCCCTCGATATTGAATATTTTATTATGAGATTTTTCCTTATTATCTACATTTGCTAAGCTTTCAAAAGCTTTCGACAGAGGGCTTCAAACTCCGGAGAGACTGTATTTGCGAAAGTTAGAAAGTTTGCGATGCAAATGAGACCTTTTATGAAAACTTTTACAAAGGTCTAAAGCTTTCTCTTTGTTTGACGCGAATCGATTAAAGGATGTAAAAAGATTTTATTACCACATTATCTAAATAAATCTAATCTTACATCTTACTAATATTATAAATGCGAAAGTTTAGATGGACGGATGTTTGTTAGAGTTTGTAGCCTAAACTGCTGAATAGATCTCGATGAAATTTGGCATAGATGCAGAGGATAGTCTGTAAGAACCCATAAGCCACTCACATTTGTTTTTTTTAAATCCATCTTGGAGTCACGGGCAAAAGTTGGTATACAAATAATGTTGTTTTCTCTATGCTCGCTTTTAAACTTAACAGATTGTGACAATTTAGTAGACTATTAGGACGCTATATCAGTCAATATTACGTTATGCAAAATAACACAAGTTCGAATGAACACAATAGACGTAACAAACATGTCTACAAACTCTGTTCATGAACTTCACCGTTCACGTAAGCTATAATCAATACATCCAATAATTTATTTAGTTCATTCGTAACGTAACATGTCACTACTAAAAACATTTTAATTGTTGGATGAACGTTTTGTTCACTATTTGGTACTAGCTTTCGCCCGCGACTCCGTCCGCGTGGTATTAAAAAAAACAAAAGTGAGTAGCCTATGTGTTCTTCCAGACTATCCTCTACATCTATACCAAATTTCATCGAAATCCGTTCAGCCGTTTAGGCTACAAACTCTAACAAACATCCATCCATCCATCCATCTAAACTTTCGCATTCATAATATTAGTAAGATTATTCAGTTCTACGTTAACTTTAACGAAGGTCAAAGTTTGTCAGAACATTTTAAAGTTTTTTCTGTATGATATTTTCATTCAAACTTTTCTTCTGAGTCTTAATAGAATTGTCTGGAATATTGACACGATGTAAACGAAAAAGTTTTAACCCCAGATCCCTTTGCACCAGTTAGTTATAAGTAATGGGTAATTTATTACGTGTCATTGTCATAAATAGTCTATACTAATATTATAAAGAGGAAAGATATGCATTTTTGTATTTATTGAAATAACCCAAAAACTATTGTACCGATTACAAAAATTCTTTCACCATTAAATAGCTACGTTATCAGTGAGTAGGCTGTTTTTTTATTATCACGCGGGCGAGGTCGCATTAAATGAAGTAAATCAGGTGAAGAATGCAAAATAAGCAAATACTAATCAAGTTATATGATTATAGAGTACAGACTATTTATTTATAGAGAGTGTTAGCGAAGGGCATTGTTTGCGGATTTATTACACGGCTTCTAAATCACTTTTTTTTAGGATAGTCATTTTAATTATAACCACGTCGGACTTTACAACCAAAATTTGTAACTACATATAAAAAGTAATTAAGACAGTATTATCATCTAAACTATTGTAATAAAGCGTAAACACACACTTCTTTGTTGCCTAAGATGTCAGCAATCACAGCATATTCTTGAATAATTATTTTTTAATAAAAAGCCCTACACTTACGTTACGCTATATATTTTCACGCCTTTAAACTTAGGGGGTAAATATTATGGATAAAAACCCTAATGTGGGAAAGAGACCATAAGTTGCTGCCAACATCAAGGAAGCAAGGTTGCCATGGTTTGTCATCATGTCATGTCATTTTGACAATTTGACACATGTAAACAATAAAATATTTTTTTTATAATTTTATGCGGATAAAGTCGCGGGGAACAGCTTTAATATAAATGCGAAAGTTTAAACGGATGGAGTAGCTCCAAGACGGTTAAATGAATCTGCATTTGAGGCAAAAAGATGGATAACTGTTTGGAATAGGCAACTAAGTTTTTTTTTCGTGCAGTCGCGGTTGACTGCTAGACCTCTTTAGTCATCGAGATTAATGTGTATTTGGTTTGATGAAACCTCAGCGACTCCCAACTGCACGATAAAGTATGCTATCGACGAAAACTAACCTTGAATGGTCATGAGAATTGCTGTAATATTTGCCAAAATTTCGCCACGTGCCAACAAGGTGAAAGCTGAACTGCGGTTGTATCAGTTAAGCCAATGCGCCAAACACATTTGGCACACAAGTAAGCGGAGTGTTTGTATTGACAGGAACTATAGCACGTTGAATGCAGTTCATTTAATAAAGACCAAAGTGGCGTGAAATGTTTTAAAAACGAATTATGACTACTGTATGTAAATTTCATTCTAGGTCTATAGCCTAAACAACTGATTCTATTTCGACAAATGGGGTGTCATTCGATTCGTCTTCTTCTTCAGAGTGTCATAGGGTATACACATTACGAAACGATTACGAAACACCTAGAGTTGACGTCAAAAATAAAAAAAGAATTAGAATCCCACGCGCTCTAATTTCATTTCTTAGTTTTTTTATGTTTTCTGGTACATCAATCTATTATTTACAATACAATACAATACAATAGCCCACCACCACCCATGGTCATACCGACCCTCGGGGCATACGGGCTGAATCGCGGGAGCGCGCGGTTTCGCCGGTTTCGGCTTCGCACGCACCTTCTTGACTCCCTACAAGTTATTTCGTTCATTCCTTTGTGTCACTCTTCCCCTAATGGGCATGACGAAACATGAACACATTCGCCGTCGGGCATCCACTCCAGCGCCTTTCTAGCCTACATCTTCGATGATGCCATCGATGCGCAAACTCACGCAGCCTAGCATAGTTCGTATTATTACTATTAGTCATGTATGTATTACGTTGTTGTCGTATTTTGTATGAAAATACGTACTTAGAATAAAAGTAGTGTTAGCAACAGAGAGTGCAGTCGGCCGGTCTGAATTAAATATCTCAAGAGTGCTCAGGCCGACCTAAAAATACTGAATACTTAAAAATTATGCTTTAATTATTATTTTCGGTCACGGCTGTTCTGTTCTTTAATACTCTTTAAAATAAAGGTGTAGTAGTACAAGTAAATAAAAACTGATTTATATAACGCGTGTGAATTCGCTCAGAATTCGCTTAAAATAAAAACCTTAAACAGTGTTTCAATTGCATTTTTGACCGACTTCCCAAAAGAAGGAGGTACTCAATTCGTCCATATGTTTTTTTTTTTTTTTTATGTGTGTTACGGCATAACTCCGCCCCTGGTAGACCGATTTTGAAAATTCTTTTTTTATCCGAGAGGTAGTGCTTGCAGGTGGGTCCCATTTTTTTGTTTGATTTTTGGAGTCAAAGACTACGGCGTAGTTAAATAGTTTAGCTCAAAATTGCGTGACGAAATTTGGTGTCTTTTTTGCTTTCTATGCTTACGTAGCCTAAACTATAAGACTTACACAAAAATTATGTATGGAAGAATTGTAGCTTTAAATTTGCTAAATAAAAGTCAGCGATAGCATATATCTATCTCTTAAGGTTGTCGCACAATAACCACTTTTTTCATTAAAATTTCGATCAAAATCTATACCCCACTTTCAACGCTATTACTCGTGTTCGGTATGAATCCTTATCAAAATAAATGTGTCCATCATCAAGAGAATTTAATGTAGATTATAAATACCCTTGGAACTGTGTAATTCCGATAAATAGTTTAGAAGATATCATAAATAGCAAATTACGAGTCGCAGAAAAAAATACCAACTTGTAACAAAGTTTGCTTTCTTGGCTTACGTAGCCTAAACTATAAGACCTACATAAAAATGATGTATGAAAGAATTGTAGGTCATTCAATTAGCTGAATTAAAGTCTGCGATAGCATATATCTATCTCTTAAGGTTGTCGCACAATAACCGTTTGTTTCGAGAAAACCGTCAAATAAGTGCAATCGACTTTATTTAAAACGCTTTTATTCTTATTTGGTATGAATCCTTATCCAATAAATATGTTTTCACGATAGAGTATTATATGTAGATCGTAATTGCCTTTTACAGTATGTAATTCTGTGCAAGATTCTAGAAGTTATCAAAATATTAAAACTCACGGGCAACAACAGCGCGCGGCCGCACCGAATTATGAGTGAATGATCGCAACGATGTATTAGTTGTTTACTTAATTTCTTAGATAATCGATTTAGATAACTCATTATGTGTTTGAAAGGTAGTGATTATCATACTGCGATGTCTAGATTCACTAAAAATCGAGAAATAAATAAACTTTTTAATAAAAAACAAAACCGACTTCCAAACAAAATACACTAAAAACAAAATACACTAAAAACAAAATCTTCTCAAAAAAACAGTACACTAAAAAGTAACGAAATAATTTCTTGAAAATAGTAAACCTCCCTTATTGTAGCTGTTATGTCTATATTGTACAATTATTATTACTTTGAAGTCGGTGTCAGTCATTACTAAAAACGTTACTATACTTTCAATTGTCAATTGTTATGGTAAAAATGTAGAAAACCTTACGTAGAAATATCACTGCATATACCTCGGCTGACACCGACATCAAAGTGATAATAATTGTACAATATAGACATAACAGCTACAATAAGGGAGGTTTACTATTTTCAAGAAATTATTTCGTTACTTTTTAGTGTACTGGTTTTTTGAGAAGATTTTGTTTTTAGTGTATTTTGTTTGGAAGTCGGTTTTGTTTTTTAGCTATAACATACGTCAACCCTTTCATACCCTGACAAGCGTCTGCGTAGTTATTGGACAAATCATAATTTTTAATATGTAATCTTGACCATATTATAATAATACTAGCTTTAGACCGTGACTCCGTTCGAATGGAATTAAAAAAACAAAAGTAAGTAGTCTATATGTTCTTTCAAATTTGCTCTATAACTATGACAAATTTCTTCGAGGTCCCTTTAGAAATGTAGGCTACTCTTACATAAATCCATCCATATTTTTAATCGTACTAATATTATAAATGCGAATGTTTAGATGGATGGATGTTTGTTAGAGTTTGTAGCTTAAACGGCTGAACGGATCTCGATGAAATTTGGTATAGATGTAGAGGATAGTCTGGAAGAACACATAGGCTACTTTCTTTTTTCGTGAACAAAAGCTAGTAATTACATAAATCTAGTCGAATTAATTACAGGATACTTGAACAAGGGAGCCTTTGAACAACTGTATTGTATCACTTTGTGTGATGGTGACATGACACGTGGAATGGCTTGACCTACTTCCTAACGCCTTTGATATCGCCCCTCGACCGTCGGACAAGGAAATAACATTATTTACATATAACATTAAAAGATAGACCCAGAATGAAATGGATGGATTGCGTAAAAGGTGACATGATCAAGAAAGGACTGACTGAGATGACGGATGATAGAGTTATCTGGAGGATGAAAACTTGGCCGACGCTACGGGAGTAGGATAAGGCAGGGGAGATGATGATGATTAGAAGATAAATAATATATCTCAAGTCTTTATAAATGACTAGCTTTCGCTCGCGACTCCGTCCGCGTGGAATTAAAAAAAAAACGAAAGTGTTTATGAAGCCTATGTGTTCTTCCAGACTATCCTCTACGTCTATGCCAAATTTCATGGAGATCCGTTCAGTCGTTTAGGCTACAAACTCTAGCAAACATCCATCCATCCATCTAAACTTTCGCATTTATAATATTAGTAAGAAATAAGATAGTAAGATGACGGTATTGTAACTATTTAACTTGACTTGTTTTATACGTTTATTAATTTCTCTAATACATTTTAAAATTGACACTTGACTAGCTTTTACCCGCAACTTTGTCGGTGCGGAATTAAAAAAATCTAGTAATATAGCATGTTACTCAGTCATAACTGGAAAAAAAATTATATCAGACTAATCGTTTTTGAATTTATTACATACAATTAAACAAATCTACCCTCTTTGACATTTTATGTAGATTGATAATTTTAGAAAATAAAAAAAATAATACTATTACTATTACAAATGATTTAGATGAAAATTGTTTTTTTTTTTAATTATTTTCTACTACATCTTGAAAGTAAAATACGAAATATAAAGCAAACTTTTACTGAATTCATAAATTTGTATACAAAACACGTTTTGTATTTTATAAATATCACGTAAGTTTATGTTGATTATTATAAACAATATTGGTACATTTCTATATCGGTTTAAATTATAAACAGATTTCAGGTAAAACGAGAGAAAACTCTATAGTACCAATTGCTTGAACAATAAAGTCACCAAACATAACTGATGTTCCAATTTTACAGACCACGTGATATCTTTAAAATAGTCGTGTTATAATAACTTACCTTAACACGTTCGTTTCACTGTTGCTGGGTACTAAAATCACTAATAATCGAATTGTTTATAATTTCCGATACGAAAACGCGCGATTGTCGATTTTTTAACACGTGCACTCACCCCAACGGCTGGAGCACGAATGAATGGAAACCAGGGGTTGACATTGGAGGGCGGAGCTCTTCTGGGCGGGATAACACGACTAAATTAAAAACTCCTGGGTATAATACTTCGATGGATGTTATCGTGGCGTTTTATATTTTGTCGGTTAATGGAAAGCTGTACCTGGTTCTATGGGGACTTGCCAATTTGATAAAGTGGGTATTATTAACAATTTTCATGACTTAATTTTTCTCTCAGGCTCGTATAACGAAAAATATGCAAATTATTTTACAAGTATGGTAGGTTTCAATATAATTTTCTCTCTTTGTAATTTCATAAATCAATTTCAGCATTTGCCAACATTACTGAATTTAATATAACACACGCATTTAGTTAGATATCTAAAAAATTATAACAAATCCCGAAAACACTAGAAGGTTAACGCTATAACAACTAGAATAAAATGTCTAGACTCATATTCTAGAAAAGTTTTCACAAAGTCAAAAGAGCGTAAAATGAATGTTATACGAGAGGCGACAATGTCTACTGCCATTCTGCGGATTCAGGTCAGTTTTGAATAAGAGAAATCTTTTCACTAAAACATCTTAGTGAAGAAAAAATGACGCACAAGAGCTGTGAATTCTAATAAGCTTTAGACATGAAAAGAATTCTCGTTGACAGTACAATCAGGGAATTTAGCGGTGTACCTTATAACCACAATAGTTTGAGTATTTTATACATTGAGACGATGATGTGGAATAACAAACAGAACGAAACATTTGTATGTCTGTACGAAAAAATATCAACAATGCACGGCTAATTAACTTTTTAATTAACGAGGGGTTTCCCCATATCATTTCTGCATAATTATTTCTAAGAAAACAGAGGTCTCGTTTTTCTGTAAGTGGAACACAGCGAAATGCCCTGATTGTACTCAAGAATATTAACATTGCTGTTAAAGGAATGCTCTAATAGCGCATAATCCGCCATCTTAATGGAGAAAGCGTCCGTACTCATGCATCATTTGACATTTTATATTACCCTAGTTGTAGCTCGCGACATCAGCGTTAAATTAAAAAATATATCGCCTAAATTACTCCCGTACACTAAATCTTCGTAGTAACGTAACTTCGAGAATTCCATTCGTCTGGAATCAAAGATATCTATACTAATGTAAAAGAGGAAAGATTTGTATTTTTGTTCGCATTGAAATAACTCAAAATATGCTTGCACCATTAAAAAGATATATTTTATCGCTGAATAACATAGGCCTTATTTTATACTATTTTCTAGTTTAACGTGGACGAATTCGCGAGCAACAGCTAGTCTATACAAATATTAAAAAGCGGAAAGTTTTGTATTTTTGTATGTATAGGAATAACTCAAAAACTACTGGGCCGAATTCATAAATTCTATCACCATTAAAAAGCTACGTTATCGTTGAATAACATATGCTATCATTTTTATTATTTTTTAGTTTCACCTGGACGAAGTCGCGAGCAACAACTAGTTATGAATAAAGATTACGTTCGTATTATACAAATATACAACTTGATAACAGGAAGTTCGTAGCAAAGGGATCAAACTCAGCACAGCAGATATGTACCAGAGATAAACAACCAACAACGCCATTTACACGATTAAACAAATAAACTACTCAAAATCAAATGCTATTTCTGTAGAATGGAGAATGTTCTAAATATTCAGTTGATTGTTGTATTGTTCAAACTATTTAACATCAATATCTATATCTATACTATTATAATAAAACGTAAACACACACATCTTTGTTGCCTAAGATGTCAGCAATTACAGCATGTTTTAGAATAATTCTTTTTTTAATAAAAAGTCCTACACTTGCGTCATGCTTTAGGCTATATATTTTCACGCCATTAAACTTAGGGGGTATATATTTTGGATAAAAACCCTAATGTGGGAAAGAGACCATAAGTTGCTGCCAACATCAAGAAAGAAAGATTGCTAAGGTTTGTCATGTCATGTCATGTCATTTTGACATTTGCTATTGATAATTTGACAAATGTAAACAATAAAATAAAGTTTTTATAATTACACGCGGATGAATCCGCACGCGAACAGCTAGTATAACATACACTTGCGAAATTGAATCAAAACCGACGCGTTACGTGAAACGTAAGTATATAAAGAAAAACCGGATTTCTTCTAAAGAGAAATATTAAAGTTGTATTCTATAAGTCCAGATTAATTATAGATCTTGGTAAGATATCGTACATAAAATCTTATCAAAAAAAATCTTTATTGGAACAAAACAATTTCGTACATGTGGGACTCTGTCTCCTAAACTAGTAAAACCTGTGTTTCCGAAGACAGAGCCTTCTCTATATGTACTACTAGTTGTTGCTCGCGATTTCGCCCGTATGAAATAAAAAATATAACCAAGTAGGCTATATTTACTCATAGATAAATTACCTTTCTAATAGTGACAGATTTTTTTAAAATCTGCCCACGACTTTTTACGTGAATCGAATACGTACAAAAATGCAAATCTTTGCTCTTTATAATATTAGTACAGATACTTTGAACTTTCGTGAAGTAGCATAGCATAGGCATCACCAGAGGAGCTAGAGAATCAAAAAAAGGTTTTTTTTTTATAATATAAGGTGGCAAACGAGCAAGCGGCCACCTGAATCCACCGAAATGGAAAGCGACCGCTGCCCATCCGCAATTGCAGATGCGTTGCCTACCCTTAATTGACGGAGGAGATGCACATAAAGAGGACGTTTCCCCTTATGCATCTCCTCCACCGTCAAATCCACTTTTCCTTCCCATCCTTACCTCTTAAGAAAAGGGTGGAAAGGGAAAGGGACTAAAATTAGGCCTCCGGCACCACACTCATCAGACGAAACGCGGAATTGCTTCCACTTCACGCCTGTTTTCTGTGTGGTCGTGGTATTTCACCGGGCGAGCCGGCCCATTCTTGCGAAGATGTTAAAGCGGGTTCTACCACTGTTGTAAACTGTATTAAAAAAAAACCCGTGGAATAAAACCGTATTTATTGTAGCTGCACCCCTACCCAGAGACTATGTACGATAGAGTTATTAAAAACGGTACAGTCATAATTCCTGAATCTTATTTACATCCTCTTAACAGATGGGACACTAAAAATAAAACCTCTTTGATCCGATGTCCGTTTACATCAATCTGGAACGCGAGAGGAATCGATTTTTTAAACGAAACAGATTGGCATTCGTTCGACGTCAATATTTAGTCTATGGCGTCATTATTTCGCAATAAATGAACTGCAATACAAGTTGAAAGATTAAAACGATTTTTATTTACTAAAGCTGCCTTTTGTATATTTAATATGACATTTTTATCTATATATGCAATGAAAAACAATCACAAGATAAAAGTGTTTAGAACCATCTTTAACTTATCGATTGATTTTGTATAGCTTTTTCTTTATTAATTGTAGGAATCAGTCAGTGGGGCACTAGTTCAAGTTCAGTTACTATTACTGGGAAAGCACCTATCGGACGTAAAGTACACCAACAAATCTCGTACAAGTTTTTAAAAATGCGTTCTCGCAAATTTTCGTGCATGTCTTCAGTTCTGCATGTAGCGATCACGATTTATGCGACAAATACTAACGGATACAAATTTACTGCGACAATTACACGGCGCTGGAGCGACCGAGCTTTATGGCTATTGCTTCACATCGATACAATTCGAACGTAGATTGGAAATAAGAAATAACTGATTTCAAAATAGCATCTCAGGCTACAATATGTCCGCGAAAAAAAAATATAAACCAATCCAGACTTTGTAAGTGTGTTTGACAAACGCCCAATCTCTCACATACTTACAATTAAGATAAAGATTTTTTTTCATAAATGTACCTAATTACTTACTAATGTTATATTCTAAAAGCGTCGGTGGCTCATTGGTTTAAGCACTTGACCTATAATCTACAGGTCTTGGGTTCGAATGCCGCCATGTACCAATGTGATTTTCGATTTTACGAATTTTCATATGTACATAATTTATCCGACATTCTTACGGTGAAGGAAAACATTGTGATGCCTGCACATATCGGCGACGAAATTCAAAGATATGTGTGAAGTCAACCCACAGTGCAGCGTGGTTGAGTAAGGCCTAGTCACCTAACTTAAATCAGCTATAATTCTTCTGTCGGAGTATTTCAATGCAAATTGCTAAATGTTAATTATGTTTATGGAAACCGTCGAAAATTAGCAAAGATTCCGCTTTCGCTAAACCATCGTAAATCTTACTTTTATGTGGTTACTCTGATCTTACGACCGCATAACAGATCACTGATATAAAATTGCTTATAATCTATGATGTTTATTCTAAACTATTTTAAATTAGTAATAAAAATAATCAAACCACGATCGATCGAAGTTATTAAACTATCACAGAACTGTTTAGTCTCGCTTTGATTCCTATAAGCTTATATGGAGGTGCGCACACTACTTGATTTTTAGTTGTGCAATTAAACAATTGAATTGGCTGCGAAACAATAGACAATCGCACAACATTTTTGCGATAGTTTAGTCAAAGGTGTGCGCCTGCTTTAATTTTTTTTTTATTAATTTGTTTTAAAAGTAAGTTATAGTTAGTAAGTGGACGATTTGTATTTCTAATATTGTTCTTTAGCAGTTGAACATAAGCAAATAACACACATAAAAAAAACATACAGACGAATTGAGTACCTCCTTCTTTTGGGAAGTCGGTCAAAAAAAAACATTGTAAACACCTAACAAACAAAACAAAGTATGGGTAAATCGATGTTTACACCGATGTCTCGTAAACAAGTTTACTATGGCGACGCGTTTAATCGTAAATTTCTGTATTTTATTGCGGAACATTATCTGTAATGTTGTTTACTTACTATTTGCCGCATCCACAGAGAACACTCTAAAAGGAAACCGACTTATGATTTACGAAAGAAATAAACATAAAATAGGATTCCATACACAAGAATATTAAGAAAAACTAACGATAAATAGATATTGCATCAAAATCTTATTACATTCTTCTCTCTACTTCTACCCCTAGCGCAAATAATGCTATATCTCTAAAAACTATGTATGGGCGAAACTTTACAGTTCAACAGAAAGTTGAAAAATTACACGCAGTTTTAACTGAACAGTTAAAGTCTTCAGTTAAAACGTCAGTTAGAATTGATCTACCGTAGCGGGCTTTAAAATATATAGCCACTACAAATTCAATTAAAATTTTGACATCAAACAACCTGTAAAACAGTCTTTTCAGTATTCGGCCGTTAAACACATAAGCAAAATTTGTATACTAATATTTGCTTATACTCAGTTTATTCTTAACTTTAACTTTATACCGCGTTTGTTTTTAAGGCTCACAAATTTTAGCTGCTAAACATGATTCTCAGCTATTACAAGTCGTCGTTGATTCTTTATATTTGCACGCAAAAGGAATCGTTTAAATAATTTGCATGTAACGAAAAAGCGAGACCATCTTTCTTTTGAAATTGCGTCCGTTCATAAATTTTATAGCGCGTGAAATTGTAGTGTCGACCTTCCCACTTCCCGCTTCCCACCTAACACTTCACTGACATACTATTTTTACACTGCATTTAATCTTAATTTCGTATATCTTTAATTTCTTATTTTTATATATAATATATTTTACATGATTTGTTATAAAAAAATAAAACATATTATATAAAAAAATAGAACTCCACCGGCTGCGGAATCCGATGACTCAAGCAACCAGTGGTCAGGGCTGCAGAGACAGGAACCTCCTCACAATACGTGCGGTTTCCAAAATAACCGCCTTTTGTATCGGGCCCTTAATCCAACTGTCTAGCGAGAGCTTCTTGAGATGTTGGTCGAAGCTCTTCGCTATTAGCCCGTGCACCGAAACGACCATCGGAATAATGGTAGTCGATTTCATACGCCACATGGCGGTAACCTCGTGAGCCAGATCCAAATATTTTAATAATTTTTCTTTTTCGGCTTTCACGAGATTCTCGTCATGTGGGGTAGTGATATCGACTAACATTACACAACTCTCAGACCGATCTATTATTACTATATCAGGTCTATTGGCAGCAATAGTCCTGTCCGTTAATATTATTATTAATCTTAATATTATTAATGCGAAAATTTAGATGGATGGATGTCTGTTAGACTTGCCTAAACGGCTGAACGTATTTCGATGTTGGTATAGATGTAGAGGATAGTCTAGAAGAACACATAGGCTACTCACTTTTTTTAATTCCACGAGTAACGAGCAAAAGCTAGTAATATTATAAATGCAAAATTTTGGATAGATGGATGGATGTTTGTTAGAGTCTGAAGCCTAAACTGTTGAATGGATCTTGGTGAAATTTGCCATATATGTAGAACATAGACTACCTACTAAGTTTTTTTTTTAATACCGCGCGGACGTTGTTGTTGTTTTAACATAGCCGTGTACAGTCAGCCTTTTAAAAATGTATACATTAATAAAATAAACCCAAAAATATGAAATAACTTTTAATATTAAATTGAAAATAAATAAAATCTATATAAAATACATTTTGTTACAAAAATTGAATATAAATATTTAACAGGAAACAAGCGTAATTTGATACTCGTATTACAGAAATACATTTTTTCAGACTTTACCTATCAAAAAGGTTTCTTTTTAATGCATGTATATAAAAATATTCAATGGAACAAAAATATAATTTAAATGTTCCTAAAAAAATATTAAGTACAACATCTCAATTTGTCGATAAAACTTAGTCATATTGTTCAACATATAACGATTTAACAGCATCCAAAGAGAGTATGATTTCATTGTCAATTATTCGTAACTTCTATCTCTCTTACGGACTCGATGTCCGCTTTGCAGAAGAAACATTGCTTACTGTTCAGTAAATGTTGCATAATACACGGCCTATAATACAATTCATTTTCAATATTATAAACCCTCCCCCAACTGCCCCCCTACCCCCCTTAACTTAGTGGACAACTTAAAACACAAGAATCATAAAATAGAGTATGCATACCGCTATAGTCTATACTAATATCATAAAGCGAAAACACACACTACTTCGTGGCGTAGGATGTTAGCAATCACAGCATATTTTTGAATAATTCTTCTATACTATAATATTATAATAAAGCGTAAACATAAACACACACTTCTTTGTTGCCTAAGATGTCAGCAATTTCAGCATGTTCGTGTGCGGATTCATCCGCGTGAAATTATAAAAACTTTATTTTATTGTTTACATTTGTCAAATTATCAATAGTAAATGTCAAAATGACATGACATGACATGACATGACATGACATGACATGACATGACATGACATGACATGACATGACATGACATGACATGACATGACATGACATGACATGACATGACATGACATGACATGACATGACATGACATGACATGACATGACATGACATGACATGACATGACATGACATGACATGACATGACATGACATGACATGACATGACATGACATGACATGACATGACATGACATGACATGACATGACATGACATGACATGACATGACATGACATGACATGACATGACATGACATGACATGACATGACATGACATGACATGACATGACATGACATGACATGACATGACATGACATGACATGACATGACATGACATGACATGACATGACATGACATGACATGACATGACATGACATGACATGACATGACATGACATGACATGACATGACATGACATGACATGACATGACATGACATGACATGACATGACATGACATGACATGACATGACATGACAAACCTTAGCAATCTTTCTTTCTTGATGTTGGCAGCAACTTATAGTCTCTTTCCCACATTAGGGTTTTTATCCGAAATAAATATTTACCCCCTAAGTTTAAGGGCGTGAAAATATATAGCCTAAAGCGTGACGTAAGTGTAGGGCTTTTCGTTAAAGAAAGAATTCTTCAAAAATATGCTGTAATTGCTGACATCTTAGGCAACAAAGAAGCGTGTGTTTACGCTTTATTATAATAGTATAGAAGTATAGATAAGTATATAGATTAACAAAAATCTACTAATATTAAAAAAAATGATATACTGTCATTGAAATTTGATATTTACAATTGAAAATTTCACAAATGTAATATGAAATAACGTTATTACGAATCGAACCCTGGAACAGCCAGCTATCCATACTCACCGACAGGAGTGATGACCGCACGGTACGAAGGCGGTGTCCGCCGGCCTGGCGTAGCAGATGGTGCAGAGCAGCTCCGACTGCGTGCCGCTGGAGCCGGGCGAGCTCACCTTCACCACCGCGTCTCGCGCCACTCGCAGGCGGTTCACTACACCTTCTAGCGCGGCCAACTCCTCTGTTGTTACATCGTCTGGGTCTGAAAAGGTTAAGTGGAATTTTAAACTTTATAGGTTACTAAACTATTATTAAGGATTCGCCCGCGACTCCGTATATATGAAAATAAAGCAAGTAGCCTATGTGTTCTTCCAGACTATTCTCTACATCTATCCATCTAACCATCTTACTAATATTGTAAATGCGAAAGTTTAGATGGATAGATGGATGTTTATTAGAGTTTGTAGCTTTAACGGCTCAACGGATCTCGATGAAATTTGGCAAAGATGTAGAGGATAGTCTGGAAGATCACACAGGCTGCTTACTTTGTTTTTTTTAATTCCACGTGGACAGAGTCGCAGGCGAAAGCTAGTCTATAATATTAGTAAGAAGTTAGATAAGAAAGTAAAATATTAGTAAGATTAGTCAATTACAAATGATGAAAAAATTCTGACAATACTAAACTATCGTACAATCATAATATCGTTTGAAATTCGATTAAACCGTTAACCATTTTAGATTCACGGTGGTAAGACACTGTGATAATTGTATGTTCAATGAATTTTGAGATATAAAAATCAATAAACATGACTTACAGTTGTAAAACGAGAACTGATTTTCTTCTGATCTTCCCAGCATGAACTCTAGTCCATCAACTCTGAACAAAGGCTCGCTTACCAACGCTTTCGATACCTTTATCAAATGCTGAAAAAGAAAAAAAACATAAAGTTGTGGCCACGTGGTAACCTTACTAGCTGGCTACAGAACTATACAAACTTTATAGCAGCTCGCTTGACATGTGCTAATCACGAGCACCTTTAAAGTGTGAATATCACAATACTTACATCTGGCGGCAATTCGGGTTCCAATATCCGGATGAGGCAGCCAGCGACAGGCGCCAGGGCAACGTAGTAGTGCACGCGGTCGGTGTCGGGCAAGCCGCGCCCCACCAGTCGGGCAAACCCCGCGCCGCCCCCGCCCCGCACACACACACGAGATATCACCGCCATCAGGATCTAGAGTGACAATATCCAGGGAATTTCGGTCACTGTGATGTGGACACACCCTAAAACCACTAACGGAGAGCTTAACTAACCATAGCCATATCGTTCATTTTTAAGTTATCTATGTAGGCCCTTAGGGATTTTAGATATTCATTTATCTATTTTACAACTTGATTACGCCCGCAACTCCGTCCGCGTGGAATTTAGAAGAAACTTATTTAGTATTCAGTGTATATTTATCAATACGATTATAGGAGTATAAGAAAACATAGCATTAAATATATTTTCAGCAAAACATATGATACCCGCGGACAAACCAATATGGTTTTACGGGGCTATATTTGTTTATATATTTAAATTGTGTTTTTTGTATTGTTTTTTTATTTAAATCATGTAAGACAAATTACACATAATTACAATTGACACAAAATATAAATAATAATAATTAAAGTATTATATAATTTTCAATAAATAAAATAAAAATAAATAGGTCCAAGAAAGACAAAAAAAAGTTCAGTATACCTGGCAAGTCCTGCCCAGTAGCAGTTCGTTCTGGTTGTCGCTGGCGTCGGGCTTGGTGAGCAGCGCGGGCGCGAGGCGCAGCGTCATCTCCAGCGCGCGCGCCAGCCCGTGGTACAGGTCGAAGCAGGTCGCACACAACTTGATCTGACGCGGCTCCAGGTGCGCGTCTATGAATATCCTGTCCATCTGGAACATAACTGAATTCGGTCTAAAAGACCATTATATATTTTTTATATATATTATAAGGTATCAAATCCGCC
This sequence comes from Papilio protenor, assembly GCA_029286645.1. Lineage (NCBI taxonomy): Eukaryota > Metazoa > Arthropoda > Insecta > Lepidoptera > Papilionidae > Papilio > Papilio protenor. The sequence continues at coordinate 3,232,098 of JAGSMZ010000016.1, read as the reverse complement.
CAAATGGCGAAGCGACCGCTGTCCATAGACATCCGCAATTGCAAATGCGTTGCCTATCCTCAATCGATGGAGGAGACGCACAAAAAGATGATATCTCCCACGCGTCTCCTCCACCGTCAAATCCATTTTTCCTTCCTTTCCTCTTAATAAAAGGGTGGAAAGGAAAAGGGACTAATATCAGGCATTCTACACTAATATATACGTCTTTTAAAGTTCTTATGTACGAGTATATGTCATTTCAAATATCTTAGCTGCTCAATGTCATCTGCGCACTGCTCTTTCCCCTTCTTCCACATGCTTTTACGCTTTGCAACACCTAATAATGTGTTGCTGTGAAGCGATTCATTCAATGTTCCGAGCCAACACGACATAACAACCTCTGTACATGATCTCAAAGAAGATAAACATAGAGAAGACTATCTACTATTACTGTCATCGTCATCTCCCCTGCCTTATCCTACTCCCGTAGTGTCGACGGACGGGGTTTTCGTCCTCCAAATAACTCTATCATACGTCATCTCAGTCATCACTCCCTTCTTGATCATATCACCTATCACGCAATACATCCATCTCTTTCTACGTCTACCTCTACACTACTATTACTGTATAAGAATTAAATTAAAAACATAGGGCCTGTCCCACCAAATTGTAAATTGTCAGATAACAATCCAACGTGTAAAATATGTGATGGAAATATCGGATTTTGTGCCCTTATCTGACACTGACATCATTTTTAAGCTATCTGAGCCTCTATCAGCCAGTGGTGGGATAGGCCCTTAGTGTCTAATACCTCTTGCATCATTGTGATAAATTCAGAAAAGGCCCAATTCAATTGACTGAGTAAGGAATTGAGAAAGGAAGCGGCCTCTTTAGGATTCGCTTCGAGGTAATCTCTAATTCGACCTTGAATAACTTCCGATGGACAGGGACCTACAAATTTGTTCTCATTTCAACTGCATGTTTTCATTAATGACTTGTAGTTATTATTAATTATTTGTTTTTATTCGTAGACTAGCTGTTCCCGTGCGACTTCATCCCCATGAAATTATAAAAAAAAATATTGTTTACATTTGTCAAATTCTCAATTGCAAATTGCCAAAATACCAATTACCTTACTATGGCAATCTTGCTTCCTTGTTTTTGGAGCAACTTATAGTCTCTTTTCCACATTAGGATTTTTATCCAAAATATTTACGCCCTAAGTTTAATTGCGTGAAAATATATAGCCTAAAGCGTGACGTAAATGTAGGGCGTTTTATTAAAAAAATAATTATTGAAAAATATGCTGTAATTGTTGATATCTTAGGCAACAAAGAAGTGTGTGTTTACGCTTTATTATAATAGTATAGAAGTATAGATTATAAGTAACTTACCGAAACATTGGCTCATCAGACCAGCATCTACTTTAGCACCCATGTTGTTAACAGTTGGTTCTCTATCGCCAAATCTGTTTACATAATTTGTTAAAATCTTAGTTACTAATATTATAAATGCGAAAGTTTGGATAAACTGCTGAAAGGATTTCGATGAATTTTGGTATAGATCTAGAAGATAGTCTGGAAAAACACGTAAGCTACTTAATATTGTTTTTTTTTAATTCCACGATGACATTCAAGGTACAGACTTACGAGATACAGAGCTGTAAGATAGAATCTGCTAATATATTCATTTTATTACTTTATTTATTCTATTATAATGTAATATATAAATAGTAGTAACAGTGGTAGAGCCCGCTTTAACATCTTCGCACGAATGGGCCTGCTCGCCCCCAGCAATACCACGACCACACAGAAGACAGGCGTGAAGTGGAAGCAATTCCGCGTTTCGTCTGATGAGTGTGGTGCCGGAGGACTAATTTTAGTTCCTTTTCCCTTTCCACCCTTTTCTTAAGAGGAAAGGATGGGAAGGAAAAGTGGATTTGACGGTGGAGGAGACGCATAAGAAGGGTAAATGTCCTCTTTATGTGCGTCTCCTCCTCCGTCAATTAAGGGTAGGCATCGCATTTGCAATTGCGGATGTTTATGGACAGCGGTCGCTTTCAATTTCGGTGGATTCACGTGGCCGTTTGCTCGTTTGCCACCTTTTATTATAAAAACAAAATAGTCCTATGAACTAAGTAATATTTGTAAATATATAGCTTCTAGATATTTTATCTTATTTAATTAATCATACTTGGCAGCGAGATGCGGCCACTGTCGGTGTCGGAAGCCGAAGCCGGAGCCGTGCCAGAAGCGAACAAGCACCCAGTTGGACTGCGCCCACGCGCGGTTCTGGTACGGACGTACCAACTCCTCCACCATGCACATTTGTCTGTGACGTTATATAAAATACTAACTAGCTGTTGCACGCGATTTCATCCAGGTGAAATTTAAAAATGTAGCCTACGTTACTCAGCGATAACGTAGCTTTCTAATAGTGAAGGAATTTAAAAAAATCGACCCAGTGGTTTTTCACTTATTTTAATACATACAAAAATACAAATCTATCCTCTTTATAATATTAGTATAGATTACAGATAAAACACGACTGTCAAATTAAAACGGAAAAGCTGAACATATCGAACATTCCATTGCTCACATCATTGTGTGCAGTCAAGGACAATAATTTCAACAATAACTTCCTACCCAAGTAGGTCAAACGTCACGTGACTCATGGATAAATACTGAAACGATTTTTATGTAATTTCGGAGTGTAAATAAATGAATAAAACCCTTTTATTGTTGTCAGAAAAAATGCGAAAACATTTTTTTATGAACTAAGTAAAATCATAAATCAACAACAATGTGCTGGATGGCGTAAACCGCATGTCTTAAGCCATGGTCTTAAATGTGGTCTAATCTTTAGACTATTACATATTTCAATTTAATTTAAATTTTCGGTCGAATTAATGCTAAATGATATTGTAAGTTTCCTGTACAATAATCTAAATGGGAAGCGTAATTCAATACATATTCACTTACTGTTTGACTGGGACCTTTTCAATGGCCCTCATAGTGGAAGGCTGCGTAGCAAACGACGCCAGTGTCTGTACGAGCGACTCCCGCGTGCTGGCGAGCACGATGCGCTGGTCCGCGAACTCCGCGCAGAGGAATGCCGCACAAGACACCATCATGTCCTCCCATTCTGTGTGATATCCACTTATTTAAAAACTAACTGTTGCCCGCGACTTCGTCTACGAAATATTAAGAATAAAATAGCCTATAATATGGCCGTCTATGTCAGCTACCCTTCAGTGAAAGTCCGGTCAAAATCGGCCCAGCTGTTTCGGAGATTACCCGGAACAAACGCGGCTTGCGGACAGACAGACTGACAAAAAATTTTTGAAATGCGATTTCCGTTATCAGCAAGAAATCAGGATTTTTTCTTTTGATGTTACAGACTGAACGGAGGGCTGAACGGATCTCGACGAAATTTGGCATAAACGTAAAAGATAGTCTGGAAGAACACTAGGCTACTCATTTCCAGGCGGACGGAGTCGCTGGCGAAAGCTAGTTAAGAATAACTTTTTGATATGCCAAGATTATTTTCATTTTACGACTACGAATGATTCTTTCCAGAGATGTATATTATTTTTACAGATGTAACTAGCTGTTCCCATGCAAATTCATCTGCATAAAATTATAAATTTTCATTTTATTGTTTACATTTGTCAAATTATCAATTGCAAATGTCAAAATGACATGACTCGACAAACCTTAGCAATCTTTCTCTCTTGGTGTTGGCAGCAACTTATGGTCTCTTTCCCACATTAGGGTTTTTATCCAAAATATTAACGGCGTGAAAATATATAGCCTAAAGCGTGACGTAAGTGTAGGGCTTTTTATTAAAAAAAGAATTATTAAAAAATATACTGTAATTGCTGACATCTTAGGCAACAAAGAAGTGTGTGTTTACGCTTTATTATATTAGTATAGATTTTTGTTTAACTTACCGACAATCTCATTAATGGATATAGTAGGGTGCATATACAGTCTTAGTGTATTGCACAATTCTAACATAGCGTCAACATGGTACTCCGGCACGAACGCGAACAAAGATTCAGCAAAACCACGCGGACCTTCGTCTGAAAAAAATAGTCAAAAGCAAAACTAAACATACGGATAATACTCTAATGAATCTGAAATACTTCGCCTCTTAAGTACCGCTTACAGTGTGATAGAAGTAAAAAAAATGCAAGGAATTTGTGTATTACGTAGCCTTATCATTAAAGTCGCTGTTACATATTTAAATAACGTTTCAGTATTCGGCCGTTTAAATATAAAAACACTGAAGTTAACAATTCTTATATTTTTTTTAAATTTAATTACTATCACTAAACTTATGCTCAAGTTATAGATTCAGTTCGAAAAAGTAATTACTAACGTGTAGTAACACTATTTATTTGCGCCTGAGAAGCTTGTCGTGGGGTCGGAACTCTTGAGGTCTGGCTTTGAGGACTGTAAAAGAAAATCATTTTAATCAGACTGGACAATCAGTTTTCTACTTATTCCACGATAAAAATCATAACAAACTTACCATTAAGGAATAGTAAAATGCTAAAATATTTAAATAATAATTAACAACTCTGCGTACCTCTGATCGGAACTTGACGTATACTCCAGTTGTAGTGACGCATAACTAGAGGTTCCAAGTAGAGAACTCTTTCCTGGTAAAATTTCCTTACTTGCTACCTAAAAAGGAAAAGGTTGAAACCTTACTACTAAGATATTAAGTACTAGAGAGAACTCTTATCTTATATTTATCTATAGTCCCAATAATTTTCATTCTTAAATCATTTCATAAACAATAACTACGCCGTAGTCTTTGACACCAAAAATCAAACAATGAGACCCACCTGCAAGCATTACCTTTCGGATAAAAAAAGAATTATCAAAATCGGTCCACTAGCGGCGGAGTTATGCCGTAACACACATAAAAAAAAAACATACAGACGAATTGAGTACCTCCTTCTTTTGGGAAGTCGGTCAACAAAAGACAATCGTATAAAGTTCCTTTCGTACATATTTCGGATCGATCAAAAGATCTAATACTGAGATCGGGTTCATCATAACCTCAATATGATGTGCGTAATCAGGATCCGAGGAGAGTCGGAGCGAGTGCAGAGTTCCAGCGAAATGTATCGCCAATTCTTGCTGACGTCGCTTCGTCCATATCGCTCCGATCACCCACGCCATTTGCAACGCGCCAGACATTAGCTTCTCCTAAAACATTATAATCTTATTTCTTAAAATCCAAAAATACAAATCTTTCCTCTTAATAACATTAGTATAGACTAATATATTAAACTAGCTGTTGCTCGCGACTTCATCAGCGTGAAATTAAATACATAGGCTAAGTTACTCGCTGACAAGGTAGCTTTTTAATAGTGAAAGATTTTTTGAAATCAGCCCAAGTAATTTTTGAGTTATTTCAATACATACAAAAATACAAATCTTTCCTCATTGTAATATTAGTATAGATGAAAATGTCTAGTTTTTTAGAAGGTATCTCTAGAAAGGTTAAACGGATTTCATTGATAGCGGGAAAAAGCTAATTACTTAAGGTGTTTTTAACCACAAATTAATACTTTAACTATATACATTAATGATTAAAAAACCGATATAGAACTTTTGCATATTAAAATTCATATTATCAGATGAATACGTAAAGGCGTAAATTAAAAATTAAAAGGTAACTGAACTCTGAAGCCGTCATAGAGTAAAATATTTAAATCGTTTGATTGTAATAAAACGCAATTATAGTTAAATTAATGTTTACCTCATAAACTGATTTAGATCTCTCCAGTTCTTTGAGCATTCTTTCCATAAGTTGTTTTTTTATTTTATCACTCTCTGACAGCTCTATTTTCGAACCTGTAAGTAATTTAGTGTACAGTGGAGATCCACTGTTACTTTTACGTCGTACATTTTAAATAACTTACCAACACCGGTTTGTAATTCCGTAGCCACTGTGGTTATGCGCTGTTCGATGTCGTGTAGACAATCAGCTAAGTCAAGTTGACTATCTCGGAGCTCGCAGAGCTTGAAATCATTAATTCAACATAAAATGAACGATATTAAAAAATATATAGAGTTGGCAAAGTGGCAAAAGAGCAAGCGGCCACCTGAATCCGCCGAAATGTCGAAGTGACCGCAGCCCATAGACATCGCCAATTGCAGATGCGTCGCATGCAAGGGTAGGCACGCTTAATCGATGGAGGAGATATGATTCTGTTATGCTTACCTTCTCAGCATGCTTGATACCAGCACCATGATACAATGCTAGAAGACCATCCAGCAGTCGTAGATATGCTGACCGTACATCAATAGCACCGGCTCCAGGCATCATTGATCTTGTTCCTTTCAAAGCCAATGCAGTCTCACCCGTCGTTCTATAAAAAAATCTCTCTTACTACTCTCTCTAATCACTCGTCTCTTCCATTTTCTTCGAATTAAACAAAGATAATATGTTAATACCTACAGTTATTTGGTCCTAGGAAAATGAATAAAGTAATTATGTAATAAAAATCCGACTCTAAGGTCCAAAAAAGAAGACCACTGCTATATAGTTATAATTGAAACAATAACACGAGGAAAATCATATCAAAGTCATAAAAAATCACCTGTTAGGCATTGGCGGCATCGCGGCATGCATGAACCTGGCCATAGAGGATATTACTTGCGGTAACGTTGCTAGAGCGGGAGATCCTGCAGCCATCTCACTCACACCTATTAAGATATAAGACTTAAATGTACCTAATTACCTATCTAAAGCTTTACTGCTCTATGACATTCTTATCTATATCTATACTATTATAATAAAGCGTAAACATACATTTCTTCGTTGCCTAAGATGTCAGCAATTACAGCATATTTTTGAATAATTCTTTTATTAATAAAAAGCCCTACACTTACGTCATGCTTTAGGCTATATATTTTCACGCCATTAAACTTAGGGGGTAAATTTTTTGGATAAAACCCTAATGTGGGAAAGAGACCATAAGTTGCTGCCAACATCAAGAAAGAAAGATTGCTAAGGTTTGTCATGTCATGTCATTTTGACATTTGCTATTGATAATTTGACAAATGTAAACAATAAAGTAAAGTTTTTATAATTTTACGCGGATGGATCCGCTCGCGAACAGCTAGTCTAAAGATATAAATGTCAAGATTATTACTTAATATGGATTATTTTCATATATATTTTATTAGAAGATAAAAAGGGATAAACAAATAAGGACAATAATAAAGATATACCAGCATCTATCCCTCCCGCGCGATTGTAATTCGGCTCAAAACTTTGTATGAATGGATTATCCTCACCCAAAACATCGATGAGGTCTTGTCTGTAAACATTTTTTAGGTTAGTTCATTCGTAATACATTTTCTTTCTAAAATTATATGTAATTTATTACCTTAAGGTCCTCACTAAAAACGGTAAAACGCCACCAAGTCGATCGACATTATAAAAATCTAATTCACCATCAATGAAAGATTTTGGGGGCAAATGAGGAGGTCCTGTCCTAGAAGTCACAAAACGACGCAAATTACATTTTATTTAGTCATTATGACAAGAAAAATCTAAATTATTAAAACTGTGTATTACAAAACATACAAATTTCCAAGTGGATTCTCCTTGTTCCACATCGTAAGAACTGCTGTGAGGAGTCTAGCATGGCAACACCATGAGATGGCGGGAGAATTGCGAGACACGTTGAAAAGTCTCTGTATTTCAATAAAAACACTTTTAAAATCTGTAACTATACTAATTTATACTAATGTTATAAAGGGAAAAGATTTCTATTTTTGAATGTATTGAAAATCAAAAACTACTGGGCCGATTTCAAAAATTTTTTTACCATTAGAAAGCTACGTTATCAGTGAGTAACATAGGCTATTGTTTTCTTTATTTTTTAATGTCATGCGGGCGAAGTCGAGAGCAACAGCTAGTTTTTTTACATCATCCAACATTATAAAAAATTATATCATCGCCATAACATCAAAAACCAATAAATTACATACTCAAATAGATGAATTTAAAAAAATCCTTTAACTTGCTAATGTAAAATAATTGAAAATAGACAATCAAAACTTTTCTCTTTCAATGTTATAAATTAAAAGTGTTACCATATCCAAGATACAATTATCCATAATGTATCGTCGAAACTTTTCCAAGAATATTTTCCTCGTTGACGGCACTACGTTGGAACCGTCGGAATTATCCAATAGAATTAGAACAAATTGCAGCTGAAAATTAAAATACAAGTGTTGGCGTAATTGGCCCTCTTTTTGACCGACTTCCCAAAAGAAGGAGGTACTCAATTCGTCTGTATGTTTCTTTTTTATTTTTTTTTTAGATTTTTAAAATTAGAACATTAGTTTTGAATTTTATTCTTTTTTGTAAAAATCTTTCATTCTTAATTTTCGTTTTAAGTTTTATTTTAATCTATACTGATATAATAAAGCGTACACACACTTCTTTGTTGCCTAAGATGTCAGCAATTACAGTATATTTTTGAATAACTCTTTTTTTTTAAAAAGGCCTACACTTACGTCACGCTTTAGGCTATATATTTTCACGCCATTAAACTTAGGGGTAAATATTTTGGATAAAAACCCTAATGTGGGAAAGAGACCATAAATTGCTGCCAACATCAAGAAAGAAAGATTGCTAAGGTTTGTCATGTCATGTCATTTTGACATTTGCTATTGATAACTTGACAAATGTAAACAATAAAATGATTTTTTTATAATTTTACGCGGATAAAGTTGCATGGGAACAGCCTAGTTCCTTTATATTCTCCGCGCGCTTCTTCCTTCCTGCTTGTATCCTTTTTAGTATTACCTGAATATTTTCTAGCGGCCGTATGGCTTCTGTTATTTTCGCACAGTCCTCTTTGTAGCGTGTTTCTACTGCTATGTCATCTACTGTTGTTGGATTGAATTCTTTATCTAGAAAAATAGTACATTTTTAGAATTTACATACTAGCAGTTGTAATAATTCAAAACTAGTAATGTAATACTAGTTTTCGCTCGCGACTTCGTCCGCGTGGAATGAAAAAAAAATATGTAGCCTATGTGTTCTTCCAGATTATCCTCTACATCTAAGCTAAATTACATCAAAATCCGTTGAGCAGTTTAGGCTACAAACTCTAACAAACAACCATCCATCTAAACGTTCACATCTATAAGAGTACTAATATTATAAAGAGGAAAGATTTGTATTTTTGTATGTATTGAAATAACTCAAAAACTACTGGGCAGATTTTAAAAATTCTTTCATAGTTCAAAGATAATTTATCTCTCTGAGTGTTTTTTTTTCTTAAATTAACGCGGACGGAGTCGTTAGCAACAATTTATTGGTAAGAATTATTTACCGGCTATAATGGGATCAGTTTCCCCTTTGACAGACGTTGGTCGCTGCCACCAGGGCTTTTGTATGACAGTTCGCAACACGCTCTCATCCGGACATTTCACGTTGAGGAAATTGTCAAATCTGTAACATTTAATTAAGTCTTTTGTAATAACAATATTTAAACTTAATTTAATAGGAATTTTAAGGAAGGTCACGAACACTGACCAGACGAAATGCGGAATTAATTTCACTTGACGTCCGCATTCCGAACATTAAACCCCTCTATAACGTTGATGGTACCGCGTTATAGGAATTCGTTTTATGGAAAACCCAGTATAACACATTTTACTACAGGGCAGAGTCTATATCACGTTCTAATTTTAAAAATTGTCGGGATAAATCGCGTTATATGGGGTCGTGTCCACGTTATATGGGGTACGGTATTCGCGTTATAGGGGTTACTGTAACAGTACAGAGCCTAATGAGAGACTCTACCACTGTTAAAAGTTATACTTTTAAAACTAACAATCATACTAACGTTATTTTATTGAAGAAAACATATTTGACGAGATGGTGCCTCGTCTCACGATGCTGCATCAGACCACAGAGCACGTACACACCTTCTATTTGTTGTTTAAACTGCATATCCTAGAAATTTAACTTTAATATAATGCCTAGTACACACTTGGCCAGTACATTCTCGGGTTTACTTACTAAGTGGACAGGTATTCAAGTGGCATAATGTGAACACTAACTGGCCTGAATCCGTACAATCCATGCCTAGCCTGCGCTACTGTCAAACTGTCTAGTCATTATTGCTCCATCTTATATCTTATATTATAAATGCGAAAGTATAGATGGATGTTTGTTAGAGTTTGTAGCCTAAACTGCTAAACGGATCTCGATGAAATTTGGCATAGATGTAGAGGATAGTCTGAAAGAGCACATAGGCTACTTGGTTTTTTAATTCCACGCGGAGAGAGTCGTGGGCGAAAGCTAGTACACGATACAATTTTGTTCGTTTGTTTGTGACAGTTTGTAACATAAATAACTTAAAAGGTTTTTAAATGTGAGATTCGATATTCTTACTCAATATTTTAGACTACTTCTATTTAACTAACTTTTATTATTCAAAGTAATTACTAGATGTGACTTTACCGGCGATACAGAATCGAAGAGCAAGCACTCTCTTACAATACAATGTTCGAATATATCACAGAGTGCGGATTCGTCTAGAAACGTCCATAGCAAGTCCAATAGTATGCAGAGTTTTGGATGAGGTTGTGTCAACATTTTCTCCGACAGATCTTCCTATGAACAAATAAAACGTGTTAAAAATGTTCGAAATTCAAAAACCTTAATCGCACAACTGATGTGCGATTGTTGATTGTTTCGCATTCAACTGTTTAGTTGCACAACTAAAAATCGAGTAGTGTGCGCACCTCCATATAAGCTTATAGGAATCAAAGCAAAACTTAACAGTAGTGCGACAGTTCAGGTGTGTGTGCACGTCTTATAAAACCAAAAAAAAAAAAACATTCTAAATTCAAAGCGGTTTACATGGCTATAAAAATTAAAAATAATGTTATGAAATTCATCGATTGTTATCTTAAAACCTCGCCAATTCGAACAATTTAACAACATTCGAGATAAGTTAGTGCCAAAAACTGTTTGGCACAAAATGTACCATTAACTGACTGAATTACCGCGGCACAGCCTGCTAGTGCTACCTTGTTGGCACGTGGTAACTTGGCAAATGACTACAATAACTATCTTACAAGGTCAAAACCGCACATTGTCAATAATTAAGCTTTTTATTCCGCTAGTTTGTCCTCTTCTCTTAAAAGAAAAGTTAAAAAAACATCATTCTTCGGTTATCGTTTTCACTTATGCTTTTACCCAAACATTAATATCGATCTTCCTTGTCTAGAGTTTAGGATAGAAACTGCTGCTCGCAAGCATAGTTTATACTCAAACAAACTTGCACTGAAAGCCCTCATTCGCATGGGCGTTTATTTAACGCTCGGCGTTGGCACGTTTTAAAATCACTTTTGTGTCATTTACCCAGAGTTCAAACTGCGACAATATTGGGGTATAGGAAAGCGTCGCGTTTTAAAATCGCTACCTTATAAACGGATTCTTACATTTGCATGGAAATACATTTGTTCTAGTTGAACGTTTTTTTAACGCGTGACAAATAAAGTAATACTTACATAAGCCTTAGCCTTAATATTTATATAAAATTCCGATGTTTGTGGATCCAAGTTAATACTCCTCGACCTCAAGCCGAGAGAGCCGCGGAAACGGGTGAGCAGCTCTCCGATCACAACGTAGGACATCTTCAAACATCCTCCCAGTTCTATCACCACCAACCTTGCTAACGACATTAAGAAAGCCTGCAAAAAACAATTAGTAAATTAAACTCTAATTATTATTTTGTTGAATAAACTAGATTTACAAAGCGCCAGTAGTCTAATAGTTTGGGGTACGGACTACCGATCTTGCGGTCGAGGGTTCGTATCCCGCCATTCGACTATTGTAAACCATATCCTAGCACAAGTCTAGAGCTTAGTTAGTAGGAAATATTAGTAAACTAGCTTTCGCCCGCCACTCCGTCCGCGCGAATTAAAAAAAACAAAAGTGAGTAGCCTATTTGTTCTTCCAGACTATACTCTTCATCTGTACCAAACTTCATCGAAATCCATTAAACCGTTAAGGCTACAAACTCTAACATCCATCCATCCATCTAAACTTTCGCATTTATAATATTAAGTATGAAGTATGCTTAACAAAAATCTACTAATAGTTTTGATTTAAAAATTTACATATTGCTTTGTATGTTTTTACCTTCCTGGACATCCTTTTAACTTCAGTTCCTTGTGCTTCTAGTACATTCGTCGGCGATCCGAGCGGAGTGTACACGGAGTTGGAACTGTCTATGCGCACCGCGACCTCTTCTTCAGTTACCTTTGATGTTTCTGATTTTGCCTAAGAGAAAATACAAGACTCACAAGATCTTATAATGCTACAAAACCTTTCTTAAAAATTAGTATTCTTTTTAAATAGACCTTATTTGGTGTAGTTACAAGAGTTGTTAGTGATAAAATAATAGTGTAATAGTAAAGAAAAATTAAGAAAGGATAATTATCTTCTCGTTTAGACCGTGCGCACCTTTGAATAAGCTATCGCACAAATATTTAGGGCCTATCCCACAGTTCTTGTAAATTGTCAGATAACAAACGTATAAAATATGTGATGGAGGTATCGGATTTTGGTACTCTATCTGACAGTGTCGTTACTTTTAAGCTATCTGAGCCTCTATCAACCAGTGGTGGGATAGGCCCCAGACAGGTAAGTCTCGCTTTGATTGCTACTACTCGATTTTTAGTTGTGCAACTAAACAGTTGAATTAGCTGCGAAACAATCGACAATCGCAAACGGTTATGCGATTTTTGACCGACTTCCCAAAAGAAGGAGGTACTCAATTCGTCTGTATGTTTTTTTTTTTATTTTTTGTTTTTTTTTTTTTAGTCATAGATATGGGCACGCTCTTGGTTAACTCAAGCCGTTAGACGATGTTAGTGTTAATCTAAAAATAGACATATATTTATCTGAGGGTTACTTATAAATACTAGACCTTGCTGGACTTTTTATCAACAGTCTTGAAAGCAGAGAGGTGAATTAACTCATCTATTATAGTATCGAGTGATTTGAAGAGAAGAGTCGCTCGCGCGCATTCTCTAGTCGGCGGCGCTTGTAACGGTGCGAAGCCTTCAACTGGGAAACTGTACGAGAAATTAACTAGTTTAATAAATTCATTAAATACTAGTTGTTGCTCGCGACTTCGTCCATCGTGAAAATAAAAAATAATTACATAGCCTATAATTGAGTTACGTAGCTTTTTAATGATGAAACAATTTTTGAAATCGGTGCAGTAGTTTTTGAGTTATTTCAATACATACACAAATAGAAATCTTTTCTCTTTATAATATTAGTATAAATTCGACACCTACTTAGATTTACGAACCTACGGAGGCCGACACCACCGCTGTATTTATGTTCTTAAAGAAATGTTGGTTACTATCATTACCACAATACTGTGCAAAGAAATTAGCAAGTTTACCTAAAACCTCTTAGGTTCCTAAACTTTTCGGTGCATTTCATTTTTACAAAACTTCCTAAGTTCGGCTATAATTTTTGTCTTTATAAACTAATGTTCTGTTTTGAAAAGTATGATATAGTTACTTACACAAAAGGCACATGACCAAAGTTTGCATAAAGGTGTTCCTGCATTGCGAGAGAAACAGCCGGGAAGTAAGCCACCCCCGTGCCGTGAGACACGTTGTCAAATGCAACACCCATAGACACGCCGTTCCTAAAAAAACTAGCTTATTACCAAATTCAAATACGTCTAACGTAAGCTACGACTTGACCATATTTCATAAAACATAATGAGGCACATGTGCCGAAATAAATTTGCTAAAATAGTAAAGCGACCGCTGCCCCTAGATATCCGCATTTCCAGATGCGATTCCTACCTTCAATCGACGGAGGGGACAGAAAGAGGATATTTCCCCTTTCTATATGTCCCCAGTTACGTCAAATCCACTCTTCCTTCTCATACTTACGTTATAAGAAAAGGGGGAAGGGAAAGAGGACTAAAATTAGGAGTCCGGCACATCACTAGTTAACGAGTCTAGATTGACACATTCCTATGAATTGTAGAGTCATCTTTCTTGCGTCCTCTCTATATTAATTTATACATCTGCGATCTATTACACTATACATACCTATAAAACTCTAGAGTTCCCTTATCTAGATCGAGACAGGATCCGATGACGTCACCGGGCAGCCACGACTGTCCGTATGGTGAAGTAGCCACATTCCATCGTCGCACCCTGCCGCCGTCATACGCGTAGGAATTCACCGTATCACCAACGCCGGTGTCCATTGAAAATGTGCAGCCAGCGGTACACCAACCGATCTGGGAAACATGCTAAAGTTGCCAGAATATCCTCTCATTTGTCCACCACACTCAATAAAACATTGTTATTAAACTCCGTTAGTGAAGGAAGATTAAAAAACAAAAGAAAAGTCACTTTTTTATTGAGTTACTAGCTGTTCCAGTGCGATTTCATCAGCATAAAATTATTTTATTGTTTACATGTGTCAAATTGTCAATTGCAAATGTCAAAATGACATGACATGACAAAACTTGGCAATCTTGCTTCCTTGATGTTGGCAGCAACTTATGGTCTCTTTCCCACATTAGGGTTTTTATCCAAAATATTTACCCCCTAAGTTTAATGGCGTGAAAATATATAGGCCAAAGCATGACGTAAGTGTAGGGCTTTTTATTAAAAAAAGAATTATTCTAAAATATGCTGTAATTGCTGACATCTTAGGCAACAAAGAAGTGTGTGTTTACGCTTTATTATATTAGTATAGAAGTATAGATATACTTATAACACTCATAGGACCTCTTTGATGTTACGGGAAAGGTTTTACGCTACCAAATAGGTCCAGCTGGCCAGTAGCGCGACACCACACCACTTAGAGAAAAATGTGAAACAAATGAATGAAGATTGTGAAGGTAAGGAGTAAAAGGTTAGCATGATATGACCATGTTATGAGGAGGGTTGAATCGCATATAACATGGAGAACATAAGTTATGAGTGTGGTACACCAGTAGAGGTAGACCTAGAAAGAGATGGATGGATTGCGTGAAAGGTGACATGATTAAAAAAGGAGTGATGGCTGAGATGACGTATGATAGAGTTATGTGGAGGACAAAAACCTGCTGCGCCGAACGGGAGTAGGATAAAGATGAAGATGATGATTGTGAAAAAATGTGATGAAAGTCAACATGGTTTTATTTATTATTTTATTATTAATTTATATCAGCGGGTTTAAATTAATTGGCTTTCAACGTAGTTGTACACTTAGTGTAAACTTTCCTTACAACTACACTCTTTGTGCTTTTTAAGTCGGAATGAAAAAGAAATCTTTATTCACCTGCATAATTCCTTTAGTGCCAAGTTGAGCTTCATACATCCATCTACCTGAATAAACACAGGCAGTCCCTCTGATGGTAGCGAAACTGGACAGACCTTGCACGCTAACCCTTTCGTCACCGACCAGCACTAAACGCCCAGTACCTTATAATTATACTAATATTATTAACACGAAAGTTTAGATGGATGTTTGTTATAGTTTGTAGTATAAACTGCTGAACGGATCTCGATGAAATTTGGAATAGATGTAGAAAATAGTCTGCAAGAATATATAGACTACTTGTTTTTGTTATTTTTTCATTCCACGCGGACGGAGTCGCAGGCAAAAAGCTAGTTTATAAACAAAAGAATTGGTTTAATTTAATCAAAAAATATTTATAGATTTATTTACCAGTGGATGCATCGAAAACAACTATCTTAGGACCGATGCGACCCACTCTATCGTCGGCGGACTCGTGTCTCTGCGTAGTAAAAATAAAAAATAATAAAACCATATCAAACTAGATAGTACACAATAGTTTCCTGTTGACAACTACACTGTTTCTTACATCTGCAACTCTTTCGTAGATATGTGGGAGGTAGAAATAAGTTGAACGAAGTCATTGTAGTTAATCTTACTGAGGGCCTGTACCACTGGCTGATAGAGGCTTAGCTTAAAAATGACGTCACTGCCAGATAAGGGAACGAAATCCGATATTTCCATCACATATTTTACACGTTGGATTGTTATCAGACAATTTACAATTAGGTGGGACAAGCCCTTAATATTATAAATGCGAATATTTGCATGTTTGGATAGATGTTTGTTAAAAAGTATCTCCTAAATGCTGAATGGATATCTATGAAATCTCGCATAGATGTAGAACAATCTAGAAGAACACATAGGCTACTAAATAAGTTTCATTTTAATTCCGTAAGAACGATGTCGCGGGAGAGAAATATTAATTTACAGAATACTTACATCCGCATAAGCTTGCGCGTGTTTCTTCGCAAATTTCGACTTGTGTGTCATTATCTTCGCATCTAACACTTTCATTAGATTCTCTCGTATATGGCACAAGTATTTGCTTTTCCTAAGAAAGGTATTTGCAAATAAAACAACACGAGAATATTTAAAAAGATAAATTAAGATTATGTAGGTAGTTTTGTAAAATGTACTATGGATAATTCGACAACTATTAGCTCCTTACATAATTCAATAGCAATTGTCTTGAAATATCCATTTAAAAAAGATTTTATATCAGCGTTGTATTCCCGTAAATACAACTGTGAGTTTCCACTTGTAAGAATTATGCTATCTCTGTTTTTTCCTAGTAAAATGAGCGAGATGGTAATATATATTTGTATAGATATTTTGTACAATGTAAGCCAATGATATTACTGATTTTGTCTATCGGAATTATCTTTCATGACGAGTTCGTTGCCGAATATTCTCCTCACGGTGTCGTGCACCTCCCCCTTCTCTGCGGAGCCGCTGCACACGCCGAACATAGTACGAAGAACGTTCATTTTGCAGTTTTATCTAAACACAAATTAAAGATATTCAACTTATATAATAAACAGACGGAACAATACGAATTACCCGTAAGCTAAGGGGATTTATACCACTAAGTTTTTTTTTTATAGTATAAGTTGGCAAACGACCAAGCGGCCACCTGAATCCGCCAAAATAGCGAAGCGACCACTGACCATAGACATCAGCAATTGCAGATGCGTTATTGAATTAGAAATGATATGTCAAGTGATTTAACGCTGAAAATTTTGTCACTGATGATAATAATAAAAAAAATAAGAAAAAATTCGTAATGTCCGCTCTATAAATGATTTATTTTAATGTTTTTATATTTAAACTTCAGTGTTTTTATCGACATGACTTTCTGTTCATCTAAACCTTATAAGGAATTAAGCTACAATCATTCAAATACAAAAACAAGTAATGTATACTTACATAATTTACAAAACAATTGAAACTAAGTCGAAATAAACTCGGTATCGAAGTATCTAGTAAGAGATTTAAATAAACAATTTAAAATGTTAAAACATCTTACAACATATCATATTTAAAATTATCACAAGAAATCAGATAACCAAAACCAAAATAAATCGTTGTCAAAATCAGTCAAAATGACAATTAAAAGACAATTTTTTATTCATAATCTCTCACCTTTAAATTAAAAAAAAATATTACGTCTATGGTTATTAAAAAAATCAATTCACACTGAATTATTGTCTGAGTAAAAATTATTTAATTTCTAATCTTTAAGACCGATATTTCGTAAAACACGATCAATAACCTAACTATAGAAATAACGTAACCATTTGAAAATAACCTCAACTCATCAAAACAACTGGAAGCAACCTAATGGTGTTTACCAACAAGAAGCAGTATTACAAACACGACTACGAGTTCAGTACAAATATTGTTTCCTGCACGACAGTAACGGTTTTGTAAACTCATAACTGGTTTATAAACACTGTTGTAACATATTTTACATGTAACCGTTTTTGTTTAACAGTTGTACATATTGTTTTCTCTGTTTTCTTCAAAAAGATAGAAAGAGATAGCATTGTTTTGTACGTGGTTTGACAGTTAAAACGCACAGACACTGCTCGTCTATGCTAATATTATAAAGAGGAAAGATTTGTATTTTTGTATGTATTGAAATAACTCAAAAACTACAGGGCCGATTTGAAAAATTATTTCATCATTAGAAAGGTCATTTTTCTGTGAGTAACATAGGCTATGTTTTTTTTATTATTCTAATTTCACGCGGGCGAAGTCGCGAGCAACAGCTAGTTTTTAATGCACTGATAGTTTGCAATTATTTAAAAGACGATTTCCAATCCGTACAATAAAATACGAATCGGTTCAACTATTAAAATTATTAAAACTAGAATTCAAAATCTAAATATAACAGTATAAAGCGTAGAAACTTCATAAAAGATAAAATTTTCCCGTTTCCCTGATGTCGCCTCTACAAGTTGTTAAGCAGCTTTTTACGGATTATCCCAAGTAGAGTACTCTTGTTTGCACGCAGTACTTTATAATGTGTGAGAGGGACTAATCCTTAATTCTACCGTATTTATAAAAGTTTTTTATTTTTTATTTTCTTTTTAATCTGTCGATAACACTATTTCATCCAGCCAGATCCAGCAATTAACTAAAATACAATAATTAAACGTTTGTAGTTAAAATCGTATGAAATAAAACCAAATTGTTGTTTATATTTTCCTTTATTTAAGTACAGATTTTTTTAACATTAACCACCCCTTAAGTTAAAAGATTTTCTTGATAATCGTATACTAAATTATATATTTAATTAATGCATTACAATAATTTTGTCTCCAGTTTAAAACAATTTAAAACTGTCTTTAAATAGTTACTTTTAGTTGACACAAACAATTGATATATTTTTGATTCCTCTAGCAAATATCTATAACATTATTTT
Source organism: Papilio protenor (assembly GCA_029286645.1). Lineage (NCBI taxonomy): Eukaryota > Metazoa > Arthropoda > Insecta > Lepidoptera > Papilionidae > Papilio > Papilio protenor. Next base: position 3,213,302 of record JAGSMZ010000016.1, on the reverse strand, counting down.
CAATATCTTCGCCATTTTATCCAGATTCATAATCCAAAATTAACAGCTTTATGTGATGGTTGCATAATAACAATCACATAAAGCTGTAATGAATTACTGGAAGGGTCATTCATGGGCCTTTAAAATTTCCTACAGGTGAGTACGCATAATATGCCGCTACTGGACAGTCACAGTTCCCTCGGGGTCCGGGCACACCGCGAGGTCCTATTGGACCTAAAAAAATGTTACAACTAAGGATTAAATTAACCACACAAGGTATTTAAAATAGAATTAGCAGCTTCTTTTTATAATTATGCTGATATTATATAGAGAAAAGATTTATGTTTTTGTATTTTTTACCGACTTCCCAAAAGGAGGTACTCAATTCGTCTGTATGTTTTTTTTTTTATTTTTTTTTATGTATTGAAATAACTCAAAGTTACTGCACAGGTTTTAAAAATGTTTTTACCATTAAAAAGCTACGGTATCACTGAGTAACAAAGGCTATATTTGTATTTCAGGCGAACGAAGTCGTGAGCAATAGCAATAGTAATAAATATTTTAATATTTTAATCGGTAGTTACGCCATCTATTGTATGTTTAACTTCAACTTTAAACTCTGCGCTGTAACTGGGATATGTTTAGCAAATTATTGCTAGGAAATTTAAAAAATACTTACCAGGTTGTCCAGGATCACCACGTAGTCCGATTCTACCATCAGGTCCGGGAGGACCTATGGGTCCTAAAAACGGAGAAATTTTGTTTTTAAAAGTAACTCAAAAACGCTTGTCAATTTAAAAAATTTAAATCCTCAACTTCATAAAGTAACTACAAAGGAAAGCGCCATCTATTGTCATAGTTATTAAATGTTATAATTTCTAGCGCCCTCTAGTTTATAGAGCCATACCTAGATCGCACAACAAAAATTTCTTCGTTCACTAATTTAAAATGTAATAAAACATAATATAGTGTGTCTAAATAAAATAGATTAGTTTGATAAATGATGTATTGAAGTATCGAATTCAACTTGTATGAAGGCAAATGCCGTACTTAATAGACAGGTATCGTAGTGACGAAATAAACACACAGCGAACAATTATGAACTATCGATATTCGGTTTAAATAAAATTTGTCGAACTTAAATAAAATTATTATTTTCTTATTAACTAATTTAGAGGACAATGCTAGTATTAATTATGGTGTAGAGAATTTAGCGATGACAATAGTAATAGAGAAATCCAATTCGATTACGTACGGCTGTAGTAGTTATAAATATTTATTCATTCTCATTATTTGTAATGGTTCTGCAGGGTATTATTAATTTGCGAAAACAGTGTTTTTTTTAATTTAGAAGTTATAACTATAAATCTATCGATTCCAACTTCCATAAGAATAAAAATCGAAAATCGAAAAGATTCATGCTGATTTACCATACCCATCCCTACTAAATTTTCACATGAATTGACATGAATTGTCAAACTAATCTAATTTATTTAGACACACTATAAATACCTTGAACACCTCTTGGTCCCTCAGGTCCTGGTACCCCCACCCCCTCCCGTCCTCTCTCCCCTTTATCCCCCTTCTCGCCGCTAGAGCCGGGACTGCCGGGTCGTCCGGGCTCACCAGTTTCCCCTGGGTAACCCCGGGGCCCTTGAATTCCTGGTTCTCCAGGTAATCCTTGGTAAAAAACATAGTTGATATTTTCATTGGCAATAACACAATTCCAATATTGCTGTATGTTTGTTATTTTTTATTATAGCTTACAGCAATATTAACTAAAAATATTGTCAAAAGGTCGTTGTTTTGTGAGGTATTACAAGCAATTTATTTTATTTTATGTAAAAAAAAACTTTAAAAGCAAAGAGACTAAATACAGACCCGGTAACCCGGGTGTGCCCGCTCTCCCGGGCGGGCCTCTTCTAGATATTATTGTTGGTGTAGATTGAGTCGTCCATCTCTCCGTTAACTCTGATATACGAACTATGAAAATAAAAAAAAATACACAAAATCCGATTGTTTTACACATTTTCAACGTTTTAAATCATAAGGTAATTAAATCAATATAAAAATTAATCCACCCCTACCACCTATCCTAGATATACTGCTGGCAGCTCCTATCTATATCTATACTAATATTATAAAGAGGAAATATTTTTATTTTTGAATATATTGAAACAACTCAAAAACTACTGGGCCAATATTAAAAATTCTTTCACTGTTAGAAAGGTAATTTATCTGTGAATAACACAGATTTTTTATTATCTTTAATTTTACTCGGACGAAGTCGCGAGCAACAGCTAGTACAATATATTGCGTTATACATACCTCTAATTATATCCTCACATATATTTTTAACCTCCGTTTCTGTAAGTGAGTCTGTCTGAAATTAAAATGACCAAACTTAAGATAAACAGTTAATTGTAAAGCTACATTTTCACTGTAGAAACATCTGAATACAAACATTTTGTTATTCCTCACTTTATTCTTAAACTATTATAATAACATAAAGTCCACTACCGACAAGGGCGGATCCAGCTTTGGCGCCAGGGGAGGGGGGGGGCACATAGTCGTGGTCAAGTGAAAAGCTTGACAAAATATGTTAATATATTGGTAAAAGTAAATATATATATTAATATGTAAATAAATGTGTAAATATATTTTGTCAAGCTCTTGACCAACCAGCTCAGGGACGTCATGACCCCCATGACCCCCCCCTGGATCCGCTGTTGATTACGGACGCTTAATTTTGAAGTCCGTTATACAATTTTGCTGAAGATAGTTTTTAAAAAAACCTACATTACCTGGGCAACAATATTACTAGCTGCAGGTATCCCGGGCGGGCCGCGCTGTCCCGGCGGCCCGGGGATACCATCCGTGCCGTCTCTACCGGGTACACCGGGATATCCTTGGTCACCTTTCTGTACGTGATATTTTTTACATGATTATTAAAAGATATATCCTCAACACCTTGTTTATTTTATTACAAACTAGCTGTTGTTCACGACTTCGTCCGCGTCAAATAAAAATCAAAAACATAGCCTATATTACTCACTGAAAACGTAGTTTTCAGAAAAAAAATCGACCCAGTAGTTTTTGAGTTGTATTGAAATAATACGTACAAAAATACAAATCTTTCGTCTTTATAATATTAGTATAGATTTAAATAGAGGACAAACAGTAGAATTTTAAATTAAAAAAAAAAAACAAAAAAAAGAATCTCCCCGGCGGGGAATCGAACCCCGGTCTCCCGCGTGACAGGCGGGGATACTTACCACTATACTACCGAGGATTGATAACAACCTTTGAAATTACTAGATACATTCAAGTTTAACAGTCAAAATTACACAAATAAAATAAATTTAATGTTTTTTTTTAATATCATAAAACTTACATATCCTCTTTCTCCTTGTATGCCGGGTGGTCCCGGTACTACGACGTGCTCTGATGTAGTTGCCGCGGCTCCGGGAACACCTGGCGGACCTGGTAGACCACGAGGACCTTCGGGACCCTACAAAAATACAACAGCATGGATGGATCGACGTCACCACGTAATTTATTCACATATTTAATTTTGAAAAACATTTTAAACTCACCGGTGGCCCTTCAGGTCCCCTCTCTCCAGTTCCACCTTGCAGTCCAGGTAGACCTCGTTCACCAAGTAGCCCTGGTACACCCGGCGGTCCTTGAGGTCCTGGTAGCCCCTACAAATCAATTCATCTACACAACGCATAGTTTTATGGGTTATTTTCATACTTATTAATGTGGCACCTCCTTCACCAATTATGCTATTATATTAAAAGAAAAGAAAAAATCATACCGGATTTCCATTCAACCCTGGTGGACCTCTAGCGCCCGATTCTCCATCACGTCCTGGTCGTCCAGGATAGCCTCTTTCACCTTTTGCGCCTAAATACATAAAAAATAATTTTACATAGCAACCCTAAAAAATATTTAAAAAAAAACAACAAATCATTCAAACAGTACAATTTACATTAAAAAAATCAGCTCATAAAACGAAAAAATCAATTTCTTGTGTTCACTTACCATGTATTAAAGAAGCATTAACATTAGCAGCGGGCCCGGGGGGGCCTTGAGTCCCGGGAATTCCGGGGGGACCCACGGGACCCGGCGGACCGGGGTAACCCTACGGATAACACATTTAAAATAATCAAACAAAAAAATGAGACCCACCTGCAAGCACTACCTTTCGGATAAACAAGAATTATCAAAATCGGTCCACTAGCGGCGGAGTTATGCCGTAACACACATAAAAAAAAATACAGACGAATTGAGTACCTCCTTCTTTTGGGAAGTCGGTCAAAAATATAAATCAGCTTATACCGTGATAGTGTAGAATTTACTTAAAGTTTTAATTATATTAGGATCTACTGGAATATAAGAAGTTAACACGTTTACTGCAGCAAGTAAAATCATAATTCATATGGTACGGCGGCGGGCCAAAATGCGCCCCCAATGATTTCTGCCAGTGCGTGGCAGGTCTTTCTAGATCCACCAGCACTACTATGAATTAAATTGCTATAACTTTGTGGAAACATAATGTATACATTTAATGTAATGTATATACTTGAGATAATAGTTTCGCACTAGCGAGAGGGACATAGTTTTCTTCGCACCAGCTTAAGTACCGCGTCAGGCCGATATCGGCCTGTTACGCAGTGAACGTGTTAATAAAAATATTTTAATTGACATAACTTACATCTCTGCCATCAGCGCCGGGCAATCCTGCTAATCCAACAAGACCAGCCTCTCCTGGTTCACCTGAAAACATTTTATTTCGTTCTGTAAATTATTGTAAAAATACAATTACGTTTACAATTTAAAAATAATTAAAAGGAACAAAATTGACCAAAATACATTTAATTCCTGTGTGAAAGAGGATATGCTTAAGAGAGTGAATTCAGATATGACGGCTGATAGAAATGTATGGAAGAGCAGCACATACTATGCCGACCCTCCGTAAGGGATAAGGGCAAGTTGATGATGACTTGAAAAGTTAAAAGTAGTTAAATAAAAATATATGTATCGAAAGACAACAAAATAATATACCTTTTTGTCCTTCTTCACCCTTATCACCTTTAATACCAGGTTTCCCCGTTTCTCCTCTTGGACCCGGAGCAAAAGTTCCCTTAAATAAAATAAATTGTACAAAATCGGGACTTTAACCCTTAATTCGACAGTCTCCAATATGACGAGCAACTAATTTTAAAAAATCTGCTAAACTAGCTTATTATCCATAAACAATGAATTTCCCAAAAAAAAAAAAGTGCTACAAAATACTCCTTCGAATTTACAACCATACCAACATCATAATAATTATTCATGTTCTCTCATAAGATTATCTGTCTCTTTCTTTCGTATAGATTTCTCCTTTTCACTCATTATACGTTGCATTTCTAATACTTACGTCAACAACTGTTCCGGGCGGACCACGCTCACCTCTGTCACCTTTGGGTCCTGTTAATCCATTAGCACCTAAAGGACCTTCAATCCCTCGTACACCCTTAAAAATACATTTTTAGCATCAAATTGTACTTAATCTTACTTTTTTAATATTATAAATGCGAAAGTTTAGATATATATGGATGTTTGTTAGAGTTTGTAGCCTATACAGCTGAACGGATCTCGATGAAAGGCATAGATGTAGAACAAAGTCTGGAAAAACACATATGTTACGTACTTTTGTGTATTTAATTCTACGCGGACGGAGTCACAGGCGAAAGTTATACGTAGATATTATTTAAAAGAATAGTCTGTGTAGAGTTTGTGGTGGTAAAAACTATAAACATATTTAATTAAAGTGAAATAATTAGGATAATTTACCGGTAATCCTGTGTAACCTCTAGGACCTTGTTCTCCCTTCTGACCTTTTTGTCCTTCTGGACCCTGTAAATATGAAATGAATTAATACATTAAAGGAGTAGTTTTTTTTAAATAGCAATTTTTCACTGAAATCTATACGTTATGTTATTTATATTAGAATAAATATAATAAAGCGTAAACACACACTTCTTTGTTGCCTAAGATGTCAGCAATTACAGCATATTTTTGAATAACTCTTTTTTTAATAAAAAGTTCTACACTTACCTTACGCTTTAGACTATATATTTTCACGCCATTAAACTTAGGGTTAAATATTTTGGATAAAAACTCTAATGTGGGAAAGAGACCATAAGTTGCTGCCAACATCAAGGAATCAAGGTTGCCATAGTTTGATATCATGTCATGTCATTTTGACATTTGCAATTGATAATTTGACAAATGTAAACAATAAAATGAAATTTTTATAATTTTATGCGGATGAAGTCGCATGGGAACAGCTAGTATTAGAATATGAACGAAGCAGATGGTAGTTATATTTATATTTCAGAGCAATACAAACTTACCGGTGGACATGTTTCGTTGCACGCCGGTAAGAAAGGACGCAAGTTGGGAGACGTCTCGGGGGAAATTAACTGAAAACATTGCGCATCAAAATAACAAATGTGACTCAAAATGTGAGTTAAAATAAGTAAATGGCTTCCATATAACACCACATTATGGAAAATAAGGTAAAAACAAAACAAAGTGAAGTTAACGATGAACGTTATATCGAGTGACATTATATGATTTTAAAACTATTATTGTTAGGGCCTGTCACACCAAATTGTAAATTGTCTGATAACAATCGAACGTGTAAAATATGTGATGTAAATATCCGATGGATTTTGTTCCCTTATCTGACAGTTTTAAGCTATCTGAATCTCTATCAGCCAGTGGTAGGACATGCCCTTAGACATTTTATTTACAAATTTACAACGCTTGTAGACTGCACAGGCGTCGCTAGGGAGAGGGGAAGCTGCCCCCCTTCCAGACCTAACCTAGGTCATCGGCAGGCGACGTCTGTTATGGTAGTTAGGTTTCTCATTACTATACTAGTATTAAATTGTTTGGGTCTAAAGTTGTAGAACTTACCGGTGAAGGTACAGTGACTGTCAGAGGTTCAGGTAAATCCTGTAATTTGGATTAATTGTTAAAAAATAAAAACTTATTCGCATTTATAGTTATAAAGTTACTTACAATTTCTTCACAGCTGTCCTCAGTAAGGTTATAACGGTTGCAACTCAATGATAACCATTGCAGATCTATCTGTAATTAGAAATAACCACTGACTGTAAAGAAATAAAGTCTCTTATCGATTGAATGTAGTCTAAATTAATATGAAGATATAAAATATAATGTAGTTTCCTCTAGATATATATTTTATACATACCGGTGCTGGAGTTCCATCATCATTGGTCACTATAGAAACTGACGTCACATTACGAAAATCATGTTTCTTTATCTTTTCTGGCAACAACTGTAAAAAACAATATGATTTGAAAAATAAACGTTCAAATTAATAACGATTACACAAAAATTATTAAGCACTAGCTGTTGCTCGCGACTTCCTCCGAGTGGAACTTAAAAAAATAGTAAAATTTATAGCCTATGTTACTCACTGAAAACAGCTTTTTAATGACGGATGATTTTTTTTAATTGACACAGTAGTTTTTGAGTTATTCAATACATACCAAAAATACAAATTTTTCCTCTTTATAATATTGGTATAGACTAGCTTTCGCCCGCGACTCCGTCCGGGCGGAAATAAAAAAACAAAAGCTAGCCTATGTGTTCTTCCAGACTGTGCTCTACATCTATGCCCAATTTCATCGAGATCCGTTCAGCAGTTTAGGCTACAAACTATAACAAACATCCATCCATCTAAACTTTCGCATTTATAATATTAAAGTAAAAAAAAAAACCTTTTTATTGCCATCCAAAAAAAATATACAGAGTTACACTAATAAGAAACATTTATGAAAATTAGTAACAGATGGCAAAAGGGGGAGGCTCAGCTTAACCGATACTAGTTGAGATCCAGTGTCGAGCTGGTTTTCAGCCACCCTACCCCCCACCCAAAGTAAGATTAAACAATTTTTAAAGCACAGGAAACTTACTTCTTTACAATCAACAGCAACGTGAACGGCATCACCTGTAACTGATGCATGTAGTTTATGCCATCCCGATCTGAAAAGCTGGAAAAATATATTTTTACCTTTAGTCTTAATTTGATACGATATCAATTGTAGAGTACGAAAGATATGGATTGCGTGAAAGGTGACATGATCAAGAAGGGAGATACTGAGATGATGGATGATAGAGTTATTTGGAGGAGGACAACCCGGTACGCTGACACTACGAGAGTAGGATAAGGTAGGGGAGATGAAATTATCAATTGTAAAACGAACAAATGGACCTCTGATGTCAATAAAATATGTTGCTACAAGCTAAATGGTTGCTAAGTAATGCGTTGTCTATTTTATTGAACAGCGAAGATGTTGACAGAAAAGGGATGTTCCTTTCCTTTACATCCACACCCTCACCGAATTACCTTACCATTCGCACCATTTTCTTACAAAGAAACTAGTCTGCGGCATTATAACTCATGTGTGCACACCTCCATATAAGTTCACAGGAATCAAAGCGAGACTAAACAGTTGTGCGATAGTTTATTCAAAGGTGTGTGCACGGTCCAAGACTTGTTTCTTACCTCAGGACAATCAAATACCACTCTAGAAGACTGCACGTAAACGCTTAACTTCTTTACATTCGGTAACAATGTTAATGAGAACAGAAGATTGCGGGATCTGGCTCTGATGAGGGTCCACGGTCTTTGCAGACCTTGAGCGTTGAATGTCCCCACCACACTGAAGTGTTCCGGCCATCCATTCGGAAATACTTCTCTGGAATAGCCAATGAAGTCATCTTACTAATATTGTATATGCGAAAGTTTATATGAATGTTTGTTTGTTAGAGTTGCCTAAACAGTTTATCGGATTTTGATGAAATTTGGCATGGATTTGGCATAGTCTGGAAGAACACATAGGCTACTTGTTTTTTTAAATTCCATGTGGACAGAGTCACGGGCAAAAGCTTGTATTTTACTAAATTCAAGTGAAACGTTAGTTTTAGAGAATCAAATGTAGATGGCGCTAATATACAACAAGCATGACTTCGTCTTTAGTAGAGTCGAAGATTTATTTTATGTAACGTTTTTGTTTGTTTGTAGGCAATTTAATGTTATTATTATAATATTGTTCAAGAATTACTATTCTGAAAAGTTAAATTCGTTGTTCAACTCCACATCTAGTACGTATTTAATTTAATTACTATTAAATCATATAAATATTTTTTACCTGCGTTACATACTTACTTCAAAGGTAACGTAAGATTAGCTCCGTCGCCGATTCTATACGCTCTCTGTAGATCTTGGGAGCCTTGTACTAATGTAACCCCAGTGGTATCAGGCTGGTCTAATCTATACACAGCTATCAAGTCTACTGTCTGGAAGTCCACGTCTCCAGGTCGGAGATGGGAGCATGGAGCGTACGGCACATCCAATGGGGAGATTGTTGTTATATTATCTGCAGGAGATATTAAGATACTTTAAATATAATTGTTTTGAACGTGGATTAACGATGAAAGAGGTAAGGCAAATATGGGAATAAGAGATAAAATTAAAATATTTGCTATTTAATTTTAAAAGGCGCTGAACATAAATTACGCTAACACTATTTGGAATAACAAAAATGCAATAAAAGTATACATAAGTATTACCTGTAGCTTTACTATTACTGAACGGATAAATCAACAGTAGCAATATTAACTGGTACCTGGAAATAAAAAGAATAAAGCATCATAAGTTTAAAAAAACGTACAAAAAAAAAACAACTAATTGAAAACTTTAACTGGCGCCAATGAGCTCATACGATCCATGCCAGGCTACTGTCCAACTGTGCTAACTAAATAAAAACCAGGCATAACAATTAACATTTGCCGAAATCAATCGTCCAAGATTGTCCCAGTTTCGTGTTCCATCAAATCTCGATACAAAATGATGGGTCAAATAATTGACCCATGGCAGTGTTACATGCGTAGCAATGGAGGCCTTCAAACCTCAATCAGCCGCGTTAAGGAATCAATTTATCTTAAATGTTACAATGTGTTTATTACCACAATATATTGAAGTAACATATGCATATCATTATGCATCGAAATGAGAAGTCTAAATCTAGGTATTGCTATTCAATGTCACCGTACAATTGTTAACTTCGCCAGTTTCTAAACGGCCTAGAACAAATTATTACACATTTTTCTTTGCTGCTATTTTTTAGATATCATTTTTATGTCATTTGTAAAATTCGTGCAGTTAAATAATCGGTGTCAGTTTATAAATTACTTGAAAGATTTCGATAAAGAAAGTTAATATTCAATCGAGAAGATAGTATGATTTTTCAGTTACTCGAAACCTGAACTGTTGTGCGATTGTCGATTGTTTCGCAGCCAATTCAACTGTTTAGTTGCACAACTAAAAATCGATTTGTGTACCTCCATATAAGCTCATAGGAATCAAAACGAAACTAAAGAGTTGTGCGATAATTTTGTCAAAGTGTGCGCAAGCTCTAACAATGATGTTATAACAGATGGTCTATCAAGAAAAATTTCGTGACACTTACGAGAACATACATCGTTGGTGTACTTTACACCCGTGTGGATATTACGAAAGCGTTCTCAAGAATATTCGTAATAACCCCTCTGTATGCAAATGCGTATTAAATATATCTGTATTAACAAATTAACACGTCAATCGAGTTGGTAATAATTCTAAAGTTACAGATGCACAAAAAATGACCAATAGTCACCATTCAGTTGTTTAATTGATTCGCCTTTACTAGTATTAATTTGGTCCAATAAATATGCTCGTAAAATGTTTAAAATTTTAACGAAAGCAAAAACCCGATAATTAGAAGCAACGTTACGTCATTTAATCATCGGACAAAAATTGTTCAGAGATGACGAAAAGAGAGACGTCTTTTTTTAAACCCTAACTTTTACTAGATACAGATATTTGCAAAAGTTTACTTAGTATTCGTTACGAATTAATAATATTATCTGTGCTTTTAAGTAATATTCAGGAATTAATGAAAAGGAGAGAATTTTCGGACGAAACGCTATGAAGCCATCCAAGCTTTAGATAAATATTGGACATTGTGAATTAAATTATAATATTATTAATGGATGTTAGAATTTGTAGCCTAAATGGATTTCGATGAAATTTGGTATAGATGTAGACTTTTTTTTTTAATTCCACGCGGACGGAGTTGCGGTCGAAGGCTAGTTAAAATATAAATATTCAAAGCAATCATAAGCCAGTGTTTTTTAAATAAAATCAACTTAACTGTTTTATTATATATCCTATTCTTTTAAGTAAATAATTATGGTCAATTTTAAAGTCATGAAAAATAACTTGTCACTAAAAAAATGCAAATTTCAAATTAAGTCTAAAGTAGGCTAAATAAAAATTAAAAATGTACCGTAACATTTCTACTAACTTAAACTTAAAATTTGTCTATAACTTACCAATGTGACGTCATATTCGCGAAATATTTAAACAAACGCACATATTTTTAAATCGTTCAACACAATACGCACTGGCAACACTGCCTGGGCCCGACTGGCTAATCAACGGGCCCGAGATTTATCTGGTCCAGCCCAGAACAATATATATCAATTAATTCGATGCATGACAGCCTCGTAATGGCCGAATGTAAAACTCTTGTAATAATTATATTGCGGTATACTGATATGCGTGAGTAACAAGAGTATATTTACAAAGAGAGATCGACAATGCTGTATTCTGCGTCAATAAATGGTAACTAAGAGCCATCTATTAACCTAAACACATACTATTTTAGTTACAATCCAGTACGTATACCTTTTAAGGACTAAAAAATCCAATCTAGCAATTGTTAAAGAACCCAATGCTACCCTAAAGGTTTACTTAACTCTTAATAGAGCTGCAATGATCTCAAATCATTTTTTATATGATTTCACATAGCTACTACCAATTTAGAGCAAAAATAATGACAGAATATTAACCTTAAAATCCACAAGACGGAAAAGATTTTTACCGTGGTGTGTCGCCAGCATTATATTCAGATGGTAGTGTGACGATAAATTAATAAACGTTCCGTTATTTTATCAGGACTGATTCTATGAAATTTATTCAACAACGTTCATGCAGAGCAATGCATCTGCGATTAAATGTCACTTCCAGGAAGCATAGACCCATGTCATGAGTGCGGCTGTTTTAGCCTTGACAATGCTTATTAATTTATTCATTTTGATTATCGCAAATTGAAGAATGCAATATTTAATTGTAATACACGAACGTAATCAATCGTTTTCTTATGTTTCAGGGCCCATTCGTATGTCGCTATTATCTATTAATAATATATCAAATCAGCTTTTCAAAATTAATTCCTAAAGACAAGTAACATAAGACTTTATTTATTTTGGCAACTAGTTTGAAGGAACGAACTTTTTTTTAATGTGCGAAAGTAAAAATAATGGAGTATGGATCCTATATCTTATTTTCTTACTATATTGCAAATGTGAAAGTGTAGATGGATGGATGTTAGAAGATATCTCCAGAACGGCTCAACAAATCTCGATGTTTGGAACAGATATAAAATATAGTGTGGAAGGGCACATAGGATACTTGTTTACTAAATTTTGTTTTTAAATTTGCGCGCGGGCAAAAGCTATTTTAATAAATAAACTTAATAAAAACATCAGACATTACATACATACCTACCTACTTAACAACGTTTATTCACATTCCAAAAATGTTAAAAGATATAATTAATAGCAATAATACTACTGTTATAACCAAATCCTAAATACACGGACGACACACTACAGGTAACAAAAATTACGTCAGAGCTCAGAGCATAAGACTCATCCGCAACGGACGAAACGCGAAGCAGAAATGAAAAATATTTGACAAAATGGCCGTACTCCCACCCCGCGTGGCCTCACGCGTAAACGGTGCTACGATCGACCGTCCCTTTCACTCGCATTAAAACTCTTGTTATCATCCAATTCGTACTCAGACTTCGTGGTGAATACGTGTATTGTGTGTTTGGAAGTAAAAAAACCAGTGTATAACTAAACAGGTTATAACACCCGTAGGAATATCAACATGTGACTCCTCTTCAATTATTTTAAGGTAAAATATATTTAGATAACTAATGTAATCAAATTCATAACCAAACATCTACTATGCATCGCTGTAACGTCCCGGACGCCATTCTTCTCACGGATTCGATGCTAAGCGGACGTATTGAAATCCGATGGTCGTTATAGAACTTTTTGTTATTGATTTCTTTTCTTTTCCATCTTTTTATTCTTTTAAATGAATGCTTACATAAAACTTTTCGATTTATGGAAATGTAAAATTGATTTGTACAAAAAAATCTAAGATGGATTCTTCAGTGTTGCCATATGTTGATAAAAATATCAAATAATTCGTCAATTATAACAAACAACATATTTACGTTTTCATAGTAATTAAATTGCCGTATTCAAGAAAATATAAATTATTTAAACAAATACTAACAGATTGCGAGATAACTTTATGATATCAAAAAGTTCTAATTTAGGCCCAAAACTATAGCAAAAAAGTTATCAATTGACTTCGTTACAACCGTTACGTCACAAATAAAAAAGTTTATTTATAATATTTTAGGTATACATCAGAGAAAGTAAAAGTAGCAAATAAATATAAAATTTTAAAATGCTCTTACGTAAGTAATCAAAGTAAAGTAATTTTTTTTTGTAATGCAATAAAACTTAAAAATAATGGTATAAAATAGTATGTGTGCGTATACATGCGAAAGTATAGTAAAAAATACTTATTCAAAAATTCCAAAAAAAGCGCGAACATAACCGCCGCGCAGGACTAGTGTAACGGTTGTCGACTGACGTCATGCGGCTTTGGTAGCTTCACGAGGCGCGCGAGTTCGGCTATCAGTCGAGCAGACTCGGGTAACGAGGTCGTTTCGTTTCTAATGAAGTTGTGGAATACCACTTTTTGTGCCATAATAAATATATTTAATAAGGAAATTGTTTATATCTATTAAATATATAACAGTTAAAAATACCTGTACTAAATACCGCTGTTTAATCGTTTGATTATCGCAGGTCAAAGTTCATATTTATGTACTTGAATACATATTGTAGGTCGGAAAATTATATAAAAAATACGTTAAGACTTAAAATGATACGAATTCCTTATCAATAGAACATCAAATTCCCCACCCTACTGTAAGTTTATTTTTACGCATGTGTGTGGATGACAAGGACAGATGAACGCCCTTCTCGCTCTACTCACGTAAGCGTCGCAATTACGCCATTTTGTGTTCGCCAGTCGTCGAGTAAACGTCAATAAAGTAGTTCGGAAGAACAATAATTTTAAATGTGCGCTTGAAAGTAAATAATTTGCATAAAATTGAATTGCGATAAATTTAAATACTTTAATATTATACTACGTGTAAGAGATGGTATGTTAGCGTTTGTTATGATTATTGTATTTCCAAACCTTGCAGTTTACGTGACGTTTCATTAAAGTGCATCTGTTAATATTTTGTCGGTTTTGTTTGTGTTTTAACACTTTAATTATTTATTTTTGTAGGAATACGATTTCTTTTGTAATTACAATGCGGACTTGACATTTATCAATGACAAAATGTGTTTGACTACCGCGAGTGTTGCCATAAATGTTTGCCAATATTATGAAATAACAAGAGTAATTTGTTTTTTATGTCTCGCAGAGAATTAAGTCACAATTAGTAAAAAATGACCAAAAAATAATAAATCGGATTTTTTCAAAATACTAACCAATGTGAACAACTCGTTTGAAAGTTGACGATGATTTGAGTGAAGCAGATAGAATTGTGAAGTTTTATGATAAAACCATAGATAACACCATAAAGTTGCCATGATGTTTCCGCACGTTTACGCCATCTAGTTCCTTAAAGCAACATCAAATATTTTTTTTCTTTATATTAATTTAGAAATTTCTGACTTTATACTTTTGTTAGCTCGTTACTTATTTTACGTAGCTAGATTTAAGGCAATAAAAAACCGGAATAGTTGTGTAATGTGTGAACACAGGAATCATGCGTAGGTTACAGTGTTGCAAGTAAATAAAAATATATTAAACTAAAAAATGTTGCCACATAAAAATGTACAATGTTGGGTATCCTGACATGCGGTATTAGTTTTTCGTCAGTGCATCTACATCGAGATCCTCGAGACTAACTTTAAATTTTTACAGTGGTAGAACCCGCTTTAACACCTTCGCACGAATGGACGGGCTTGCCCGGTGAAATACCACGACCACAAAGAAAAGACAGGCGTATGGATGGATAGATGATGGATGAAGTGGATGTAATTCGCTTTTCATCTGATGAGTGTGCGTTCCGAAGGCCTAGATTTGGTCTCTTTTCCTTCCCATTCTTTTCTTATAAGAAAAAGGTGGGAGGGGAAAGTGGATTTGACGGTGAAGGAGACGCATATGAAGTGGACACATCATATTTATGTGTGTTTCCTCCGTTAATTAAGGGTATGCAACGCATCAGCAATTGCGTTTTCGCCAAATTCAGGTGGCCGCTCGCTCGTTTACTACTTTTTCACTTAAAAAAAAGTTTAAATTAGACGTCATTATGATTTAGTAACGGGGCTGGCCCGCCCATTTTAGATTTTCCTTGGGCTTAGCCAAATTAGGCTATTTTTGAGGTTTCTTAATTTTACGTTTATAGGCTAAATAGTAACCAAGATGTCTGCTCTGGAGAAGTTCAAGAGGCGACTGGTGCGAGATATCGCACGTCGTCAGTATGTGGAAAGTCAGCCGGAAGAAGAGATGTGGGATCAGCTGAAGACTGAGTATGGCTGTGATTGTTTTTTGTTATGGTGAGTATCCTAAGGTTTATAGTGTTCGTACCGTGAAACAAGTGAACAACTGTGCACTGCAATGCGACATCTAAAGGTTCCCGTCCAAACTCTTAACCATAGACAATCTGCACTTTACTCTAAAACTTGAAAATATTTCTTATCATAGACACTTTCTCACAACTATTAACTTTTTCTACGTCTATTCTCTTATTCTTTACCTCTAATATAATAAAACGTAAACACACTTCTTTGTTATGTATAATGTCAGCAATCACAGCGTATTTTTTATCATTCTTATTTTAATGAAACACCCTACACTGGCGACATGCTTTAGGCTATATATTTTCACCCTGGTAAACTTAGGGGGTAAATAAATTGGAAAAAAAGTCATACGAGAAAGGGATAAAAACTACCAGCCAATTAAATACAATATAAACAATACTTATGTAATTGTTGTGTCTCTATTTACTTAATTTTGTAACAAATCGAAAGACACTATAGATCAAATACTTTTAATGTGTGATAATTTTTTTAATGTTTTCCAGGCAACATATGAAGGTGTTAACTTCAAAGAAACTAAAGAGATTACTCGCTGCCGATGATCGTGTAGAGCGTATCACGCAGGTGGCTCGGATGACGTCAACCGACTGGCTCACCTTTGACCTGGTCCTTGTACACCAAGATGTCGATGTTATTGGAGAGGTATGAAACATTGGAGCTCTTTAGCTATAAAATGGACGTGATGGCAGACTTGTATGCTGCTACTTCGCATAAAAAATGAATTAATCTTACTACAAAAAAGTCGCTAAATTATCTTTCCTTACTGTGAGTTTAAGAAATCTACTTTTGTGCAGATAATCAATTGTACTCAAATCATTGGCTTTTATAAATAGACGGGCGCTGTTTTGTGTCTATTTGGTGTTTGCCATTTTGGCGCTGATGGTTACGATTGTTCGTGGGGAATTTTCGAACTAATAATAGTGATAGACTTAACTCATTAACGTCAAAAGCCGCGTTTAAGTTGATACGAAATAAAAACATTTCCAAACAATCGCCTATCCAATAATACAGATCAGTGAGTCTTGTAGTTTCGAATTGTAATCGTTCAATTCGTATACTTACCCTGAGAGTCAAGGACAGGGGTGGCATAAATGGCACACGACAATATTTTGGGCACTTCAATAATCATAAAAACACTACGAAAAAATTATGAAGTAGGTGAACCATGGAATTGACGTAATAATCGCAGTCAAAATTTTTCGATGGCGTCTAAGACTGCTTTAACCATTTCTTTAAAAAAATGTCACTTTGATCCATAAATGTTCGCCACAATTTGTACTAGCTTAACAATGTGTATTTACAGGGGCTGATACAAAGCGGTAAACCGGAGTCTCAGGTCCTACGGCTGTTGTTTGATCTTGTTATTATGTATTGTATAGAAGATTGTTCAGGGGACAGATTAATTGGGAAGTGGGCCGCTTTGACGCGTGCATACAATTCAGGGTAAGTGGCAATTTTATATAACAGAGGGTATGTGACAAATACGTGACAGTTGGGCGAATATATGTGACGTCATCTACCAAATTTAAACCATAGTTATTTGGATGACAAAAACTCTACGCGCCCTCCCTGCGACAGTAGGATAAGGTAGAGATGGATCTACAAAATTTCAATGAGATTTGTTAGTGTACTTTAGGCTCGGTTAGCAGTTATTATTTAGTGACTTATGGCTTTACGGAATTAATTAAGAAAAAATAGGATGTGTTTTTAGAGATTATGATCTACAAATATGCCAATTTTCATCCAAATCAGTTCAACAGTTTAGGTATCTCCTAAACTGTTGAACAAACATCCATCCATCTAAACTTCCGCATTTATGGTATTAGTAAGATTTGTAATGTGTGTTCAACTGCCACACTCTAGATGACTTAAAGATTCCTTTAATCACTATTTAAATTCTGAGTGTGGCAGTAATTATCTTTTAAAATTAAATGCCTAAGGGCCTGTCCCACTAAATTGTCTGATAACAATTCAACGTGTAAAATATGTGATGGAAATATCGAATTTTGTTACCTTATCTGACAGTAACGTCATTTTTTATCTGTGCCTCTATCAGCCAGTTGTGGGACAGGGCCTAATTTGTTATTTAATATTTCCAGAGGGCGGGAATGCTCGGCCATGTTATTGCAACGTCGCTGGCATCAATTAAAAGACTACTCGAGACGAAGGGTATACGAATTCTGGAAGCAATATCGCGGTAACTCAAGAAATCTACCGAAAGCCGTCAGACCGACAACACTTCAGATTCGAATCTCTGAGACGTATGTATTAAATATTTATTATTATTCATTTATGATTCATTTCAAATTACTAGCTGTTTCCGTGCGGCTTCACTCGCATATTATAAAAACTTTATTTTATTCTTTGCATTCTATGAAATTTTAAATTGAAAATGTCAAAATTTATATACTCAAGACAACGAGTGCCTTTGTCTATGGTTTACAATTACCGTTACCTTGGTGATCTTGCTTCTTTGCTGCTATTGGCTTGTAGTTTTCGTCTCTTTCTTGCATGACGATTTTTTCCAATTTATTCACCCCCCAAATAAAATAGCGTGAAAACATATAGCCTATAGCGTGTCGTAAGTGAAGGGCTTTTTATTAAAAAAAAAATCATACTAATATTATAAATGCGAAAGTTTAGATGGATGGATGGATGGATGTTTGTAGCCTGGACGGCTTAACGGATTTCGATGAAATTTGGTATAGATGTATAGGATAGTCTGGAAGAACACATAGGGTACTCACTTTTGTTTTTTTTTTAATTCCACGTGGATGGAGTCGCGGGCGAAAGCTAGTTATTCATAAATATGCTGTGATTCCTGACATCCTACATACACAGAGATGTGTGTTTTCGCTTTATCTAAACTATTATAATAAAGCGTAAACTCACAATTCTTTGTTGCCTAAGATGTCAGCAATTACAGCATATTTTTGAATAATTCTTTTTTTAATAAAAAGCCCTACACTTACGTCATGCTTTAGGTTATATATTTTCACGCCATTAAACTTAGGGGTTTAATATTTTGGATAAAAACCCTAATGTGGAAAAGAGACCATTAGTTGCTGCCAACATCATGGAAGCAAAGTTGTCATCATGTCATGTCATTTTGACATTTGCAATTGATAATTTGACAAATGTAAACAATAAAATAAAATTTTCATAATTTCATGCGGATGAAGTCGCACGGAAACAGCTAGTTTATTATAAAAAAAATCCACGCGGACAAAGACGCGAGCAACATCTAGTATGGTATAATATATTATTTTGATTATTATCAAACTTCAGTTTTAACTGAACGTGTATAGACTTAAAGTTACAAGTTATAAGTCAAGTTAAGTTACTTACAAATTGAACAGCCATAATAATTTTCCCCGATTCTAGTAAATCCTTCCATTGTAAAAATCTTTCAGTGATTAAATAG
Organism: Papilio protenor; assembly: GCA_029286645.1. Taxonomy (NCBI): domain Eukaryota; kingdom Metazoa; phylum Arthropoda; class Insecta; order Lepidoptera; family Papilionidae; genus Papilio; species Papilio protenor. The sequence continues at coordinate 3,193,999 of JAGSMZ010000016.1, read as the reverse complement.
GGGAGCCTGAAAAAAAAACAACAATTATAGTTATGTCAAATTTAATAGAATAGGTAAAACTTTTCAAATATCTCTGCAGCTCAGTCATGTTTGCCAACCTCAATAACAGATTAATGATTTTTTTCTATATCTATGTTTTCTATATTAATGTAACTAGCTGTTCGCGTGCGGATTCATCCGCGTGAAATTATAAAAACTTTATTTTATTGTTTACATTTGTCAAATTATTAATAGCAAATGTCAAAATGACATGACATGACGAACCTTAGCAATCTTTCTTTTATGATGTTGGCAGCAACATATGGTCTCTTACCCACATTAGGGTTTTTATCCAAAATATTTACCCCCTAAGTCGAATGGCGTGAAAATATATAGCCTAAAGCATTACGTAAATGTAGGGCTTTTTATTAAAACAAGAATTATTCAAAAATATGCTGTAATTGCTGACATCTTAGGCAACACAGAAGTGTGAGTTTACGCTTTATTATAATAGTATAGAGTACAGAAGTATAGAAGTATAGATGGATTTCCAAAACACACTTTAAAAAATGATTATGTATGAATTTTAACGTTCCTCGGTTTATTTAATCTATATTAAAATGTCGAATTGTTTATTTTCAGGAAAACAGACGACGTCAAATGGAATTAAATGCTAGCAATGGTAAGAAATTATCTGTACTAAAGAATCTTAGCGAAAGTCATTCGAAATAATGTAAATTTAAATGTATTGATTAATTTATTGTATCGAATAACCAGAAATATAAAAACATGAAACTAATTAAAACATAAATTAGATAAAGAAATGATAAAAACGACTGAATTGCCTCCAGGCCATGATTTTTAGGTTTTTTTGATTAGTCCATACTTAAAAAATCTTTATTTTAACTTGGTATTAAGCAATTAGTGCCTGTCCCACAAAATTGTAAATTGTCTGATAACTAACGTGTAAAACATGTGATGGAAATATCGGATTTTATTCCCTTATCTCCCAGTGACGTCATTTTTAAGCTATCTGAGCTATCAGCTAGTGGTGGGACAGGCCCTTAGTTTTCTAATATTATTTCCTTATCCATAGATGATCCTGATCTCGTTGTTATTGAACCACACGTGGAGACCATAGAGCTCGGTGCGGATTCTGAAGAGGATGAAGTGAAGCCAATCAATGAAATTGTAATAGATACAGAAGAAAGCATTACAGCAATGGACAACGATGATAATCAATTTGAACATAATACATTAAAAAATGCAGAAAATAGTCTAGAAATTATAGATAGTGATACATCTGATAGCATAAATAAGGACAATGATGTAAAAATTCCAGTTAAAACCGAACCTACGGAAGTTTTAGAACTGAATGAACTAAGTGATGATGAAGCGATAGAAATAGATAATTTTGAAAATACAGAAGAGAAATTTGAACCAGAGCATGTTGAAAATCATTGTAAATATGAAGAAAATGATATAGTTCTTCCCAAAATTACTAATGTAATGGGAAATGTAGATATAGATGAGAAATGTAATTCTATATCTCATATAACAAATAATGCAGTTCTATCTTATGAAGATGCACCAAAAGACTCTGATATCGCTTCAAGTATCAATCCTGGAGATTCTAATAAAACTTTTGAGGAAAATCTAAAGGAAAATTTTCCTTTTAATGCGGACGGTGTCATGGATATAAGCGAATTACCTTCAACTTTAGAATTTGTCGACGATGGCATCGAGTTTGTGGATGACGATGAAGAAGGGAAAGTAGACACTGATGATGGTAAGATTTTTTATTCATTTATTTCAATTTCCCCCTTAAATGGAATTGTCAAAGTTAAATCTTTACAAACCTAAGAATTAATAAGAGTTTTTTTTAGGTAATAAAATCGTAAACCTGGACGACGTCGACCCGTCATATGCTATAGATAGAAAACTCATTATGATTCCCATAACTTACACAAAGAAATTGGAAGATATGAATGTGTTAAAAAAATTTAATTACTCAACAGTGAAAGGCAATCAGTTAATTGAGTTAATAGAATCTGAGAGTAAAATTATATCATTATCTGAAGAAATTAAAACTGAAGTGAAAACAGATTATGAACAAACAGAGGAAACGGCAATCGAAAATAACAGTGGTATGACTGGAGTCAATGGAGAAATTGAAAAATTAAAAAGCCAAGATAATAGTCAAATGAACAACGTAACGAATATAGAAACTGATGTAAGCAAATATGCAATTAAAGTGAAAGCAGAAAAAGAAGAGATAACGAAAAGCGAAGACGATTTAGAGAAGTGTGAAATTCCTAGAGTTAAATATACAAGCTGGCTTCTCCAAAAACCTAAAAATAGAAATTATAACCCTATACTGTTGTGTAAAAATCCCGATTTTAATACCAGACTCAAAAGATTAGGTGTTGGTTTCTTTTTAAGTGAACGTAACAGGCAACTTTTTAATGCTTGTAAACCTCTAACTATAGATATGCATAAAGCGTTTGAAACGAAACTCGTCAATAACGTTTTGTATCTAGAGAAAACGACAACACCGTACATTAAAAAAGAAAAAGTCGCGGAAGTGTGTGAAAATACTGCGACTGTGATCCCCTCAGCCGTCCCTGTGCAAAGCCTGCTGGATATGACTAGAGTCGAACAAAAAGATTTATTACCACAAGAAACACAAATAGATGAATCAAAATCGTCACCGGACCATAGATATGATGATGACAACGTAATCGAAAGAGGTCATGTTATAAATGAACCGTTAATGACAACAATGGACCTTGCTCAGGAGGGGTTGATAAAAAAAGAAAACACGACTATCGCCCCCACGCCAGTTTCAAATACTAGACGGCCCGCTGAAATTATCGGAGCTGCATTAAGCACTTTGCCACCTCCAACAAATAATAAAAAGAATAAAACGAAGCCAAAACCGCCAGCACCTGCGCCAAGCTGGACCAACTACGGTGCGGTCATAGAATACGAAGAAAGTTTAATAACAAAGGATACACTCAATAAAATGCTATATTTTCTCGATACCGGCGTATTTCAAACACCTAGAAAAGGAGGCGCTGCGCCTGCAGAAGCAACAAAAAAATCAACAACGAAACGTCCTATTCCACTTCCACCTTCCACAAATGAAGCGAGCGCTCAAGACAAAAGATTAAAATCGACTTCTGATAATGATGAATTAAACTGGAATAATACGGTAGCACAAAATACGAAAAGAAGAAGAAATAATCCTCATAGTATTACACCACGAAGTGATTATTGTTGTTGGGCTCGAAATAAAATAGATTACTTGAGAATGGAAAATAAAAACATAAACTCTATAAAAACTAAGCAATATAGACATTTATGTCCGATGGGGGAAAGTGGGTGTATTTGTTGTTGTCGACAAGATCTGTTGGAGACGATGGTATCAAACAAGCTAAAGCTCGATCACACCTATAGCCGCGAAAGCGACCTTGCGCTGCCCAAGGAAACAATCGAAACACGTGATATAGCAATTCAAGCGAGATTGATACGGAACGAATCTGGCCAAATGGAAATTAAAAGTACCATAGAGTTATATCATCCGCAAATTAAAAATCTTTCTAAAAACGCTCAAGGAAAGATGGCCCTTGATGAAGTAACGAAGAACTCCAATGATTCCACAACAATTGCAGCATACAATGCACTCCCTTCATCTGGATCTAATCAATCAGTAAATAATGACACAAAAAAATTTGCGCACGCTTCTTCTGATACATCAGATTTTTTATTAACAGATAATGATACGGACCATGTTAAAACTCCGCCGACCATAAAAACAAAAGTTATTCCTGCATTACCACATCGCGGTAATAGGGCCGAGTTGTTTTCAGTCACGGCTGAAGTCGGCAGACAGCCAACACCACGTGTTATTGCTGTTAACAAAAACAATGCTCAGAAAGCAGAAGACGAAATTATATCTTTGATTGATGAAGAAGAAAGTGCTCCTCCAAATCAAACATCTGCCCCTAAACAACTTTTGCCAAAAGGAGTCAATATTTTGCTTTTGCCTGACAAAACGTTGAGTGTATCCATAGAACCCGGGGTACAAATAGATCCAGTTAGTTTATCCAAATTGCCGGAAATACTTTCCGCGGTACAAAGTAAACTTTTGCAACCGGGAGTGTTAAATAAACGTCGGAAATTACCAATCAGAAGATGGAAATATCCAAGTGGGAACAAAACCGCTAGTAGAAACACCGTGAATAATGTTCCAACAATTGGAAATGTAGTTAATGAAGATCCAAAAGTTAACGCTGTAAACCCTGGATTAAATGATATCCATGACGCTGCAGAACTTAATATCCTGAATGCGGACGTAAGTGTTACTGAAGATAACGCTGAACTTGTAGTCATGGATCCCGAAGTACATGTTAGTAGTAAAAGTGATGAACTTAATAGTATGAACCCTGAAGTAATTTTTTCAATAGAAAACGCCGAAGTCGCCGTTCCCCAACAAAATGCTGAACTAATTGCCATTGACCCAATATCGCCTCAAGAAAATGGACAAGCCGAACATAATATGAACCCTGAATTCCTCATTTCCGAGGAAAACGCTGAACTTATTGCCCTTGACCCAAAAGTACCTGTTACTGAAAAAAATAATGACCTCGTTATAAACCCGGAAATAGATATTGTCGACAAAAATGCTGAGCTTACCGTCATAAATGTTAATGCAAGAAACTGTGAGGTTAATGTTATAAATAATGAACTATTTACTACAGAAAACATTGTGAATGAAATGAATAGTGTAGTACTTGCTCCAGAAGCAAGTGTCAACGTCGTAAATGGTCAATTTAATGCTTCCGAAGAAAATACATATCTTAGTAAAAGTAATACCGACTCTAACATCACTATTGCAGAAACAACGCCCATGCTCTATGTTGATAGCTTGCAGCCTACAGTTGGAGTACCTGCAGAAAATGTTACAAAAGATGATGAAGATAAATTAATATACACAGATTACATCGTTAAAGTTAAACCACCTGACACTAGCAGAAAAACTATATTGTCCGATTTGATGACAATGTCGGGGATATCGACTGAAGACGCCACTACGCCTACCGAACCACCAGCTAGTAATGTAATCAACTACAACTTAGAAGACGATCCGTACTACCTTACTAACACATACAATGTAGGAGGCAACATTCAAATAGCACCACCTCCGAAAAAAGTTAAAAAAGTAATGGTATTTATAAAAAAGAGATCAAAAGCTAAATCTATTCTAAATGAATCTGTGATCGATCTCACCGAAGAAAATGATAATTCAGCCGAAACTAGCAAACAAAATGAACCTCAAACGGATGAAAGTCCGAAAAAAGGAAGCGATGGCAATAAAATATTGAATCTCAAGAGAGCGAAGTTGGTACGAGTGCCCGCAGCAGCCGTCCCGCATAAGATTTACCAAGCGGCGCAATCCTTACTGAAGAAGGACAATACATTCCCGGTTCAAGATGAAACAACTGTCTCATCCAGAGAGATTGAGGCTCAAATGAAAATACATCTCGCGAGACATTACAGGAAACTGAATAAAAAGCCAACAATTTTAGACATATTGAAGAATATTAAACATTCAAAAGAAATACAAGCAACTAAACAATCTCGAAACCAATCGGAATCTTCTGATGACGAACCATTGGCAAAGAAATCTAGGCGAATGAGAACAGGAAATACCGATGACCACGTTTCCCTGAATGTGATACCTGTAGGTCAATATAATGTACCAGTTGAATATAACTCAAATGAACCTGTCATGTTCGTTCCCGCCACATCTGATGTACAAGGTGCCGATGACCAAGACGCTGATATCCTAGATGCCGATACCCAAAATATCGATGACCAAGATGCTGATATCCTAGATACCGATGACCGAGAGACCGATACCGATACGAACACCGATGCCGATACGAACACCGATGCCGATGAAGACGCTATTTTAGGTATTTGAGATTGTATTCTTAAAACTATTGCAGTATAATTACTTGTGTTAAAGCTGAATAATCTAATTTTAACTGCAGAAGAGTGTAGCGAGCTTTATAAATGTATGTTCACAAAGACCGGTGTAGTTTATTTATCGCAAATAAAATTGAGCATTATACGATTGGTACAAGGTTTATTTTACTTTGCACGTTGTAAAGAACAAGCGTAAAAAAGACGTGGCAAGTAAAATTAATCTTTATTCCAATGTTATAAAAATCAATTTTATTTGCGATAAAGATCTGCTCTTTGTGTAAAGTACTAAATCTTGTCGAAAACGATCGCTCGGAAATATTTAGCAACATTATTTATCTTTCAGTCCAGTAAAACAGTCGTTACGATAATGCAAACTCTGCATATCATTAGGAAGTGTCTTTTTTTAATATTTAATGTGAAAGTAGAATACAAGAAGTGGTATTGAATTGCTTTGCTTTTTTTACTGATGACGGAAATTCCTAAACGTGTATATTTTTTATTGTAATATGGCCGTGAATTTCTTTATTTATAAATATGTTTCAACAGTGTAAACAACAGCTAGCTATGTTTGTGTTACGTGTGAAGATTGTGCCTAAATATGCTGAAAAAGTAAACTAGATACCCAGTATTAGAAAAAAAAATTGTAATATCTTTCTTTGTATCTGAAAAAAGCTATCATGGTCACCTTGACAAATATTTTTTAAGATATAAAAAATCTGTGATATTAAATCTTAGATACATGTAGAAAATAGTTGTAGTATTAAGTAAAATTAAATACCTCTGCTATTTGCTTAATTTTTTTTTCTTACTTTATTTAAGTCGTGAGTAAAGGGAGTAGGTTAGAGAACAACTGTTTTTATTTGCTAAGACATTTAAAATACTATAAAATAAAGCAAGTTGCTATTAATTACCACTGTTTAAATTCCACCTACATATACCAATATCCTAATAGATATATTAAAAAAAATGTATGTTGCACAAAAACCTATTTCAGCAGCGAAATTCTACATTTAATTAAACACCTATACATTAGTATGTAATCTGTGAAATATTAAAAAAAAAAAAAAACATTTTAAATTATTTTATTCATAAACAACTACAACTAGTCAACAAACACTTTATCTTATAACAACATTAAATGCTTTAACAATTGCTTTCTCAATTTCCTTATGTATTTCATTAACTTCAGCTTGTGTTAGTGTTCTTTCCAAATGTCTATAAATTATGCTGTAACATAGACTATGCTTTTTCGTCTTTGGATGAATGAATTTATCTTTTAATTTCACCTGTAACAAAAAATTATATCATAAGAAATTTATGTTAACAATTATTTGTATAATACAATTAAGTTATTTCTGATGCTATTAGTACAAATAATAAGAAAGACAAAAACACCGCAAATAACCTATAGAATGCAGATATTACGGATTTCTATTTAGCACAGACCTGGCACAGATCTTGCCACTTCTAAATTCATACATGTCGTTTTTTCGAAATATTAAATTATATTTATACATGCCACTGGCTGAAAATTTCCCATTCATTGTGTAATAGCAGTCACCCGCTACTCAATATTTGAATTTAAAAAAAAAATTAACTAGTAGCCTATGTGTTCTCTTAGACTGTCTACTACATCTATGCACAATTTCAACAAGATTTGTTAAGTGTTTCTGGAGATATGTAGTAACAAACATCCGTCAAGCATAATGGATGAATTATGGAATGTTTGTATGTTTTGTGATACAAATTGGTTTTTAATAAGAGTGATTAAAGCTTTATATTGTTTAAATTGTTTAGACTGCTTTATTGTTAATTGATTCCATTGAATTTGATTATACATAGAAATGTTATAACTAGGTATGTTTTTGTCTAGCCTAGATTATAAGTAGTAAATCTAGACTATTTAAATTAAAACAGATTACCTGTTCAATAACATCTCCTCCAACATCTCTCACTAAATCATAGAAATCATTGTTCATGAATGTGTCAATAGTTACATCAGATGGCAACCAGAATGAAATATCATTTGTACACTGCGGATAAGATGATACTGCTTTATAAGTGATTTTCTCATTTAATTTATTCTGAAATTGTGATACAAAACCGGAATCTTCGCTCCACATTAATCTAATATCAGGTATTTTATATAACGCCATTGCAATCCTTTCCAAGCCAAGACCGAATGCATATGCTATTGTATTATTAGGTCCTGCATTCGCTAAAATCTCATTCCTAACAATACCACAACCAAGGACTTCTAACCAATTGTTATCATAAAATATTTCTAATTCCCAAGACGGATGAGTAAATGGAAAGTATGCGTCAACCCATCTATGTTTCACATTATCACCGAAAAGTGAATGAACCAAACCGATTAAATGGTTCTTTAGCTGTGTTTCCATTAATTTAGTCGCTTCCAAACTGTGACAACTTTGTTTATTAGGGTCTTTTATCGAGTTTTCAAACATTTGTGGCCTTTGTGGATCAAAATAAGGCTCAAAAAGCTCTAATCCAGGATGTTCATTAAATAATTGTTCCTTTCTTTGTGATCTTACTGCATCAACCTGGAAAAAAGAAACTGATTATAAAGGTAAGTACTAATGCACATTTAAATTTGTAAAGCTAAGCTCTGGACTTCATCTGCTGATGTTCAAATATAAGTTAAACCCCATAAAAAAAATAACAAGAGAATATGCCAACTGCCTATCATCTCTTGCTTCAAAAATTAAGTAAGGCAAGGTAAACAACCCATAAGTCATTATCCTACTCCCCTAGGGTTAGCGCACCAGGTTTTCACTGTTCAAATAACTAATCCATCATCTCAGTCATCACTCCCTCCTTGGTCATATCACCTTTCATGCAATCCATCTCTTTCTAGATCTACCTCTACCTGTGTATTTGTTTGTGATGCAAATATAAAAAGAAAATTACTTGATGAAACACTGGAAAGTGTGTTGAATCAATTTCATCTCTCCTGTATACATCACCAATCATAAGAAAGTTGTCCAGACCTGAACGGAGAAGTTCACTTTGATGTGCGGTCATATGTGCACGCAACAATGTCTCCCTATTCATATAGTAACAGTCAGATTTGGTCCTACTTGGATGGTCCTCTGGTATTAATAAATCATCAAAATTCTGCTTCGTAGTCACCACAGGAGATAGGTTGTCGTAAACGCTGAATATCGGATTACCTCCATGCGTAAAGGAATAAAAATAATTCACAATCCGTTGCCGAACTATCGATATCGGATTGTCCTTTTTCAAGTGCAAATCTCGATTTAAATATGACAAAATCTTTGGTGTAACGTTCGTGTAATCGTCGGTAGCATATTCCTTATTATTTATTTTCAGTGTCGTTGCCGGTTTGGTTACAGTTGTGTAATGTTTATATAAATGGACCGAAAACACGCGAATATTTTTAATAAATAATTTTGTCATGTTTGTGTGTATGCATATATGCTGTAGATTATTTTATGAATAACTGAAATTTTATATGGCTGGATACTGTTTAATAATGAGAATGATATTATTTACTTTAATTAAATATTCGTGATTTTCAAAAACACTGCACTGACAATTTAAGCAATTGACATTGACAGTTTAGGTTACGATAAAAGCTTAGATAAACAACAGAGGTGAACAATTGAGAATTAATTCTTCGTTCACGGAAAAGATGTAAGTTAGATCGGACCTCCGTGAGGAGTAAGAAGTAAAATAAATGGGGCACATTTCCTTTCTTTACTTCTACTGAAAATCTCAGAAGAACTAAGAAGAACATTGTGATGCTGCATTTGCTGGACAAATGACGTACATTGGTTTCGATTCGATGGTTAGGATCTTTAATCTTTGTAATCTCAACTTGGTGACATAACCTTAAAAGGTGCAAAATATTTTTAATTTTTATGTGAATTAAACTCTGAATTAAAAACTCTAATATATAGCTTAAAAGAAGTCCAATCGTTAGTTTATTCATGTGTCAGTCTTAATAAGCTATTGCTATGTTACCAAGAAGATTAATTCAAGTTGCTCAACTTGGAGCGGTTGGACTTACCGGCTATTATGTTGGACTTATTAAGAATAAAAACAATATAACTGACAATTCTGTTGTAATTGATGGTAAAATAATTCGACATATGCCTGGACTTCCTATATTTGGCACTGTATCGGCGGCTACACCTTATACAGAGAGTGGATCTACAAGGGTAATAATTCTTTTTCAAATAATTTTCTTTACCTTAATTATTAATTTATTTACATGTTATACTGAAGTAATAGTTTCGAGGTGATTCCATCGTACTTAAATATTTAGTATAGTAAAAAGAAAAAGTAATTACAATTTACAATCTTAACTTTTCCGTTGATGTTGAAACTTTAAAATAACAATTTGTAATAAATCTATTTAAGTGATCTTAAAGCCTAAATATTCAGTTTCATAGTTTTAATAGTAGTCTTGTTACAGATTTCACAAATAATGAAATATGGTTTCCCCGGCATGGACAACATAAGATCTTATGATGATTTTGTTTTATCATATGACAGACGGAACAGAGTACCACATTGGGTATTTGAACATTTGACTAAACACCACATAGAAAAAAATGACCAAGTTGATAGGAGTAAATGTGATTTTACAGCAGATGAGAGCATTCATCCATTCTTCAGGTAATATGAAAAATATATGGCAATTTATAAATAGCTGTATCTTGGGGCGATTGGTTATATTGATTTGATTAGGCCAATAGGAAAAATACACTTTGGCCTTATAAATCTGTGGACCGATTAGTCCAATAGCAAACACCCTTAAATTGATATGGTTTAGGTTTAGATTATAAGAAGAGAAGAAGAATAGGAAGAGATCTATGCAATACAAAATGTATCATGATTAAGTAGGAAGTGATACCCCTATAATGACAAATTCCATGACCATTTAGCTTCTTTTATTAACTACTTTATAACAGAAACTAGCTTTCGCCCACGACTCCGTCTGCATGGAATTATAAAAAAAACAAAAGTGAGCAGCCTATGTGTTCTTCCAGTCTATCTCCAATGTCTATGCCAAATTTCATCAAGGTACCTTTAGCTGTTTAGGCTACAAACTCTAGCAAACATCCATCCATCGATCTATCTAAACTTTTCCATTTATAGTATTAGTATGATTATAACTTTTGTTTCTTGTTTTTAGGTCACAGAATAGCGACTACAAAGGTTCAGGGTTTGACCGTGGGCACATGGCGGCAGCCGGTAACCACCGATTAGCACAGAAACATGTTGAACAAACCTTCTATCTCACCAACATGGCACCACAGGTGAACTGACTTATATTATTTTTGATATACATCAAGGGCATTGCTGGGAGGTAGAGAAGGGGCCAACTATCCAATTCTAGAGAATTGAAAAATGCAAAATAAAATTGCTTTAAATAGTCAATATAATGGTAGCTGTCGAAAATAAGCCTAGATCATCGACTGGCGATGCCACTGTGCAAATCTTAACACATGAAAACCATAGTTCCTATATCTATGTACCAAGTAGTTTTGCAGCTCTGTTAGGACTACATTTAGCTATCACTTAATTATCCTATTGGACAATCCATTTTCAAAAGAAAACTTGCTTTAGTGATTTTGTACATATTTGTATGTATTACCAGTTATGTTTTATTAATGATACAATATTTTCATGTTAGGTAGGTGAAGGATTCAACAGACATTCATGGAATCGTCTGGAAAAACATGTGAGAAAATTGACAAAAGTCTATGAAAATGTTTATTGCTGTACAGGACCTCTCTATCTGCCCAGGTACATTATTTTATACCTAGTTAAATTGTTTTTTAATTGTTACAATATCTGTGCTGTTTTTAAATAATAGTAAATAAAAAAAATGGTTAGAGTTTAGTTTAGAGGTTATTTTTTGAATCTGTCATCCATCATTATTCTGTGACAAACCAGAGACAATGTTTTTAAGTATTATGGTTGTGGAATTATTTATTTCTTGATTTTCTTGTGTTTTTTAGGAAAGAATCGGATGGTAAATGGTATATTAAATATCAAGTGATTGGAGCGAACACGGTCGCGGTTCCCACTCACTTCTACAAGGTGGTGGTGGGCGAAGCATCAAATGGCAGCCTTGACATGGAGGCCTATGTGATGCCTAACCAGAAGATACCTGATGAAACGCCCATATCAGCCTTTATGGTAAGTTATTTTATATCTGGATACTAGACTTCTAACAGCTTTATATTTTAACTACTTTAGTTGCAATGTTTTTGATCAATATTTGTATTGATTATGTAAAAATATTTTGATATTTATTATTACTTTTCTAATGAGACATTTGACAAATATAGAATTATCATAGTAAAATGTTTCTTGCCACATTTATTTTAATTATATTCTTTGTATTTGAGGTTATATTTTTAACATTATTAAATTGTTTACAGGTACCACCAGAGACTATAGAAAAAGCTGCAGGGCTGTTATTCTTTGACAAAATCCATAGAAGTAAATTAAGTAAAATCAATGGACGTAAAGCGTGATTTAGTACAATTTATGTAATGTTACATAATGATCTTATTTATACTATACTAGTGAATCGATTGTAAATAAAATTAGACGAAATTTGTAAATAGAAATTATAATAAAAATTATTTGATGTTGACATGTATTTTCTTTCACCACTTCCATGTTATTAAAACAAAATGACTTCGTGTATAACTCGATAATCATTCACTTATCTTACGAATATCATAAATTTGAAAGTTTAGATGGATATTTGTATCTTAACCCTCAAATGCATGATTTTTTTCTTGAAACGAATAGTTAATTCAACATAGATTAAGGGAAAATAAAGAAAAAAAGTTTTTTTTTCAAAATAGTCTATTTTTTTTTAACTCCACGCGGTCGGTTTTGCGGGCGTAAGCTAGTAAAAGAAATAAAACAAGTTGAATATTTGTATAAAAGGGAAGTATATTTTATTTAGTAGTTTGATGGCGATACAATATGTATAGCGGATGTACACTGTGATATATATCTGTATATCTATGCTCAGTTCTCTTCTTCCTCGTCGGAAGCACCATTCTGTTGAGGCTCGTCGTCTCCGGCGTCGCCCATTCCTACTAGAAATTAGAAATTACAACTTGTTAATAGATAAAAGACTATATTTATTATTTAGGCACGACCCACATGTTACACGCCAAAATTTCTCATAATAACTTTACAACTTTACACATACATGTCATGCATAGTGATCCAAATATGACACACAAAACGTGGCCTTAACATACATAAAAAAATCAGACAGACCTTTCTCGTCACATATGCTCTTTGGTCCACTAATTTAAAAAAATACCCAAAGATATTTTCAGCCTATACATATCACACAAGGTATTCAGTTATACGATATCGTCAAAACTATATGTCAGATAAGATATTAAGCACAAAAGACTCTCAGGACATATATATCACAAACTTACAGTCGCGGAAATCTGGAGTGTTTCACTTTAGGAAAAATTGCCATCATTGCAACAAGACAAATTTCACATTTTCATACAAATAACTAATTAGATAGCAGTGAGTGCAAACGAAGAGATAATAAAAACAAACTAGCCGTTTATCGTGTTTTAGAGCGTCGACGGCTCAGTGGTTTAAGTACTTTGGCTTGTAATCTACAGGTCTTGGTACATAATTTACCCGACGTTCTTACGGTGAAGGAAAACAAGAATATGGCCTAGTCACCCTAACTTATGGTAGGCTCCCACCCCGGTGGGGACGTATAGCTGGTGATGAGGCGTTTATCACCAACCAACTGTTTTTAATACTTGATTGTATTGATTTTTGTTCCGAGTTTGGTTTCTAAATGTTCAAACGATTGTAGTTTTTAAGGTGAAACACTGCCAGTGTCCCCGGCTGTACGTAACAAGCAGTTCCCGCAGCCCCAGTACCTTGGTCCTCATCCTCGTCTGCGGAGTCTCCGGCGACCTCCGCGTTCTCCGCCTCCGCGCGCTCCATCTGCCGCGCCAGCTCCGCCTCGTCCGTCGCTGTCACCACTTTAGGCTGAAATTAAAACACAATCACTAAGGGCCTGTCTCACCACTGGCTGATAGAGGCTCAGATAGCTTAAAAATGACGCCGATGTCAGATAAGGTAACAACATCCGTTATTTCCATCACATATTTTACTCGTTCGATTGTTATCAGACAATTTACAGTTTGGTGGGACAGACCCTAAGTATCTTTAACCTTTTAATATCGCTTTATCTATTCTAATATAATAAAGCGTAAACACACATTACTTCGTGGCGAGAAAGAGGGAGAGGGGGATGGAGAGGGAGAGAAAGAGAGGAAAGACGGTAAGCGTCAATAGCGAATCTCTTGCGTGTAACTTACCGCCATTTGTACATTAAACACTCCACCGGACAGTGTGATTGTCTCCTTGATCTTGTCTATCGCGTCCTGCAGCGCTTTCAGACCGTCAGTCTTCTCCGGCGTTGATGTCGTCATCACTGACAATATTATAAATATTTAACATTTTATAGTTTCTCCTTGATAAGACGAGTCAAAGTCATATGCGCAGATAATTGGAATCCAACTTATAGAGAAGAAATTCTACATTACAACAAAACATATATATCCACACTATTAAATAAGAAAGTATAGTTTTTCGTATACTTCACAAGTGGACCAAAAGACCCTAAAATAGACTATTGTCCATAGATATCTGCTTAAGTTAGGAGGTAAATGCATACCCAAGTTTAAAGGTCCAGAATAAATCTCCGGAAAACACTCATCAAACAAAACTCAGAAGTAATTCCTGACACCTGGCTCACTTTTACAGCAGTTATTGCTGTTATCTGTACTAATATTATAAAGAGGAAAGATTTGTATTTTTTATTTTTTGTATGTGTTGGAAAAATTCAAAAACTACTAGGCCGATTTCAAAAATTCTTTCACCATTAAAAAGCTAAGTTATTGTTGAGTAACATAGGCTATATAATAGTTAGCTAGTACACTATTTTAGTTAAAATATAATACAGCGTGTTACTTACCATATAAAGGTGGAGCTATCAAATTGATCTTGATTGGCATTTCCTGTGTGGAGAGTGAAAGGCCTGCTTTAAGTGCTGCTTTCACCGCATCAATGCCTTCGTAACCGTAGCACGCACACTCAATGTCAGCTCGGATCTTCACCGCTTGCGAAGTAAGCTTACGTTTGATATTCTCCAATAGAACTTGTTTTGTATTCTCATCGAGTCCACATTCATTGAGCACAGATGGATCTCTACATCATTAAAAAAAAATTTTTGCATGATACTCAAAAACTATTCAAGTTCAATAATTCTTTTACCATAACCTACAAGATAACTGAGTAACAACATGAGACTATATTAGATTTTTTAAAGCTGTGTGAACAAAGTTACATGCATTTAGTACACAGGCTGTTTTTTCTTCCCGCACAAAGTTACAGACAAAAGTTAGGTAAGAATTACATTTAGGTAAGAATTTTTGTCTAGTTCTACTGCAGATACATTTGACACTTGCTAATAATTAATTTACAAGTTTTTAATTTGTAAGTTAATATTTGTCATTATATTAACAGAAGCCAGAATTTGACAAATCAAAAAAAATGATGCAATCAAACACTTCATGTTCAGGATCATAAACATGAAATGTTCTTACTATAGCAACATTGAATTTCTACTGTCAAAATACTTTAATTATGACAATATTGCCATTTCTCCTATTTTCATTTATTTTTATATAATATAATATAAGGGAAACAAGCAAGCGGCCACCTGAATCCATCAAAATGGAAAGCAACCGCTGCCCATAAACATGCCCTTAATTGACGGAGGAGGAGACACATATAAAGAGGGCATTTTTCCATTCTATGCGTCTCCTCCACCGTCAAATCCACTTAAACAGACAGTAATACTGTTTTTATGCAAGTTTTCAGTAAGGACATAATATGCTAATGAAATAAAACTTACACAGCCGCCTGTTTGAAGAAATCAAAAGCTGATGCCTTCTTCTTATATTTTTCTTCGAAATGCCAAGCAGTTCTTTGATACAGCTCTTCCAGCTGGTCTGAACTCTCGTAATGCAACAGTTCCGCAACATGCCGCAGTATTGAATTCACTGCTTTTGCTTTTGCAAACCTCTCTGTACACTTCTCTATATCTTCAGCGGAAACACGACGTTTTGACAAATCTATATAACCTGAAAGCAGAAAAAAAATATTAAACATGAGTTTATAAGGTCTATTTGATTTTGTACTAAATGTGATTTTTTTATTTTATTTTATTTCATCTTTTAATATGTGTTAGTGACTTATAAAACTCTGAAATGCAGTTTATCTTTTGTTTTACAAACACTAAACACAATTGTTTATTCATCTGTGATCTACCAATCACTATCTTTCTTACTAATATTATAAATACTAAAGATTAGATGGATGGATGTATGTTACAAGACATAGTGGAGGATAGATGGTGAAACTTGGTACAAATGTAGAACATAATCTGGAAGAACACATAGGCTACTTGATAAGTTGTTTTATTTCGTGTTTAAGGAATCGCAGGCAAGTTAGTTTATAAACAAATGTTGTTTATAGCACTTATATTTACCTTTTTCTTTATCTACTCTGATAACTACAACTGGTTCAGTCTTCCCAACCCTAATAAGTTTGTTGATGGACCGAATACGTCTTCTCGACAACTCAGATAACAGTATCATGCCCTCAATATTGTTGTATTCAAGTAAATGGACGTACGCGCCCATCTCTGCTATAGACCTCACAGTCACCATAACCACATCTTCAACCTCAGGATATTTCTCCTGGTAAAACCGACACGACAACGGCATCTGTAACAATTATAACCTATGAAGTGAAATATCGAACAATATTCCAACTACAGTTTCATTTTAATATAATAGTAATACCTTGCGTTGTTTTCTTTAAACAAGTCTTTTTAATTAATAAAATTAGACTATGATGAAATATTAAAATGTGTTCACGTTGAACGTCGTTGACAGTTGTTTAGGTTGACAGCATCTGTCAAAAACGAGTGGGAACTAGGGATGTGCGATATAATAATTTTTGACTAGGGCTGCGCCTAAAAGCGTTTTTAGGTATCTATTTTTAATTCAAGTGCAAATAGCAATTAAATAATAAGCATACTACTTTTACTGCTGAATATAGGCCGGGTGTTTGATAGTGAGAACTAAAGATATGGTTATTTATTATGTGCGTTACGTAATGTATAACGTATTATATTTTGTTGAACCCTTCAAACATAAAGTAAAGAAAGGAATATTAGTTACATATCAGGTTTAATATTACACTTACTATGATTTAAAACTACTTTGGCTATTGAGTATTTCATTGGTCTCAGTATGAACTGATATCTAGTGTAATTAATATAAGAAATAGAGAAATTAAAGACGATTTTTATTAATCCTAACATTTATAATAGTTTATAATAAAATTATCAGTAAATTGATACAATGAACTTAGTTGCTTGAAACTGATACAGTAAACCATAAAAAAACATTTTAGCAAGTAATTTAAAATATCAGTTAATCTTTCGCAAAAACTCCACGTTTAATGCATTCGTTTGTTGCTTTTCACTGTGGCACAGTTTCTTTGTAAAAGGGTCAAAGCCAGAAGAAATAAAATGACTGACATTATTTGATTATACCAAAATATTTGCTTTTCTCTTCGCTTGTCTTGAATCACAAATATCCGTCAGATCTACACTGAGTTTTCTTTTACTTTCTCTGTGTACTTCATTTTCAATATTATCGCATGGTATTATTTGTATGTTTCCATTTTTAGCCTCAATTCTTCCAATAATCTCTTTATTTTTTGCCTTGACAAATACAACATTGTCTGATGTTGTCATTGATTTTGTTTTAGAATTAACATTAATAACGTTTAATTCCGAGTCTGCATTTAGTACTTTTATTTCATTTTGGTCATTTCGATCATAGGACGAATGTGCAGGTTCACTACTTACTCTGGTTACTATTAAAGAGTTGGGTAAAGATGCAATTTTAAATTGTCCACTGTCCAATTGATGTTTGTCCACTTTTGTTAAAATCGATTTGTCCTGATCAGAGTTATTTTTCAATGGAGAGACAACGAGGTATAGTGAGTTTTGCTTGGTTTGGCACTGTAGGTTTATTATAGGATTTTGATGTGGAAGACATGTGGCGACACTGTTTAAGTCATTTGGTCTGTAATTAATACATGATTCATTATTATTACGGTATTCTGTACATTCACACAGTTTTGTACAAAAATGTCTTAATTTTTTATTATCTTCCTGTTTCTGTACTTCATTCTGATCCCATTCACAATTTTTACTTTCGCCAGTAATTGATTTGTCTCGAGTATACGTTATTTTACTTTTCTTCGATTGATCAGAGATAACTATTCTGGTTTTTTCATCATTTGAAACATTTTCCAAAAATAGAGCCACACTGTTTTGCAATGGCATGTTGGATTTAGGTACTTGAACCGTGTCTGCTTTTTTAAATGGACCTTTAATCAATTTTAGTACATCTTTCCGGGAGTTATTTGGCAAAATCAGGTTGGGTTCTCTTGTTTTAGCTATCTTTTTAAGTGGATGGTCGATCAGTATTGGCACTACTTGAGTTATTCTTTGCTTTCTTAAGATTTCTGCTGCTTGTTCAGCAAGTCGTAAATTATTTACGTCACTCTCTAATTTGCTTTCTTTTAATTTTTCATAATTATTAAATGTATCTACAGGGCATCGCACTAACTTTATCACTGAACTGGTTTTAGGAACGTTATAAGATTTGTCAGATTTACTTTGTTGTGGTAACAATTGTTTAATATTGACTTTACTCTTATCGACGGAACTTTCTTTAATCAGGGATATATCTAATGACGTGTTTATATAATCGTCGATTTTCTTCGCATTTTCATGGTTGTGTACGTCTTTTTCTAATTGGACTAATTTTACTGGAGGATTGGTACTGCAATTATTCGAAAAAAGGGGGCTTACTTCTATTGCTAGTAAATTTTGACCGAGTTTTTCTACATTTCTGTCATTTTCAGTATCGTTGGAGGACTTCTCGGATTTATTTATTTCATTTTGTTGTAAGGATGCGTTAATATCCTCTATACTTTTACCGAGAATATAATCTGAGTTTTTAAACTCGTAACTTTCCTTTATTTGTTTAACTTTATTACTTAAATCTTCTAAATTAGCATTGTTTGTATGTTTTGTTTCAATCAATCTATCTATATCTACAGTCGCAGGTTTACAATAATTCAGCAATCGCCTATTTCGTTCACTTAGAAAGAAATTTATGGGTATATTTTTTAGTTCTACAAAAAAATCAGGATTTGTTCGCAGCTGTTTAAAACTATACGTTCGCTTTTTTTGTTTTTGTCGCATTTCTCTCGAAGAATTGATTTGTGGAATTTCATCTTTTGAATAGTCATATTTCAATATCATTGGTCTACTCTCAGCTTCAATACATTGTATGAGGTTGTTGCCTTTAATTTTGAAATAATTCGTATTTTTAAACATACTCATATGATCCAACTTCTTTGTATATGATATTGGAAACAGTAATAGTTTAGGATCTATAGTTTGGGCAGAATAATTTTCTTCCTCGCTATTGTTCTCGAGTTTTACAACGGTGATTTTGTCTTCTAAAAAAAGAAAAATATTAAAGGACTTTATAGTTTTTTTTTTGTAATACTGTAGTTATAATTCGACTATTGTCGTGAACCATATCCTAGCACAAGCCTAAAGCTTACTTGGGATGGTTAAAGGAAATATTAGTAAATTAACAAAAATCTACTAATATTTTTAATAATAAAAAAAAAATTGACAACAATTATCACATACAATCTGTAAGTAGGTCTATGTAAGAGGCAAAACGCTATGACTTACCATTTTCTGTATTTACAGTTTCTATATCTTTACACTGTGGAAGTTGTTCATCAGTAAATTTAATGTTTTCTACTGTTTTTCCCATTTCAAGGGTTTTTATCACTTTTCGGGTTAGATCTTGATGCTGTTCAGTCGTAGATACTAATAATTCAGATTTTTCAATGTCAAAGTTTCCCTTTACGTTAACAATTTTAGGGGAAATGCTTGGTGTCAAAGTATATTTATCTTCTTGATAATTCAGATCATTGATACAAGTATTATCTGGTTCTAACTGATCGATATCATTGATACCAATTATACTTTGCTTGGTAGTTTCGTTTTCTAATTCATCTTCACTTTCAGTATCTGTATTAAGGTCTATGGTCTCAATTGATGGTTTTATTTCAATAATTTCTACATCATCATCTGCAATATATCATACTATTATAAAGAGAAAAACTTTGTTTGTTTGCAATAAAATAACTCAAAAACCACTGGGCCGATTTCAAAAATTCTTTCAGTTCAGTTCAGTTCAGTTTCTTGTCTATGGCACTCCCTCAGCGGATTGGGCCAGCAAAAATTCTTTCACCATTAAAAAGCAACGTTGTCAGTGACAACATATGCTATGTTTTATATTTTTTTTTAATTTCACGCGGACGGAGTGGCGAGCGAAAGCTAGTAATGAATAAAAAGAATGACAACAGACTTATCTGGTTAAAGTTTTATCTACTTACTGGAAGTTTCAGATCGATCCAACTGTCTGCAGTTCTCCTGTAAATATAGTATTTATTAAATTTATTTCATCAATCGAGCAAAATTAATTTACTCTTTATAAAATATACACCAAAAACTTACAATATCACTGTCTTTAACAACCAGCTTTATCTTTATTAAGGACTTCCAAGGTATGAATGGTCCGGTTAGGATGTTACCATATCTAAAAAAAATCGTATCGTTTAAAAATGAAGAAATAGCGCAGAGCTATGAGATTCCTATTAAAAAATTCACAGAAAGGTTCTACTGTGAGCAGAAAAACACAGTAAACAGTATGGCGATATGCCGGATATTATAATATATAAATGTTTTCTGCAAAATAAAGGTAATACTCTAAAACCAGCTTACATACCTACTAGCTATCAATTTTTGTAATTTTGACGCTCTGGGAACTTGATCCATAAAATTACTTTTTCCTTGATATATTGACCAAAAATTGTGAAAGTTTGTTCTAACCAACACCTTCAATTGGTACCAACGAAGCTGTAGTAACATGGCAGAGCAATAACGACCACTGAAATATATTTCTTAATTAGCAAATACAAATTATTTCTTTCATTCGTATTAACATAGGTTTAAAATGGGTATAAGAAGACTGTTAGGTTGAAATCACATAACTTCAGGGTTTATAGAAGTACTAACCTGGTGTTGTAAATCTTTGTTAAATTATGCCATCCTTTTGCGACGTCTTCAGGTGGCAGAGTCTCAATGTGGTAACTACTTACAAGAATATACAATTCCCAAAGGACTTTAGACTCAGGATGTCCACTTAGTATTGAAGACTGCAAGGAGTAAGGCATATATTTTTGTACATATTTTGGACAATAACTTTTCACTTAATAAGTTGTGTCATTGTTAACAGAAATTACAATACGAGATTAATATTTAGCGTATCAAGGCTTTAAATGATTTTTTAATATTATACCTTTCCGATAACGTCGACATTTTCGTGAACGAGTACTTTGTCAAAAACAAGCCAGTCGTTTGGTGTCATTTGAGCTACAGCAGGTATCGATTCTGTGCGGTCCTCGGCGTCCAACATCTTGGACAGTTTCTTCTTAGTCAACGTACTGATGCGTTCCCTAAAATCACCTCTACATTTTAATAAGTGGTCACAATCATTTACGAATTAATTTTTTTAACCTAAAAATTACGTCTTTAGAATATTCCGAATTTTTATGTCGTTAAGTCATTTCCTAAAATCAGTGTCATATATCAATTGGATATCTACAAAGGTAGAGGAAGGCCGAAGCAAGTATAGATGGATTGTGTGAATGAGGATATGCTTAAGAAGGGAGTGAATTCAGATATGACTATTGATAGAGATGTATGAAAGTGCAGCACATACTGTTGTAACCCTCCGCATGGACAAGCAGGAAAGTAGATGATACCAAGCATTTTAGTTTCGCCTTACAAGCCAATTAAATAGGACACTACCACATCGGTATATTCATGCATTTACAAATGAAAAATACTTGTATGTCAAGTACAAGTATTTTTAATCACACAACATCGATACTTAATAAATGACGGTAGTTATAAAATGTCTCATGAACTAATGTCGTGCAAGTAGTAATATAACATCAACCTCATCAACCTGCATACAAACTTACCACAATAATTTGCAGTCCAAACCATACTCATCTTTTAATCGATTCCACATTTGATCTCTAGGTTCATTTTCCTCGATCATGTATCGAGCAAGGTCTTGGACAATCTGCGTTTTGAATTTCTCCAGAATCGCCATTTGATCTATTTTTCTATCCTGTTGATAAAATATTACGCCAATCGGTAACAATGCAAAAATGGCAAATTTTATTTAATTTGATTTATTATTTATTATTATTACTTTTTTTTTTTTTTTAAATTTACTTAACTAAATATTAAATATCTGGAGTTCTAGAGGCGCCTATCATAAGGAGGTTATTAACATCGACGGCGAGTAGCTAGATGAAACGTTGTTTTCTATTCTAACATTACATACATTTAAAAGTAACCACCGCCGAACTATCGGTTTCGGTTTCGGGACAGTTTCCGCCAAAAGTCTAATTTCGGCCTAAATTTCGGTTTCGGCCAAATTATAACCGAAACATCAGCTCCCGCCATAACTAGTGATCTTGAATTTTGATCCGTCGATTAAAAACCCTGTCTATGAAAATTGTATTAATAATGCACTAAACTCCAGTACATAATCTCAAATGTGTTTTCCGAAGTTTCGGTTTCGGCCGAAACAAAGAACTAGGCCGAGAGTTCGGTTTCGGCTTCGGCTGAAAAACCAGTTTCGGTCGGACACTATTAAAAAGTATACGTTTCGAACCATATATTAAATACATATTTAAATTAATGAAATATCTAAACTATTTGCTAAAATAGAAAATAATAGTTAAGTTATTTTATATTGTAGAATTATAATCTTTGAATTTATTAGAATGGAAGGGACGTTTTATTTCTCTTTCATACGTACCTTATAGTGACATTGACACTGACAAGTACGAACCGCGAATGCGCGTCACACTGCTTCGCAAAGTGTGGTTATATTTGTTCACATGGATTTACCTTTCATAATCTTTAAATCACTCCATATGAACTAAAATCGTAAAACAAATAAATTGCAAGCAATGAAAATTGTTTCAAATCCAAATATAAGCACACAGCGTCTCACAATCAGCGTAACACAAACAAACGATTAACATAAAATGGTCTTCAATTTGACATTGTCAGCTGTTAAAGAGGGATAAAAACGCTTTCGAAGCAAAATGACAGCTAGAACATAGTCTGTCTCATTCATTTTATATAGCCATTTCAGTCAGCCAAAAAGATTTGGTGGTAGCGTCTGTTTCACATTCCACGGACTCATACTAACAGAATTGACCTCTGTTGAAAAAGCTAAACTGTACATAAAAAAAATCTTAAAACTATGCTATTAAGATCCAATTTTGTGAAGCACTAAATATAACATTAAGGCAAAAGTATCGATGTACTCCTAGGTATCAACATCCTGTCCGGTTCATGACATACTCAATCGATTATGAATATTTGCTACGACAATGTTTTAGGCGCCCATAAATATTTTAATTAAAAGATTACATATTTTTTAAATGTCCCTCTAAATAACAACTGAAATCGTTACCATGGTTACCATTTACTTGTTTATTAGCTAAGCAACTTGGTGGTTTACAATTAAAACCTATTGCATACATCTTTTGTTTTAATTAAATTAACTAAAGCAAAACTACCATTTAACGATTCTAAATTATTGCTAAAAGGAAGTTAATTATTAGAAATGTGAAAGAATTCACTTACTTTTTTCTTCCTCGTGCCTTTTTTCAGGAACTTTTGTATCAAATGTATTCAAAGTCAGTTTTTTTTGTATTAATTATTTATCATCTTACTAAAAGGAACAATTAAGGCATAACCAATATGTAAGTAATAATCTGTACCAGAATTGCATTACTTTTTGAGTACTTACTTTTTCTTGTATAGCAGTCTCTATTACGCTATATATTTTAGCTTAAAGTAATACGTATTTTGTTCTAGCAAAATGGGTACTGCATTAATCAAGCTGTTTTCGCCTGGAGATGTCCAGGCAATGGGCTCTGTGCTCGACCGAGTTATATCTCAACCTAGTACGGAAGAACACACTGTTCTTTATAAGCTTGCCGATTACAAGAAAGGTAAAAGTCAACATTAAGAACATAATCGGTTAACATTATTGTCCCTTCCAATATAGCCACGACAATTTAGACATGGAAAAATACAGTAATACGCATTGAAAATTGGTAGAAATGCTCAAACACTATGTTTATAGGTGGTCTACTGCTGGAAACGTACACCAAGGGTGGTATGATAGCTGCGGAGAGATTGATACGCGAGGAATTCTCCTCATACATGTATGCAGGCGGTCGAGGCCGGGTGATAAATCGTGCTGAGTACTTACGCTGGAAGTTCAGGGATCAGGAACAGGTGAGTTACTGATATTTAGAGACACAGTACTCTATCTAAATCGACGGAAGAACCCTGGCTCGTACAAGACCGGTCTAGAGCCTAGTGTAGGAACCAGGCGCTCGACCACTATTTTGTTTTAACTAGTTTTGTAACTACTTTTATAAATAAATCTTTAAATGGTTGTAAATTTGACAGTATTGCGCAGTTAGGAGTGTGTTAAACTGTCTTACAAAGGAGTAAACTAATTAATGCTGCACTTAGTCATTTGATAGTCTCTAACCATGACGATTTGATTAACGTTCTGAGAAAGACAGTAAGAAACAGAGTAGTAGTACCTGTTCTTAGTAACTAGTATCTGTTCGTTTTCAATAGCTCAATGATTGTGATGTGTGTATATTTTTTGTAGGTAGTATTACCAATAGAAGCGTCGCTATCTCCGTACGACCCACTCGCTAAGTGGGAAGACCATATGGCCTGCTGGCAGATGAGTTACCGCGGTGCCCTCGGAGAATCTTTATTGCATTTGTTGATTATCTGTGATACAAAGGTCTGTATGACATATGACCTAAGCCAGTTATTCGGTTAGATGATCTTTACAACATTAAAGAAGTAAGCAATACATAATGATTTCAGACCCATACGCGACTAGCAAGGACTCTAGTCAAATGTTTTCCGAAACTGTCGTTAGATGTCGTAGAGGGTGAAGAGTATTTGGGTAAATATCGCATTTAAATATGATATTTAAATGACAAAGTTAAGTGTTCTGTTAATTCAAAATGTAGTCTAAATATAGATTTTGTGTGTATTTTCCAGGTGCTAGTGCTTTACATTTAGCAATAGCCTACAGCAACAACGAACTTGTCCAAGATTTAGTGGAGGCTGGTGCTGATGTCAGTCAACGAGCTATCGGTAGTGACATTGAGAGTGTTAAATCGCGTTTGCTTGTTATAAGAAGTTAACTCTAAAAATGTTATACTTTCTAGGTAGCTTCTTCTTACCACGTGATCAACAACGCGTGCCTCCGACCCGCCATTCTAATTACGAAGGCCTAGCTTACCTCGGGGAGTACCCACTAGCGTGGGCCGCCTGCTGCGCCAACGAGGCTGTCTACAATCTACTTCTAGACTCGGGAGCTGATCCCGACTCACAGGACTCCTTTGGAAACATGATCCTTC
Source organism: Papilio protenor (assembly GCA_029286645.1). Taxonomy (NCBI): domain Eukaryota; kingdom Metazoa; phylum Arthropoda; class Insecta; order Lepidoptera; family Papilionidae; genus Papilio; species Papilio protenor. The sequence goes on along the minus strand of JAGSMZ010000016.1, from coordinate 3,168,226 downwards.
ATATGGTTGTTGTTTGTGATAAACTGGTAAGAAATTAGAGGAATATGTTAATGTTAAGGAACACTTCAGCAAGAGCATTTAGGCAAAAGTATCAACGCTTATCTCCCTTACAGGATATGTTCGGATACGCGCTGCGACACCCAAAAGTACCGGCTAGTAACGGCCGCGTCAACCACGCTGGCTTCACGCCGCTAACGCTAGCATGTCAGCTGGGCCGTGCTTCCGTCTTCCGAGAGATGTTAGAACTATCCGCTAGGGAGTTCTGGAGATACTCAAACATTACATGCTCTGCTTACCCCCTTAATGCATTAGACACATTACTGCCTGATGGAAAGACCAGTAAGTGAAATTATATGTTATTTTCTTTATGAGATTCTTATTGGAGCTGTAGATTTAATTAAAAATGTTGCTTTTTCTAGATTGGAATTCTGCGTTATTTATAATATTGAATGGAACAAAACAAGAGCATTTGAACATGTTGGATGGTGGTATAATTCAAAGACTACTTGAAGAGAAATGGAAGACGTTCGCTAGAGTAAGTTAAATAAGACAGTCAGCAATAGTATGAACTTTTAAATGATTTTAATATTCGAAAATATCTTCTAGCAAAAGTTCCTCAAGCGTCTAATGATCTTTATGCTGCATCTTCTACTTCTTTCTGTGTCTGTGTACTTGAGACACAGCAGTATTGAAGCAGATTCTAACCCTAACTGGGGTTTGGAGGTGACTGACGCTAGAGGCGGAATACGACTGGCCAGCGAACTGGGCACCATACTCAGTACACTCTCCTATATAATTCTACAACAAGGTGATGAAATAAAGAACCAAGGTTTGGTCGCCTATTTCAAACAATTGGTAAGTAAACTGGACGAAAACAATAGCAACTTTTGAAAATGATTTTCTTTTTTTATTGAATTGTGTATACTTTAGATTCACGAGCCTGCCAAGTTTATATTCCTGGCGTCCAACTTGTTACTCCTAGCGTGCATACCGGCGCGGCTCTCGCGTCAGATGATGGTAGAAGAGGCTATACTCATATTCGTCTTGCCCGGCTCCTGGTTCTTACTCATGTTCTTCGCGGGGTGAGAGTTAACACTTTCAGTGACACAGGCTTACGAAAATCGTAGCATAGAGCTTGCTAACTTTTATAACATGTCATAGCGCGGTGAAGCTGACGGGTCCATTCGTGACAATGATCTACAGCATGATAACTGGAGACATGTTCACGTTCGGCATCATCTACAGCATTGTTCTCTTCGGCTTCTCACAGTCCTTCTACTTCCTATATAAAGGTAAGCATATATTTTAGTTATGGCCTTTTTGCCCAACTAAATGAATGCCTGGTTGCGGGTTTTATATTTTGCCTATACTCGCTTTTAGGCTAAACGGGCTGATTTAAATTTCGAACAAATTGTTTTGATCCAGGTTTCCCGAATGTCCAGTCAACTTTATTCTCCAGTTTTCCAAGCACATGGATGGCGCTTTTCCAAATAACTCTAGGAGATTATAGTGTAAGTTAACTAAGTTTTGTGTAGTCATATTTCCTTTACTTGCCATTAGGTATACCAAGGGCGTTCTTTATATCTTTTATATTAACTTCCAGTACACAGATCTGGGTATGACGATATATCCGAACTTAGCAAAGGCGGTGTTCGCGCTGTTCATGGTGTTCGTACCCATACTGCTGCTCAACATGCTCATCGCCATGATGGGCAACACATATGCGCACGTCATCGAACAATCAGAGAAGGAATGGGTCAAACAGGTGAATACGGTTTATATATATTTACGAAATTGAGTGCCAGAGTAAATCAAATGGATAGATCCACGATTCAAAACTACCCTAAACGTAGATCCGTAATCTCTATCTGGTGACAACCATTTCTATAAAGTCAAGTGTGCTATTTTATTAATTACAATTTTTACATTTTAAGTGGGCCAAGATAGTGGTAGCTCTAGAACAATCAGTGGCGCAAGAGGACGCTCACCGTTATCTACAGGAGTACTCTATAGGTCTGGGCCCGTCAGACGACCCGCGGTATGAGCAGCGCGCTGTTATGGTCATCAAGAGTAAAGCAAAAACCCGCGCTAAGCAACGAAAGGGAGCTCTTGCTAATTGGAAGGTGAGGATCAATTCTAAAACAGTGTAGATAATCCATTATTACGGGTGTTTCATATTGTACGGGCACCCAATTTACTCTTTTTTCTGAATAATTTGATTATGATGTTATTTCCTTGTTTTAGCGCGTTGGTAAAGTCACGATCGCAGAGTTGAGAAAGCGTGGAATCAGCGGCGAAGAATTAAGGAGACTGATGTGGGGTCGCGCCTCTATCTCTACACCGACCAAAGCACCGTTAGCGTGAGCAATTTAATTAATACATTATAAAGTACTAGCATTCGCCCGCGACTCCGTCTGCGTGGAATTAATAAAAATAAAAGTGAGTAGCCTATGTGTTCTTCCAGACTATCCTCTACATCTATACCAAATTTAATCGAAATTCGTTCAGCCATTTAGGCTACAAACTCTAACAAACATCCATCCATCCATCTAAACTTTCGCATTTATGATATTAGTAAGAAGTAAGATTAAATTCCTACTCTAAAAAAAGATGAGCAGGTCCTCAATCACCTTTCTTAACTCCATACAAGTTATTGCTTCAGATGTGGATTTGTAACATCTTTCTGCTAATATGTCGTCGTATTTATGTTTAGTAGAAAAGTACCTCCGCCACCTGACTGCGTTGCGGCAGCTGAAGAGGTGCTGAACGGAGAAGTTGGCAATGGAGTCGGAACAGCTTTGTCATCCGCTTTGAATGTTATGGCGTTCACTCACGAACTCGACCTTAATGCAAATGGTGAGTCTCTGACGCGCAAGGAGCCGTTAATTCAGCGATAATTGTCTCCAAATAAATCTAGACAAGAACAACCATTTAACTAAGTACAGTAAATATAAATTAAACATTCTAGTGGGTAAATGATGGAGTAATGGACTAAAAATGGTTAAAATGCACGTAACAAACTTGAACTCTGAATCTTTCAGGTCAAGATCCAAGTCAGAAGCAAACACCAGATTTACTAGTAAATGGGAAAACAATGTCTTCAAACGTCATTCCATCACAAGTACAGTCGACACCAAATCAGCTAACGGTCCCGTCTAATATTGATCCAAATATCAGCTTGACATTACCCACTAATAAAAGCGACTTGGAAATGAACACAAACATTATAGGCGTTCCGGGATTGAATGTACCTGTACCATGTACTGCACCGTGTCTCCCTGCACAAGGCCTTAGCCCTCCTCTACAATCTATGCCAGTTACACAACGTTAGTACCTAGCAAATTAAATTAAAAAATTTGATATTCTTAATGGCCTTGAGTATTAATTAATATTGTTTGTCGTTATTTTTTTATATGTTAAAGCCATCAAAGAGGAAGTATTCAGAGATTTCTTATTGGAGCTGATTTTGTTGGCGGAGAAAACGGATCCGAGCGATCGCCAACTGAAGAGTTTAGCAGAGCAGGCTGCGGACTTAGAACACATTCCTGTCATAGACATCAATACCAATGTAATTATTGCGAATTTCCTGTTAACTTGTTGCTTTTTGTTATTCTTGTTTTACCCGAGTCTTCTTCACTCCTAAAGGTTTTAAGTGTGTTTATAGATATCAGCAAAATCAACACGCAAGATGGTGGCCGGCGCGGTGTCAGGATTATTCGGAGTGGCGGCAGACACGCCTGCGCCCGACGCCGGCTGGCGCAGAGAACGACAAGAGCAAAGCGATAGTGACCCTATATCAGGTTTATTGTCCTTTATATTTCAAACAAAACTTGTTAGCGATGTTACAATTTTCTAGAAACTAATGCGACTAGATTCTACAGATGATTGCCGCTTTACCTTTCCGCAGATAACTATACTAAGATCAAAGAAAATAAAAAAAAAAAAAAAAAAAAAAAAAAAAAAAAAAAAAAAAAAAAAAAAAAAAAAAAAAAAAAAAAAAAAAAAAAAAAAAAAAAAAAAAAAAAAAAAAAAAAAAAAAAAAAAAAAAAAAAAAAAAAAAAAAAAAAAAAAAAAAAAAAAAAAAAAAAAAAAAAAAAAAAAAAAAAAAAAAAAAAAAAAAAAAAAAAAAAAAAAAAAAAAAAAAAAAAAAAAAAAAAAAAAAAAAAAAAAAAAAAAAAAAAAAAAAAAAAAAAAAAAAAAAAAAAAAAAAAAAAAAAAAAAAAAAAAAAAAAAAAAAAAAAAAAAAAAAAAAAAAAAAAAAAAAAAAAAAAAAAAAAAAAAAAAAAAAAAAAAAAAAAAAAAAAAAAAAAAAAAAAAAAAAAAAAAAAAAAAAAAAAAAAAAAAAAAAAAAAAAAAAAAAAAAAAAAAAAAAAAAAAAAAAAAAAAAAAAAAAAAAAAAAAAAAAAAAAAAAAAAAAAAAAAAAAAAAAAAAAAAAAAAAAAAAAAAAAAAAAAAAAAAAAAAAAAAAAAAAAAAAAAAAAAAAAAAAAAAAAAAAAAAAAAAAAAAAAAAAAAAAAAAAAAAAAAAAAAAAAAAAAAAAAAAAAAAAAAAAAAAAAAAAAAAAAAAAAAAAAAAAAAAAAAAAAAAAAAAAAAAAAAAAAAAAAAAAAAAAAAAAAAAAAAAAAAAAAAAAAAAAAAAAAAAAAAAAAAAAAAAAAAAAAAAAAAAAAAAAAAAAAAAAAAAAAAAAAAAAAAAAAAAAAAAAAAAAAAAAAAAAAAAAAAAAAAAAAAAAAAAAAAAAAAAAAAAAAAAAAAAAAAAAAAAAAAAAAAAAAAAAAAAAAAAAAAAAAAAAAAAAAAAAAAAAAAAAAAAAAAAAAAAAAAAAAAAAAAAAAAAAAAAAAAAAAAAAAAAAAAAAAAAAAAAAAAAAAAAAAAAAAAAAAAAAAAAAAAAAAAAAAAAAAAAAAAAAAAAAAAAAAAAAAAAAAAAAAAAAAAAAAAAAAAAAAAAAAAAAAAAAAAAAAAAAAAAAAAAAAAAAAAAAAAAAAAAAAAAAAAAAAAAAAAAAAAAAAAAAAAAAAAAAAAAAAAAAAAAAAAAAAAAAAAAAAAAAAAAAAAAAAAAAAAAAAAAAAAAAAAAAAAAAAAAAAAAAAAAAAAAAAAAAAAAAAAAAAAAAAAAAAAAAAAAAAAAAAAAAAAAAAAAAAAAAAAAAAAAAAAAAAAAAAAAAAAAAAAAAAAAAAAAAAAAAAAAAAAAAAAAAAAAAAAAAAAAAAAAAAAAAAAAAAAAAAAAAAAAAAAAAAAAAAAAAAAAAAAAAAAAAAAAAAAAAAAAAAAAAAAAAAAAAAAAAAAAAAAAAAAAAAAAAAAAAAAAAAAAAAAAAAAAAAAAAAAAAAAAAAAAAAAAAAAAAAAAAAAAAAAAAAAAAAAAAAAAAAAAAAAAAAAAAAAAAAAAAAAAAAAAAAAAAAAAAAAAAAAAAAAAAAAAAAAAAAAAAAAAAAAAAAAAAAAAAAAAAAAAAAAAAAAAAAAAAAAAAAAAAACACTGTTTTCACAAATTAATAATGATCATAACAAATAATGAGAGTAAATAAATGTTTATTACTACTACAGCCGTACGTAATCGAATTGGATTACGCTATTATTTCTGTCATCGCTAATTATGTAATCTACACTGTAATCAATACTAGAATTATCCTCTAAATTAGTGAATAAGAAAATAATAATTTTAGTCGAGTTCGATAATTATTTAAACCGAATATCGATAGTTCAAAATTGTTCGTTATGTGAGTTTGTAAAGTCTATTGTGAGTACTTAATAACAGGTATCGTAGTGATTTGTCACTGTTAAAATTTATTAAGTATGGCATTTGACTTCATACAAATTGAATTCGATACTTCATATGCGTCATTTATCAAACTAATTTATCTTATTTAGACACACTATAAGAGGAAAGATTTGTATTTTTCTATGTATTTGATTTACGTTAAAACTACTGGGCCGATTTTAAAAATTCTTTTACTATTAGAAAGGTAATTCATCTGTGTGTAACATAGGCTATACTTTATTACTACCAATGTTTAGGAACCATTAATAAACAACATATTTCTGGACCTTGGTGTTAAAAATTTACTAATGTTTTTCTTTTCTCGGCTTACACTGCCTAAACCGTTAGAGGTACAAATAAATGATTTTTGAAAGAATTATAGTTCTCAAAAGTTGCACAGAAAAGTCCACGATGGCATATATCTATCTTTAACGGTTTTCTTACAAATACCACTTTCATGTTCAGAAATGCAATTACAACCCGCATGCTCTTTGCGGCGGAGTGTTATTGGTTTGAATATTAATCCTTATCCAAATAAATGCATCTATTGTCAGGAGAATTTAATGTTTTAACGGAACGAATTTAATTTTTTTTTTTTAACGGACGAATTTACATACTTTAAAAATTGAACTTTTAAACTCCACGCGGACGAAGTCGCGGGCAACAGCAACTTTAAAAAAAAATATTTTTTTACTTCCTTCTAGTATTAGTTAGTAGAAAACAATTTATCGATATTACCAAAACAAATGACAAATATAATTTTTGCCACATAGCCAAAACAAACTTTTATATTTCTATTTGTAACTTATTAGAACTTACCTTCACAAAATAACTGGTACTTGTTGTTGTCAATGCCGATGGATGTCGTCTGACAAGTATTAACCATTTTCTCATTATTTTTCTTTTATTGCAATTTTATATAAAAGTTTTTGTAGAGTATTATAGTTACTGATTGTTGTATGTACTTTTGCACATTGGTACAATAAGTATTGTAGTACTGATGGGGTGGTGGTTGAACTTGGAGATTTTTATAATTGAATAATTGTCTATACTAATATTATAAAGAGGAAAACTTTGTTTGTTTGATTGTAATGAAATAACTCAAAAGTACTGGGCCGATTTTAAAAATTCTTTCACCTTTAGAAAGGTAATTTATCTGTGAGCAACATAGACTATGTTTTCTAATTTCACGCGGGCGAAGACGCGAGCAACAGCTAGTATAATATAAATAGAGGTTACTAAGCAAGACTTGATTGTTTTATTTCTCGGAAACTATCTACTTTATTAAGTGTGTATATTTTTTTAATTGAGGTACTATTTCGGTACATTTTATTTGGTATAATCATATGTTATAAGTAATGGCTAAAATAAAAATAAAAATAGTACACTCGCCATATTGACGTCAATATGGCGAGTGTAACTTAATTTCGTTATAATTTCGTTCTGGAGGAGGTACTTTTTTTTTTGAGCGAGGTACTAAATAGTACATTTTAGGTACATTTTTTTAGTAAGTGGTATAATTTAATTCGCTATGGTACCCCCGCCATTTTGACTCTCACCGATTTTTAGAGTTATGCAACTAAACAGTTGTACTGGCTGCGAAACAATCGACAATCGCACAACAGTTTAGTCAAAGGTGTGCGCCCGCTCTTATAAGATTATTTCAGTTTAGTTAGAGTACTTTTTTCTACCATGTTTGTAAACAGATCTATGTACTTGGTGGCATCTGAGAGCAGTGCTGTTGAAGACGAAGCACCATGGGAAGATCAACTGAGTTCAGGAAATAATTCGTGAGTTTTACGAGTACAACTTTGTCACGAAGTACGTTGATACATCAATTTATTGACTATATTAACAGGGCTATGGCTGGTGGTCGCGATGAATCTGCTCGTATGAGAGCCGCTCGTCCACTCTGCATACAACACGCTACGGGTCAAACACAAGTGGAACACTCCTTATTCGTTACTGGTAAGTATACTCTCCAATATTTATCTAATATCTGTCGAATGATTTAATTGTAATTTGTATATAGGCGCTGGTAGCGGTGCTGAGACTGAGAGCGCTGCTCCTCCGTCCATAGTACATAAGAGCGAGAAACGGACACGACCGAAGACAGCACGTCCACGACGTAACAGGTAAAAAGGCTTCGTTTATTTTATCGAGCATTTATAGTGAAATGTTACTTATGTCCGTTCTATAACTGTTTGAATCTTTATTAATGTCTATAATTTTGTACAGAGTTTCACCGGTGCCAGAAGCGAGCAGTCCACTGCAGCACTGGGCGACAGCACCGCTGAATAAACTCTCGCGGTACATTCACTCAGGAGGCTCCTCGACTTCTCTTACGTCGCACACCTCTAATGACAGCTCTAATAAGTATTAACCTTTTTGTCCTACGTTTCAAGGTCACCTGAATGATGAAGGCCATAAACGTATATTCTCAATTTTACACGAGAACAATAGAAGTACCACGAATGCAGTGTTCAAAATTTGATCAACGAAATATTTATACCTACATGTCATGTGAAATGTTTTAAGACAATATGACGAAAATACAAATACACATAGTTAATAAGCATATAAGTTTTTGAACGCATGATTAATGGAATTATATCGGTTAGTTATGGAATCAATTATATTTCTATATCAAAGTTTTAATAACACAGTGGGAGGACATTCATTCAAGTACAAATAAAACAAAGAAATTGATTCATACGTTTTATTGTAAATGCCCACTTTCTATGGCCTCTGTGGAGGAAAGTTATCAACAAAGAATTCGCGATAAGTAGAGTAAAAAATTTACGTCACCAAACAAAAGAAACACGTAAAATTATCTCTGTCTTTCTCTTTGGAAAAACAAAGACGGCAATACAAGTGTTACGGTTTTTGGAATGGTATTTTACGGTTAGTGTAATTAAATATTGTTCATTCTTTAAATAAATATATTTCTATGTTATTTGTTTTTTTATTTTTTTACATAGAACAAGACAATCCCTAAACATCAGATAAACATTGCGATAGAAGTTAATTATTTTTTTACAAACCGTTACACTTTCGTGTAATGTAAACTAAATGCGAAAGTTATAGGGAAAATGCATTTTATCGTCAAACGAAAAAAACCTTTAAATTAATACTTTCGGAATATTAATAGTCAAATTAAGCGTAAAATTTATTTCAAATAGATAAACACAGGTTTATTTAAAAGAATGCGAGAAAACGAAAATTTTACCATGAACTTTTTCAGTGAAAACTTTGTATACTTTATAAATGTAGTAACCATGGGTTTCCACTGCGGAATGACTTACCTATACTATTATTATAAAGATTTGTATTTTTAAATTAACGAATTAACTGGGAAACTCGTCAATCGATTTCAATATTCTATTACCATAAGCTACCTTATCACCAAGTAATAAAGCTACATTTATGACTATATCTTTTTAATTTATGAGGTTTAAAAGTTTATTAAGGGTGGAAGGTTTAAAAAATTATTGTTACTCAGTCTTGCCATAAGGGACGGAAACTTTTTTGTATGAATGTCCCTAGTGGAAAACCGAGGTAACAGTACAAACAAGTTGAAGATATTATTTTAACTGTTACTATATAAATATTAATGCTCTATAACTTTGTATTATGAGCCAAACCATTAAAAATCAGTCTTGTATACCAATAAAATGCTCTACTCCAACATTATACTATTAAAAAACTGTAGAAATTCACTTTCTATAGCTAAATATAATTAAAATTCATGATAAAACGTTGATCGTTTGAGTTAGTCTTATAAATATATTTTAAGGTATGTTAAAGTATCACTGTAGAAACTGTCGTTATTTTATTATCACGTTATAAATTTACAGTTTTGTTCAAGAACACAGTTTGATATTGAGAGCATTAGAAATAATTGTAGCAAGTTCAATGTAAACAAGTTTGTCATTTTTTCATATTCCCTTATGCCTAAACTATTTAGTTTTAGATACCAAATCATTTTAAGACTTTGTATGTAATAATATTTCATGTATTTCTAAGACCATAGACTTACCGTTTTATTTATACAAACCAAATCTGTATATCGCCATCTCTTTCCCACCTTCGCCGCCATATTCCATTATCCTTTGTGTTTTTTAGGTTTTAATAGTTTTGTATTGGTTAGGAGTACACCCCCTCGGCCTTTAACATAGATCGACAACAAAAAAGGCGTTTATGTCAATGATAAATAAATAGGAAAATGCACACGACATTAAAAATTATATCAACATGTAAAATGCGGAAAGATGTCACAGAATAAAAATCTAACCATAGATTAAGGATATTTCTATAATCTATAAATTATTCTAAATATGCACAGATAAAAATGATATGCACTTAAAAATATTGATGCAATTACATCTGAAACATTGCACATTTTAAAAATAATTTCATACAAATTCATAAATACAGGATGTTCAATTTTGTACCAAAAATGCACAATTTCCAAAAATAGACACAGGAAAGAGAAATACCGTAAATAGATGAAACATAAAATTGTATGAAAAATGTATATGTCACGCAAGTGCCGAGAGAATTAAATCCTAAAGTGAAAAATGCACTGATATTGTAAAGCGAAAAACCATACTCAAGAGAATTCCTAACATAGGCACAATTCCTATATCATAGATATCAGAAATCACTTTCCGTACATCGTAGGGTCCCACTTACCTCTACATTCTGTGAAGAGAAGTCATGATTATAAATAAAATGGACACAATTTCAATCAACATACACTTTATATCTTAAAATTAATACAATATGACTCGGGGGTAACCCGTAACTTACGCGTTTACCAAAAAAAATTCTCACGAGTTTAGATTAATTTCGAGAAGGAATGTATTTGGACTTACATTGCCTTCGTTATAGATAACTAAATGAAGTTTTTATCCAAAGCTAAATTGTATCAATTAAATACATATATACTAAGTTTATGTAACTCTAAATGTTGTGTTCGACTTTGTTTATCCTAATGAGCTGGGAAGATAGTTCAAATACCGATATCAACTCTAACCCTAGACTTACAACTAGACATTATTCAAATTAAGTCATTTTTAATGCGGAGAATTCCGACTTCACATTCGATCGTACATTTAGGATGCATTTCCACTAAAACAGTGCCAACGTAAGCTATATAAAGTCAATTGATAATTCGTTTTACTAGAAAATTAAAATCTAACATGATTTGATGTTTAAAATGAAATGTTTATAGTATTTTTTTTAATAAATTTATACAACACATAATAAGAGTTACATTTTAAATATTAATATAGAAAATTTTACTTTTTATTAACTAGTTCCCGACTTACTGCTAAGTCCTAGTTCCGTTTCAATGAAAGGCACCCTTAATTTAAAACCTCGACCAAATGTAGAGCCGTCGTCCCTCACAACTCGGAAGCGGAAATTACATATGAAAATATCCGTGAGTCACAATAATGTAGTGTTTATCTAATTCACTCAACAGTTACCTCGGTTCCTCAGCGGCGAAGTATCGCTATCTCATTCTTTCCGTTTCCGTCTCTCTCACTTTATAGCTCCGTCGTATTACTTTAAAGGCAGTGTGGCATTACTTTATACCTGGACAGACTGGCATGACACACATCAGTACAATGAGGTGACAGGAAATTACTTAAGCAATACAAATAAACCACACAGCCGATGCCAAATTATTTAAAACGGTTATAATCTCAAATTAACAAGTTATTACTGTCCGAACCCACAAGAAATATGTCCAAAAGTTAGTGTTAAAAAAATAATCATTGCGGGTCGACGTTCGACAGTGGAAACGGATTCGCTTATATTAAGATCTGTGCACACAGACACGAAAGCGAAAGGAAAGCGATTCTAAAAACGCTTGTAATCAGATGAAAACCATAATATAAGATTTGCGTTGTGTCAGAGACCCAAATTAAGGATAATTATCAAATTTCGCTTCGCTTTCGATTCGCTTTTGCGGTAATGTGCGAAACTTAAATCATAATCTAGTACGGAGAGCTCTCTTCGGGCGCGCCTACGGACTCGCTCCTTCTCGGCTCTGCAATCAAACAGAACAACATGGCAACACAATTCGGTAATATTTAACAGTAATAGCGTCTCGTTCAGGCAACCCCGGCACTGGCCGACATCTGCAACACTACACACTGACACAAAGTTCACATTTACTATGCCAAATACTACAAATTACTCGAAACACCATTTATTTAAACACCTTATAATTTTATACACATGCAATACTGAAAAAGAATTCAAATTACATAACATGCTCAACAATAAATTATAAAATAATATTTTGTTGTAAATAAAATGGCGTAATTAAAATAAAATTGTAGATAAAAAAATATCAAAAAATAAAAACACCAAAACACACTCATGCACTGACAAACACACAGACTATAAAACATTTTAACGCAACAATCTAAAATACAGATAATTAAGGGAATCATAGATTATTTTTTCTCTTGATAGTAATTTATGGTTGGATCAAAATGATGTCATTTATTCTCCCCATCAAAATAACTTCGACTCATCGGATGAAAAAAAATTCTTAATAGCTATAAGATTTTATTCATCAGATGGGTTCTATCAATGATGATGGAGAGACAAAATATTAAGGAGATCTAACATTGAGAATTTACTATAAGTTCAGAGGCCAATTTAGAATGGTTTTACATGAACACAGGGCTGACAAAAGCGGACAACATTTATGCAACATCATAACACAGTTCACCTGGTGATGACAAGTGATAACTGCCGTCCCAAGTTAGTTGCGAACAAAGGAAATAATTCACATTTATATGATTATCATTATAGAAAAAAATATTCAATTTTTAGTAGTCAATAGTAAAATATATATAAAGTATTGCAACAATAACATAAATAAAATCTTACGAAATAAAATTGAATCCGAATTGACGCAATGTACATACTAGGGTTGTCTATAAGATAAAATATGTTAATCTAATTATTTTAACATTTTTCAAATCACATTAATATTTCAAAAGTTTAGGTTAGATTCAATATTACTGGACTAGCTGCTATAGCCTATGTTACTCACTGATAACTTAGCTTTTTAATGGTAAAATATTTTTTTAAATCGGCCCATTAGCTTTTGAGTTATTTTAATACATACAAAAATCCCAAAATAATCTTTCCTCTTTATAATATTAGTACAGAATATTAAAAAAAAGTACAATATAAACATTTCGTTCAAGTCAATATTGTAATTTTACAATATCCCCAGTAAGTCAATATATATATACTAGATGTTGCTCGCGACTTCGCCCTCGTGAAATTAAAAAATATAGCCTATGTTACTCACTGATAACTTAGCTTTTTAATGGCACAAGAATTTTTATATTCAGCCCAGTAGTTTTCGAGTTATTTTAATACATACAAAAATCCCAAAATAATCTTTCCTCTTTATAATATTAGTACAGAATATTAAAAAAAAGTACAATATAAACATTTCGTTCAAGTCAATATTGTAATTTTACAATATCCCCAGTAAGTCAATATATATATACTAGATGTTGCTCGCGACTTCGCCCTCGTGAAATTAAAAAATATAGCCTATGTCACTCACTGATACCGTAGCTTTTTAATGGTAAAATATTTTTTTAAATCGGCCCATTAGCTTTTGAGTTATTTTAATACATACAAAAATCCCAAAATAATCTTTCCTCTTTATAATATTAGTACAGAATATTAAAAAAAAGTACAATATAAACATTTCGTTCAAGTCAATATTGTAATTTTACAATATCCCCAGTAAGTCAATATATATATACTAGATGTTGCTCGCGACTTCGCCCTCGTGAAATTAAAAAAAAGTACAATATAAACATTTCGTTCAAGTCAATATTGTAATTTTACAATATCCCCAGTAAGTCAATATATATATACTAGATGTTGCTCGCGACTTCGCCCTCGTGAAATTAAAAAAAAGTACAATATAAACATTTCGTTCAAGTCAATATTGTAATTTTACAATATCCCCAGTAAGTCAATATATATATACTAGATGTTGCTCGCGACTTCGCCCTCGTGAAATTAAAAAAAAGTACAATATAAACATTTCGTTCAAGTCAATATTGTAATTTTACAATATCCCCAGTAAGTCAATATATATATACTAGATGTTGCTCGCGACTTCGCCCTCGTGAAATTAAAAAAAAGTACAATATAAACATTTCGTTCAAGTCAATATTGTAATTTTACAATATCCCCAGTAAGTCAATATATATATACTAGATGTTGCTCGCGACTTCGCCCTCGTGAAATTAAAAAAAAAAGTAGCCTATTTGTTCTTTCAGGTTATGTTTTACATCTATACCAAATTTCATCCAGATCCGTTCGGCTGTCTAGACTACAAACTCTAACAAACATCCATCCATCTAAACTTTCGCATTTATAACATTAGTAAGATAGTAAGAAGTAAGATTCTTCTAGTTATTCCAAAATGTATATTTAAAAACTTTAAAAATAACGTAACCTCTATCAAAGCAGTTACGTTATAAAATTTCGGGACATCCTGTATACAGTGTTACCTTGAGTTTCATCTGAGCTTCAATAGCCTCCGCCTCCTTCAGCTTGCCGATACCGCGGTAGTACTCTGCCCACTGCGCGCTGTAGTCCGCGCCGCCCCCGCCGCCCGCGCCGCCCGCCGCGCCGCTCGACGCGCTCGGCGGGCTCGCCGACGGCCCGGACGCCGCTATATCGACATAATCATCTATTCACATCATTAAGTGTACGTTCCAAAGTTGATCAAATATTTTTGTAGCAATTTTAGTTTTTATGACAAATTAGCTATACCATAATAACAAACTTTCCATTCCTTTACACACACAAGAAACCATTTTTCAAATCACATTAATATTTCAAAAGTTTAGGTTAGATTCAATATTACTGGACTAGCTGCTATAGCCTATGTTACTCACTGATAACATAGCTTTTTAATGGCACAAGAATTTTTATATTCAGCCCAGTAGTTTTCGAGTTATTTTAATACATACAAAAATCCCAAAATAATCTTTCCTCTTTATAATATTAGTACAGAATATTAAAAAAAAGTACAATATTAACATTTCGTTCAACTCAATATTGTAATTTTACAATATCCCCAGTAAGTCAATATATATATACTAGATGTTGCTCGCGACTTCGCCCTCGTGAAATTAAAAAATATAGCCTATGTTACTCACTGATAACTTAGCTTTTTAATGGTAAAATATTTTTTTAAATCGGCCCAGTAGCTTTTGAGTTATTTTAATACTTACAAAAATACAAATGGTAGAAGTAGTATTATATCAGAGACATGATATTTACCTGGTTGCGGCTGGTGCTGTTGCTGCTGTTGCTGCTGCTGCTGCTGCTGTTGCTGCTGCTTTGCCTGCAGCTCGATGGCCTCCGCCTCGCGAACTAGCCCCAGCGACCGGTAGTAGTCTATCCACTGCTGAGAGTAGTCCGGCTGACCAGTCACAGGGTTTATGGTCACCTGTTGTTGCTGAGTAAGAGAATAATTATTTTAAATACATACATTTTTTGGCACATTGTACTATCTTACTAATGGATGGATGGATGGATGATTGTACGTATCTCCAGAAAGGAAATTTGATACAGATGTAGAACAGTCTGGAAGAACACATAGTACATACGGTATACTAATATTTTAGGTACAGTTGTGCGTTAAAGTGACTTTACATCGATATGTGACTGTTTTCTGTGTGGCAGTGTACCTGCGTCGAGTGGTGTCTACAGTCGCACACTAAAGTCATACACAATTTGCTCTGTGCGAGAGTGTACTTGCTACTGTTAACTATCTGTACAGTCTCCCACTAAATGTTACAACGATGTGTGATTTAATTCTGTACTAGCTGTTCCTGTGTGGCTTCATCCGCATGAAATTATATAAACTCTATTTTTTTGTTTACATTTGTCAAATTTTCTATTGTAAATGTCGCGCACTAAAGTGCCATCATTTATTAATGTGAAACTATGCTGTGTATGTGATACTTCGGTACAGTCACGCACTAAGTGTTATCATTATTAATGTGAAACTATGCTGTGTATGTGATACTTTCGTACAGTCACGCACTAAAGTGTTATCATTTATTAATGTGAACTATGCTGTGTATGTGAAACTTTCGGTACAGTCACGCACTAAGTGTTATCATTTATAATGTGAAACTATACTGTGTATGTGAAACTTTCGGTACAGTCACGCACTAAGTGTTATCATTATTAATGTGAAACTATGCTGTGTATGTGAAACTTTCGGTACAGTCACGCACTAAAGTGTTATCATTATTAATGTGAACTATGCTGTGTATGTGATACTTCGGTACAGTCGCGCACTAAAGTGCCATCATTTATTAATGTGAACTATGCTGTGTATGTGATACTTCGGTACAGTCACGCACTAAAGTGTTATCATTATTAATGTGAACTATGCTGTGTATGTGATACTTTCGGTACAGTCGCGCACTAAAGTGCCATCATTTATTAATGTGAACTATGCTGTGTATGTGATACTTCGGTACAGTCACGCCACTAAAGTGTTATCATTTATAATGTGAAACTATACTGTGTATGTGAAACTTTCGGTACAGTCACGGACTCAAGTGTTATCATTTATTAATGTGAAACTATGCTGTGTATGTGATACTTTCGGTACAGTCACGCACTAAAGTGTTATCATTTATTAATGTGAAACTATGCTGTGTATGTGATACTTTCGGTACAGTCACGCACTAAAGTGTTATCATTTATTAATGTGAAACTATGCTGTGTATGTGAAACTTTCGGTACAGTCAAGCACTAAAGCTACAGTAGACGACAGTTGTCTGAGTGTACCTGCGGCTGTTGTTGCTGCGTTGGTTGATGCCAGTTAGGGTTGTACCCCCAAGCGGGCGGGCCGGAGGCGGGTCCGCCGTACATGTCGCCGTTGCCGCCGGGCCCGCCGCCACCCGAACCGCCGCCGTTGCCACCGTTACCGTTACCCTCAGGGATGAACGTCACTGGCTGTAAATAAATATAAACTTACTACTGCACTCAGTAGTTACTTAAGCAGTTGCTTAGTGTAGATTTATGGCCGCTATGGGTTTCTGAAGTGATCTCTAAAAGAAACTTTGGGTGACAGTTAAAACAGATCGGTATAGTATAGTATAGTACATGCAAATAAAACCTGGGCACTTAATTTTCTTTATGTAATGATTTATATATACAAAACGAACTATGCATTAACTTTAAAAAAAACTGTGCGGACGAGTTAGTAATAATATAGTAGATACAGAGTAGTTTACTCATAACAATGAAGTGAACAAATTCGAAGTATTACCATGCCGACTTTCTCCATGATGATGCGCTTGCAGTGTTCGACCGCGTCAGGGTGTCCGCGGATGTAGAATGTGCGGTTGTTGCGGTCGCTCTGCGCGCGCCGGTCCAGCTCGCAGTGCGCGCCCGACTGCGCGTTTATCTGCTTTATTACCTCACCACCTGTACAAAATACATAGAAATATTAACAAATATTCAGAACTATTACTTCAAGAGTCACAAACATAGTATTCAAAAAATATTATGATATTTATACCCAAAACTAACCTAAACCTAATCTAATCATCTCACTCAAAAAGTAACTTTGTCATAAACTAAATGCCGCGACAAATCATAAGGCAGTTGGCTTAAACTAATGTCATCTTGAAAGCGTCATTGACCAATGAAGGAGCGGCAACGGAAAGTCGATATTGAAAATAATTTGAATATATTTTGTTTGAACATGAGATAATTTCGAAAGAGAATTATTCCCAGTGATAACTCTATAATCTACAAGGCCCTGTCAATAAAAATTGCCATAATACCCTTGTAGGTCTATACCTTTTATTTAATTCTTTGCCAGATTTAAAACAAATTTATCTATAATACCATTCTATAACAACTCACCTCTGCCAATAATGAGTCCACACTTGACATTAGAGATGGTGAACGTTACACGCATCTCTGGTGTATCCTGCCACTGGTAGTCGCGGTCGCCATTCCGTGCCCCGCGGCCCCCGCCCCCGCCGGCGCCGCCCCCGCCCCCGCCAGCGCCGCCTCCGCCCCCGCCCCGCATCGCGCGCACGTCCTGCTCGCGACGCTGTACACAACATACTAGTATTAAGCCTAGTTTACATTTGGCCAGTAAATAGCTAGTTGCATGGCCAGTCATAAATTGTATGGACACACTGGCGCCATTTAGTGTTCGCACTATGCTAGTAGATTGCCAGTCCAGTTATTCAGCGCTACTGAACGTATAAAGCGGGCATTATTCCTAGTTTACATTTGGCCAGAACAGTTGGGACAGTTGCAACGGCCAACCATAAATTGTATGAACACACCGGTGCCATTTAGTGTTCACACTGTGCCTGTTGATAGCCAGTCCAGTTATTGACGGCTACTGATCACTGTTCTGGCCAAGTATACACCGGGCATTATTCCTAGTTTACATTTGGCCAGAACAGTTAGATAGTTGCCACGGCCAGTCATAAATTGTATGAACACACAGGTGCCATTTAGTGTTCACACTGTGCCTGTTGATAGCCAGTCCAGTTATTGACGGCTACTGATCAACTGTTCTGGCCAAGTATACACCGGGCATTATTCCTAGTTTACATTTGGCCAGTAAATAGCTAGTTGCATGGCCAGTCATAAATTGTATGGACACACTGGCGCCATTTAGTGTTCGTACTATGCTAGTAGATTGCCAGTCCAGTTATTCAGCGCTACTGAACGTATAAAGCGGGCATTATTCCTAGTTTACATTTGGCCAGAACAGTTAGACAGTTGCGACGGCCAGCCATAAATTGTATGAACACACAGGCGCCATTTAGTGTTCGCACTGTGCCTGTTGATAGCCAGTCCAGTTATTGACGGCTACTGATCACTGTTCTGGCCAAGTATAAAGCGGGCATTATTCCTAGTTTACATTTGGCCAGAACAGTTGGGACAGTTGCAACGGCCAACCATAAATTGTATGAACACACCGGTGCCATTTAGTGTTCACACTGTGCCTGTTGATAGCCAGTCCAGTTATTGACGGCTACTGATCAACTGTTCTGGCCAAGTATACACCGGGCATTCTTCCTAGTTTACATTTGTCCAGTAGCGGCATGAATTGTATTGGCTCACTTGCACTATATCGCGTATATTATGCGTTATATTCCAGCACCGATTTTGAGTACTTCACTGGTATAATTTAAACCGGGTTTTAAGCTTTTCAAGTATCCTAACGTCCCAATGAAACGCTACACCAAAAGTTGTGTTCTGCAGTTATTCTCATGAAGTTAATATCCGCCAAGATATATGAAAATTATAATACATACATTTCAAAAGTCAACTCAAAATTTAACAATTATTTGAAATGTTTCGAGGATATTACCAATATACTAACATTGACGCTGGCGATGAGATCTTCAATCATTTGTCTGGCCTGGTCCACTTGGTGCGGTTTGCCTTGTAGGTAACATCTGAAATGTTAGAAAAACGTCAACAACGAAAAATAACAATATCCTATGCTATTACAAAACATCTAAGGAAACAAGAAATAATTTTTAATCAACTACAATTTAATCTAGATTTCAACATAGCCAGAGCAGACAAATTTCATATAAAATTATTTGTACTAAATTCTATCTCAAATAGTGAAAGTTATCTTAGCGAATTCGATTCTAAGTGGGAAGGAAATTTATTTCCCTGGCTACACACTACCTTTTGTCTCCAGGTCCGTCATCTCTTTCTTGATGGAACTGCACCCTGCAGCCCGTCTCCGCTTGGATCTTCTTGATCATATCACCACCACGTCCTATCACCACCCCGACTGCTATCTTTGGCACCAGCACCTAATAACAATGAAACAAGATAAAAAAATGGAACCAATGATCAAACATTTGCTAAATATTGTAAAATCTTTATTAATTGAGGTCTCTTTGTAATGTTAAAAGCAACATTTTTTTTTGATTTTAGAAAATTATTATGAGTTATACAAGCCACAAATTATTTCATATCATTATATCTAGATATTTTGTATCTAGATATAAAAAGTATAGACTAGTCTAATGATATTGGTAGTCTACACTAATATTATAAGAGGAAAAATTGTATTTTTGTATGTATTGAAATAAGTCATAAACTACTGCATCTTAAAAAGCTACGTTATCAGTGAGTAACATAGACTGTATGTTTTATTACTTTTTAATTTCACGCGAGCGAAGTCGCGAGCAACAGCTAGTTTTATATAAAACTTAGTGCCCTTATAAATATTGGCACATATTTCTATTTCATTTTATCCAAAATGTGTATCTCTTTAATAAGTTAAAAACATTACATGTTACTTACATATTCAGTATTAGGTCCATCTTGAATGACGACCATTTTAGCTCCGGACTGCTCTTGAAGTTGCTTTATGGTCTTGCCGTTTTTGCCAATGATTAGACCCACTTTGGGTCCCGGAAGCATTATTTCCTCCTATATTAACAAATAAAATATAATATAAGAACAAATATCTACAAACAAGAAATTAGAACATAACTTTTTATTTAATAAAAATATAAAACAGTTAAAGAATTTAAAAAAAAAGTGAGCAGCCTATGTGTTCTTCCAGGCTATCCTCTTCATGTATGCCAAATTTCATCAAGATCCATTCAGCTGTTTTGGCTATATACACTAACAAACATCCATCCATCTGTACTTTCGCATTTATAATATTAGTAAGGTAGAAAGATGATGTTCCGTTAATTTTGAACTATACCCAAATATTTTTATAAGGGATCTTAAATCTCTTTAAAAAAACCGGGATCCTAAATGAGGAAACAAGATAAAAAAATGGAACCAATGATCAAACATTTGCTAAATATTGTAAAATCTTTATTAATTGGGGTCTCTTTGTAATGTTAAAAGCAACATTTTTTTTTAGTTTTAGCAGATTTTTATTAATTTTCTATTTCGTGTAACCAATCTAACCAAGTTCAGATTGTGATTTCTTGAATGGTTTACCCGAAAGGGGAGATTCGAACTCTAGACCTTGTTTTCGGAATTCCATACTTAACCATTAGACTATTGATGCTTCAATTTCATGAAAATAGTGTATTTGGTTACATAAAAAAAAGACTAAAAACCGTATATCAGCAGCCAAGGTTTTCTTTCTAATCTTTCACATCGAATCATTTAGCTCAATTTTGCCAAGACTTTCATTGTCTTGTTTTTGTAATTAGGGTTATAGCTATAAATCAATACCTCAGTAGCATTACTGCCCAGCCCGTTGCCCTGATCCTGGGAGTATCCATCATCGAAGGGCGGACGCGGCCCTCCTTGCTGCATATCCTTGTCCGCCAACAGCTCGTACACCATTTGCTTAGCTAACTCCACTTTAGTAGGATCACCGGATATACGGAGTGGTTTCTCCTGTTAAAATGTTGAAATAATTGGATATTTTAAGTAAAAATGTATTGATTTAACTTTTATTACACTCAGAAAATTATTATGAGTTATACAAGCCACAAATTATTTCATATCATTATATCTAGATATTTTGTATCTAGATATATTATATAATATTACATCTAGATATAAAAAGTATAGACTAGTCTAATGATATTGGTCGTCTATACCAATATTATAAGAAGAAAAATTGTATTCTTGTATGTATTGAAATAAGTCATAAACTACTGCATCTTAAAAAGCTGTGATTAAAAAGCTACGTTATCAGTGAGTAACATAGGCTAAATGTTTTATTACTTTTTAATTTCACGCGAGCGAAGTCGCGAGTAACAGCTAGTTTTATATAAAACTTAGTGCCCTTATAAATATTGGCGCATATTTCTATTTCATTCTATCCAAAATGTGTATCTCTTTAATAAGATAAACATAAATAACATGTTACTTACATATTCAGTATTAGGTCCATCTTGAATGACGACCATTTTAGCTCCGGACTGCTCTTGAAGTTGCTTTATGGTCTTGCCGTTTTTGCCAATGATTAGACCCACTTTGGGTCCCGGAAGCATTATTTCCTCCTAAATTAACAAATAAAATATAATATAAGAACAAATATCTACAAACAAGAAATTAGAACATAACTTTTTATTTAATAAAAATATAAAACAGTTAAAGAATTAAAAAAAAAAGTGAGCAGCCCATGTGTTCGTCCAGGCTATCCTCTTCATGTATGCCAAATTTCATCAAGATCCATTCAGCTGTTTGGGCTATATACACTAACAAACATCCATCCATCCATCTGAACTTTCGCATTTATAATATTAGTAAGGTAGAAAGATGATGTCCCGTTAATTTTGAACTATACCCAAATATTTTTATAAGGGATCTTAAATCTCTTTAAAAAAACCGGGATCCTAAATGAGGAAACAAGATATATAAAGTTTTAATGTACGGTTATAGCGAGTCCGCCGCCACCGCCGCCGCCGCCCCCGCCGACGGAGCGCGGCATGGGCGGGCCTCCGCCCTGGCTGTCTAGATGCTGGGGGGCATTCTCCCGGCCCCGGTGATTCACTATCTGGTTCACCAGCTCCCTGTTTAAAGGAAAGGAATAACAAAAATCACATACACAAGCTAATATCAACTTCTGCGTAATTAAAGTGTTAAAAATATAAGATTATACAATGAATACAAGTAAATGGTGCTTACATGTATAACTTAAACTGTATAACTAATGAAAAGTTAATTAACTTGGCTTAGTAACTTCAACTTTAGATGTTTTTGTCGCTTAAACATAACAATGTAACTTAATATTTTGAATTTTAAATTCAATTTGTGTTTACTTTATCTGAATAAAGTTTTTTCAATTGTTTTATAAAAAATACTTACTTAGCTCTAGTGATAGCCTCCCTAGATCCAGTAAGGGTGCAGAGACGATCAGGTTGTCCGCCTGAATCCGGTGCCATCTGTATCTTGCAGCCCGAATCCGCTTGCAGACGGGTGATCTGCTCACCGCCACGGCCTATGACTAATGTATTGAGTGCATTTAGAATATATCTACGGCATATTAAATTTATCCTTTTTTAAATGTCGACAACCCTAATAATCATTTTTGACAGCCCTAACTATCATATCAAAATAATACGTGACATTATTTCTTTGACAACCCTATTAATTTAAAGTTAAGAGTTGTCAGCCCTATCATGATAAAGCAAGAATAATATTGAAGAAGTTTTGTCTCCCTATAAAAATTAAGTCATTTTTTGCATTTCGATATTACCATGGGTTTCTCTTGCAAAATTATTAATGTAAATACAAATACATATTGCTATCTCAGTTTTTTGGAGTGAATGAGAGACATAATATGTATGCCTGAGTAGAAGATAACTAAGGATAAGTTTATTGTGTATCTAGTACTTTTGTACTTATATTGTTAGCTCAATATACATCATTACCCACAGAGTCTACAAAAGTTAAAGGTTACTAGTCCAGTCAGCACAATGGCTCAATGCGAATTGACTACACATTTCTTTTTTTTTTTTGCCAAACTGAATAATGAAGAGAATGGATGGATTGCGTGAAACACGATCAAGAAGGAAGTGATGACTCAGATGATGTATGATTGAGTTATTTGGAGGACCCAAACCCAGTGCGCCGACTCTACGGGAGGAAGATAAGGTAGGGAAGATGTGATGAATGAAGGGAATGCTTGGAGTAGAGTGTTGGAAAACATGCCTATTAATTTGTATGGTTAAAGAGATAAGTGTGGATGAAGTACAGTAGTAAATTAGTTGTATTGAAATTAACTGCCACTAAGCATCATTGAATAATATTAAAATGTTTGTTTTATTTTGTGACATTGTTTAGTTTATTTTATTACAAAAGATGGAGCTTATTATAATTTTGTAAAATGTTTTATAACATGTCAATATAAGAAGTGGCATACTAAACTTGACAAATAACATTACTTTTCAAAGAAGTTATTGGTTTAAAAATGTTGTTCACTAAGTCTAGTCTATATTTCTTAAATGTCTGAGTGGAAGTATGGAAACTGCTAAATTCGGATGTATTGGTATGGCTCACTCTATTCTCCAACAAGTTCTTATATACATTTATGTATCTTGGTTCAAATTGTCAAAGATATAAGCTGATCCCTCCTAAAGTTATATAAACAGTCTACCTGGATGCATCATTTGAATTTCAATAAGCAGAATTTCAAATTCGTTTTTATGAGTAACCATTCATAAATAATGTATGAGTAACATTGAATAGTTTACATCAAGGTTTTGAAGAAATCTTGCTAGTGTGTATTTCAAAATGATTTTTATATCGCAAATGGTGCCTATAGACATCCTAATGTGTTAATAATTAAACGAAAAAAAACCTATTCTACTGCTTCTAACACATTTTATCTTTTTTTACTGTACGTGTCCATATTTATCTACACAATTTTCTTTAAACTACAACTTGATTAATAATAGTTTAAAATTTCTATCAATTCAATAAAAATCAAAAGTAGAAGTTTCTTTCAAAACATTGTTGCATTAAAAATGGTAGGGTAGTTTGAATGTTATTTAAAAATGTAGATAAGTAAATATTAGAATGAACAAGAGGGTAGTAAGATGCTATCAACTGATATCCTATTAAATGGATATTATGAAGGAGTGGATGGAAGGAAGATAACAAATTAAATTGATGCTGTTCAGCATCAAATATCTTGCTTTGTTGTCGCATTGAGTAGATAGTCAATTATAAAACCTTACTTAGTCCAACCATCTTGTCAGGTACTCTAATGTACTCATTGATTTGCTGGTCCGGCATCATGTTAGGAGGCCCCGCTGGGGGTGCGGGCGGAGGGGGGTTGGCCGCCATGCGCGCCGCCGCCACTGCCGCTACTGCTGCTGTGGTACTGTTAAGCCAGAATAACACTTTGTATAACTTGTTTTACCTCAAAATGTTGATTAAAGTGAACAATACTAGTGTAAAATTGAGTAAAAAACGTAACTTTCAAGGTTGTTTGTAAATTAGAAAATTTATACAATAGAAAGTAATAATGATTACTTTTCTTTAATTTTAAACTTTAAGATAGATAATTTTAGTTGTTTCTTAGTCTTCAACTTTAAATATTACAAACCTCATTGGTGGTTGTTGTTGTTGTGGTGGTGGTGGAGGAAATACTGTCTCCACTGGCGCCAATTTTTTTGCTATCGGTTCCGGTCCGTCTTCAAGAGACCTCTTGCTACTTCCTCCGCTAATTTTAGCCGCAATCTACAATAATTGACAAAGTAAATAATTTGATGCGCTCACAAAACGGTAACTCGTTCTAATGCATCATAATTGTTAACAATGGAATGCCAAATTAAAAAGTAGGTTATACTACGTATTAGTTGAAGAACTGTCAATATTAATTATTTGAATACAAAAAGAGGGTCGGTTGTGATTGATAATTCAACATACAATGAACTTAAAACCGAGGAAACAAATTTTATCTGTTGAAAATACAAATGCGACGGTGTCAAAAGATTATGCAGATGTCGGTCTACTCACCAAGCTAGCACGTTGTACAGCAGCCGCAAATCCCGCCGTTTGGCTATTATTCGGAAGCGTAGCCATAGAAGAATAATCACTCATGTTTGATTAAAGTGCACATTCAATAGCGGAATACGGCAGCCATTAATAAAGGATCGCTATCCAAAATTACTAGACACTTGCCTCGCAACTTGCGAGAACGACGCGAACCATAATCAGAAAGAAAGTTTGTAATGTTTTACTGAATATAAAGGCAACAGTCAACGGTCATACAGCCACGCAATACGTTTTAACCATAGATTATAGAATTTTCACGACTCAAGTTAAAAAAAAACATTAAACGCTCGAGCGACAACGAAAAGAGACAAGCAGAGATTAAAATTACGGAGTTTCAATGTGATGCGATGAGGGTCTACGTCTTTTTTCTTCTACAGACATCCACCCCTTACATATTCGTCTATATTAGTTTACGTTTGTTTGGACGACCACATTCTTTTGGTACTACCGGAATCCACTCCAGATCATGCCATACCACATTCCGCGTAAACTTATTATTATGTTATTATTTGATTTCACGATGTTGAAGTCGCGAACAATAGCTACATGTTATATTAGATACATATCTGTGCTAATATTACATTGAAATATTATATTAAAGAGGAAAGATTAATATTGTTGTATGTATTGAAATAGCTCAACTCCGCTTTTTAAAAATTTTTCACCGTTAGAATGGTAATTTATCTGTGAGTAACATAGGCTACACTTTTTATTATTTTTTAATTTCACACGGACAAAGTCGCGAGTAACAGCTAGTTTTTTTTATACCTTCAATTCTGATAATTAAATTGCTTTATGGAAAACTTTTAAGAAAAAAATATCACACTAACTAATAATTTTACAATTTTAAAGGTATTCTTGACCCAATGAAAAATATTACGTTGGAAAAAGATATTTTTTTTACAAAAAAGAAACTCTTCAAGAGTTTAAAGTAACGAAAACGGTGGAACGAAACGCAAAGTTTTTTTTTCTATGTTGTGGGTGCGTGCATTTGTGTTGTCCGGTGTTTGAAGACGCTTGGAATTCGCTTTCAATTTCTTCGTAGGAAAAATGTCGGGTGATACCGATAAAGCAAAAATCAGTGATAATCAGGTATAGTTGTGAAATATATATTTTAATTTCATTTCTTTGTATTGGTGCGCGTCTTTTAAGAACATTTCTAGCTGTGAAGTGATGTTATTTCCGTGTTATATCACAAATGTTTGCCTGCGTCTCAACATGGCTGACAGAACATTCGCTTCCCGCTAAACGCGGGAACTACGCCACGGAGGGTTGTGATATAAGTCAATAAAATGCATTAAAAATGGTGAATGCTGTTCTGATCAGTCAAAGAAACTGATTCTGATGGGATATTTTTCAAGAATTCGCATATTTTGGCCACCCCCGCCCCTTTGCATTTCGTTGCAGGGCCTTTGTTAATGTGCACGATATTATATGACATTGATAGGAAATCCGCATGACCTTGATATTTTGTTTCTTGCGAATTTTCTATTCGGAGGCCCGAGATATGTTGTTATTCCACTGAACGTCGACCTCGCGCCTTCTTATACACGCTCGAAACGCGGCAAGCGATGTAAATAAAACTCAAGTCTCCGGTTTAGGGGCCTTTATTCATGACCTCTTTTGGTTTCTACTTGGATTTTGTTGCGTATTTACTTATTTTTGATAGTCTAATTATCTAAGCAATGTTATTAACAATAAAGTTGCTGAAATGTAAAATTAGCATTTGAGAAAATCTCCATTTTCGATCATGTTCTTACATAGATGTTAAGTATATACGTCTGTATAACTACACATAGACAATACGGTAGTGTATAGCGATAGAGCTTGATACATTGAAATATGTGTTTTACGTTGAAGGAATAAGGTCTATTTTTGTTTGAATATGCGTAAAACTTCGACGCCAAAGGTATCAAGACGCAGAGTTCGATGTGATTTCTTTTATAAAACTGTAATTTCTAGATGATGTTTTTATTTTTAAAATGTAAAATTTTTTTTAGAAATATGAAATTATGAAAATTTAATGTTAGTTTGATTGCACATATCTACACTTATCACTTGTATTATATCAGCCAATAACCTGATAGTAATGTAATTAGTCATTATAAAAATTAAAAATATGTAATAAAGTGACCATTTGTTTCCTACAAATGGGACACATTTAACTGAAATCACTAATTTAAGTCCTGTTAAATGATAACTGAATGTAATCTTCAATTGTATCAGAATGACTTGACATAAAAATAAGATTGTATGAACACACCTAAATGTTACATTACATAAATGCTATAATATGAAATGTTAAAAAAATGTTACCAAGCTTAGTATGTCAAAAACATAACCTAAAAATGACTAAGAAAAAATTTAACCGGATGTAAAAAGGTGTTAAGTTCTTATTGTTGTAATCTTTTCATACAATAACATTATATTTTCTCACCTACATTTTGATATACATAAATCAATGCTATAGATCATCTTAAGAATTAAAGTATGTGCTAATTTAGAGATTAGAATAATAAGATATGAAAAATATAAACATTTGTAAGTCATGTTTGACAACCCTATTGGAGCCAATAGGGTTGTCAAAAAGTAAAATTTTTAAGGCATAATAGCAAGTAAAAAGATATTTACCATTTAATCAATTGTAATATTGTTATAAAAGAAAAAATATGTAATTAATACAGTAGAAGTACAATATATTTCATAAGAAATGGAACGCCTCAAGCAAGTTGATGGCATTAAATGTTTTAATGCAATGCATATGTGAGATTTCTTAATCAAATATTTGTATAATATGAACATTGCCTATTTGAAATATAAGAAAGTCTTATAAATAAAATTACCATACAGGATGAAGACAAGAAATCGGTCGGTGGTGATGGTCAAACAACAGAAGATGAATCCTCGCAGGACTCTAAGGGTGAGTCTGTGGCTCAAGGCGACGCACAAGGTAAAGCGGATGTAGAACAAAATCACATGGATGAGAAACAAATGGAAGAAGGTCAGGATTTTTTTATATAGTCTGCTGATTTGTGTTCATCTACATCACAACTAACCAAGGCTTGTTTTGTCTCTCCATTACATTCGTTTTATTGGGTGTGAAGATATAGTATGGTGATTAAAAAAGTCGATACATAAAAGTAAAAAATCACGTCAGTCAAAAGTCATGATGTTCAATTCATAACTAGGTTATTTTTTGGACCATAATTGGGTATGAAGATAGGATATGGGAAATAAAAAAAACAGACACAATTGTCAAAAAATCATGACTCAAAAACATTCATGATATCTAAATAATAACTAGGTTATATTTCCTTTGGATCACCTGAGTTAATTTATGCTTATTTTATCTTCAAGGCCATAAGAAGCTCATTCATATTTAAATACATACAAACCTATTTCCAAAAAAATGTGTCTGAATTAACATTGTTTTCTTAATTTTTAATATTGTTGCCATGCCCAAGACCTAATTACTTCTCTTTGTAATTTATTACAAGAATTTTAAAAAAATCACTCTAGAAGTTATAGATTACTATTACTTGGTAATTTCCAAAATTACATTAAAAAATATCTAAAAACAATTTAAAAAAATCTCGTAATGTATTTAACATCTGTTGGAGTTGTGTTGATGAATTCTTCTGGTACAAAGTAAATAACAAATCTCTGTGTTTGCCTACACCGCTTTTCCCTGATGGTTTTAAAGTTTTATCGCGCTTTAAGTTACTAACTTTGTGTCTCATTATGTCATTTTTCAAGGTAAGTACATTTTTTAAAACTCAAACATAAATGAAGTAGAAAGTATATCAATCAAGGACTAAAGTAAACAAACTTTACTGCAATCATTTTTTTGTGTCTCAGTTTTTTAGAGAACGAAAGAGAAAAAATAAAAAGCTAGTTCATCAATGGGTACTCAAGGTTTTAGCGTAAACTAACAATTCCCGCTACATCGTCATACGTTTCACACACTATTCACACATTTACACAAATATAATTAGTCTTCTCTGTCATTCAGTTTAAAAAGACTGCGACAATCATACTATCATACTAATATTATAAATGCGAAAGTTTAGATGGATGGATGGATGTTTGTTAGAGTTTGTAGCCTAAACGGCTGAACGGATTACGATGAAATTTGGTATAAATGTAGAGGATAGTCTGGAAGAACACATAGGCTACCCACTTTTATTTTTTTTAATTCCACGCGGACGGAGTCGCGGGCGAAAGCTAGTAAAAAAATAAAATAAAAACGCTTATTTAGATATGAAAATATTAACCAGGATATGTCTTATACGACAGTGGAATTTTACGCTAACATGATTCGATTCATGATCTTAACACAAAAAGGCTATGTAAATATTTAAGTTCTATTTATAAAAATTGTGTCAGTGCCGATAATTGAGATAGTCTGTTAGCATAAAAGAAAAAAAATCGATATTTTGCCTTATGGTTTAAATTAAAATAAACTTTTTGACCGACTTCCCAAATGGAGGTACGAAGCATGTAAACTTTAAAAAGTTTTAACATTTGCCCGCGTTTTCGTCCGCGCAATTAAAAAGTAACCCATGTAAAGTAATTTTTGAAGTAACGTTCTTCTAGTGTTCATTTCATCCAGATCCTTCAGCCGTTTTAGGGATACCTTCTAACATCCATCCATAAAAACTTTCGCATTTACAAAGTAAATAAGTACGACTTCGTCAAAAAATAAATAGTACATGTTAATTGTAGAATTGTTTTGCAAAAGTACAATATAATCGTTTTGAATTTATTTACGCTTGCCTACGGAAAAATACAGAGGAGAAAGGTTTTTAATTGATTACGCTACTTATTAACTTTAAATGTAAACATCTCGAGTGATAAATGTTGAGTTCCCATTGTCGAAACATGTACAAAAACATATTGTTGTCCTTCTCACTCTTTCTGCGAAAACATTTGAAGGTTGAAGCTTTGTCATTTATTATCAAGAATCCTGTATAATGTATTAAATTAAATATTTGTGTACTCTTATTACGTTAAACTAAATGATTAACATCTAAAGTCATGTTGTAGTTGAATTTAGTATCATTTTTTTTATTAATCGTAAGTTTTGTTTAGGTGACGCAAAGTCGACGACAGCCAACGGGAAGGATGACGACGACGTGGGCGGTGAAGACTCCAAAGATGATAAGAGGGATGCGAAGAGCGATGACTTAAAGGTTTGTGTAATTAAAAAAAAACATTGAACACATTACTTTGGCTACACAGAAGTGTTATTGTTGGAAAAATAATTTTTATTGTTTCATAATTATAAGTGTAAGTGTTAATTAAAAATTACGATAGGCTTCCACGACGGAACCTCTCGTCCAAATATTCTGTCATTTGTTGTAGAAATTGTGAGTAGTTTATATTTTTACCAGTGAAAACCCACGGTTAAGTATATCATTACACATTTTACACAGTTAATACTAATAAAAATAAAGCAATCTAAACTACGCATCGTGTAACAAGACACTAAAATGTCCTGGATATGTTGTACGGAGTTGTTGTCATGGTTACGGGATTCCCTTCGTTAAACGAGCTTGTTATATCTAATCCCTGCAAATACAAAGGGCATTTAATACTTAATAAATGCTATTAAAAATGAGGGGCTTTTAATAGGAGGGTCTATGTAAACGATTTGCTGCGATTACAATGTAACTATCAGAGATTTTATCTTGATGTTTCTTTATTGAAGGGGTTCCTAAGCTGTTGATCAGGCGGGGTGAGGGGGGGGGATTCAGTAAAAATTATGTTTTTATACCAAAGATAATGTTTTTCTATGACGCCTATGTTTGAATTACTCACTAAAAATCATCCTGAAATGTTTTCTATTTAGGAGGAGAACGGCGAGACCCACGACGACGATAATGACAAGGAAGATGTTAAGGAAAATGACAAGGCGTCTAAGAAATTAGCACCCAAAAAGAAACCTAAGAAAGAGGTCTGTAACATTATGAAGAAATTGTAATAAAAAATATCGTAATATATTCGTTAGTCTATGTTTGATAGACATCGAAGCGTAAGGCCCTTCGTACACAAGGAAGTTTTACTTTCTACGCGAGTATCGCTTATCGCGCGCTTCGTAAATAACTGTATTAGTCAACGCGAGATGTCTATTCAATCACTACAATGCATAGAACCTACGAATTTACAAAATGTAAACTAGATATTTGTTCTACCATTTTGAAAATCGCAGTAACTTAACCCGTAGCAAGTGACGTGATAGCAATGAATGTCTATGGAATTGTATTGCGTATCGCTCAGAGATTAATATCGCCGAGTTTTGAGGATATACGTTGCTTTGTGTACGAAAGACCTATGACGTCATCGTACTTTTTGAAATTCCATTGTAGCTATTTTCAGCTTTATATTTTTTGTGTCTAAATAAATGTTTCATTAAATAAGGACACTGAAGAAGAGGATGAAGAAGATGAGGAGGAGGAGGAGGAAGAAGAGGAAGAGGGTGATGAGCAAGATGAAGTAGATGATGATAAGAAACCATCTAAAGACAAGTAAGATTTAGTATACATATAATTAAGTATGTAAATTTGTTAAAATTGCAATAAATACTAGATAAAAATAAATACAGCCTAATACTGAAACGAGTCTTTAACATTTCGCTTCGTAAGCGGCGCTTGCAATCTCACAGATGTCAATATTTTAATAGAATTTGGAGTTTAACCCTGCCCTTATATTTTAGGAGGCTGTTACATATTTAAATGTCGTTTCAGTATTCGGCCGTTAAAATACACGTAGTTCATATATAATGTTAACATTTGTAATTGAATTAAGAATTCCTTATTTTAGTAAAAATAATTTATTTGCAATTATTTTTTTCCAAATATAGAGTAAAGAAACCGGTTAAGAAAGCTAAAGAGGCGGAAGACGATGGCGAGGAAGAGGAAGGTGACGAGGAGGAGGGCGAAGAGGAGGAGGAGGAGGAAGAAGAGGAGGAGGTTGAGGCGCCCAAACCTAAACCCAAAAAGGAGGTAAATATTGCCATTGCGTATACGTACAAGTATTGAGTATTTTTGAGACTTATAGGATTGATATGGTAAAAATATTTGTTTAACCATACTTCATACTAATATTATAAATGCTAAAGTTAAAATTTGTCATAGATGTAGAACAGAGTCGGGAAGAATACCTAGGCTAGTTATTGAGTTTTTTTTTTAATTCCACGCGGACGAAGTTGCGGTTGACAGCTTGTTAGATTTGTTGATTTAGACTCATTCTAGTATTTCGACCATTTTATGAATATAGCCTTATCCACAATATTAGACAACTTATTTAATTGATACTGTCGCTTTAAACTCAGAGCAACACTTCTTGTCAGGACTCCGGATGCGCGCCAATATCCATCCTTCTAGTGACATTGACAGCTGTCCGCTAGGGACGTGACGTCTATGCGGGTAATCTAGAGTTGTGCCATTTCTTTAGCACGGTACTAATTTTGTTCTTAACAACAAGAAGAAAGGTTTGAAAGATCTAGAATTTACTGTTACTAGTTATGATAATGAAAATAATTTATAATAATATACCGTTAGAGAGGTAATTTATTTGTGAGTTATATAAGCTATATTTTTTTCAATTTCACGTGCACAAAGTCGCGATAAACAGCTAGTAAATGATAAAATGCAAACAATATTGTAAAGGTTTAGTGAATATTTGTATATTGTACCAGCCGACGGAGCCGCCAGTGCCGCTGCCGGCCGGCAAGGGCACGCCGCTGGGACACATCAGCAATGTGGAGGTCTCCCTCTCCCGCTTCAAGACACAGGACCAGAAGCTGCTGCACCAATATCTATACGGAGTAAGTTATTATCTTATCTTACTAATATTATAAATGCGAATGTTCAGATGAATGGATGGACGGAAGGATGAATGTTTGTTAGAATTTGTAGCTTTTAATACTGAACGGAACTGAAATTTCGCATAGATTTAGAGGATAGTGTAGAAGAACACATATTATCTTTTGCTTTTTTTAATTCCACGCGGACGGAGTCGCGAGCGAAAGCTAGTTATTAATATTATAACTGCGAAAGTTTAGATGGATATGTGGATGGATGTTTGTTAGAGTTTGTAGGCTAAACTGATGAAATCTTTAAGAAATTTGGCACAGATATAGAGGATAGTCTGGGAGAACACAAGCTACTCACTTTTGTTTTTTTTAATACCGCGCGGACAGAGTCGCGAGCAACAGCCAGTTGTAAATAAAGAAACAAACTATTCAATTTTGTAAAGAGAAATGTAACATTTTCTGTAGAAACTTGTAAGTCATAATACATATTTACAGTGATAATGTTGTCTTAAATTAAAGTGAAACAATTCAAAATTAGGATAGATTGTTTTACAATAGTGTAAAAAGTAGTTTTCTAAGGTTCTATAGTTAAATATCGAGTTTTTGTATTGTCAATTTTAGACTACTTTAACTGAACAGTTCAACTGACAATACTTTTCCTACACATGCACAATTTTAACTGAATAGTTGAACAGTGTGTGTAGACTTTAGTGTATATTTAGGAGCAAGGTATATGATAATCCTGTTTCCAGCAACTCTGCCTGGACCGCAACGTGAAGCGCAACATAAAGAAGTTCAAGGGCTACGAGTGGGCGATCGGCTCCTCCGACTACAAGGCCAAGCTGGAGGAGACCTCCAAGATGGAGCCCAAGCAGCTGCGCACCATGTGCGAGATGTTGGACCTCGATAAGAAAGGTATCATTTACGATAATCTTTTTAATTTGTATTTTTGGATTTCTGTATGTATCGGAATAAGTCAAGAACTACTAGACCTATTTCAAAATGTCTTGCACCATTAATAAGCTACGTTATCAGTAACATAGGCTATATTTTTTTAATTTAACGCGGGCGAAATCGCGAGCAACAGCTAGTTTATTATAAAAAGTCTTATTGGGTAGACAATAGCAAACATAACGTGCTGCAAAGGCGTGTAGACGTAATCGTGTATGCTAGATCTAAGGAGATATAACAAACTTTTCTAAATAAACTGTTGTACAAATCATAATTTATTAAAGTAGATCTTACTAATATTATAAATGCGAATGTTTAGATGGATGGATGTTTGCTAGAGTTTGTAGCCTAAACGGCTGAACGGATTTCTATAAAATTTGGCATATATATAGAGGATAGTCTGGAAGAACACATAGGCTACGCACTTTTGTTTTTTTAATTCCACGCGGACGGAGTCGGGGGCGAAAGCTAGTATATTTATAACAATGTGTTTATTAGGTTCGTCATCGGAGTTGTCCGCGCGGCTAGTGGGGTTCCTGCAGCAGCCGAACGCGAACAGCCCGCACGCGCGCGGCGTGGCGCGCCCCGCGCCCGCGCAGTCCGCGCCCGGGGGACGCCCGCGACGCTCCGCAGCGGTCAAACTGCACAACAGAGGTACATCACTATTTATGTTATATTTATATTTATGATTTTGTAAAGATTCTATACTAATACATTGTTTGTGTATACTTGTAGTTAATTTTTTTGTAAAATACGTGTTTCTGATAGGCTGGAACAATGCGTCTTCCGATTGAAAATAGCCAAAAAATGACTTACGTGGTATTAGAACTTCAACGATGATATCACACTTCTGACTGATATCAATGTTAAATTTTAATTACATGGATTGTTACTACGTATTTCCAGAACTGCTTAACAAATCTCGTTGAAATTTGGCACAGATGTAGAATATATTTTTTTGTTTTAATTCCGCACTGCCGGTGTCGGAGGCAAAAGTTAGATAAATTATAAACTTGCTGGCAATATGTTTTTAAAAGATTTTGTATATTCATGACAATTTAAGAAACAAAATCATAGATTAAATTTATTCTATTATCCAAATATTTGTGGTTTAATATCTGATTTAACAGGTTATTCAGATGAGGAATACGAAACTGATCCGGAGACGAAAGTAAAAGGCCCTAAACCTAAAACAGACGGTTCTGAAGATTCAGATGTAAGTTACAATTGTTCAATATTTCAGACCTTACTGCCTTATTTGTCAATTAATTTAATCAATTGGTTACTAGGGAGTTCCTATTTAATATCTGAATACGACGGATTGAATATTTCCATTTGTAAATAAATGTTAGGTTATAGGCAAAGAGATTCAAATATATAGAGGAGACATTTGTAATTAAATAGTTAATCAGGTTAATTACAAATAGTTATCATTAAATAATATATTTAAATGTTTATACATATTTGATTTTATAATGCCGTTTAGTTTATAACAAAAGATGGAGTTTATTATAATTTTGTTAAATGTTTTATCACACGTCAATACAATTTGGCATACTAAACTTGACAACTGATATATAGTACCTTTCAAAGAAGGTACCGGTGGGAAGATGTTCATTGCCTCATATATATATAATTGAAATGTGTACAGGGTTCGTTCAACCCGAGCGGGTCGGAGGCGGACTCGGACTTCGACCCGGAGGTGGTCGAGGGCGGCGGCGGCGCGGGCCGCAAGCGCAAGTCGGGCGGCCGCCGCTCCTCCGCCGGCCGGCCCGGCAAGCGGGGCCGCAAGCCCAAGGCTAAGCGCGGACGGGTGAGATACATATGGATCTTACTAAAAACACGATATTACTTGTACAAACACAACTGACAAATCTATACTATCTATACTAATATTATAAAGAGGAAAGATTTGTATTTTTGTATGTATTGGAATAACTCAAAAATTACTGGACCGATAAAAATCTTGCACCAAAAGCTACGTTATCAATGAGAAACATAGGTTTTTTTTATTATTTTTTAATCTCACGCGAAGTCGAGACACTATGCAATTTCTAGGGAGCCAAAAATAGTAAAGAGGCTATAATTTTTTTAATTCCACGCGAAGTGGCTAGCAACAGCCAGTAATCTTACAAATGCTATAAACTAATTCTCACGAAACTGTCCGAGTGAAATTAAGAAAAACGAAACATCTCTGGCAAATTTCATCGAGATCCGTTCATCAGTTTAGGTTACAAACTCTTACAAACATCCATCCATCTGAACTTTCTCATTTGAAATATTAGTAACATGTGAAAGTTTAGTTGGGTGGATGTTTGTTAGGGTTTACCGCCTAAACGGTTGAAAGGATTTCGATGAAACTTGACATAGATGTAGCATTCTGTAAGAACATATAAGCTACGTATTTGTTTTTTTTTATGTTATTAATATTTTTTGTATGCAGGGGGCGAACAAACCAGGTCGCGGCAGAAGAGCCAAGTCAGAGAGTGAGGATGAGAGCGACAAGTCGGAGAGCGAGAGCAACGAGGAGTCCGGCAGCGAGCTCGATGAGTCAGACGTAAGTTAATTTAGAGTCCCCACACACTATAGAATGTTAATCGGCCGATTCAGGTTTTATTTACAAGAAATATTTATTTTATACATAAAAAAAACCATCGAATTTGAAATGAAATGGAATGATGATTCCAGCAACTTAGTGCACACACACAGTATATAATTTTAATCGGCTGATTCAGGCTTTTTTACCTTATTTGGAATGTTCAACAACACTATTGTATTTACACATAAAAAAGACCGAGTAAGGATAGAATTGTCATTTTTAAGGTATTTTTGCCGAAGTTAATACAATATATTTTGCATGCAGCAGGAGCCAAAGGGCAAGCGCGGGCGGCCGGCGGTGGCGAAGGGCCGCAAAGGGCCTGCAGCTAAGATCGGCGCACCAAAATCAACACCTGCCAAGAGAAAAGCGCCATCGCCGCCTGGTACATATCCATCATTTTTATATACATTTTTATGTTGCCTAACTAAGAATATAAAAACCTAACTGTGATGTCTTCAAATGCATTCTTTATTTCATTTTCTAATATGCGCAAAGGAATTTTGGACGATATTGAAAAACTTACAGACGTCAAATTTTTAAAGAAATTTCTAGTTTATGCGTGTCCTTTTCTTTAAGTTAATCGTTCCACTATTAACCGTTTCATTTAGTCATTTTACTATTGGGTAGTTAGATCCATATTTTTCCACAATAAGGGGACGATTTTATATACCTAGCCAAGCTCTAAACAATTGTTATTTTTCGCTTAAATACATGTAATGGAACACTATTATTTACTTGTGTAGCTAAAAAGAAGGCAGCCGGCAAGCCGGTAGGGCGGCCGGCAAAGAAGGGCAAGAAGGCGTCCTCGGAGGAGGAGTCTGGCGAGGGCAGCGAGGAGGAGGAGGAGGCGGGCAGCGAGGTGGAGGAGGAGGAGGAGGAGAGCGGGGAGGAGTCGGACACGCCCGCAGACAAGAAGGCCAAGCGGCCGCCCACGGTAACAACACGATACCACCACCACTAGATATTAACAGAACAGCACGTTTTATACAAACAATATTATTTGATGTTGACAATTTTTTATGTGATGCGGAGTTCATCATTATCACCTCCCCTACTTTATCTTACTCTCGTATTGTCGGCGCACCGGGCTTTCATCCTTCAAATAACTCTATCATCCGTCATCTCAGTCACTACTCCCTTCTTGATCATGTTACCTTTCACGCAATCCATCCATCTCTTTTTAGTTATATTTACTCTCGTATTGTCGGCGCACCGGGGTTTCGTCCTCCAAATAACTCTATCATCCGTCATCTCAGTCACTACTCCCTTCTTGATCATGTTACCTTTCACGCAATCCATCCATCTCTTTCTAGTTTTATTTACTCTATATACTAGCGGTGTTGCCTATAGTTTTTGCGACTGTTCTGAGCCAAATAAAAATACTTTGGTAATATAGTCAGGAAGACTTAGGCATGTATTCTTCCAGGCTATGTTCTACGTCTATGCTCCTCTCTTCTCTCTGAGATCCGTCAAGCTGTTCTGTAGATACATAGTAACAAATGTCCCGCCATCCATACAAACGTTCTCATTTATAATAGTTTAATGTGAATGTATATTATATGTGTTGTTTTTAGTTATATGGATCTACTGGAGTCCGCGTGGAATTAAAGTAGCCTATGTGTTCTTTCAGACTATCCTTTACATTTATGCCAAATTTTGTCAAGATCCGTTCAGCAGTTTAGGTTACAAATGCTAACAAACATCCATCTAAATTTTTGCATTTATAATATTAGTAAGATACGAGATTGTAGGTATTTTATTGTTATGAACTGGTTTATGAATCCGTTTGAAATTTCTTCACACATTTATCACTTTTACATGTGGTTACAGTTGGTTTTTGTTGTGCCAAAATATATCTGTGTCAAAAATTGGAAATTGAATGGTGTCACAGAACGAGTTATTGTTTGTAATAATTAAGAAAATTTTCTTTTAGTGTTCTCGATTTATTAAATTCCCAATATTTTATTCCCTATAGTTCATTTTTTTAATGTGTGATATGTTGCATGATTTAATTTTTAATTTTTCTTATTTTATTTTTGTTTGTTTTGTTGCAGTGTATTTAAGATGTTAGGAGTTAAGGGCGGAGTGTAGATGTCTACATAGGATACCTATAGTTTATAAAAGGACATAGTTATATATTATTATAATAATAATATATTATGAAAGATTAAAATATCTAAAATAAAGTGGAATGGATGATCACCCGCTTTTTCCTTACAAGGTAGACATTTTTGTTTTTAGTTATATGGATCTACTGGAGTCCGCGTGGAATTAAAGTAGCCTATGTGTTCTTTCAGAATATCCTTTACATTTATGCCAAATTTTGTCAAGATCCGTTCAGCAGTTTAGGTTACAAATGCTAACAAAGATCCATCTAAATTTTCGCATTTATAATATTAGTAAGATACGAGATTGTAGGTATTTTATTATTTTGAACTGGTTTATGAATACATCTCTCACTTTTACATGTGGTTACAGTTGCTTTTTGTTGTGCCAAAATATTTCTGTGTCAAAAATTGGAAATTGAATGATGTCACAGAATGAGTTATTGTTTGTAATAATTAAGAAAATTTTCTTTTAGTGTTCTCGATTTATTAAATTCCCAATATTTTATTCCCTATAGTTCATTTTTTTTAATGTGTGATATGTTGCATGATTTAATTTTTAATTTTTCTTATTTTATTTTTGTTTGTTTTGTTGCAGTGTATTTAAGATGTTAGGAGTTAAGGGCGGAGTGTAGATGTCTACATAGGATACCTATAGTTTATAAAAGGACATAGTTATATATTATTATAATAATAATATATTATGAAAGATTAAAATATCTAAAATAAAGTGGAATGGATGATCACCCGCTTTTTCCTTACAAGGTAGACATTTTTGTTTTTATGATTTCTCATCAATATTGTTTACGATTTTTTTAACTCTTACATTTGCATTATTCTTTAATTTCAAACCCTATTTTTTTCTGTAATTTAAATATTTTTTTGGTTTAATATTTGACTAATATGTGTGATCAAATACATGTTAATACCAAATATATTATTTTATTTATGTTAAAATGTAATTGTTTTTTTTTTAATGTGTGATATGTTGCATGATTTAATTTTTAATTTTTCTTATTTTATTTTTGTTTGTTTTGTTGCAGTGTATTTAAGATGTTAGGAGTTAAGGGCGGAGTGTAGATGTCTACATAGGATACCTATAGTTTATAAAAGGACATAGTTATATATTATTATAATAATAATATATTATGAAAGATTA
Source organism: Papilio protenor (assembly GCA_029286645.1). Lineage (NCBI taxonomy): Eukaryota > Metazoa > Arthropoda > Insecta > Lepidoptera > Papilionidae > Papilio > Papilio protenor. Next base: position 3,128,267 of record JAGSMZ010000016.1, on the reverse strand, counting down.
AAATATCTAAAATAAAGTGGAATGGATGATCACCCGCTTTTTCCTTACAAGGTAGACATTTTTGTTTTTAGTTATATGGATCTACTGGAGTCCGCGTGGAATTAAAGTAGCCTATGTGTTCTTTCAGACTATCCTTTACATTTATGCCAAATTTTGTCAAGATCCGTTCAGCAGTTTAGGTTACAAATGCTAACAAACATCCATCTAAATTTTTGCATTTATAATATTAGTAAGATACGAGATTGTAGGTATTTTATTGTTATGAACTGGTTTATGAATATGTTTGAAATTTCTTCACACATCTATCACTTTTACATGTGGTGGTTACAGTTGGTTTTTGTTGTGCCAAAATATATCTGTGCCAAAAATTGGAAATTGAATGGTGTCACAGAACGAGTTATTGTTTGTAATAATTAAGAAAATTTTCTTTTAGTGTTCTCGATTTATTAAATTCCCAATATTTTATTCCCTATAGTTCATTTTTTTTAATGTGTGATATGTTGCATGATTTAATTTTTAATTTTTCTTATTTTATTTTTGTTTGTTTTGTTGCAGTGTATTTAAGATGTTAGGAGTTAAGGGCGGAGTGTAGATGTCTACATAGGATACCTATAGTTTATAAAAGGACATAGTTATATATTATTATAATAATAATATATTATGAAAGATTAAAATATCTAAAATAAAGTGGAATGGATGATCACCCGCTTTTTCCTTACAAGGTAGACATTTTTGTTTTTATGATTTCTCATCAATATTGTTTACGATTTTTTTAACTCTTACATTTGCATTATTCTTTAATTTCAAACCCTATTTTTTTCTGTAATTAAAATATTTTTTTGGTTTAATATTTGACTAATATGTGTGATCAAATACATGTTAATACCAAATATATTATTTTATTTATGTTAAAATGTAATTGTTTTTTTTTTAATTCCAGCTCATATCCTCGTGAGCGGCGACCAGTTCGGCCGCACACATAGTGAAGTAAGCCACACTTTAATATTAAAACTATCGCCCGCCGCGGACCTCAACTGATACATTATTTTGTTTACTTTCATTCTATAAACATAGACAGAAATCACTTACGATATTGTGAATTTTTTTTTAAAATTAGATGATATAATATTTGGCTCTGATTTTGTCATATATTTTTCTGACAAAAATATTCATTGAATAATAGGGCAATGTTTTTTAGTAATTTCAAGTTTAAAATCTTTGAAAAACAATGGCCATTGTCTTTCTCAAACTATAACAAACTATAGACACTTGACAGTAGCCCTATAAACTTATAACCCCTAACTATAAACATCCGTTAAGGGAGAATCATAAATAAGAAATTTAATTTAATTACTAATGTAATAATTAAATAGCGGGAAATAAATTTTCATATTGCTATTTAATGATTTGATTTAAGTTTGGTATTCAAAAAATAGGCATAACCATTGCAAGCTTTTGACGTTTATTAAAAAAGTAATAAACGTCAAAGTGACAGACGTCAGTTGTTACTGTCTATTTTTGTAGAATAAAGAAGAGTTATGTTTGTGTTTAGAGGCGGGGCGGGCGCGCGCCTGTCTATTTCTATGTTATAGGTATAATTCCCACTAGTTTAAGGATAAAGATTAATCGCTTTAGATTTACTGAGTTTCTTTATCGCGCCTGTAAGGAGATTTTAATTGCGACCTCCTTGGTTGAAGTGTGTGAGCCATGAGGTAGGTGCAGATTAAAAAAAATGTTTATAATCTGTATCAATTTTATTGCAATTTCAACAATATATGGTTACAATTTTACTATGACATTACAATATTATTAAATAAATATTACAATTTTGTATAACCTATGACTTAGGTTATTATAAAAGCTATATTTTTATAGTTTTTTTTATATGAGTGTTAATTTGAATTGTATCGGCCATTTTGACACCCCTAATGTCGTCATGACGTCATGGCTCACAAACTCGAGTCAGGATTGTGAAGTACAGTTTCTTACATCTCGCATCGAAAACTTATTTGTACAAAGTTCAATAATTTGTATTGTTCAGGCGTGCGACTGAACGACACGACGGCGTTACAAATGATTTTTTTTAATTTCTCTCTTAAATATTTTTTTAAATTGCATTTTATATCGCGTCGTTTCGTCTACGCCTGTTATTGTTAGTTGTTTTAACCGTTTTGGGGGAAAAAATGTTAAGATTATATTTTTTAAACAGATGTAGGTTGTATCTCGCAGGTGTGGTTCTTATTGCAAAACTATCAGCTAAGTTTTCTATTCGTAAGTAATTATAAGATGTGTAAATACACAGGACTGTCGACTCTGTTGCATATTATTGGTGTTCCAAATGTATGAATTTTATCTTAAAATTTTACACAAAATGTATTAATTTTCATATAAAATTCATATAAAACTCATTCGATGTCACATAGAAAATGTAGATTCACAATTGATGTTTTATAGTTTTTTTTCTAAGACAGAATATAGACTTTAAAGTCTAATAGAATATTCTGATTTTCAATTAGCATAATACAATGTAGTCTAAAAGTCTTGTTCACTTTGTAATAGCTTTTGTGGGATCTTTACGTTTGTACACTTGCAATATTCTTTTTTGTTGTTTAGTAGCTTATTTGTAATGTTAGGTGCTTGCGATGCGGTCGCAGTGAAGATACATTGATCTAAATGTTTGAATCTTCGCGTCTAAAATCGCATTATTCCGTTTAACAGTCGATGTAAAGTTGTGGCCGAAACCGTCGCTAAGTCCGTGGTTGAGCTAATTTAGTGTAAGTTAAGGTCGGCGCGCACTGAGCCGAGCGGTGCGTGCTGGTGCGGAGATGTTCTGTTATTTTGTCTATATTTATCTCCAATCGAGGACGCATCTTGAATTGACTTGCATTCGCATATTCTGACCATGTCCTAGTTCCCAGTGTGCGCCGACCTTTAGTGTAAGGTAGTTTTAATTCAACATAAAATGTGTATTTGTGAATTGTAACCTTATTTTTTGGTTGATGTTTCTTTACATTGGTGTAAATGGCCGAGATCAGTAGAGGCGTAGTGCACGGAGTGATAGAGTGACCGGTTCCCCTTTTACAATTGGACTATAGATAATAAAATAAATAAAAGTTTGAAAAACGTTCATTTTATTTCTTATCCTCATTTTTCTATACAATCTATGTATAAATATACAATGTACAAAAATACAAAATTTTACAATTAGTTTAAGTACAATATGTTAATTATTAATATTGAATTTTAGTCTAACTACTAAATTAATTCAAAGGTACAAGTTTTGGACATACAAAGAGATTCTTAGAGATCTAAATTAGTATTAATTGAGCCGTTAATTTAAATGTAAAGTCGATATTTCATTTACCTAGTTAAAAAGCACTAGCACGAAAAAGTATTCGTAACATCGACAAAGTATTACATTTGTGCAGCGAAGGATTTTCGTGCTAGACATCAGAATAAAACTATCTACATTATTTAAATAAGATGCAATTGTTTTACTTACAAAAATATAGACAAATTATCTGACAAAGATTATAATAGTTCACTATACTTTACGAGCTAGATATACTTGTAGTCAACTATACAAAAAAAATGTCAACCTTGCTTGTTTTTAGTAGAGAACGGTATAAAACTTCCGATAACAATCGCAAATGGACGGAAATATCGGTGCAGATTTTTCGATCATTCGATCAGAAAAACCATTTAAATAATGGATGAATACACTTTACAAAAAAAGGTTTTTAATTCGTTTGTGTTTCCATAGAGTATCATAGGTCAGTCTCCGGCTTGTGGCGCGCGTGCGGTCGTCTGCGGCGGTCGGGCGCGCGCTCGGCCCGCCCGCCCGCCGCCGGCTGCGAGCCGCCGGAGCACTCCGACTGACGCGAGCTGTTGTCGCCGCTGTCCACGTCGCCTGCGATACAACACTTTACATTGCTAATCTATACTAATATAATAAAGCGTAAACACACTAATTCGTGGCGTAGGATGTCAGCAATTACAGCATATTATTGAATTGAATTCTATCTTTAAAAGCCTCACACTTACGATACGCTTTGGGCTATATATTTTTACGCCATTAAACTTAGGGAGTAAATAAATTGGAAAAAACCTTCATGTAGGAAAGGGACGATAAACTACAAGCTGCCAACATTAAGGAAGCAAGATTGTCATTTATGCATTTGAATTTTGACATTTGACAAACGTAAACAATAAAATAAAGTTGTTACAATTTTATGCGGATGAAGCGGCCAGTACAGTTGGTCAGTAGTCAATAATTGGACTGTCAATCAATTGGCATAGCGTGCACGATAACTGGAGCCAGTGAGTTCATACAGTCTATGACTAGCCATTGAAACTGTACTGGACAAGTGTGAATCGGGCATTATTCTGATGTACTGACCGTCACTGCTGTTGTTGCTGGGTAGATGTGCGTCCCGAAGACGCGGCCGACGTCGCCAGTAGCGGAATTCCCGCGGCAGTGTGTACGATCGTGGTAAGGAAATCTACACATTGATAAACAAAAATATTAATTTAATGAAGCCGTTTACTAAGTCACAAGGGAGCATATATTGACATTTTTGTAGTTGATCAAGTTTTAGCTACTTTACCTGGCTGTCGATGTCACTAGGCGGGCGAGGCGTGTCGCGCGCTGCCTCCGCCCCTGACTCCTCCCCGCTGCTGCCCAGCCCCGCCCCCGGGACTACTACCTCCTCCTTTTTCCTGTTACTATCCAATATTATTTTATCAAATAAAAAAAGATAAAATCTCATTGTCATGCTATAACCAATCCTATCCCTTGCCTTATACTACTTCATCTTTCTAGACTCTTTATATTTACCACCTATCGTTTTTTACATTTTATTCCTGGTTCACTATTAGCCAGTACAGTTTTAAATTCACCAGGTTCACATTCACAGGAATAACGGCAGTTAGTTTTCTCATTATACCAGTCCAGTAAATGAGTCATACAGACCAACTGAACTGGCTAAGTGTACCAGGTATTATTTTTCAAATGTTACCAGTGGTAATAATAATAAAGTGCTCACGTGTACGGCGCGCTCCAGTGGCAGCAGACTGGCCTGGTGCAGGTCTCGAGGTAGTGCGGCGCCAGCAGGATCTCCGGCGTGCGGCAGCGCTGCATCTTGCGCTGCTCCGCCTTCTTGCCCGCGCCGCTCGTCGCCCCGCCTGCCGCTGCGCTTATCGCCCCGCTCGCCGCTCCGCTCGTAGCCCCACCCGTGTATGGGAACCTATCGCAGTTCTGTCCGTACTGGCCGCACCCCACCTCGTATATACTCCTTATATTGTCTATGCTCTGAACGTTCGCCAGTGCGTTGTGCAGCGCCGATATGTATTCCTCTTTGGTGTCGCCGTATTTACTGTATATATTTTGGACTCCGTTCTCGCAGTATCCGGAGAACTCGCCCAGACTTTGTCTATGGTCTTCCGAGTAAATAGTGGGGTTATTCTGCAACCTTGTCTTGTCGAGTCCACTTGTATCATAATTGGAGTTGTTAACATCAGATATGTACGCGGTCCTCGGGCTGCTGTTCATAACATTCCTTGGACTTCTGCATACATTGGAATCGTAGTTTCTATTTTCACTAAGCGCGAGGTAGTTGGGAGATCTTCCGGGGACTCGTTCTCGAATATTGGCTGGATTTTCGTAGAATCCTCTAGTTTCTTGGCTGTAGATGGGCATTCGGATTTTGATATCGTTTTGGACTGTATTGTCTTGGAAGTTGGAGCCGGAGTAGTCTGGTTTGATCTCGTTGTAGGTGGGGTAGAGGTTGCAGGTGTGCGGCAGCAGTGGGTAGTTCTGGTAGGAGTGCGCGAGGTCCGGGGGCGGCCAGGCGGGCGGCTCGGCGTGCGTCTTGGCGCGCGGTATGGGCTGGCGCTGCAGACTGCTGTAGATCTCCTCTGCGGCGACGGGCGTGGTCTTGGCCAGCTTGCCCTGCTTTATCTCCTCCTCGATGACGCGGAGTTCCGCGAGCTGCTTCTGCTTCTTCTCTTGCAGCTTCTGCTGTATGTTCACTCTGGAGCCGACGCTTGAGCCTTCGTTCTCTGATGACCCGCCCTGGTGAATGTTTTAAGTTTAAATTTACTTTGTTTTTTTTTAAAGCTAGGTCCTTATTGTTTCTGGCAAGAGCCAGAATGGCGCGCTATTCAAATACATCTGAATGACATTGACAGCTGTCAGTTAGGGATGGGACGTCTATGCCGATAATTGTGTTGTACCGATCCTCCAGTGCAGTACTAACTTCTTGACAATACTTTGTATATTTTAAAATGTATGGAATTAAAGATATATTTAATGTGTCTTACATGGTGGTTGTGCGCGGCAGGCAGGGGGCGCCTCCAGAACGCGGCGGGGGGTGCGGCAGGGGGTGCAGCGGGGGGTGCGGCGGGGGGCGGCACGAATGTTGTCGGCTTCTTCTTCTTACGGCCGTTTGCTGCGCTATAAATTTATAAGACGTAAAACCATTATGTTTGTTGACATCAGTTAACTATATATATCTTTTTCTAATATATTCTACGACGTATCTCCTTTCTCTCTCTTGTAACGAAATGTGTTTATGGGTGACACATTCTGACAATTGCGACTATCTTACTATTATAATATTATAAATGTATGGATGGATGTTTGTTAGAAGATATCTCTTACACGACTGAACAGATTTCAGTGAAATTTGACATAGTTGTAAAGGATAGTCTGAAAGAACATATGAATAATTACTTTTTTTAATAATTACACTCGGATCAAACAGTTAGTTACTTATATCTTCAAATATGATTTGAATATTGTTTATAACCTCTTACCTGTTATTAACCGGGTTAGAGAAGCGGCAGTTGAAGACGCCGGGTATGGCCGCGGTCTCTGTTGGGGTAGAGGTATCACCTGGTGAATTTAATTCTTACTGTACTATCTACGTTTATACTACTAGAATAGTTAGGTTAGGTTAGAGTCTAGTCGCAGGAGAAAAGTTAGTAATATAATAAATATATGTAAAACATACCGTTCTTGTTGTTGGATGCGTTGGTGCTGTTAGTGCCCTGCCGGTTCTCCCCCAGCATGTAGCCCAGCCGCCGCACGTGGAAATATCTACAAAGTATATTACATTATCTATGTCTATGGTCGTTACCAATGATATAGCGGTAAAAAAAATTATTCAAAAAATGCTTGTCAATATGAGGTCTATAATGAAAAATCAAGTCTATTTTGAGTTTTATCTTTCATGTAGCCGATATTAAAACTGTTTCTGTGAGGTTCAACTATTGAAGTTGTAAAACTCTGATATCCTTTTTTTTTGCAAAAATAGAAATGTATGAAGGCATATTTCTTGTCGTTGTAGTTTAGTGTAGTGACTTGCAGTAGTGTCTATACACTATTGTTGAGGCAAGTGTGGAGCCGAGTGTGGAGGCGAGTGTTGAGGCAAGTGTGGAGCCGAGTGTGGAGGCGAGTGTTGAGGCAAGTGTGGAGCCGAGTGTGGAGGCGAGTGTTGAGGCGAGTGTTGAGGCAAGTGTGGAGGCCGAGTGTGGAGGCGAGTATTGAGGCAAGTGTGGAGCCGAGTGTGGAGGCGAATGGTGAGGCAAGTGTGGAGCCGAGTGTGGAGGTGAGTATTGAGGCAAGTGTGGAGCCGAGTGTGGAGGCGAATGTTGAGGCAAGTGTGGAGCCGAGTGTGAGGCGAGTGTTGAGGCAAGTGTGGAGGCGAGTGTGGAGGCGAGTGTTGAGGCAGTGTGGAGGCGAGTGTGGAGGCGAGTGTGGAGGCGAGTGTTGAGGCAAGTGTGGAGCGAGTGTGGAGGCGAGTGTTGAGGCAAGTGTGGAGGCGAGTGTGGAGGCGAGTGTTGAGGCTAGTGTTACCTGTAGTAGAGCAGCATGAAGGCGAGGCCGGCGCAGAAGGCGGCGGCGGCGGCGGCGGCGGCGGGCGCGGGGCGGGCGGCGCGCCCCGACCACCACCACGCGCACACCAGCACCCAGTTCTCCACGCACATCACGCAGTAGAATATCACCTGCACATTTCATACGTCATCATCATCACCAGCTCACTATACGTCCCCACTGAGGGGCTCGGAGCCTCCCCTAAATTGACTATTTCGTACATGCCACGTGTCAACTACTAGGACATTTACCTTATCTCTTGTCTTTGCTTCCTATTAAGTCACAAATAGTCGTTTAGAATCATATAAAATTATACACTAAGGGATTTCCGTGATTGTACTTTAAAGGTGCACGAATCAAATGTTGGCAGTCAGAATTACAAATGATACTAGTCCAGACTCACCATCTTCTGTCGATGGTTGAGTTCCTGCAGATTGATATACGCGAAGACGTAGACGAATGCGATGAGCGCGGAGAGGTAGGCCTTGCGCGGGCGGCTGATGCGCTCGCCGTGGAACACGTTGCGCGGCGACAGCAGCCACAGGAACATCGACACCCAGTGCAGGCCTGCACACAACACACAGCAGGTTTGAGGTTTTTACCTCAAACTCCATCTATATCTATATCAAACACTAGCTATCGCTGATATCACGTTTAATTCCGCAAACGCTCTGTTTTAACACATTAAAGTTTCGAGCAGACTAAACAGCATATGGTCAAAATGACCATATGTCCAGTACAGAGTTATACATAAAGAAATTCTTATCGATGTCCTTGTGGAAAAAAAAACTAGCTTATGTGTTCTTCCAGTCCATCATCTACATCTATGCCAAATTTCATGGAGATTCGTCTGGCAGTTAAGGCTACAAATTCTAACAAACATCCATCTAAACTTTCGCATTTATTATTAACATTAAAGGTATCTTGAAAGATGTTCTTAGGAATAGCAATAGCAATAGTACAAATTAAAAATTACAAGAAAAGTATTATATATCTTTTATTTACTTACCTATAACTAAAAACACCCAATATTCATAGACTAGAGCGTACACAGTGAGAGCGCAAATTCTTGCCGAGATGGTTCCTAACCTCCAAAGGAACTGAAAACAAAGCATCATTTAATACCAAAGTGTTTAATGATTCAAAATTCACAAATAGAACTTTCTTTTTGTCTTGCTCATCTAAATACAGTTAATTAGCGTCGAAACAGGAATTTATACCTACGATAAGGACGAATACGTAATAGATTCATTTATACCTGGAAGATAACACCGAGCCAGGTGAGGACGAGCCTGTGGACATTCTGCAGCCGCACGTTCTTACTGAAGCTGGCGAGCGCCCAGCACACGGAGAACAGCGACAGCGACGCTGATATAACGTTTAATTCCGCAAACGCCCTGTTTGCTGCAACACACATCAAAGTCTCGAGTAGACTAAACAGCATATGGCCAAAATGACCATATGTCTAGTACAAAGTTATACATGAAGAAATTCCTATCGACCCGTCTGTGTTCGGCGCTACTCTCACCTGAAGGTTCATCTATACTCGGCTCGGGCGTTACGCCAAGTTCTCCGAGCGGCTCGTGGCTGGTGTCTTTAAACAGGATGTGCAACTGCAGTAGCAGCATGGGAGCCGCCTCGCAGAACGCATGCACCAATCTGAGCATACCTACATGAATACAAAACACAAATATGATTTCTAAACAAATGTAATACTTATAATTTCTACTAGACTTCACTTACAAAGATCTCGTACTTGATGTTTAACACGTCTGAGTTCGACTGGCACTAGTAAACGTGCGTATCGCCACAGCACTCCCACCTGCAGGCAGTGAAGCATGATGGGCAGCCAGGGCGGCCGCCCCTTGCGCCCCTCACCCGCCCACCACACGTGTAAGTACCAACGGAGGGATAGCACCTAAGTTTGAAATTAGACTTCGTCAAGTCCTGAAGTTCACTGGGATGGTTCTTATTCTTTCGTACCCTCATTTCACATACTTGTTCTTAAAATATATAATTTAAAACATAGCATAGCGTACCTGTGATATTAATAATGACGTCACGACTATAGATATGGTTGCCGCAAACGTACATTTATAACCACGCTCAAGAAGAGCATATCCCATGACCACGTCGAAAACCACGTCGCAGAAGTAGCCGGCTAGAGAGATAACGTTGAACAGTACGTCGCAAAGGGGCAGGAACTCCGCCATCGTATACCATTTCTCCTATTTAAAATGTCCCTCTTCTTTTTCCTGCTACCTGTAAGTGAGAATAAAACTTTACGTTACGCACCCTGCCACAGCCCAAAGTTGTAAATTTCCTACATTAGACTGCGGTTAACACACAAAAAATTTTATAACATTTATCGGAAAACATAAGTAATATTTTTATAACTTTAATTAATTTACAACTTTTTTTAATCTGAAAGTGAAACTTTTTGTTTCAAAGTTGTAACCAATTGTCATAAAATGGAACGTTCCAGACCTGTCGTGAAAAATGACAGCGTCTAAAAGTTTTAAACGTCAGTCTTCATCTTTGAAATGGTTATAAAGTTTTGCTTCTTTAGTTAAACTTTAAATAACATTTGACTGTAAACAATGTCTAATTATATCGATTTAGTAAATAAATTTGGCAAGGATAGCACAAGAGCTGCTTGCAAGAAATGCGGTTACGCGGGTCATTTAACTTTTCAGTGTCGAAACTTTATAAAAGTAAGTTTTTCAATAATTAGTTAAGTTTTTCGAATATTATTAATGAAACACATAATTTTTATATCAGGGTGCTTCATTAATTAACAATTTTTTGTTTGTTTTTGATATCACTTAACCTTAAAAAAGTCTTACTTTTTCTTTTCTAGGTTGACCCAAACAAGGAAATAGTTTTAGATGTGAGTAGTACAAGCACTGACAGTGAAGAGGATTATGCCACGCCATTACAAACATTACGGGAAGCAGAATTAAAGAAAAAATTAGAACAGCTTAAAAATATGAAAAAGAAAACTAAAAAAAGAAAAAGATCAAGGTAATTCATTGGTAATATGATAATTATCCTTGTTCTAGTTTTTAATAGTAGCTCATTCTTGTCATTATACATCCTTATCATCATACATACTCACTGAGGGGCTCAGCCTGTTTTTTTTTTATGTAAGTATTCACAACAGCTAATTTAATCACACAATTACATAGGAAAATAGTAAATATCCTAAGTAAGGCCAGACCAAAGTAGGATATTAGCCAAATTTTCTTCTATTGACAATTTTTAACATCAGGTTTATATATTGATTTGGCTCCCACCTGCAGTAGTTTCTATAAGTAGCTTAATTTTGATGTGTTAAATCTAGCTTGATTGTCATCAGACAGGCACTTATGAAAAGTTTTAGTAATCAATAACAATGTTTATAATCAATTTAATTTGTTTTAAATGTAATAAATTGTTTCAGTTCAACAAGTTCTTCATCCACGGACACATCCAGTACTGACTCAAGTGATTCTGAGAGGCAAAGTAAGAAGAAGGGAAAGGAGAAGAAGAAAAGTAAAGAGAAGAAAAAGAAATCAAAAAAATCAAAGAAACACAAGAAGAGTAAAAAATAGTTAAACAAATCTCGGATTAGATATAATGTGTTCATGGAATCTGTTTAATAAGTAAAGACTGTACAATTATTTTTAATATCAATAAATTATGTGATGAACTGCATTGTGTTTTGTTTATTCCATCTGTCCAAACATATATCATTATATTCCATTGTTTCCATTATACTGTTCAAAGTAGCAATATTATTTTGCGCCAACAACTACCCTAAATTGTTAACTTAGAATTTTCATAAGGTTTACTTAAAATTCTTTAGTTGAACATTGCAGTATGTACAATTAAATAATTCCAATTTAGACCGGTCCTTAATGCTTAGACAATCTTACTAAATATGGTGACTTACCATTTATTAAACAAGAGCAGTAAGCCGACAAACAGGGGGTGAAAGAGGATTTTTTTAATGAAAAATGGACAAATTAACTATATCATTAACGCGCAAATTATGTAGAAGTAGCTTTCGCCTGCGACTCTGTCCACATGGAATTTTAAAAAAAACGAAGTGGTTAGCCTATGTGTTCTTCCAGACTATCCTCTACACCTAAGCCAAATTTCATCGAGATCTGTTCAGCCGTTTAGGCTACAAACTCTAACAAACATCCATCCATCCATCTAAACTTTCGCACTTAAAATATTAGTAAGATTGTAGGCATTTATTGTAATTGTTAATCTCTTATTTTTCAATAAAATTATTTCTATTTCTATTTCTATTTCAGTATGTTGGTTTGTATATTTATTCTTTTATTTCTATAAAGGTGGTTTCTCTATAAGTGACATTCATGCTGGACTCTATTCAGATCTATTATCCAATTTAGTAACTGCTATGTATAAAAATATAAGGGTTCCGGATGATTGTATTTAATCTATGCTTATTTTTTTAGGACACAAGACAGTGATAAACCAGAAGAGTCTATTTTGAAATAGCAGGATTTTTAAACTTTAAGCTCATTGATAGTCATTGCACAGTGAATAATCGCATACCAATTGTTCGCTTAGACATTCATGAATAATTTATAAGTATTTTGTATGCCGAATGCCTAGCCTTAGTACTAGTTCTCAGTATCATGTTAAACTGCTATGTGAAGGTGTTTATCGATACATATATTATGTCAGCGTTGTTTCATTATGTTTACTATGAATTTTGAAGTATTTATAGATAATTATTAGTAGAGATGTGCCAAAATATCTCACATTTACCTTTTTAAGTTTTTTTACTATTTGTTACTTAGGCATACATAGCTATTTGGAGTACAAAATGCATAATCTTACTATATAATACTATGACTGAAAAAGATTGTATGGATGTTTGTAAAAATGTTTTGAAGAACACTCTGTGGAAGAATGAACAGGGTACTAAATCAGTTATTTTTAACTCCTTGCCGATGAAGTTGCGGGCAAAAGGTAGTATTACTTACATAGACTTTTATTTTATCAAAGCCTTATAATAATAGAATATAGAAGATATGAAGATGATATCATAATTTAATTATTGATAGCATTTCATATAAAATAAATTAAAACAAAAAGAAAAACTGATAACTATATTAAAACTTATATTATTCTTTGATAGCTACACTACATTTTTAATTGACTTGTGATCAAAAGTTAAATGATTGTATTGATTCAAATTATGAGCTAAGCTAGCAAAGTAGAAAGTAGGCTCTACACAAGCTTTCTCCTAGGAATGGCAAAATTAATTTTATATAACAAACAATGAATAACTGGAGGTTTAAATGCAAAAAACATATAATTGTACGAAGAAATTTGTAGTTTCTACATACCATAATCCTAGGAATTTCTTCGTTTTTATAATAGAGGCATTAATCTGATGAAACACGATACATACTTCAAAAGTTAAACATTACATTAACATCACATAAGCTACATTACAATTTGATTGCAGTTTGAATAATATTCACATAGTATTTATACACTCATTACACAAAAATGTAAAGTATTTTGGTTAAGTTATACTAAAAACTTTGTATAAAGTTCATGTCAAAAGTTCACACCGCGTAGTGACATCTTGTGGTCGGTATGTGAATCTTTTGAAAGCTCCATTATACTTTTTAAATTCTCTTAGACAAAGATATACATGACGTAGAGCCAGAATTTTATTTTTATATTAAAGTTAAAATGTTTCAAAACAAAATGTAACTTTTACAATTGATCCTAAAATAATTTTTCTAAATATTAATTTAAAATTTGAGTTTCCTAAAAACAATGCTTCAATAATGTAAATATTTATAATTGTTCAAAAAAATTCGGACATGTTTGTATTTATTGTTAAACGTTATTAAGATATTGTATAATAGATCAAATTAAATTAATAATGACTTAATGTTTTTATTGTGAGCAGTAATAAGAGCAAGCACTAAGCGATCGAAGAAATCCTGGTAGCGCAAATTCCAATGAAACATTTTCTTGTGCCAGCGTGACGATGAGTTCCAACGGATCCGATTGCATTAGCGAAAGACTACAGATTTTTTCCTGAAATAAGATAAATATTAATCTTATCTTCTAACCTAAAATCGTCTTTCAAATCAAGTTCCATTTATTTAATCGTCTGTGTTTAAAAGATACGTACCTCAGTAACAGAATTTACAGCTGCCTTTTGATGCTCAACCTCAACTAATAGATTCTTTATAGCAGTATCACTTTGTGCCCTGACTTGATCTATACATTTTTTGTATGAAGGCACACTATTTATTTCGCATGTGTTTTCTATGAGTTTCGCTGCTTTTGTTGCCTTAAAAATATTTTTCATAACTTCAGATTGATTATTAGGATTGAGGTTAGAAGTTTTAGTAAACAAGTTACCTGTTTCATATCTTTGACTAAGGTGAGCACTTTCTGATGGTGTGCGGTAAACGATTTGCGTAACATAGTTTTCATCTTAGTCACTATATCTCTCTGCGTAGGCACTTCGAATGTACCAATATTCTCAGGTCGTTCCTCTTCCACACATTTGGTTTGGTTTGTTTTTTTAATTGTTACATTTTTCGATATTCCATTCACCTATAAATTGGTATTATTATGCTTTTATTTAAAATTGAATCTTTACTTATTGTACCTTTTTTTAATATGTTACTGAAGAAGTACATTGGTAAGGGTAGGCATAGGAAGACGTTGATTAAGAAGGAAGTGGCAACTGAAATTACAGCAGATTGTTAGACCTGCAGTACGAAAAGTTGGTGCGCCATTAACCATGTAGAATAGAATAATGACTTTAATTTAACGTCGCTTACAACATAATTTATTTTAAGAACTCACGTTTGTTGAATTTGCGGTAATCATCGATGTTGTTGTTACACTTATGTTGGCCCGTCTGCCGATATCTTCAACATTGAAACCTTGGAATAGATCATAGCCCGCGTAGGAGTAACAACTCACCAATTTCGTGATGATAAGTAGATCTGTGTAAATATAACTGTAATATCATTTTAAATGACACTAATAAGTAAAGTTAATTTTAAAAGTACCCACGTCGAGGTAACATTCAAACCAAAACACACTACATTTACTAAAATCAATACAATTGTTTACTTCTTATCAGATTTCATATTAATCATAATACTATCAATATTTTAAGCTAATTAAAAAAACTATCTAACTAATATTGTAAATGCAAAAGATTAGATAGATGGATGCTTGTTAGAGTTTTTAGCCTAAACTGCTGAACGGATCTCGATGCAATTTGGCATAGATGTAGAGGATAGACTGAAAGAACATAGGCTACTTACTTTTTTTTAATTCCACGCGGACAGAGTCGCGGGCAAAAGCTAGTATAAAATAAGTACATTTTCTCCCTGGGTTTATTTATACAATCATTTTAAAGGGGATCATTTTGCACGCAGTGATGTAAGAAATAACAAATGACTCACATGTGTACATTGCAAGGGTAATGCACGTGTACGGGAGTAAGGAACACTCGACGAAGTTACTTTGTAAAGAACAATAAGTGCAGTAACTGTTGTGTAAAGCCCTTGCCTGTTTCCGTGAGCACGTGTCGTTGTATAACATTGCTACTTTAAAAATGTCACCACTACTATTATTAGTATATTTTTTATAATTTGTACAAGTAATATAAAAACAGCAGTAGGATTATGGTCTTCGCGTCTCCATGACTGGAGCGTGTTTTTATAATAATTCAGTTAAAACCTAACCAGTAAGCTATACTACTATAAAGAGGAATGATTTGTGTTTTTGTATTTAATGAAATAACTCAAAAACTACTGGGCCGATTTCAAATTCTTTTACCATTAGAAAGCTACGTTATCAGTGAGTAACATAGGCTATGTTGTTATTAGTTTTTAATTATACGCGGGCGAAGTCGCTTGCAACGGCTAGTATTAAATAAAACTCCGCTTTAAAATAGTCTCCAGTTTACTATTTTAATGTTAAATCGAACAAGCATCGCCCCGGGAATTGTTTTTAAATTACATTACATAGTTATGTGTTATTTACTATGTGTTCCAAAGATGTAAAAACGTAATAAAAAAGCAATAAAGTATGTAAAGTATTGAGATACATTACAAGAAATCACAAGAAAATAACTTCAAGCGATCATTTTAAATCAGTCTCGTAATACAAGGTTTGTTTCTACAGCATTGTTTAATCAACATCTAGCACGGAGTTGATAAGAGTTACCGGTTGTTATGCCATTTTTGTATATCTCTATGTTTATTTGAATATAAACGGCATATTTGTCATTAACCTTATAAAATGACCACGTACGCACTTAATGGGAATTTATACCCCATGCCCCTAAATATATTGCGTGAATATTGGAACTACTAGAGGTAAAGAAAAAGTTTTTATTCCTGCTCAACGATTGGCCAGTATTTTTGAATAGTAGCGCACAATAACGAAATTGGTATAAAGAACACTAACTGAGCCAGTGAGTCCTTTAAATCCAGACCTGATCCGCAGCACTGTCTTACTGTGCTGTCAAGTGTGAACTAGGCATTTACCTTAGTGTTACCATGGAAACGCGATTGTTACATTGATGACATTTTGAAGTATTGATAATCTTTTAAAGTGCGTTATAGAATTCTTTAAAATATTTACGTAAAAGTCCATTAAAATAGTGGTTATTCGATTAATTGAAACAATGGTAACTCCATTAAGTGCGGATGACTTCACTGCTATGGAGGGCCAACTAAGGGAGTGTTTGGAGGAGGACAGGAGGTACCTGCGAGTTAATAACGTCAAATGTGACGCTATACACACTGCTAAAACTTACGAAGAATTCGCGTAAGTGGTATAACATACGTATAAAATTTTCTTTTAGGCCACTAGCAGCTTTGCTGATGGCCTTATGTCACTGATGGTATGCAGGCGAGGTCGAGACACGGTCTTTAGTGAGAGAAAGAATCACCAGCAAACTTGCGTACCGCTTATACTCCGGTTAGAATTGGAGATCGCGCCAGTGTAAAAGACACAATGCTGGCTTTCTGCAAACTGGAAAAGCCATTGAACTCCTAAATAAAATGAATGATTAAATGAATAGCTTCGATCAGCAATGTATTAAATTTCTCGAACATGTATAGTAATATAATGACGTTTGCTTGTTTACAATCTCTAGATTTTAATCTGGAATAAACTGACTAAATATTCCTTCGTTATTTTGATTGATATTGTTGATTGATATTGTTTCAGAGATCGAGTTGCAGCTGCGCATTTGCAACCTCTAGAGAAAGAGGACTACAAGAACAAATTCCCTCGCTCTTGGAACCAATATGCTGGCAAGGAGAAAACAAATGAAGATTAATAAAGCTTAGTTTACAAAAGGAAAATATCTATTTAATTCAATTTAGAAAACATAAACATGATCATTTTTAATTTATTGAATAAAACAATATAATATTTTAAATGTCTTTTAATAAGTATTAATAAAAGTAAAGAATAAATGTAAAAAAGTATAAAACAAATATTATAAAAATGTTTATAAAACAAAATAATTGGCAGACATCTTTAATTTTTTTTTAACCGAACTAAAGTTCCGTAATGTAATTTTCCCAAATTAAACATTTTTTAGTGCCTAGCGCTTGTGTTGGCACGTCATAAACAATTCTGCGATGCCATCTCAAGCGTAGAGTATTGAAAACAAGATACTTGATCATTTGATTTGTCGTTTCCGAGGATTGAACTTCTGTATCTGCATTTCAGTCTTTGTGTGAGAACTCTCCCTGAGCGGGTGGTAGAGGCGATTATCATTGCGATCTATCTTGAGAAGAGGATCGCTGAACCATCCGTATCTGAAATGTGACGAGTTTTGTAAATAAGACCAGTCTAGTCCTTTACTTTCTAATAATGGATGAAAATGGTGATATGGTGCAGTAAGGGATGTATTAGGACATTATCTTTTTCTGTACATCGTCATGTTCATTTAAGGGCAACGCTTCTGTAAGATTTTAACTTAATACAGATCTTCAAACATAGAATAGAAAGAGATGGATGGATTGCGTGAAAGGTGACATGATCAAAAAGGGAGTGATGACTGAGATGACGTATGATAGAGTTATGTGGAGGACAAAAACCTGTTTGCCCACACCACGGGAGTAGGATAAGGAGGAAGATGATGATGATGACAGATCTACAAACAGAGGTCACTTGGCTATACAAGTGACATCAGCTCCCTTAACGAAGTAACTAAGGGAGGAAGGAAGAGGAAGGAAAGAATTCATATACGTCTTTGTATCCTATCAATTCCTATACATTTTAACATAGTAGATTCTACTGCTATAGTAAAGGGGATTTAGTCTATTATGGACAGTCCACAAGTTAAATTAAAGAAATTCAAAGTAATTACGTCTGATTATCAGTAACTGGCGAAGGGTAGTTACTGCGCGGCCCCTTAGCTCTGTACTTGCCCACATTGATGCAGTAATTGTTTTCTTTCTCGGCCAGCTCCTCGGACACTTCGGCTATCTGTTCGTGTTTTGCGTAGAACTTGGATGTTATTGGGGTTGCTGGATATAGGTTAGTATGGTAAGAAACGTTTTTATTATAATGAAGGTCTACAGTCCCAATAAAGAATTACTTAAGTAGTGATGTTATGAACAAAATACTGTACAGCACATGTGCTGGTCTTCAGTATTAAAATAAAATAAAATAAATAAATAATATTAAATGTCGTTGTTTAATAGTTATTAACTAACCTGAGTATATAATACATTTCTTGTGAACTACACTAAGGGATTCCTTAAATATCTATTACATTTTTTTTTACAAATTGTAAATTACAAATTTACAATACTCCAAGTACTTTGACATAAGGCATACTAAGGACATTTTTCGCGAAAACCACAGTAAGGTTTTTTTACAAAACAGTTTTGGAAGAAAATGTTGACCTTAAACACTCACTATTACTACTAGAAATTCTAGCTATTGGATTAAATTTTACCTTTAAAGTTAGGTCTATAAATCTTGTAATTGCGAAAATGTTTTATTTCCCTGTAAATTATCTGGTTCAACATGGTTATATTAATTGGCATTCGGATACCGAAAGTACATTTGCCTGGATCCATTGTCATTGTTTATTAGATTGTTGATAGTGTTTTATATAATGCTTATGGATTGTATCTGAAAATCATCAAAAAAACCTAAATAATTTAAAAGGTGCTTGAGTTGACACGTGGTGTACAAGACTCTTCTTTATCACGAAGTGCCAATTCATATTCCGAGTACTATAGGTAACTGAAACATATTAAAAATGTATATAAATATCGATTTGAGAAACAACTGTATTACCTGGGTTATTTTCGTATTTAGTATATTTTATAAAAAGTATATGTCTATAAAAATAATTATAAAAATGGTATAAAATTGCATTGTGACGTACGTCAAAATTTAGACATATATTGACAGATATTCATTTTATTTACAGATAAAATATTATATTTCTTAAATTGAATGAACTTTCAAATCTGAATAACGATTATATTTTAAAGAACACTAATTTATTTGATTTTAGCGATAAAAATTGTCTCAGCAACACCACATTGGAAAACCTTTCTTTCGCTTTCGGTAAACAATCTTTGTCTCAGGGGGCTGAGAGATCTTAGATTATTGCAGCATTTTAAAAAAGAAATGGGTTAATTAAAACGATTAAAAACAAATATGTATAATTTTATTAAAATAAAAACTATAAAAGTAATAAGTAAACGAGCACTACAAAACTTAAAAGAAAACAAAAATATAAAACTTAATATATAAAAGTTGGTTTTTACGGTCGACATACTTGTATAAAATGTTATTAAACAGAGACGGCTATAATTATGTACAAGTCACAGTGTAACTCTACGGTAAAGTGCTTTTAACTGTTACGTTTTTAATTTCTTCTTTGGGTTACACTTTAGGATAATTACTTCAATCTTCGTGTCATCGCTTTCAGCAATAGGTTGGTAAAAACGACGGTCGTTGCGATCCAAATTTACTAAAGGCTTGTAATGCCAACCATACCTGAAATAAACTGTCTATATTAATATGGTTCCTATGTAAACAGTTATAACCCACTATTTTATAATTTGCATGGTTTTCATATTTTCTATAACTTCAAGTATTAATTAGCCTTATATTGTGCAAGGGGTGCACGGGCAAGCTGATGATGAATTAAGAAGTGAATAACGATATTAACGACGTCATCTAATGATGAATAGCGGAATTCATGTTCATGAAAAAATCGAGCTGTTTCTAGAATGTTCGATCGCAGCGACATCTATATATTATAAAAAAAAAAACATCTGTTGGCGAGTAACGAAAATGACGTTCGCGAAAAGATGTCTGGAATATTTGAAACGGCATCGAGAATGTTCCATTGGAAAATGGAAAATCAATATGAATAGTAGCCTTTTCATGTGTTGATATTTATATTATTAAAGTTCTTTACTTTATAATTTGCGTTCATAACGTACATTTTGTTAGTACGAATAAACGATTTAAAGGTAAAAGATTGTCTTGATTTAAGTGAAGGATAATATTGACCGTAGACTAGTTATATCCAAAACAAACCAAAGTACATCAACTAACTCATGATTCGACGTAACCGGTGCTGAATATCTACTGTGAGGACCGATTGCTCTGGCCTGCGTCACCTTGTGGCAGTAATCGTCAATCTTTAACTTCTGCTCGTCCGTTTCTATTTGCATGTCGTGAGCGGCATGGAACTTTCCAGACACCGGTAGAGCTGGAAGTTATATTGACTTCTTTTAACTACGGTGAGTTAGAGCGTGCACCTTTGATTAAACTATCGCACAACTGTTTAGTCTCACTTTCTTGCGAGTTTATATGAAAGTGCGCACACTACTCAATTTTCAGTTGTGCAACTAAACAGTTGAATTGCCTGCGAAACAATCGACAGTCGACAATCGCACAACAGTTGTGCGATAGTTTAGTCAAAGGTGCGCCCGCTTTTACTCAACTCAATTAGTGCAACTGTAAAATTTGGACTTGTCAGAGGAAAGTCTGTGAAATTGACTAATAATTTTATTGTTATTAGTCATTTTTAACTTACTAATTATAATAAAATGAACATAACAATTTACCTCCAAAATTAGGTCTATATGTTTTGTAGTTGCGGAAATGTTTAACCTCTCTGGATATCATCGCATTTAACATGTTAACGTTCATCGGCATTCTGATACCGAATGTACATTTATCTGATGCTCCGACCATTTTAAGAACGTTGATTTTTTCAAGCTAAAAAGGGACAAGTGAACAAAAGTCCTAATAGTTTTCTTTAAGCTAGAAAGAGACAGAAATAGTTAACATTGTGACTTTTCGAGTGTGATTGAATGAAACCAGGTTAACCAAATTAACAACAGTAGCGGTTTTAGCGATGTAAGAAGATTGGGCATAATTTTACTAGAGCTGGTAGAAAAAAGAGAGTGGGGGTCTAATAGGCCTATTTTAGACAGTATAATTCGCGGACTTGTGGGGCCCTTTTTCTGTCCAGCGCTCTGTGCTGCGACAACCGCGCCCTACCCTACCGCCAGCAATGTCTATGAGCTAATTAATTTGATAATTTGTTATATGGATTACTTACGTGTTCTAAATTTATCCTATTATTATAAAAAAATGCTTATAAAATATATTGCAATATAAAAATATAACTTTATAAATATATCACAAATTAAATTATTATAAAATGATTAAAAACCTCATTGAAAAGAAAAAAATAATTACAAAATAAGCTCATATAAAATGACTTGTTAAAAAATGATTAGTGACAATGTCAAAAACGGCAATTACAGAGAGAAAAATAATTTTCGTTCTTAAAACATAGAATAATGGTACAATATCACAATAAAATATATACAATACACATAATAAAACTCGCAAAAAAATTAAGCAACCTGTGTTTAAAGTGAGATCGCACGTAGTTAAAATTTTATCCATCAGCCGCAACTAAACACCACCATATTCATTCATTAATAGAGGTCGGTGTAAGGCCAAGTTACACATGTTTCATTTATTTTTAAATATTTACTACCACTCTCACTCGGCCAAATAAGTAAAGAATACTTTCTTATCACCCCTTTTATAAACCCGAGCAAAAGTTGAGTGTAGAGACGTAAACGTAGAGGTTTAAGAACCTAAAGTAAGAGATGAGAATGTATTTAATACATATATATTTGGAATAAATAAAAAAAATATATACGGGAAGGCGTATAATAAAAATCTTCGTAATAAACTTAAATCCTTTATTTTGTATAGTTCTAATATTTAATCTACTAATATAAAGTAAATACATATAAACTAAAAGTATAAGATACTATAAAAGTTTTTCTTTCCCTCAACTGGGTTAAAATCATTTCTTTTTCATTGGATTTGACATTTGTATAACGACTTCTATTTTAGTGTGTATGCTCTCTCTTGTCGGATGGTAGTAACGACGGTCACTTCGGTCCAGTGCGTATAATGGTTTGGAATACCAACCGTACCTGTTTCAAAGTAAAGTTAAAGTTACAAATATTGTTTAAAGCTATATAGTCTGAGTAGGAATATAAACACCCTATATTGCGGAAAACTATGCCATCTTTAGACCAGGACTTTCATAATTCTGGCTAAGCGAAAGCAACGCTGGAACAAAAATGATATTTCAAACGGCTCTAACTGAACTTTTTACTTAGTGGTTAAGTCATTGATATTTAGCTAGCACTAGCTGTTGTATTTGACTTCGTCCGTGAAGTTAAAATAAATCGAATAAATATAGTCTCTGTTAGAGAGATTGTAGCTTTATGAAATTTAAAATATTTTAAATCGGCCCAGTAGTTTCTGAATTTATTCGTTACATACAGAATTACAATTATTTCCTCTTTATAACATCAGTTATCTTTTATAGAGGGTCGTATGTTACCTGGAGTTTGGGTTGTTTCGTCCAGTCTAGTATTTAATATCTTTGGCTATAAATTATTGACAGTGTTACTAAAAGCTATAAAATCGGTACAATTAAATGCTTTCTTACTCATGACTGGTGGTAACAGGAAAAGAATATTTACTGTGCGGCCCTAGGGCTCTTGCTTGCCCTACTTCTTTTCTATATTCCTCCACTTTTTTATCTTCTTCTTTGGTATGTTTCATTGTATCATGGGCTGCGTAAAACTTAGAAGCTATTGGTACGGCTGAAAATTATTTACTCATTTTGAAAATTATTATCAAATCCAATAATTTTATTTTAGTAAATAAATATGTATTTTGTAAAAATGTAGATGTTACATTGAATTTTCTTTCAATATATTTCGTTAATTATTTTTTTAACTTTTTAATTAACTGAAAACAGAGAGTTAAATTGATTGTTTTAATAATGAATTATGTAATTATTTGTTTGATACCTTTGAAATTAGGTCGATAAGTTTTATAATTGCGGAAATGTTTGACCTCCCTGGATATTATTTCATTGAGCATGTTGATGTCGATCGGTGCTCGATTTCCAAATGTACATTTTCCTGTACCAGCAGCCATTATAAATAGCTAATGACTAAAACTATAACAATTGGTATTAATTTTTATTTATCTAAGTGCTCATTTCGTGGACTTACCTAAAAACTTAAGCTACCCAAGCTTACATGCGGTGCATAAAGGTTGTATGGTATAAAAAGGCTACTAGAATATTTAAGACTAGCTGTTGCTCGCGACTTCGCCCTCGTGAAATTAAAAAAAAAATTATAGTCTATGTTACTCACAGAAAAATTACCTTACTAATGGTGAAAGAATTTTCAAAATTGGCCCAGTAGTTTTTGCGTGAATCAAATACATACAAAAATACAAATCTTTCCTCTTTATAATATTAGTATAGATATAGATTAGTATAGATATAGATTAGTATAGAAAGGCAAATTGTCTATCCATAACATTACATTTGAGATTTTTCTAAATTTATACTCAGTGACTTTCATTGTTTTTTTGGGTATCTCTGATAAGAAAATAATCTACATAATCTACACTTCGTTTTTCAAGTAAAGTAATTATGTAAAGAGTGGTTCATACCTTGTTATAAATAAAATAAAATGGCTTATAAAAAAAATTGTAAAACTTATATAAACTGTGCGAAAAATTAATATTAAAGGTAAATATTAAAAATTATAACAAATCATTATTAGAAATTGCTGCCAAATTAATAAATAAGGATATAAACGTAAATACATCGATCACTCAAAAAAAACTTAAATAAATATGGCGACATATTTTGACATGTTGTAGGGTCGACAAGTTGGTATTAAGAAAAAATAAATACTTTTAAAGTATTTTTTTAAACAACGGCTTTTAGGTTTAATTTTTAAAAACAAAATGAAGCTATTAACTTATTTAGGAATTCAATAAAATATTCATTTTCATTCTTTTGTATTTCTTGGAAAATCCATTGTTTAAAGTCGTTTTTTTTTCTTACAATTCGTCTGTTTTGACGTAAGGACTATGTCAGAAAGTGACAATTATATTTGACCCTTTGTAGAAATAACTTATAATTTTTGATTTCGATGTACGATTAAATGATTTCATCTTTACGCAATTAATTTAGTAGAAATATAATTATATTTCTTAATAATATTAACTTTTGGGATAATTTATATAAGTTTCAATATCGTTTTCTAAGTGTTTCTATTAATTTTACAATTAGGTAAGCTGATGTTTTGTATACTTAATAACTGTTAATAATTTCGTAAACAAAACGTTAAAAAGTAGATTTAAGATCTAAGGGTACATTACATTAGAATATCTTGTAATTGGTAAACATTTTCACACGTTTTTACTAAATCCTAATTTAACATTTTCGTAACTAACAATAAACCTATCTATACATATAATAAAATGGGAGTGTCTATTTGTAATATCGAAAGGAAATACCAGATTTCGGGAAGATGATGATTTGCGTTGCTGATAACGGAAATAGCATTTAAATCTTTTTTGTCGGTCTGTCCACAAGCCGCGTTTGTTCCGGGTAATCCTTAATTAAAAGGTTGAAGATCTGTGAAGTTATGTTGGTCTAATATCAATTAACGTTCCTTTTTTTACAGGTTTATCTAATAATTTAAAATGGCAGCTGGAACAGGGAAATGTACATTTGGTACTCGGCCGCCGCTCGACATTAACATGCTCAATGAAATTATATATAGGGAGGTTAAACATTTCCGCAATTACACGACATATCGACCTAATTTTAAAGGTATATTTAAAACTAAATGCAAATTAACAGGGTTGTATTTCACTAGCTTTCGCCTGCGATTTTTCCACGTAGAATTAAATAGTAAAAACATATCCTCTGTTACCACGCTCTACATTTAAAAAAATACTACTACTAAAACCTTTAACATCTTCGCACGAATGGGCCGGCTCGCCCGGTGAAATACCACGACCACACAGAAGACAGGCGTGAAGTGGAAGGAATTCCGCGTTTCGTCTGATGAGTGTGGTGCCGGAGGCCTAATTTTAGTCCCTTTCCCTTTCCACCCTTTTCTTAATAGGAAAGGATGGGAAGGAAAAGTGGATTTAACGGTGGAGGAGACGCATAGGAAGGGGGAATATCCTTTTATGTACGTCTCCTCCACCGTCAATCAAGGGTAGGCAATGCAGCTGCAATTGCGGATGTCTATGGGCAGCGGTCGCTTCACCATTTCGGTGGATTCAGGTGGCCGCTTGCTCGTTTGCCACCTTATATTATAAAAAAAAAACTTTGCTATTTTGCTTTATAGGTGTACCTTTAGCTTCTAAGTTCTACGCGGCCCATGACCAGATAGCATCAACCGGTGAAGAGAGTATAAAAATAGAGGAGTACTACCAGAATGTAGGGCTGGCAAGATCCCTAGGACCGCTTAGTAAATACCCTCTGCCTGTTACGACGAGTCATGAGTGAGAATTGATTTTATTCACTTAGCTTTTAACACGTTCCATGCGTCATTAAACTTAAATAAGGGGTAAGACAATGATAGATACTAGCTTTCGCCCGCGATTCAGTCCGCGTGGAATTTAAAAAAAAAACTAAAACAAGTAGCTTATGTGTTCTTCCAGGCTATGCTCCACATCTGTGCCAAATTTCAATGAAATCCGTTTAGCAGTTTAGGCTACAAACTCTAACAATCATCCATCTAAACATTCGCATTTATAATATTAACTAGCTTTCGCCCGCGACTCCGTCCATGTAGATTAAAAAAAAAGGAAAAGTAAATAGCCTATGTGTTCTTCTAGATTATCCTCTACAACTATGCCAAATTTAATCGAATTCCGTTTAGCCGTTTAGGCTACAAACTCTAACATCCATCCATCCATCTAAACTTTCGCATTTATAATATTAGTTAGATAGAATAGAAAATTATAATAAAGGGGAAAATTTACAAAACCGTCATAAGACCTGTCATGATGTATGGATCTGAATGTTGGGCAGTAAAAGGGACGGATGAAAGGAGAATACATGTGGCGGAAATGCGCATGTTAAGATGGATGTGTGGGGTAACACGATTGGATAAGATACGAAATGAGTATATTAGAGGAAGTTTGAGAGTAGCCCCAGTGGTTGAGAAAATAAGGAGTAAAAGGTTAGAGTGGTATGGGCATGTTATGAGAAGGGATGAATCGCATGTAACAAGACGGACGTTAGTTATGAATGTGGAGGGGTACGCCGGTAGAGGTAGACCTAGAAAGAGATGGATGGATTGCGTGAAAGGTGACATGATCAAGAAGGGAGTGATGACTGAGATGACGGATGATAGAGTGCTTTGGAGGACGAAAACCTGGTGCGCCGACCCTACGGGAGTAGGATAAGGCAGGGGAGATGATGATGATGATGAGTTAGATAGAATAGATGTCTATTTAATTTTATTTAGAATCTTTATTATTAATTTAGAATCTCATCTAAATCATCTTATTAGTGTCAACATAAGGTTTAGAAGTATATTTGTGTCAGGTACGGTTGGTACACCAAGCCCTTATATCCGATGGATCGCAACGATCGACGTTTCTTCTTACCGAAGAGAGAAAGTCCGCACACCAAAATAGAAGTGATCATACTAACGTCAAATCCAAGACAAAGGAAAGCTTAAAGCAAGTCAAGCGGTGGAAGAAACTGAAATATGTAACTCTTTACAGTGTTTTATTTCTTTTAGTTTATTTAGAAAATCAACTTAGACTTAATACTATAATTATACAAATAAAATATTTAAGTTTATGAGTATGAATTGTTTAAATCTTTTTTGACTTTTCCACCAGCGCGAATTGTGTGTACAATTTCCACTGGAAACTTCTATACAAATGGTTACAGTGTAAACTCACTTTAATAATCTATTATCTGTATATCTTACTATTACGGTATATACTATCGCTAGTTTTTCGATAATTTTCGTTTCTATCCGAAGGTATTTTTATATGCCATCCGTATCTGTAATAAAATTGTTACTTTGATTAATTGTTCTTTTATATCTATTCTTGTCTATTTTACTCGTAAAATAATAATCAATTATTGTTATTCCGGGATTGATGGCTGAATTATTAAATGGTTTAAATGTTTTTTTTCCTCGATAAATAGCTCCTATAATAGCCGAGGCATTTCAATTAACATTTACTTTAAAAACAACAGCGTTAGAAAAAATAGATAATGACTAGTTGTTACTCGCGGCTTTGACCGCGTGAAAATATAAAATAATAAAAAATATAGCCTATATTACTCAGTAATAACATAGCTTTTTAATGTTGAAAGAATTTTTGAAATCGGCCCACTAGTTTTTGAGTTATTTCAATATATACAAATATGCATTCATCTTTATAATATTAGTATAGAAGTATAGATAAGCTTACTCATGGTTAGATGTGACCGGTGCTGGATATCTACTGCGAGGTACTCTTTTTAAGCCAGCTACCTTATCAGCGTACTCCTCTACCTTCTGTCTCTCATCCTCGGTTTCTTTTACTCTTACTAAATCGTGCGCTGCGTAGAATTTATTGGCCAACGGTATTGCTGATACATTAAAAACTTGATATCATATCGAAGTATTAAAATGTTCAAACTTTATAGCGGCTCTAAGTGCAGGTCTGTCTCCTGCGGTGGAAGTGCGCTGAGGTCTCGTGACAGCATCTCTACATTTAAGCGTACAAGCAAAAAGTTGGAGTGGCATTATATTGAAGTAATTTCTGCCGCCTTTGAGGAACAAGCGAATGCTAGATGTATAGAACTCTTGTTTATATGAAAATAAAAACTAAATATTTAGCCGATTATCATTTATCCGTATTTAAAAACTCAATATAGTTTACAGTAATCGTACTCTTGAAAGTCACTAAGCTCTAGAAGGAAGGCAAGTTGATAGTGAGATTATACTTAAAAACAAATTAAAAATGTATTGACCAACCTCTGAAATTAGGTCTATATGACTTGTAATTATGATAATGTTTGACCTCCCTGTATATGATTTCACTTATTAAATTATTGTTCATAGGCGGTCGAGTGCCGAATGTGCATTTTCCTCTAAATGCCATCTTAAATGTATCTTAAAAAGTATTTCATTGATAATCATTGTGTAAGGACAAAAGTTAAAACATAATATAAACTTAAATTCAGTTACCTTTTACTTAGATTTAAGTTACACATATAACGCTAAATTATAAGCTTAGTTTATTTTAAATTATCTTATATTTTCTATACGAAATAAAACTACATTTATTATTATTCGAAATACGTAGCATGTGTCAAATTGATGTCAAAATGACTGCGTCAAAATCAGTCAAAATTCCATGATCGACCACAAAAATAACGTTCTGAATTTTATTTTCCAAGCAAACGTATTTCTCCGAAAAATAAAAGCTCTACTGTTTGACAGACAGAGGTAGTAAATCAGCACATTTTTACTTGAATCGCATAATACTGAATTTTAATAC
Source organism: Papilio protenor (assembly GCA_029286645.1). Lineage (NCBI taxonomy): Eukaryota > Metazoa > Arthropoda > Insecta > Lepidoptera > Papilionidae > Papilio > Papilio protenor. The sequence goes on along the minus strand of JAGSMZ010000016.1, from coordinate 3,099,442 downwards.
CTTTAGCCACCGTTCACACGGGCGCTTTGTAACGGACGTTAAAAACCCGTTGAGATAGAACAAATTCATTTCCTTCAATAGGCAGCGCTTTTAAAAGGTGACGCTTTTTATCGCGCTATTACTGAATATCTAAGCGTTCGGCGAACGAAACAAGAGTAGTTATTTAAAAGCGTTCTCAAGAGCGAAAACGTTAAAAAACGTCAACGCCAAGCGTTAAAAAAGCGCCCGTGCGAATGAGGGCGTAGTCTCGTGAGGAAGAAAGAATAAGATTGAATTCAGATATGATGGAACATAAAATAGAGATGTACATTATAATGTACTAGCTGTTGATCGCGACTTCACCCGCGTGAAATTAAAAAAAAGTTAAAACATAGCCTATATTTCTCAGAGATACCATAACTTTTTAATGGTGCAAAAATGTTTGAAATCGGCCCAGTAGTTTTTGATTTATTTCAATTCATACAAAAATCCAAAAATGCAAATCTTTCCTTTTTATAATATTAGTATAGATATGTAAGTAGTACATATTTCGATTCTCTGTATGGTAGAGGGCAGAATGATGAAATTTTGTATAAAATTTATAATATTTTGTGTCTGTGTGAACTGCAATCAGCAGGTGCAGATAGTAATTTTAATAGTCTTGTAACGTTGTTAAGGCGAGATGGTCGTTAGATTAACGTTAGATTGCGGTTGGATTACATCGACCAACTACGACCCACTCACAGACCCACTCTACATAACCTTAGTTTGCATAGAGTTTGAAATGATTATATTGGTATTTTAAAGGTTTATTATTGTTTCAGAAAAATCATTAAAAAATAAAGAATTATTAGATTTATTTCTATCTAGATCGTCTTAAAAAAAAGGATAAATTAATAAAGGTTATAAAAAGTAACGAGTTTTATTTTTAACAATTTATGTTTATCTATATAACAAAAGTTTAATAAATGAATAGTCCTTCCAATGAAGATCCCTGAACTGAATTTAAAAGCCTTGAGCTCTCTGAGACCGCCATTCCTCGCGCCGCTGAGAAGCGCGTGAGAAGCTTTGAGCTACGATCTACCACATAAGCGGAGCGGAATGCATTGCAATGCAAGTTATGAGTATCAGGAGAGGTTCGGACATTCAATTGACTTTGTTCACGTTAGTTATTGAGTTTAATAGTAGAAACATAGAACATGTTATGGAAAAGTACATAGAGAAAGTGCTGTATTGAAAAAAAAGAATAGATTTTTAATTCTGCATAAACATGTTTTTGTAGATCGACGTTAAAGTTAATTTTATTTAAAAATCTAAACTCCTAGATCGTATCTACCTCCGCACCTACTTCATTTTTATACGTAAACATAATTACATTGATGCGGTGTAAGAAATCGCTCCGCTTATGCCTATGGTTGCTCCACAACAAAAATTCCAATCGCCCATCGCAGCCTCACCGATATTGCGGTATCCGCGAGATCGACACCCCGCAAGACAAGTATTTCATAAGGCGTAAATTGAAATAGCCGCAAATAACCTCCCTGCACCCCCATCCCTTCCATATCTTCAGGAACGGGGGTGAAGTGCCGGGCATACGTTCCGGTGTCACTGCTCACCACGAACGGGATTACAGGTAAAGGAGACAACAGATTAAATAATCCATAGCGTCAAAAAGAAAAAGGAATGGATGGATTCATTTTTGGAAATATGGGACAAGATGGATCTATCCAATAAACGTATTCATCTTCCCTGCCTTATCCTACTCCCGAAGGGTCGGCGCACGGGTTTTCGTGCTCCAAATAACTCTATCATCCGTCATCTCAGTCATCACTCCCTTTTTCACGCAATCCATCCATCTCTTTCTAGGTTTACCTCTACCGGTGTACCCCTCCACATTCATAACTAACGTCCTTCTTGTTACATGCGATTCATCCCTTCTCATAACATGCCCATACCACGCTAACCTTTTACTCCTTATTTTCTCAACCACTGGGGCTACTCTCAAACTTCTTTTGTCATATTAAAAAAAAAACGGAGTAACAGTATGTTTTTGTTACAAGTGTTTCCTCAATGGAAACTAACGGTTAGTTGTCAATAGCGTTTAATGAGGACGTCTTGTAAAACCGTTTAAAGAAGACTGCAGGTGCAATCAGATCGAGATTGATTTACTTTCCATGCAATTTAAGTTAAAATTTACTTCAAATGCATTGTTTTCTTTCAATTTTCATTGAACTGTGTTTATTGTTCGAAATAAAACTATCGAATATATTTGTATTATAATCTGTCTTAAAGTCATGTCGATGTGTCAAATTATTTTGACGAGTAATAAATAATCTTTGTTCAATTCGTCAAAGAGTACAAATTGGACAAATACCTTCTTAGAGGCATATATTCAGCGCAAAAGTTCTTACTGTTTTTTTTTTTTTTTTTTTTTTTTTTTTTTGCTAAATAAAAGTCAGCGATAGCATATATCTATCTATTAAGGTTGTCGCACAATAACCACTTTTTTCATTAAAATTTCTATCATCCGTCATCTCAGTCATCACTCCCTTTTTCACGCAATCCATCATCTTTCTAGGTTTACCTCTACCGGTGTACCCCTCCACATTCATAACTAACGTCCTTCTTGTTACATGCGATTCATCCCTTCTCATAACATGCCCATACCACGCTAACCTTTTACTCCTTATTTTCTCAACCACTGGGGCTACTCTCAAACTTCTTTTGTCATATTTAAAAAAAAACGGAGTAACAGTATGTTTTTGTTACAAGTGTTTCCTCAATGGAAACTAACGGTTAGTTGTCAATAGCGTTTAATGAGGACGTCTTGTAAAACCGTTTAAAGAAGACTGCAGGTGCAATCAGATCGAGATTGATTTACTTTCCATGCAATTTAAGTTAAAATTTACTTCAAATGCATTGTTTTCTTTCAATTTTCATTGAACTGTGTTTATTGTTCGAAATAAAACTATCGAATATATTTGTATTATAATCTGTCTTAAAGTCATGTCGATGTGTCAAATTATTTTGACGAGTAATAAATAATCTTTGTTCAATTCGTCAAAGAGTACAAATTGGACAAATACCTTCTTAGAGGCATATATTCAGCGCAAAAGTTCTTACTGTTTTTTTTTTTTTTTTTTTTTTTTTTGCTAAATAAAAGTCAGCGATAGCATATATCTATCTCTTAAGGTTGTCGCACAATAACCACTTTTTTCATTAAAATTTCGATCAAATCTATACCCCACTTTCAACGCTATTACTCGTGTTCGGTATGAATCCTTATCAAAATAAATGTGTCCATCATCAAGAGAATTTAATGTAGATTATAAATATCCTTGGAACTGTGTAATTCCGATAAATAGTTTAGGAGATATCATAAATAGCAAATTACGAGTCGCAGAAAAAAATACCAACTTGTAACAAAGTTTGCTTTCTTGGCTTACGTAGCCTAAACTATAAGACCTACATAAAAATGATGTATGAAAGAATTGTAGGTCATTCAATTAGCTGAATTAAAGTCTGCGATAGCATATATCTATCTCTTAAGGTTGTCGCACAATAACCGTTTGTTTCGAGAAAACCGTCAAATAAGTGCAATCGACTTTATTTAAAACGCTTTTATTCTTATTTGGTATGAATCCTTATCCAAATAAATATGTTTTCACGATAGAGTATTATATGTAGATCGTAATTGCCTTTTACAGTATGTAATTCTGTGCAAGATTCTAGAAGTTATCAAAATATTAAAACTCACGGGCAACAACGGCGCGCGGCCGCACCGAATTATGAGTGAATGATCGCAACGATGTATTAGTTGTTTACTTAATTTCTTAGATAATCGATTTAGATAACTCATTATTTGTTTGAAAGCTAGTGATTATCATACTGCGATGTCTAGATTCACTAAAAATCGAGAAATAAATAAACTTTTTAATAAAAACAAAACCGACTTCCAAACAAAATACACTAAAAACAAAATACACTAAAAACAAAATCTTCTCAAAAAAACAGTACACTAAAAAGTAACGAAATAATTTCATGAAAATAGTAAACCTCCCTTATTGTAGCTGTTATGTCTATATTGTACAATTATTATTACTTTGAAGTCGGTGTCAGTCATTACTAAAAACGTTACTATACTTTCAATTGTCAATTGTTATGGTAAAAATGTAGAAAACCTTACGTAGAAATATCACTGCATATACCTCGGCTGACACCGACATCAAAGTGATAATAATTGTACAATATAGACATAACAGCTACAATAAGGGAGGTTTACTATTTTCAAGAAATTATTTCGTTACTTTTTAGTGTACTGTTTTTTGAGAAGATTTTGTTTTTAGTGTATTTTGTTTGGAAGTCGGTTTTGTTTTTTCTCTTTAAATTATTTAGAGCGGGCGCACACCTTAGACTAAACTACAGCACAACTGTTGTGCGATTGTCGATTGTCTCGCAACTAATTCAACTGTTTGGTTACACAACTAAAAATCGAGTAGTGTGCGCACCTCAATATAAGCTCATAGGAATCAAAGCGAGACTAAACAGTTGTGAGATAGTTTAGTTTCAGGGCTTACGCTGTTAACTTCAAAAACATTAACGAATTTAGACTTTAGATCATCATATTCCACGAACATCATTCCCTCAACAGGAGGGAATAAAGAAAAAGTACGTAAATTTATTGTACAAAGTTGCTGACCGTATCATTATTTTCATAGAAGGGATCAAAGTATAATAAATATGAGATTGATGTTTAATAATTTTTCCTTTCATAAATTATGAAGATAAAAAACTCAGTGAGTCGGTTCAGAAGGTTCGTATCAAATTTCCTAAACAATATACGGTTGTTAACATATATTGTTTAGGAAATTTAACATAAAACGGAGAAAAAAATGTTTTTACGACACTATTAGCATTTGAAAAGCAAATTTTTGAACATTAACAAATGTTTCTTGTAATAATACCAAATAAACTCAAAGCTTATAAATGCGAGATTTGGACTTCTGATAGCCAGTTCGATAATCCGTACGAATTAAAAAAAATTTTCAGAAGAGAACATACGATCAAAAAATTAACTTTATTATCTGCTAGCTAGATTACATCGCGTAAAATAATAAAAAAAAACATAGCCTTTATTACAGAAAAATTACCTTTCTAACGGTGAAATAATTTTAAAAATCGAACCAGTAGTTTTTGAGTTATTTCAACTCATACAAAAATACAAATCTTACCTCTTTATAATGTTAGTATAGATAACATCATAATTATAATATATCTACAAAAACTAAAATAAATTTTACAACATATATTTTGTAGTTGCACATATTTCTGTTAAAATGTTTGCGACCCTATACGATCTATCAAGAGAAAAGACGCTTGCATCAGTTGGCTCTTTGTCCTATGCTTTTAACGAACGACATCTAGCATTAAATTACTACCACTTACTGTTCATACTTCGTATCTATTTCAACTCATAGCAGCTAAAAAGTTATGAAAACAGGATAATACTGTAACTTCTCCTTTATGAAACTAAAAGCAGGTTGTTGAAGGTGTAAAGATTTATTTTAAAAAATAGGATACCAAAAGCGCCAATTTAAGCGCCAATAGCCTAATGGTTTGGGGTACGGACTACCGATCGTGAGGTTGAGGGTTCGAATCCCGCAATTCGACTATTGTCGTGAACCATATCCTAACACAAGCCCAGAGCTTAGTTTTTTTATTTTTCTTTTTATTTATTCATATAAGTATACACAACAGCTAATTTAATCACACAATTACATAGGAAAATAGAACAAGTTTACACAAAACATATAAATTAGCCAACAGGTGCATAACTACATTATAAGAAACAATTTATTAAGGTTAATTTTCCTAGGAAAGTACATAAATTATATAAAGCGCCAAAAAAGATCACGTAATTATACATATTGATATTTCTTTCAATTAGATTAGATTTTATTTTATTTTTGAAGCTATTTTTTGATAAGTGAAAAATATCTACATCACTGAAGTGTTCATTGTACAGGTGGGGTAATCGAGTTAAAATGTAATTTTTGCCATAATTAGTTCGGTGATATGGAACGTAAAACAATCCTGTATTTCGAGTGCGTCTCTTAGGAGCAAAGAATATGATACGTCCTAGTAACGTAGGATGGTCTATATTGTGCAAGATATCATAAAGCAGACTCATATCTAATAGAAGCCTTCTATTGTACAATGTTAATAAATTAAAGAACTTGCAATCCTCCTGGTAAGACGTGTGCTCTCTGTGACATTTAAAGTTGAGAATCTTCACGAATTTCTTTTGAACAAGTTCAATAGTATCGCTATGTACCTTATACTGCGGAGACCACAAGGAACAAAAATAGTCGAGAGAACTGCGGACGTAGTCGTAGTAAAAGTAGTTGGAATGGTTAAAGGAAATATTAGTAAATTAACAAAAATCTACTAATATTTAAAAAAAAACGTTTGTAGCTCAAGTCGTAGATTCTTAGGGTAGTTCGTAGCTTCGAATCTCGTAGGCCATACACTATATTTCGTAGCATCGAAATACTGCGTAACTCGTAGCTTTAACTCATCGACATTGTTAGCGTAACGTAGCATCTATGTTAAAAGATAGAATTTTGAGTAATGTTAAATTTTATATTTTAACTATTAATTAAACATTTTATTAATAAAAATTAAAATAAAGTAATTTAAATAAATTGTGTAACTTTGAGAAAATACTCAACGCGCTATATTAATTGAAACGGGTTAATAGTTGGTGCATAATTGCAATGTTAAGGTGTGTTATTTCAAGGGTACGTGTCGCTGCAAAAGCTCCTGAAGCTCTACACAACCTCCAGCTTTCAGTATCTTGCCGCGCGCCGCAGAGAAAGCTTGCCCCGTGCTCAGCGCGCCGCAAAACTTTCACGTGACTACGAACTTCTATTTAACTTCAATTATAATTTAAATATTCAAGTGATTTAACTAATATAGCTTTGGTACATCCGGATATTTTATTTATGGAAGGTAAGTTTTAACCCTTAAATGCATAATTTTTTATTTAATTATGAAATAAATATTTCAATATAGGTTTTGCGTCACAGATTAAGGGAAAAATAATTAAATAAATCTTGATTTCAATAAAAACTATACTTTTTTTGGAGACTTTTGGCAACAATATCCATTTAAGGGTTAAATAAATATTGTTACGTGCAAATCTATATCTATACTAATATTATAAAGAGGAAAGATTTGTATTTTTGTATGTATTGTATTAACTCAAAAACTACTAGGCCGATTTTAAAAATTCTTTCACTATTAGAAAGGTAATTTATCTGTGAGTAACATAGGCTATATTTTTTATTATTTTTAAATTACACGCGGGCGAAGTCGCGAGCAACAGCTAGTATATTATATTTATAATTTTGATACTCTTTGATTGTCAAATAAATGGGTTGTTATCGGCCTGTTTTTGTTGTTAAATCAGAGCTATGGTTAAAGAGAATTAAGAAGTGAATAAATTGTTTCGATTCTCAACAATAATTATTTTTAATTCAACAGTAAATTATTTATATGGAATGAAACTTGTAGGTAAATTAAAATTATCATAAACATATTATTTCTCTTTTAGATATAGGCTTTACACAGTTCTCTGGCTTTATGTTTTCAATCTTTTTCCGCCACCTTAGTGGAAAATACCATAAATTTATTGAAGTATGAATTTAATAAATCTCTCTTATCAAAAATTAAAATCCTGATTAACAAAATGTTAATAAAGTTGTTTTTAATTATATCAAAGGCCAAAGTAAAACACGAGAGACTAAAAAGTTTCGGAGATAGACTTTTATAAAGTTTTTTTTTCTGGAGAGAATAAAGGTTTCGTTTTCGCGGTTTACTTTTGTAAAGTTTATTATTGGCCAGTTGTAAAACAAGTTAATATGTGACTTTAAAAAAAAAAGAACTGAATTTAACGTTGGTCCTGTGACAAATGATGTGTAACTTCATTTACTAAAAGATATAGATTCTATCCATCTTAGTCCTTAGACATGTCAAGGATATGTGTTTTTTATATATCTGTGGTGGATATTTTTTTATTTTCAGTAGTCCTGGTCGTTGGTATATTCAGCTGCATAAATACATTTACGAAACTTTACAAACTTGTGTAGAAATTCAGTTTCAGAAATTTGCAAACATTTATTCGTCAATAACAATCATATGTTTTATTCGTATTAAAAGAATATTCATGAATTGTTAATAATATTCTTTCCGAATTTTTATACAAGTGTAGATTTTTATGCATCTGACTGTACATAAGATCAATGGATCGTCTATATAAATAAAATATGCCGTTAAAATGTAAGAAACAAAAGAGAGCGGTAAGATATAGTATATGAATGCAGTGTAAACCCTCGCTAATGATATTGAGATTCACGAAATCTAAAAGGAAACGTTTTGGAGTACATTAGTCCCTTGCGCCTTTAATGTATAAATCTAATTTTTGTGCTTATTACCTTATTAATTTACTTTACTCATAATATGATAAAGACCTATTTAATATGTTCAGGGTTCGAAAACATTTTTTTTATAAATTCCTGCATTTTGATACATTTAACAACATCTTCCTATTATTATAAATTCGAAAGTTTAGATGGGTGCATGTTTGCTAGAGATTGTAGCCTAAACGGCTCAATGGATCTCTATGAAATTTGGCATAGACGTAGAGGATAGTCTGGAAGAATATATAGGCTGGTTACCTTTTTTTTAATTCCACGCGGGCAGAGTCGCGGGTGAAAGCTAGTTTAATATATTTTATAAAGGCTAGTTCGAACAAAGGCTAGTAGTTTAGTCGAGTAGCAATTAATTTAGTAACTAAACCTGTCGGAACATAAAAGTCTAATAGCAAATCATTTAATCGAGTCCATCCATTTCGTTCCATTTTTTGGGCGAGTAGCATCATCCGCTCATTTCCTAAACAAATGCCAACCTATCGTTTTAGTAGAGTCCATTAGTTAACGTTAACATTTGACGTTAAAAAACTCACTTGTTTACTCTACTATAACATAATTTAACAGTTATACAGCCCGCTTTTACACCTCCGCACGAATGGGTCGGCTCGCCCGGTGCATTACCCCGACCACACAGAAAACAAGCGTCAAGTTTTTTTTTTTTATAATATAATGTGGCAAACGAGCAATCGGCCACCTGAATCCACCGAAATGAAAAGCGACCGCCGCCCATAAACATCCGCAATTGCAGATGCGTTGCCTACCCTTAATTGATGGGGGAGGAGACGCATAGGAAGGGGAAAAATCCTCTTTATATGCGTCTCCTCCACCGTCAAATCCACTTTTCCTTCCCATCCTTTCCTCTTAAGAAAAGGGTGGAAAGGGAAAGGGACTAAAATTAGGCTAAAGTGGGAGTAATTCCGCGGACAGTCCGATGAGTTGGTGCCAGAGGCCCAATTTAGTCCCTTTTCCTTTCCACAGATTTCCTTATAAGAAAATGATGGGGAGGGAAATTGGATTTGACGGTGGAGGAGACGCATAGGAAGGGGAAACATCCTCTTTATGCGCGTCTCCTCCTCCAACGATTAAGGGTAGGCAACGCATCCGCGATTGCGAATGTCTATGGACAGCGGTCGCTTCGCAGCTTGGCGGATTCAGGTGGCCGCTTGCTCGTTTACCATCTTATGATATAAAAAAAATAACAGGAGTGTGAACGATTTTGGTTTAGATAATTATTTACCTTTAAATTACTCGGCACTCGACTTAAATTACTAGCCCGGCGTGAACCCGATTCTCGCGTCTACTAAACGATTTGCAAAGCTTTCTCGATAAGAGTGTATAGAGTAAATAAACCTTCAAAACATCACCTGAAATAGTACGCTTTTAACCTTTTAGAATCACCTTTAACATCCGAACCATAAAAGTTAAGTAAACACTTTAAAGAAGGGTAACATCGAGGCAATGCTAGTTTACACGATAGTATAATAGTGAAGTAGAGTAGTAGATATTGCAGTAGTGATATTGTTTCATCGTCCAAGTTTGCATTCAAACAGTAGCGGTACTGAATTATCTACTGCTCTACCGGACTGTTCTAGCTTTGTGCAACTACGTAGTTCGATTTCAGTCTTCGGAAGCATTGACCGGACCATTACAGGGGACATTGACAAATGATAAATGGACTCGATTAGACAATGTATAAGTTGTTAGCACCACGCTATTTGCGGAACGAAATGCGAACGTATAACTTTGAAAAGAATTTAATGTAATTGATGATAGCGTACATTTTCTTTGTGGATATTTTTAGGTTCAGTGGGTGGGAAGTTGTATTGTAAGAGGGTTTTTAACTCTACTTCCAATCACCATAAAATTGACGAACTGAAAAGATTGTTAAATCAGCAACTTTAAATGTATTTGAAAATTTATTCTGGTTTTATTTTTGACTAGCTTCGTAACGCAAATCCGTTCTCCAACATAATCTATCATACGTCATCTCAGTCATTACTCCCTTCTTGATCATGTCATATTTCACGCAATCCATACATTTCTTTTTAATTTCTCAAGCTATCTGTACGGAAACTGTTCTTTTTTATCTCAGTACAAATGCCAATTTATGGTATTTTTATATCGTTTAAAAAATATCGATATCTCTGAAAGATCGAAACCTTTCGACCTACGAATTTGTTGTGAAATGTTCTCGTAAAAAAAGAAATAATTACATTTTCCGGAAATTAACCTGAGCTGTCGGAAATTGTGTGGTTATGAACATAAATTGTTTATTGCTAAGCGTTGCGCGGAAAAAAAAATCGTAAGATCTTTTTAACGGTGTCACTTAAAGATAAATAACGATTAACTTTATTACTTTATACGATAGTTAATTTAAAAATTGTCTAGTAAAATTATTTTATGTATGGGAATACTTGACTTTTATAAGTATATCTTCAGTTCTAACTGATGTTCAGTTGGCAGTGTGCAGTTGGCTTTACAGAAATGAGGTTTGTATTAGAAATGTTAACAAAATAGCTATACATCTATACTAATATAATAAAGCGTAAACACACACTACTTCGTGGCGTAAGATGTCAGCAATCACAGAATATTTTTGAATAACTCTTTCTTTATTAAAAGCCCTACACTTATGACATGCTTTAGGCTATATATTTTCATGCTATTCATCTTAGGGGGTACATAAGTTGCAAAAAGCTTTCATTTCATTCATTTTGACATTTGCATTTCAGATTTTGGCAAATGTAAACAATGAAGTAAAGTTTTTATATTTTTATTCGGATGAAGACACACGGGAACAGCTAGTTTTAAAATATAGATTCGGCTTATTAATTAATTTACCTTCAAACAAAAAGTCGGGACTCAAAAGAGGATCCACTTAGAGGTTTTAATTATTTTTAAATAATGTTCTATATCCTGTACCTGGAGGATTTGAAGCACACGTTCAGTGCGGAACAATAACGTAGGTTCGACCCCATGTCACTAGCAAGACATCTTGGAGTAATCACGGTATATGATTTCATTTTAAAATCCTCTTCTTTGTTTGAATGATTCCATGACTTTATATAATTAACTTTTGAATCCCGTATATTTATTATTTGGATTTCAAATATTCAAATTGATTTATTAACGCGTTTGTTGAATTGTAAGACAGATTATAGTTTAAGAGCGGGTGTACACTTTTGACTAAACTATCACACAGCTGTTGTCCGATTGGCGATTGTTTCGCAGCCAATTCAACTGTTTAGTTGCACAAGTAAAAATCGAGTAGTGTAACCTCCATATAAGCTCATAGAAATCAAAGTTAGATTAAACACTTTTACGATAGTTTAGTCAAAATCATAACTTAACTGTTTTTCTTCCTGAAATTCATCCTTTATTGTAACACTATTAAATACGGTGTTAGTGATATGGTACGTCAAAGTGATAGTGGAAGGGCACCTTAATTAACACCTACAACGATACTATGGTTCAATGGAGCCACTTACGATGGGCCACCCTTGCGGTGGGCTCGCGTTGCCTTTGCTAATGGTCTGACAGTGCCCTTGACAACGTAATATCTACCCACCACGATACTTCGTCTAACATGTTTGCAGTCAAAGAATTTAATTCACTTCCCACTTGAATGTATATATAAGAACTGATAGAAATGTATGCTTATTGTATCGATTCTTAATGAAAAGGCATGGAAATGATGATTTAGTATCGAATATTAACATTAGAGCAAATCTATACTAATATTAGTATAATGAGGAGAGATTTGTATTTTTTGTTTAAATATTTCACCATTAAAAAGCTACGTTATCTGCGAGTAACATAGGCTATACTTTTAATTATTTTTTAAGTTTACGCGGCCGAAGTCGCGAGCAACAGCTAGTAATCAATATAAGAGCTATATTTTAACAAGTACCTATTTTTATTGTTAGAATAAGGTTTCGATCTAAATGCATTTGTGAGCGTCAAATATGTTTTCAACGAAATGGGTAGGATATTAACGTCCTTAAATGCACATTGCATGTTAATCACTAACTTTAGTTCACACGCGATTTAGACACATTTAGATACTAAGGGCCTGTCCCACCACTGGCTGATAGAAGCTCAGATAGTTTCAAAATGACGACACTGTCAGATAAGGGAACAAAATCTAATATTTCCATCACATATTTTAAACGTTGGATTATTATCAGACAATTTACAATTTGGACTGTCCCGCCAAGTAAGTATTTAAATACATATAAGAAAAAATAAAAACTAGAAATATAATTAATGGCCAGTTACCTTCGTGTGCGTCTTCAGAATAGTTTTAATAAATATTTGATATAAATTGTAAAATCAATGTATTTATCTGAATAATAATCTTAACTGAATCTCTTTACAACAGTTATCAGTTTTCAATACCTCAGTAAGTTATCTTAGTTTTAATTAAGTTTCATTGAAACGCTAAACAGAAGCCATAACAATGAAGATGCAATGACGTTTTTCAATTTACTTAAACTACAAGACCTTGTTAATTTGATAGAGTGAACAGATATCTACAAATTAATCTTAAAAAACTATTTTCAGCATTTCATTTTTAAAACCATACTTTACTATTTATCATTCGTTTTTATTCGTAAATAGAACGGTTTGAATAAAAATGTTTTAAATAACTCGGAACAAACTCGATTCCATCAATCGATTGCCTATAATGATAAAAATCAAAACAAGAGGCAAATAGATAGTTCTATGAGTATAAGGCTGGAAACACCCATGGAGTTCCTCCGGTCGTGGACTTCCAAGGCATCGATTTAAAACTCGATGTTCCTGTTATTCATTTACCCCTACTCTTATCAAAAAAGGAACATGAATACTTGAGTAATTTTTCATTAAAAAATAAAACTGTCTTTGTTTAAATGGGAAATTTTAATTAAGATATAATAAACAACTCCGACTGAGAAACAAAAGGGATTGGAAGGAAGCGGATAAATAGACGCTGTAAATCCAAACCGTTTCTTATCACAGTATCTTTCTGGCTATTTAATACGGCAACTATTCTGTTATAATGTATAACTTTCGCCCGCGACTTCGACCGCGTAAAATTAAAAAGAAATAGTAAAAATATAGCATATGTTACAGTGATAACATTAATGGTGTAAGAATTTTTGTAATCGGTCCAGTAGTTTTTGAGTTATTTCAATACATCGAAAAATCCAAAACTTTCCTCTTTACATATTTAGTATAGGTAACCATTGCCACTGTACTTACACTTTTATAGAACTTATTATGGACTCAAATATGACATGAAAAGCGAATGTCGAAGATTAGTCCTAATGGAGAAATGCAAACATTTCTTGTAAAAGCCATCTCTGGTAATTCCGACTAATGTAATGAAAGATGTGAAATATTTAAAGTGTAGCTCCTACGTTGTATTCATCTGTAGAATAAATAAAATATTTCAATTAACATTCTGTTGCAGCTATTTTTGTTTTAGTCATTTGGAGTGATTGCGAATCTTTCACGAATAAATAAATATGTCACTTTTATATTTGTTTATTATCTTTTACTAGCTGTTGCACGCGACTTCGTCCGTATGAAATTGAAAACATTAAAAATACAGCCTATGTCTCAGTGAAAAGCTTTTTAATGGTGAAACAATTTTTGAAATCGGCCCAGTAGTATTTAAGTTCTTTCAATACAAACAAAAATCCAAAAATAAAAATCTTTTCTCTTTGTATATTAGTATACATACATACTTGACTATAGAAATGAACACTGACCACTTATAGAATGATGATTTTTGTACAAAATTAATTGTAGGTTTCAACAGTAGTTTGATAATATTGTTAAATATTTTAGCTTAACGTTAATGTGGTGTCGCTAAATATTTTAGCGGTAAGGATTGTGGAACGCTATTTGCATTTGTAAATGGTTTTATCCTCTCGTTTGTGTTTACTTTAAACGCTAAATAGAAAATGCTACTTTATTTTAAGGACTATAAAGTCTATCAATTACAAATCAAAATATCAACTGAAATAAGGAAGAATAAAGCGAAGCAATATGCAAGTAAATTAAGTGATCAAGAAATAGGTGAAGACCGAATCTATTTTTCGAAAAATAATTTTTAGTAACAGTATTTGAATAATGTTGCGAAATACTTGTGTAATAGACTTTTATAATATTTATTAGCTTTTGGCCGCGTCACCGTCCGCGGTGTGTTAAATAAAAACTTAAAAAGTAGCTAACGGCTTCTTCCAGACTATGTTCTACATCTCTGACAATATTCATCGCTCTGTCAAGCCATTCTGGTGATACGTAGTAAAAACATCCATTCATACAAACTTTCGCTTTTACAATATCAGTATTGAGTATTATAGTTTAAAGTACAATTGTATGATTAGTATTAAATAAGCTTTTGAAGCATTTAATTAATTAACTTTGAATTCTTTCGAGATTTATGGAAGCCTTGTAAAGTAAATAACTGTTGAGCGAATCTTATTAGATTGCCGTCTTATCTATATCTGAATAAACAAAGCTGCAATTTAAACATTATTACGTTGTTCTTTAGGTTTAAATTGAAATGCGGTGACTTGATTGAAATTGAAAGATCTTGATTGAACGAATAAGAGGAATTTGTTTAGATCATATAGTAGTTTTATTTATTAATATTAAATAATAATTTAACTCGTTAAACAACTGTACTCGGTCCAATAATCAAATAAACAAAGGTAAAAAAATGCTTCCAAAGAAAAAATCTTTTTTACTACATCTTTTGTAAGTAGTAAAGAAAACAACAAATGGGAAAAAAACTGTTAATTCTCTTAGAAAACGTAATTATAAATTAATTCATACAATTTAATTCAACAACAAACAATCCGAGATGAAAAGAATCTTTTAAAGACAACTAAAAAGAGGGAAAACATCCAAGGAATTACATTCATTTTAACAACGAAAGATCGTTGACTCGTGTTAAAGTTTTAAAGTGAAATGTAGACGTATTACAGTTACGTGGCGTAAAACCCTTTTCCACTATAAAATATGCCATCTCTATCTTTTCAAAGACAATGAAAGGGATGACGATACGTTCTTGTTAAGGTATTTTGTCAGTGTAAACCAAGTGTGAGGTTGAATGAACTTCATATTTCGTATCTAGCTGTAGAGATGATCCTTGGTTTGCCACAGACTATACACACATCTACAAAACGAGGTACTGTAGGTACAAAAGTACGCTAAAAGTGTTACAAACGTTTACACGCGACTTTGTACGAATTTTAATAATATCTAGTAATAAATATAGCCTATGTTACTCAGTGATAAAAATCTTTCTAATGGTGAAAGTATTTTTGTAATCTTTCCAGTAGTTTTTGAGTTTATACGTTACATACAAAAATAAAAATCGTTAATATTTATAATATTGGTATAGATGCATCAATAAAAAAAAAAAAAAAACATATGAACGAATTGAGTACCTCCTTCTTTTGGGAAGTCGGTCAAAACACATTATTTATTGTTTATGTACGGTTCTCGTATGATAGATTTGTTTTTGTCATGAATTTTATCTCTGCAAGAATTTTTTTAATATTCAAAAAATAAATGAAATCGCGAGCAATTGTTTTTCAAATTCACGTATAAGTATACTGTATTTTACTGTAACCACGAAAGAAACAGTAGTATTTCTATCTCACTGTCGTTTCATAAGATGTTAAACGATTTACGAGCAGCAATGACTCTCTCGCTAAATGGTAGACTCATTACATCCCTTGATAACTAAAACCTCGTAATGATTAAAGTCAGCTTTAATGAAAAGTAAATTCGCTAAACATTTTGATATTCTAGAAGTTGCTAGATAAAGAAGTGTTTGGACCATTACAAGTATTAAGTTTTTGAATAATTTTGATTTCTACTTGTAATAACAGTGAATTTTCACTGTCGACAAATCCGCACGAAAACATAGTATTTATAAAAGCTTCCAATTAGAATGTGAGGTATGAAAATATTTTTTAAGCATGTGTTTTAGCCGTGAAATCCAACTGCTAAATATATAGAGAACAATTAAAACACAAAGATCAAATGTCATCAAATCGGTCTAAATTAATTGTAGTTCCTCATTCACACGGTATAAGATTACTGACTTCTCTGAGAGTCGTTAATTAAATACTAAGGGAGTTCGTAGTTTCTTGTACTAAATCTATGCTAAATGACTCTATTTAAATCTAAAGAGTATACGTAAACCATATCTTTCCGGAATTTAGAACGTCTAGACTTGAGACCGAATTAGCTTACGTACATCGTAGGGGCTTATCTCAAATAGCAATGTGCGGGATTCCGTCGAGGTCCGTGGGCTGGTGCCAAGCTATCGGGTGAGAACTTTGTAAATTGGCCGCACGGTACATTAAGCAGGGGTTGTAAGGTATATGATTGAATACAGACGCGGCGGCGGAAAAGTTTTTTATATAATTTAAAACTAGTAATAAATTTACGTTCTGTTTTTTGGATTACAATAAAAATGGAAGCAAACTGTATTTTCTTATTTTTATTTGCACTCATAATGATTTTTTTTTTATATTCAAAAAATAAATGAAATCGCGAGCAATTGTTTTTCAAATTCACGTATAAGTATACTGTATTTTACTGTAACCACGAAATAAACAGTTAGTATTTCTATCTCACTGTCGTTTCATAAGATGTTAAACGATTTACGAGCAGCAATGACTCTCTCGCTAAATGGTAGACTCATTACATCCCTTGATAACTAAAACCTCGTAATGATTAAAGTCAGCTTTAATGAAAAGTAAATTCGCTAAACATTTTGATATTCTAGAAGTTGCTAGATAAAGAAGTGTTTGGACCATTACAAGTATTAAGTTTTTGAATAATTTAGATTTCTACTTGTAATAACAGTGAATTTTCACTGTCGACAAATCCGCACGAAAACATAGTATTTATAAAAGCTTCCAATTAGAATGTGAGGTATGAAAATATTTTTTAAGCATGTGTTTTAGCCGTGAAATCCAACTGCTAAATATATAGAGAACAATTAAAACACAAAGATCAAATGTCATCAAATCGGTCTAAATTAATTGTAGTTCCTCATTCACACGGTATAAGATTACTGACTTCTCTGAGAGTCGTTAATTAAATACTAAGGGGGGAGTTCGTAGTTTCTTGTACTAAATCTATGCTAAATGACTCTATTTAAATCTAAAGAGTATACGTAAACCATATCTTTCCGGAATTTAGAACGTCTAGACTTGAGACCGAATTAGCTTACGTACATCGTAGGGGCTTATCTCAAATAGCAATGTGCGGGATTCCGTCGAGGTCCGTGGGCTGGTGCCAAGCTATCGGGTGAGAACTTTGTAAATTGGCCGCACGGTACATTAAGCAGGGGTTGTAAGGTATATGATTGAATACAGACGCGGCGGCGGAAAAGTTTTTTATATAATTTAAAACTAGTAATAAATTTACGTTCTGTTTTTTGAATTACAATAAAAATGGAAGCAAACTGTATTTTCTTATTTTTATTTGCACTCATAATGCTTTTTATTTTATAAATGTGTAACTCCAAATAGCGACATAAATGTTATCGAGGATTCATGACGAATTTTGATATATGATTTTCCCTTTTATGCTGTTAAAGGACAGGGAATGATCGCTAATATTTAGTTAAGTAGTTAATTTGCCGACCCGCCATAAGGGATAAGGGCAAGTTGATGATGATGATGAGTTAATTTTGACTGAACTATCAGTTGAGCAAGAGTAATTTTCAATTGTTGTTCTTATTAAAAAATCGCTACATCTTGACAATGTAACTTAGCCTGAATAAAACAGCTGGCCTATCTGACTGTTGGCTACGCCTATTCCAGTTTATTATCTTTGGACCTCATTTAATCCTGATGCATATGATAACATTTAACGTGGGAACGTTACAACACAATGGTGTTAGAAAGGTTTGTAAATTTCCATGATTATGAGGATAAAAGTATTTTTATTGTTACTTAAGCAATACAAAGCTACGATTTAATTGAACTTTGCTGTACAAAACTGAAGCAGTGTTATTTGCATAGTGAAATCGTAGTTAATTGTTTTTTTTTATTTATTGGACAAAAACTTAAAAAAAAATAACAATAAAAATATTTGAAGCAGTACAAAAACCCACTGGGTTTATAACATACTAGCTGTTCCCATGCGACTTCATCCGCATAAAATTACAAAAATTTCATTTTATTGTTTACATTTGTCAAATCATCAACTGCAAATGTCAAAATGACATGACATGATGTCAAACCATGGCAACGTTGATTCCTTGATGTTGGTAGCAACTTATGGTCTCTTTCCTACCTTAGAGTTTTTATCCAAAATATTTACCCTTAAGTTTAATGGCGTGAAAATATATAGCCTAAAGCGTAAGGTAAGTGTAGGGCTTTTTATTAAAAAAAAGAGTTATTAAAAAATATGCTGTGATTGCTGACATCTTAGGCAACAAAGAAGTGTGTGTTTACGCTTTATTATATTAGTATAGATAGTATAGAAGTATAGATAATAAAAAATAATAAAAATGGTAATTATAAAAATAATTTAAAAAAACATAGTTATTAGTCCCAACCATAAATATTTATCAATATATATATTTAAAGAATAAAAACTGAAATAGCACTGATATAATAAGTTGTAGATCGTTTAAAAATAACTAGGCCTCGTGTAATCTACACATCTCTCGAGCCTGTGTCCAAGTGTCCGCCATTTTTCTGACGTTGACAGCCAATAAGCTGTCAAATTATCCCGCCTCAATCTGACAGCTGTGCTCTCAATGAGGTGCTTCGCGGTGAATTCAATTCCAATGTCATACGTGTTAAATAATATTAATTAACTAGTATAATAACTATTACTATTGCATTTTAATAATTCTAATATTTAATACAAACGTTGTATAAAATTCAGAGGAAATTTTTGCTTCCTAAAGCTAAAAATTCCTTCAATAAACCTAATTATTTATATGTGGGTTTGTACCTAATATGAATAGGAATGTAAGCAACTCGCTCACAATTCCTTTACACCTGTCATTTGCATCGTACTGCGAAACAATACGACGCAAATACAATTACGGTTCCCCGGTTTGTTGATGTAGACTGACAAGAAAAACCGAATAAATGTCCATTGCAAATAATGCTGTCGTAACTTCTACCAAAACTCTCATTAATGTAAGCACTTTTAACTTTTCGTAGTTTTTCAATTTACCGCCTGATTTTTCTTAATTTAAAAACAATCATACTGTAATGAGTGTTTTAAAATAATTTTGTTTTCTACAACAAAGAATATTGGATAGATTAAATTTCAAGACGAATAGCCCAGGATTACGTATTGAGAAAAATTAAAAAGCTTATGTATAAATCGATATTTACCTTTTTGTCGTCTGTCATACCCTACGCCATCAGGCCTGATGATCTTCGTTTCGTTTGATACAAGTGTTGTTTTGTTTCAGTTGTAACAGTATGAAATAGGAGCCGGAGTAGCGGGCGGCATGGCGGGCATGCCCGGGCTGGGCAACAGCGTCGGCGCCGGAGAGCTGCGCGACAACACGCCAGGTAACAACCACAATACAACAACACAATCACAAAACAACCACAACACAACAACTACAGTTTGTAGTGACTGATTCATTTCATGAGCGATACCGTTCATCTTAGAACGCGCCCACACCTTTGACTAAACTATCGTACAACTGTTAAGTCGTGCTTTGATTCCTATGAGCGTATATGGAGGTGCGCACACTACTCGATTTTTAGTTGTGCAAATAAACAGTCGAATGGGCTGTGAAACAATCGACAATCGCACAACAGTTGTGCGTTAGTTTAGTCAAAAGTTTGCGCCGGCTCTTAGACTAATAACGCGACATCTTACATAGAGGTATTTGCCTAAAGGAGACAGATTAAAATGGAAGTGATGACTCAAATGACGGTAGATAGTTTTGGAAGAAAAAATCTCAATATAGGATAGGCAATATATTATATTTGCTTAGCACTGTCAACTTTTACAGGCATAAAAAACGAATAAAAATCACCCTCATATCAATGCAGGAATTATTTCATTAATTAAACTCTCTTTTACTCTATAAATACAAATATGAAATTTTATACCTTACACGTGCGAGCTGTATTGAATAATGAAAATGGTTTTCCGCTGCATATTCGGAATATAATAAAGCGGATAATTTCACGAATTCGTCCGTGCAAATGAATTTGTTTGTTGAGCATGTGCGCATCGTATTACGTGGATTTCTCTCAACATGCGGAATATTATGAACGTATTATTTACATTTCAATGTCAAACGAATTGTTCGCTATTGAACACGGATTTACGAATAATTATTTAACTTTACATTTTAAATATTATTTACTACTTAACTATTTAAAATGTAAATCTCTTTCGAGGCCCAAGTTGAAATTGCCGTTTTTAATAAAGACTAGCTGTTGCTTGTGACATCGCCCGTAAAAAATTAATATAAAATGTAGCCTATGTTACTCATAGATAAATTACCTTTCCAATGGTGAAAGAATTTTTAAATAAAAAATTCAAAAATACAAATCTTTTCTCTTTATAATATTAGTATAGATATGGTTGTTATTACATCTAGGGCTGTCAACTTATAAAAAGCGTAGACCGTAACACTGGCGACGAAGAAAACTTATTTATCTTTTTTTACAGATGGAAGCAACAGGTCGTCCAGTAGTGGCTCCAGGCGAGGTTCCTCACCGCAACGAGCTCAGGTAAAACATTCTTTTTGTCTAAACTATTACAGTTTTCACTTTGATAAAATGTGAATCTTACTAATATTATAAATGCGAAAGTTTAGATGGATGGATGGATGGATGGATGTTTGGTAGAGTTTGTAGCCTAAATGGCTTAACAGATTTCGATGAAATTTGGTATAGATGTAGAGGATAGTCTGGAAGAATACATAGGCTGCTCACTTTTGTTTTTTTAATTCCACGCGGACGGAGTCGCGGGCGAAAGCTAGTACAAAATAAAGTTCTAAATTGCACAAATTCCTCAATACTGTGTTTCCTCAATATTGTCTCTAAAGACGAACAATTTTTTTTTTCAAAGACACGGGCGGCGTAGCATTGTCACTATAAAACATGTAGACCTACGTAGCACTTTTCGTTGCATGCCATTTGGATGCTACGCGTACTGCCAAATTTAGATGTACCGCTGCAGCCTTCGAGGCATTTTTATTATAACTTTTGTATTATATTCAGGAACAAGAAGTAGACGTATGCTGCCATAGGCCTTCAGTTGCCACAACCAGACCTCGGCTCCCCAGCTACGACGCTAACTATGACAACAGTAAAGTTCCCACTATGGTTCGTATAGTTTTTTTACTAGAAACTTTAAATAAATAAACAAAACCAAGCTGGACCTTGAAGTCTAAGTAGGGGCTATAATGAGATTTTCATTATTTGTGAAAAACAAAGAGATTTAAAAAAGTATATAGAGGAGGCATAGTTAACACTTCACTTGAGATTTTCTTCACATAATTTTACTAACGCTAACTTTTAATAGATCCTCAAAACAGTCAATATATTGTATTTAAATTAATTGCCAATAGGTGTCATAAATAATATTTCATCTATACTTCTATCTATACTCTATACTCTATAAATCAAATTTCGTCAAATCCAGTGTTTGCTAAAAAATGTAAAAAAATATTATTAGAGTCCCAAATTAACCCATAATACATTGTGTCTTTTTTTTGTTTTTGTTAAAAATTTGTAAAGATATTTAATTTATAAATGCAGTATGTTCATCCTCCTTTTAATTTAGTATGATTGTTTTTATTTGTTTCTATTAATTAACATAATATTTTTTATTTTTTCTTTATGATGTTCCATTTTTGTTTTTGTTTTATGTGATTTTTTTTTCTTTTAAAGGTGTATTTTTATTTTTATTTCTGCTTATGTATGGAATTAGTACGGCCGGTTACCCTAATAATTAAGCTATATGTTACTTGAGTGCGCGAGGAGCCAGCTGAAAATCAGCGCAGGAACGGCTTAGTCCATCCTGCATACGCTGAGCTGGCTACCTTTTGCCACTATTGTGTTTTCTTTAGAATAAGTCCTTTTTTATGTATTTTTTTATTTTGTGGCAATAAATGCATATTCATTCATTCATTCATTCATTCTATACTATTATAATAAAGCGTAAACACACACTTCTTTGTTGCCTAAGATGTCAGCAATTACAGCAATTTTTGAATAATTCTTTTTTAAAAAAAAACCCTACACTTACGTCATTCTTTAGGCTATATATTTTCATTCTATTAAACTTAGGGGTAAACATTTTGGATAAAAACCCTAATGTGGGAAAGAGACCATAAGTTGCTGCCAACATCAAGGTTTGTCATGTCATGTAATTTTGACATTTCCTATTGATAATTTGACAAATGTAAACAATAAAATAAAGTTTTTATAATTTCACGCGGATGAATCCGCACGCGAACAGCTAGTTTGGTTATAATTCTGATTTGCAGCTTACTATTATATAATTTTGTAAAATGTTTTATAACATGACAATACACGAGATACTAAACTTGACAACAATAGTACCTTTCAGAGAAAGTACCGGTGAAGAAATTTCGTTCACTGCCTCGTTTAAAAAAATATTAAATGCCTTTCATCTAAAGTCACTTTATTTGTGAACTAAGATAAGACGTTGGTCTGTGTTAGTCATAGCAATTCTAAAAGATCTATTCTTCCAGGCGACGTTAAGCGGCAGTAATGTGGTGACGCATACAGCGCCCTCTTACGAGGAACAGCGAGCAAGTCCAGCGTTACTGAGCCGTAACACGAGCACGCCGGGCGGCCGGAGCGTACGGGATGACGGTTACTGCTCCGCCGGCAGTACACCACGTGCATTCGGTACCAGTAATTATATACTTCAATATACATAAACACAAAGATACAAAAAATATATAAAGAAAGCATAGTTCACTTTTCTTGAGACATTTTTCACATGATCCTCACTAACACTATTAATAGGTCCTGAAAGGTCCTAAAAACCACATGTCAATATAATTGTATTAAAATTAATTGCCAATAGGTGTCACTAAATCATATTTAAATGTTTATATTTTGTTTTGTGACACTGTTTAGTTAATTTATTTTATAAAAAAATGGAGCTCATAATTTTGTAAAATGTTTTATTACATGTCAGTACAAGGACATGAGGTGGCACTAAACTTGACAACTAATAAAGCACCTTTCAAAGAAATTACCGGTGAAAATTGTTCACTATGTCTAGTCTATATATTTCTTAAATGTAACACTAACAAAAATATAGTTGTCTCACTTCTTACAAGGAGAGTCAGAGGTACGAGTGTTATGGTAGAAACTCGGTTACAGTAACAACGTGTAAATTGTTTATTACGTGAATCTTTTTAGTAATCAACGTGTGTCGCTTGTGAAATATAAAGGTATAAATATGACAGTATTTTAATGTTACAGAACAGATAACGCTAATAACGTTTCGTAAAGGTTTTATTAACCTTTAATTAAAGCGACCTTTACGAGTAATCAAACATTGCAGCCACTAAGTAAATAGACTATAATAGTAACGTAGCTTTTTAACTCTATATTTAAAATACAATTTTATGCAAATGTTCTGTTCGCAGACACCCACGATGGATGCTTTAATTTCCTATTAATTCTCATTGAACAGTTTAATTTTAGTTTTCAAGTTTAAATTTTAATTTTAAAACAATTGTTCATTATTTCATCCTATTTAACTAGATATCGCTCACGACTGCGTCCGCGCTTAATTAAAAAAAAACTTAATAAGTAGCCTATGTTTTTTTTTTCAGACTATGTTCTAGATTTATGCCAAATTTCGTTAAGATCCGTTCAGCAGTTTAGGCTACAAACTGTAACAAACATCCATCCATCTAGACATTTGCATTAGTAAGCTTGAAGGGAAGGGAAGTGAAAGAGGAAGTATGAGAGTAAATTTAGATATGACGGCTGAAGCAGATGTATGGAAGAGTACTCGTGCATACTGAAAATGACGATCGCATATATCTTACTAATCTTACTGATATTATAAATGCGAAAGTTTAGATGGATGGATGTTTGTAAGAGTTTCTAGCCTAAACTGCTGAACGGATTTCGATGAAATTTGGCATAGATGTAGATGATAGTCTGGAAAAACACATAGGTTACTTACTTTTGGTTTATTAATTCCACGCGGATGGAGTCGCGGGCGAAAGCTAGTAGATAAATAAGTTGAACCCGATAATTACAACTAGTAGGGTAATGAACACGTTGCGTAAATATCAATAGATAATTGAAATAGGCAACAATAAGATACAGGTGGTCAATATTAAAATGTAAACAGCTCTTGAAAACAAGTTAAAACAAAAGATGTGGAGAGGCAATAAGCCGGCCGCGTGGAGAGCACTACATAACTACTTTATTGCTTTAAGCCCACTTTCCACTAAGAATATAACCCCGCTTCTCTGACCGCTATTTTCTACAGCAGTTGACGCGTCAGTATGCGACCGCATCTGCTATAAGAGTTGTCTGCGTTTACTGGCTCAGTGAAATTGTGTCTTAATACACTTTCTCTCCAACATCATTTTAAGTTTAACCTTAAAGTATTGTTTAAGTTATATCTTTTAACACAAATTTCGAGTTTCCTTTGTTATCGTCAAATATCTTCCAAGTAAATTAAATTTCTTCGTTATCTCTTGTTGTTTAAATACCTCTTTCTTAAATATCTATAGTTTTTCCTAACAAATTTTTGACAATTTTTCAATGGCCAGCATTACAAAACACCTTTTGTTTGTTGCTTTTTAAATTAAGATAACTATTCGATAATTCGGAGCAAAGTATTTTATCATTCCGATCGTCCGTTCGCGCTCGTCAGAAGGTAATCATTAGAAAGGACTGGATTCCCTCGGGAAAACCTATATCCATGATTGAATTCTCTTATTCACTACAGCTCTTTCAAATTCAAATCAACTGAACCGAAGTTTATTAGTCAATATTTCAATGTATATTGCAAATAATAAAAAAAAAATCTTTAAACAGTTTAGTTAGTAAGTAAGTAAGCCTTTGCATTTGTTTGACTATTAAAAAAAAAAAGATAAACAAGAATGTAAAATATTGCATCGCAGCCACACAAAGGATGCGGTTCCAGGGATGGGAATCGAATAGGAGCGTTCCATTTTTGAATTCCAATATAATCGGCATCCCGGTGAGAATTATTGAGGAATTTTTTCGCATCGGCATCCCATTATACGTTAATACGAACGGCGCGCTATTAAGAACTGAATGCCATTCGCCCGAGACCGTCCTCGGTCAGGTGGTTATTGCTTTTCATATTCTGATATTAAAATCGTCTTGGAATTAGTGCTCTGTAGAAATTAATAGGTACTTAACCGAGTAGAGATTAAAACTGAGGTGGGAAATAAAATGTTATACGATTTTCATTCATTTTCTCAATTTGACAAAAAAATCTTCGATCACCTTTTGTTTTTCAAAGGATACGTTTTTATACAAGATTCATGACAGTGGAAATCCACAGCTAGATTGCGATTAAAAACTAGAAGCTAAAAATGTTTCATTTGTTTCCAGATCACAAATCGACGAAGGGATCAGTAGTAACATTATCTTGTTACAAGAGTAAGTAATAAATAAATAGGAATTCCTGTCTTAGCTTTAAAGTATATGTTTTGTAACTGTTGTGTAAAAGAATAAATAAATAAAAATAATAAAAAAATAGTTACTACTCATAATAATGCAAACAAAGTATAACCAATACTTTGTTTGAATAATTATGAGAATTATAAATCAGTATACAGTCCTTTAAATTAGGGAAGAATCTATTTTCAGTCGTTTGATTGGCCGATTGGTACTTGAGTGTAAATGGCTTGTCAAACTTCACTGTTCATCACTCGTCAACACGATCAAGTTGATATCAACAGCAGTCGATACATGACTTTAATTGTGTGTTTTTTAATAGTTAACTACTTTCTGAATTTACTAATTACACACCTAAGTAATCCTCTTTATAATATAGCTGTTTTAGATAGCATCTTCCGCACGGAATTAAAAAAATCTAGTAATATATACCCTTTATTATTCAATGATAATGTAACTTAAGAAAAAGAAATTTTAATCGGTGCATTAATTTATTCGTTTGATACGAAAATACAAACGAGTAGTTGTTTAATAAAGTTAATATTAAACTTGACTCGCGACTTCGTCCGCGTGAAATTAAAAAATAATAATAAAAACATTGGCTATGTTAATCACTGATGCCGTAGCTTTTTAATGGTGAAAGAATTTTTAAAATCGGCCAAGTTAATTTTGAGTTTATTCCATACATACAAAAATACAAAAATACAAATCTTTCCACTTTATAATCATACTCATACTAATATTATAAATGTGAAAGTTTAGATGGATGTTTGTTAGAGTTTGTAGCCTAAACTGCTGAACGGATCTCAACGAAATTTGGCATAGTTGTAGAGGATAGTCTGGAAGAACACATAGGGTACTTTTTTTTTAAATAACACACTGACGGAGTCGCGGGCGAAAGCTAGTATTAGTATAAATTAAACTCCGAATAAATTGTGTAATTAGATCAATCAAGTTAATTTCATGCAGGAACATTTAGAAGCACTTAAAGATAGATTAGCGTAAAGTGTTTGTGTTGCAGGAGAGCCTAAAGTCCAGATAGAGGAGGAGGGCTATTACAGCGAAGCGAAGAGGATTAGAGCCAACAGTATTAAGCCGGGTAATCGCGTTTTAATCAACAAATTCATTGGATTATGTTCTTGATATTTTGAAACTCGAGTGGTTGTTTTATTTAATTTTACTAACTGATATTTAAAGAATGTTTAACTATAGAGTTGTCAAAATAGACATATTTGCTTTGACAGATTTAAAAAAAATACAATTCCAAAGCAAGAAATGTATTTGGTGCGCTAAAATAACATTTTAAAGGCAGAATATTGAAACGAATCTTCTGAGCTCAACTTACTGACAGACGACAAAAATTTATTTGGCCTTTTTAAATTAGGCTTTTAGGCGTTGTGTTACTATTTAATATGCTGTTCCATATTTAAATATCGTTGCAGGATTCGCCTTTTTTTTATTAATCATGTTCACGTAGTAATATTATGATGTATATTTTAACAGAGGCGAGCGACGGCCGAGAGACTTGGGGAACAGGTGCCGATTTCCTACTCTCCATCATCGGCTTTGCTGTGGACTTAGCCAATGTCTGGCGCTTCCCTTATCTTTGCTATAGAAACGGCGGCGGTAAGTTTAGTTCAACCTTGAGTTTGGCGAAAAACGTAAGACTAGTTTCTAGATTCTTCCGAATTTTTTATACGAGTACGTACTCATTTAAGTATTTAATTTCTTTGTTTTGTATCTAATAGTATTTTACCTTGTGCAGGAGCATTTCTAATCCCCTACATGCTGATGTTGGTCTTCGGGGCGGTTCCTCTCTTCTACATGGAGCTGATACTCGGCCAATATAACCGACAAGGACCGATCACCCTGTGGAAGATTTGCCCACTCTTTAAAGGTTCAGTAAAAATATTTAATGGACGTTGGTAATTTTAAAAATGTTACATACATTTTGTAATTATATTTTTTATTTTCCAGGTGTAGGATTTTGCGCTGTTATGGTTGCTTTCTACGTGTCTTTCTACTACAACGTTATAATAGGTAAGATGTAATTAAAATAAGTGAAACATTAATGGACTAGTAGACTGAAGAAAGTATGGATTGTGTGAAAGAATTTTTAAAATCGGCCAAGTTAATTTTGAGTTATTTTCATACATACAAAAATCTAAAAATACAAATCTTTCCACTTTATAATCATACTCATACTAATATTATAAATGTGAAAGTTTAGATGGATGTTTGTTAGAGTTTGTAGCCTAAACTACTGAACGGATCTCAACGAAATTTGGCATAGTTGTAGAGGATAGTCTGGAAGAACACATAGGCTACTTGGTTTTTTTTTAATAACACGCTAACGGAGTCGCGGGCGAAAGCTAGTATTAGTATAAATTAAACTCCGAATAAATTGTGTAATTAGATCAATCAAGTTAATTTCATGCAGGAACATTTAGAAGCACTTAAAGATAGATTAGCGCAAAGTGTTTGTGTTGCAGGAGAGCCTAAAGTCCAGATAGAGGAGGAGGGCTATTACAGCGAGGCGAAGAGGATTAGAGCCAACAGTATTAAGCCGGGTAATCGCGTTTTAATCAACAAATTCATTGGATTATGTTCTTGATATTTTGAAACTCGAGTGGTTGTTTTATTTAATTTTACTAACTGATATTTAAAGAATGTTTAACCATAGAGTTGTCAAAATAGACATATTTGCTTTGACAGATTTAAAAAAAATACAATTCCAAAGCAAGAAATATATTTGGTGCGCTAAAATAACATTTTAAAGGCAGAATATTGAAACGAATCTTCTGAGCTCAACTTACTGACGGACGACAAAATTTTATTTGGCCTTTTTAAATTAGGCTTTTAGGCGTTGTGTTACTATTTAATATGCTGTTCCATATTTAAATATCGTTGCAGGATTCGGCTTTTTTTTATTAATCATGTTCACGTAGTAATATTATGATGTATATTTTAACAGAGGCGAGTGACGGCCGAGAGACTTGGGGAACAGGTGCCGATTTCCTACTCTCCATCATCGGCTTTGCTGTGGACTTAGCCAATGTCTGGCGCTTCCCTTACCTTTGCTATAGAAACGGTGGCGGTAAGTTTAGTTCAACCTTGAGTTTGGCGAAAAACGTAAGACTAGTTTCTAGATTCTTCCGAATTTTTTATACGAGTACGTACTCATTTAAGTATTTAATTTCTTTGTTTTGTATCTAATAGTATTTTACCTTGTGCAGGAGCATTTCTAATCCCCTACATGCTGATGTTGGTCTTCGGGGCGGTTCCTCTCTTCTACATGGAGCTGATACTCGGCCAATATAACCGACAAGGACCGATCACCCTGTGGAAGATTTGCCCACTCTTTAAAGGTTCAGTAAAAATATTTAATGGACGTTGGTAATTTTAAAAATGTTACATACATTTTGTAATTATATTTTTTATTTTCCAGGTGTAGGTTTCTGCGCTGTCATGGTTGCTTTCTACGTGTCTTTCTACTACAACGTTATAATAGGTAAGATGTAATTAAAATAAGTGAAACATTAATGGACTAGTAGAGACTGAAGAAAGTATGGATTGTGTGAAAAAAGACATGCGTAGGAGAGTGAATTCAGATATGACAACTAATAGAGATAGGAAGAAACATAATGTCCCAATCATTTGTAAATATAAGACAGCTTGAAAATACTCGTGTTTCGGTTAATGGGGCACACCGTACGCGCGATTTTCTTCCGCATCGCCGCAGGAAGACAGCCATATAATCTTATAATACCGTGTGTCAGGTTGGGCGTTCTACTTCCTGGTATCATCAGCGAGGTCCGAGCTGCCTTGGCTGCATTGCGACAACGCGTGGAACACAGACCAGTGCTGGGACGCAGCAAGATCGAACAACACCAACCGCACCGATACCCCTTACCAAGGACCATTGTCTCATTTCACACCAGCTTCAGAGTTCTTTCAGTGAGTTACGTTATATTAAGAAACTAGCTGTTGTTATATAATATTGTTGTTATATAGATTATGTGGTAAATCTTAATTGTAATTAAGATTCTTGATTTTATAGCTCTATCTAAAATTCTATTTCTTGCCCCCGAGTCACAAAGCCTAAAAAATACACACAAGTTTTACTTATGATGTCCCTACTATTTTTATATATTCCTGTACATATTTTTCACAGTCGAGCGGTTTTGGAGATGCAGCATTCGGAGGGACTGAACGACTTGGGTCTGCCGAAGTGGCAGCTTGCTGCATGTCTCGGCGTCGTCTACATCACATTATACCTTTCGCTATTTAAAGGCGTTAAAAGCTCTGGTAAGTTAGGATCAAAACATTCATGTAATAATTTCCTATTCACAATCAATTGGAAATAATTCAAAATTCAGCGTAGTTTCAGACTTATACTTACATTGGTTGACAACTTTAAGGCAAGGTGGTGTGGCTGACAGCAACAATGCCGTATGTAGTGTTGTCGATTCTGCTGGCGCGTGGGCTGCTTCTGCCAGGAGCCGCGCGTGGTATTGCGTACTACCTGCAGCCTGAGCTGAGCAGACTCAAGGATACCCAGGTCCGTGACGTCACATTTGCGATTTCAAAACAAATGTTTAATGATATCTATTCTTTCTAATATCGTGAATATGTGCTCCTGCTATTGTTAACAGGTCTGGGTAGATGCTGCTGTCCAGATCTTCTACTCGGTAGGAGCTGGTTTTGGGGTTCATCTCTCTTACGCCAGCTACAACACATTCCACAACAATTGCTACAGGTATATTTATTTTGGTTTCTAAGAGCGGGCGCACACCTCTGACTTAAATATCGCACGACTGTTATGCACAGTGTGCGCACCTCCATATAAGCTCATATGATTCAAAGCGCGACTAAACTGTTATGCGAGAGTTCAGTCAAAGGGGTGCGCGCGCTGTGTGATCTTAGTTTGTGTATTTATTTCGTCCTTTAGCTCCTTAATTCAAGTAAGAAATTGATGCAATGATCTAAACAAATTTATTTGTCTTCTTTCATTGGGATAAGTTCGGTAAAAATTCTATTATTTCCAGAGACTGCTTGGTAACAACACTCGTCAACTGTTTCACTTCGTTCTTCTCTGGATTTGTCATCTTCACCTACTTGGGCTTTATGTCGCACAAACAGGGAGTGCCTATATCTTCCGTTGCTACTGAAGGTACAGTTGAAATATTACTTCCTATAGAACGATTACTACTTCCGCATAATACTGTCTGTTAATTCCTAGTAATTGTTTTGTTTGTTGTTCAGGACCTGGCCTAGTCTTCCAAGTGTACCCTGAGGCTGTTGCTACGCTACCTGGTGCTAGTTTATGGGCGATGTTGTTCTTCTTCATGCTGATAATGCTTGGACTTGACTCTGGGGTAAACTAAGGATAAGATTTTACTATTTTGTAAAGGTTTGTTTCTGAGAGTCAGAAAGGAAAAGATGATTTTACAAGTCTACTGCTTTTTCTTTTAAGAACGCTTTATTCGGTCTACTTATTCTTCACCTAACAATTGTCTTTTCTATAGATGGGTGGTCTGGAGTGTGTGATCACGGGTCTACTGGACCAGGCCCGCGCGTGCGGTGCCACACGGCTGCGTCGCGAACACTTCACTCTTCTCGTCGTTTGCGTGTCTTTCTGTGTGGCCTGCATCAATGTTACTCCCGTAAGTGCTTATACAATTTATAATCTTGACGCGCTGTTAGACAAATAAGTAACATGGCTTTTATCTAGTGATCTTTTATAGTTTTAATAATCTTGTCGTTTATAATATTAATGAGTTTTGTCCTTAGGGTGGAATTTACATGTTTCATCTACTGGATACATACGCTGCAGGGATATCTCTGCTGTGTTCCGCTCTATTTGAAGCCTTGGCGGTCTCCTGGTTCTATGGTAAGACATTGATGTAGTTACAACTTTATTAAAAGGATAAACGATCGCACAACTATTTAGTCTCGCGTTGATTCTTATGAGCTTATATGGAGGTGCGCACATTACTCGATTTTTAGTTGTGCAAAACAGTTGAATTAGCTGCGAAAAAATCGACAATCGCACAACAGCTGCGCGATAATTTAGTCAAAGGTGTGCGCTCGTTCTAAATCCTATAAATATGCTGGCAATAACATTAGTAAATCTGTGGTTCTGATGTAATTTGAAACATTATTTCTATGCTCAGGTTTGGAGAGATTCTCTGATGATGTTGAAGAAATGCTTGGCTTCCGACCGGGTATCTATTGGAGAGTTTGCTGGAAGTTCATCAGTCCGACGTTTATAATTGTAAGTTTCTTTATAAGGTACATTCAGTTTTTTATTGAATTACTAGCTGTTGCTCGCGTCTTCGTTCGCGCGGAAATAACTTTTAATAAATATAACTTTATATTAATAAGTCTATGTTACTCAGTGATAACGTAGCTATTTATTGGTGAAAGATTTGAAATCGGTCCAGTAGTTTTTGAGTTGTTTTAATACGTACAAAAATACAAATCTTCTCTTTATAGTATAGATTTTAACACTTTCTCGTTTTATCTTCAGGGTGTGGTGGTGTTCGGTCTTCTCTACCAGCAGCCGCTCCAGTACCAGACGTATATGTACCCGCAGTGGGCGGTGGTGCTGGGCTGGGGCCTCGCCTGCTCCTCCATTCTCATGATACCGATCGTCGCGCTCTACAAGATTATTAGAACTCCTGGCACTTGCCGCCAGGTATAGTATAAATCTGCCATAATATTGATCCTTGGTTTTTGGTTTTTGGTTTTGAATCATTTTGTTTAGAGGCCCATTGTTCTTTTCTTATATGCATATATATACTAGCTGTTGCTCGCGACTCTGTCCGCGTGGAATTGAAAAAAAACAAAAGGAATAGCCCATGTGTTCTTCCAGACTATCCTCTACATCTATGCCAAATTCATCGAAATCCGTTTAGTCGTTTAGGCTACAAACTCTAACAAACATCCATCCATCTAAACTTTCACATTTATAATATTAGTAAGATTAGCAGAATTTAATTAATGTAATAAAAAAATTGTACGATTCTAATTATGCTTTACACTTGTTTTAGGATATGGTTTACGACAATAGTCGGATGGTGTGATTTGTACTATTTTACTTATTAATAGTTATTTATTAACCACTACTTAATCTTTTACAGCGTATAGCTTGCTGCATATCACCGGAATCTGAACATGAAGCGATTCGAGGCGGTGCTCCTGTTAGTCGTTTTACCTGGCGACACTGGCTTTATGTGTAATTGGCATAAATTGCTGCTCTTTTCCAATAAAATACTGGTAACGTGACTGCTATATATATATATGTATCAATTTCCAATGACTCGGTCGCCAATTTGAAAACAAAAGCTAGACGAAAATTGTGGTGGAGGCTACGTTTCTGAATTAGAAACTAGAAATATTAGACCAATTTTGATTGACTACATGTAACCTAATAAATGTATTGCCGTCTTTTTTAATAATTTCGACAAGATATTGTTAAAATCTTGTTTAATTCTGTAGATTTTATTAAGAAAAATTCCTAAAAAATGTCAAGACAATCCTGCTTCATCTTTTGAGAGGAGATTCTTTTTATTAAAGTTAATAAACGCTTGAATAGAAAATAAATATTCGCACAGCTGTCCTGCCAAGTAATTGACATTTAACTATGATAATAAACAATAATATAGTTAAGTTATTTAACTGTGTGTAACTTAAATTAAGAACGTAGAGTACTTCTTCATCTCCCATAACATCTGTACAAAAATATCGTTGTCTCTGGTTTTCAAAATCAAAGTGATAATTGTAGATGACAATATAATTATGTATAGTCTAACTAGAAATATAAATACTAGGACTGGGAGCAATTCTTTCATCACTTTATAATGTGCGCAGAAAAGGTTACATATATTTCCGAAATTTAATTATCAATATCATGGCCATGTTTTTATATCTCTGGTTAGTCTATATATGTTTTTGTATAGATGTTTCGGGAGTGTAAACCGACGGTTACAGATAATCCGTAGATGTAGATTGTAGACGTTGATATATTTTGTTGATTGTTAGTTAAGAAATTTATATTTTAAAAATATATATTTTTGTTACGTTACGTAGTGTATCTTATAATTAATAGAATATTAAGCTTTATGAATACTCTGCATAGATCTATAATAACTAGGTTTTTATTTTATACGCTATTTTAAAGCATTAAATGTTTTTAAAAAGTTACAATATTATTATTGTTAATGCTACTTATCTATGTGTATCATTATATCTCGAAATTGATATTTCTTTAAATTCAATATAATAAATAGATTTAGATATCGTCCTTAAATGGACCAATATCGCAAACAACTGTGACACATACACAATAATCTTGTAAATAATCGTATTTAATAACCTATTTATGTATAACGACTATGTAGAATGAGTATACATTTTGTAGGAAAGCTTGTATCCAAACTTAGATGCTTGTGAAATGTGTATATTCAATCATATAAAAAACAATAACCATTACTTTAGTAATATTGGTAGAATTTATAGTCTCGTTGTCTATTTAACGTTAAAAGTATATAAATAAAAATATAATTGTATTTAAATATTAAAATTTCATTCCTTGAGATGAAAACTCCACTCCAAACAAAAATTAAGAATTCATAATATTCAGTGAAAATCTACGATAAATAGCAACTAACAGGCCTAATCTCATTAATATTATAAATGCGAAAGTTTAGATGGATGAATGTTTGTTAGAGTTTGTAGCCTAAACTGCTGAACGAATCTCGATTAAATTTAGCATAAAGATTCAAGATAGTCTGTAGGAACACATAGGCTACTCACTTTTGTTTTTTTAATTCCACGCGCACGGAGTCGCGAGCGAAAGCTAATATATTCATAACACAAATAAACATGCTACCATATATATCGTTATATAACTAGAAAATAATACTCATTTAGTTACTATGTAAACATATATATTCTTTACAAGCTCCGGGTGAGTTAAAACTGTATTAAAATCTTGTATCGTGTTATGTAAATAATGTTCTATCAAATGTATTGGAATTGTATGTAAATGTTAACGTGAACTGTGTTCATCTGTGTATAAATAAATGTGTTAGACAACTGAAACAATTTGTTTTATTATCATTTAATAGAATGATAATACGCCAAAAAAGCAATATTTTCATTCGAAATATTAGTAAGAGGTGCGCTCTTTGAATAAACTATCGCTCAACTGATGTGCGATTGTCGATTGTTTCGCAGGAAATTCAATTGTTTAGTTGCACAACTAAAAATCGAGTAGTGTATGCAACTCCATATACGCTCATAGGAATCAAACAGATTTTAATTAAACAGTTCTGCGATAGTTTAGTTAAAGGTGTGCGCGCGCCTAACAACTTACTAGCACAGATAATACAAAACTATACTAGCTTAATAGCTAATGCCTTAACTATAGATAAACAAATTCGGGACAATTATATCAGTAAATAGCTGTAGTCGACGTATATTACATATACTTAGATCCTGACTGCTTTTTTATGTACCGATCAACATTGAAACCTAGAAAGATTCAAAAGGCGGACTCCGAGATTTTCTAAGAGAAAATACGCCCAGAAGAATATGTAATATTGTAAAAGAAAGAAAATCGTAGTCATGTAATTCAACTAAAATTGACGATCTATACAGTATACTCACAGTTCTCCTGTGTGAAGTTGATCAGTGAATCGACTCTCCGGTCGACTCAATTTGTACTACATACATATTTAGAGTTACTAGCTTTTAATGACAACTTTTCTTGCTGATGCGACTAGATGGATTTAAAAAAAATACTACTTTTCGCGGGTATACAAAATGTACTACGATCTTCGGAAGCCTGTAGACCTAAAGCCCAAACGAAAAGGATTTTGAAATTCGATGCCTTGCCTATTTGAAGCGTTCCTTTCTTTAAACATAGGGTTTAATAAGATGGAAAACCCTAAACAATAACCAATGTTTTATTCATATTAAAAATCTGCATTCAATATTTTCTATGATAATAAGACTATATAATCAACTAGGATTGCTATATAAAAGTATAAAACTTAACTCTCAATCACAGAACAAGTGAAACTGCGTGTAATGGAACGTTGGCTGTGCAATGGCAGACTTGTCATGTAGATTTCAATTCAATATTCAGTAATTTATTTGTAAGATATAATAAAACGCTTTACTTTATGATTACGCATAACAGTAACATCACTTACGGTATTAAATTAAAGTGTTTAGTTGTTAAGACCTTTGTGATTTAATGTGGGCTAATAAAATAGTGCAATTATAAGAAAACACTGTACGTTATCATCGAATCGATATAACGACGAAAGATTCATAAATTGCCGTGAATTCATTATCGTTATGTCAACAAACTTATGAGATAAGTGGAGGTAAGGATAATTAAGTTTTTTCTAGTAGTTTTTTACTTACAATTTCTTTTTTACTTAAACTTGTAACATCAAGAAACATATGTTTACGATATTTTTATTGATGTGAGTAGTGCGCAAAATTAAAACGTTTTATCAATTTACTTTAGATTTAACACATTATCTCATAACATTTTAAATTAGATTTATATATTTAAATAATATCCGTAGCTAGTTGGTATAATTCCTACATAGTACTACATTGAAAATTTATTGGTGTTAATGTTTCTTACATTATTGTCTTATTAGGATTGAGTCATACAGTGTGAATCATTTTAATTTACAAGAGTATTCCTACTGATGTGTTAATTACATGTAAATTGAAACTATGAAGATGGACTATTAACTGTAGACATTCAACATTGAAGAATAACATGTTTTTTTAAATGGTAATTCAGTCAATTAATGAAAGTAAAATTTCTGTTGTTAATTTTCACCTATAAATATTAATAGACATTCTGACATGATAAAATAGTTCTATTATTGTATGAAGAGTGATGATAAATTTGAAAAAACCAAAACCCTGTAGCATTATTAAATATTTGTATCTATTTGTATTATTCATTATAGTCAATTAATAATGAGTGCTATTAAGAAAACAATTTTTAAAATGCTGTTTTTTAATCCTTTTTTATGTACTAGCTTATCCAATCATTTTTTTCTGCCTAAAAAATACTTTATAAGTGCCCTAAAACTGTGTAGTCATTTTGGAAATACCTTTAAAAAAAATCCATCCATCCAAACTTTTGTAGTTATGAGTAATATCAACTTTCGGCTGCAATTTCATCGGCATGGAATTAAAGAAAATAGCCTAAGTCTTTTTCTAGATTAGTTCTACATCTGTGTCAAATTTCATCAAAACCTATTCTGCAGTTTTGGCTACAAACTCTAACAAACATCCATCCAAACTTTTGTAGTTATGATATTACTAACTTTCGGCTGCAATTCCATCGGCATGGAATTAAATAAAATAGCCTAAGTCTTTTTCTAGATTAGTTCTACATCTGTGTCAAATTTCATCAAAACCTATTCTGCAGTTTTGGCTACAAACTCTAACAAACATCCATCCATCTAAACTTTAGCATTTATAATATTAGTAAGATAAAAATAATGTCATTGTCAGTCCATAAATACTTATTCATACTTCTCATTGTATTAGTTTGATAGTTATGTTCCTTCTTGTATTAATTATCATCTATATATCTTTATAAGGTTCCATTGAAAGCCAGCTCTGGAAGCTTGGCAACTACTTTTGGTACATTTTCTTTCTACATAATTTATATTTTGTTTTAAATTATTTTCAACTTAATTTCACACAAATTCAATGCTGAAACAAAAATGGGTATTTTTAACATCACATTTAAATGTTTAATATTATCAATAGTTTCTATTATTGTATGAAGAGTGATGATAAATTTGAAAAAACCAAAACCCTGTAGCATTATTAAATATTTGTTTTTATTTGTATTATTCATTATAGTCAATTAATAATGAGTGCTATCAAGAAAACAATTTTTAAAATGCTGTTTTTTAATCCTTTTTTGTGTACTAGCTTATCCAATCAATTTTTTTTGCCTAAAAAATACTTTATAAGTGCCCTAAAACTGTGTAGTCATTTTGGAAATACCTTTAAAAAAAATCCATCCATCCATCTAAACATTCGCATCATACTAATATAATAAATGCGAAAGTTTAGATGGATAGATGTTTGTTAGAGTTTGTATCCTAAACGGCTGAACGGATTACAATAAAATTTGACATAGATGTAGAGGATAGTCTGGAAGATCACATAGGCTACTTGCATTTGTTTTTTAGTTCCGCGCGGACGGAGTCGCGGGCGAAAACTAGTTTATAATATTAGTAAGATAAAAATAATCTCAATGTCAGTCCATAAATACTTATTCATACTTCTCATTGTATTAGTTTGATAGTTATGTTCCTTCTTGTAATTATAATTATCATCTATATATCTTTATAAGGTTCCATTGAAAACCAGCTCTGGAAGCTTGGCAACTATTTTGGTACATTTTCTTTCTACATAATTTATATTTTGTTATAAATTATTTTCAACTTAATTTTACACAAATTCAATGCTGAAACAAAAATGGGTATTTTTAACATCACATTTAAATGTTCAATATTATCAATATTTTTCTATTTTAATAAATGTGTATTATCCATATAATCCTTTCTCTTGAATCACTCTATCTATTAAAAAAACTGTATCTAAATCCATTGTGTTGTTTTAAAGATCTAAGCATACATAGGGACAAACAGTGGGAAGGATCTTTGTTTTATAATTTATGAAGTGTAAATGTTTTATTTCTTTAATATCTGAAGATTCCAGGTGTCATCATGTCTTTGGAGAGGGAATCTGTGGGTGTGATGCCCCAGGTCAACCTGGGGAATGCCTCGGTGGACCCCAGGTCACAACTACTACAAGAGATGAGGGAGCAGAACTTTGATATGATTCGATTTGCATCATATCGAACGGCATGTAAACTACGATATGTACAGAAGAAATGTAATTGTGAGTAACAATTTGTTATTACTACTAGCTTTCGCCCGCGACTCCTTCCGCGTGGAATTTAAAAAAAAATGAGTAGTCCATGTGTATTTCTAGATTTGCGCTACAAACTCTAACAAACATCCATCCATCCATCTAAACATTCGCATCATACTAATATAATAAATGCGAAAGT
The DNA here is from genome assembly GCA_029286645.1 of Papilio protenor. Taxonomy (NCBI): domain Eukaryota; kingdom Metazoa; phylum Arthropoda; class Insecta; order Lepidoptera; family Papilionidae; genus Papilio; species Papilio protenor. The sequence continues at coordinate 3,060,161 of JAGSMZ010000016.1, read as the reverse complement.
TTAGATGGATAGATGTTTGTTAGAGTTTGTATCCTAAACGGCTGAACGGATTTCAATAAAATTTGACATAAATGTAGAGGATAGTCTGGAAGATCACATATTCTACTTGCATTTGTTTTTTAGTTCCGCGCGGACGGAGTCGCGGGCGAAAACTAGTTTATAATATTAGTATTATTAGTAAGATTCTAGTTTGCAAAAACTTTATCAATATAATTTATTTATATTTTTCCTTTACAGTACATGTAATAGATATATGGAATGTGATAGAAGCGTTCAGAGAGAATGCATTAAACACGTTAGAGGCGAATGCGTGTGTTAATGTAACGAGACTGGAGACTCTAGTATCTTCTTTGTATCACAACTTAAATAAAAGATTACCACCCGCACATCAAGTGTCGGTGGAAGCTTGCTCCGCGTTATTACTGAATTGGTTACTATCGGCATATAGTACTGGGTAAGTTGGTATCAATTTTAAGACTAAAATTTATTGCGAAACTTCTGGAACAATCCATATTTGTGAATTGTTGCTGACAAATAGTATTAATAATAATTGTTAATAATAACTGACCACTGGTTGCTTGAGTTATCGGATTCCGCAGCCGGTGGTGCTCTATTTTTTATATAATATAATATGTTTTATTTTATTTTTATACAAATCTTGTAAAATGTATTATATGGAAAATAAGAAATAAAGATATATGTGTATCAATTAATAATAATAATAACTAATAATTGAGAATTAACAATTATTTTAACTTTAAATTGCTCTGTTTTATTCTGATCTATTACTATTATCTTGGTAAATAATTTTATAATGGAATTGTTTTTTTTTTTCAGTGATAATGTAGGTAAAATAAGAGTGTTTTCTATAAAAGTGGCATTAGCTACAATGTGTGCTGGGAAACTGATGGATAAGTTAAGATGTGAGTAACAAATCTTAATACTATTTTACAATTAGAGTATACACATACTAGTAAAATGTAGAAAAAAGGTAGCATGCCAACTACTGGCAATTTAATGGGACAGTAGAATGGCAGTTTATAAGACTACAAGACGAGATGTCAATATCAATCTTTGCAAACCCCCTACTTTCTGCTGGAATACAGTTAGCGATTACTCATGCCTCTAGCTGGCAAGTATCTTGCATTTAAGTGTGTCACCTACTGCCATATGTATTCTCAACCTAATGCCTGGTTCACACTTGGCCAGTACAATTGGTCAGAAGCGCTCACAACGATAGTGGTATTCAACTGGTATGTGAACACTAACTAGTGCCAGTGAGTCAAAACTATCCATGCCATAACTGAGCTACTGTCTAATAGTACTGGACAAATCTGACACTTTTCTTCTTGATATTTTCTTTATAATTGTATATTTTATACTGTGTGAAATAAATTTTAAAAAGTCTGAACCGGGCATTAAGGTCAGTCAATTATCAACTACCAGTGGTTTTAATTTCGTCTTTTCAATTTTCGCATGTAGTCTTATTAAGTTAAATGTATGTCTTAAGACAGGGGTGACAAACATTTATCCAATAAAATGCCATTTTTTTATAGAAACGTTTAATGCGGTCTTAGACGTGCCATCGAATAATTTTGACTGCGATTACGTCAATTCCATGGTGCACCGCACCTACTTCATAATTTTTCGTACTGTTTTTATGACTATCGACGAGCCCAAAATATTTTGTCTTGTGTCATTTTTGACAAACGTACCAGTAGTTTGCCACCCCTGTCTTAAGGTGTACCAGAATTAGGTCATCAATGTAATATAACAAGTGTAACATAAGCGGTTGACCACACCGCAGACATATTCTCTCAACTATCGGACGGCAATGGTCACCTGCTGGTGAAGCGGCTATCGGATTACTTGCGAGAAGTGCTGGCGCTGCCCGCTGCGGTCTACGAGTCGCCCTCATTCTCTTACAATGATACATTAGCCTTGTCTATATTCAATCAGGTGGGTTTAAATCTATATCTACACTTCTATACTTCTATATCTATACTAATATAATAAAGCGTAAACACACACTACTTCGTGGCGTAAGATGTCAGCAATCACAGCATATTTTTGAATAATTCTTTCTTTAATAAAAAGCCCTACACTTACGACACGCTTTAGGCTATATTTTTCACGCTATTAAACTTAGGGGGTAAATAAATTGGAAAAAAACCTTCTTGTGGGAGTGGGACCATAAACTACAAGCTGCCAACATTAAGAAAGCAAGGTTATTATGGTAATGGTAATTTTGACATTTGCAATTGAGAATTTGACAAATGAAAACAACAAAAATTTTTAAACATTCAGACAGAATTCATAAATATTTTTGTAGTTGTAACCATCTTTTGATATAAAAGGAAATTAAGAAAGAACTTTATGTATTTTTGTGCCAATTAAGAATGTGTAAATCAATGTTTGTTAATTACTTGTTTCAGAATGGAAAAATAACAGTAAATGATTTCTTGGACACTCTGATGTCGGATCCGGGACCTCCGTGTCTCGTCTGGTTACCGCTGTTACATCGTTTAGCTAGCGTTGAAAATGGTAATTATGCTTTTATTTATTTTATTTTAAATTAACCTAAAAATATTGCATATCTTGTCATATTTGTCATTTAAAAGAATTCAGATAAATATAACAGGGACCCCCAAACTTAGATACATTAATGCATTCATGGAAATTTATTTCTATTGTAGAGCCCTTACAAAATGATACTGTGATTTTTTAAATTATTATTACTTTTCTTCTTAAGCTTTTGGGACTCCCAATTTAAATTTCTACAACCACAGCCCAGACCCCCCAGCAGAATCCCATGGGGCCATCTCGACCACATAACCGTGAACCAAGTTATTATGTATATGTATGCATGCTTGCATGCTTTTTTTTAGTTTATGGTCCCTTTCCCACATGAAAGATTTTTTTCAATTTATTTACCCCCTAAGTTTAATAGGGTCGAAATATGTAGCCTAAAGCGTGTCGTAAGTGTAGGACTTTTAATTCATCATCATCATCTCCCCTGCCCTATCCTACTCCCGTAGGGTCGGCGCACCAGGTTTTCGTCCTCCAAAGCACTATCATCCAAGCAATTAAAGAAAGAATTATTTAAAAATATGCTGTGATGGCTGACCTACGCCATGAAGTAGTGTGTTTACGCTTTATTATATTAGTATAGATAGTATAGATAAAAATATTGTGTTAGTGGTGCACCCGCTGGCGTGCAGCGTGTGCCGGCGCGGCTCGCTGACGGGGCTGCGGTACCGCTGCACGCGCTGCGCCGCCTACACGCTGTGCCAGGACTGCTTCTGGCGCGGCCGCGTCTCCTCGCCGCACACCAATGAACACGAAGTCAAGGAGTATGCCGCTTATGTAAGTTTTTTATATAAAATAAGGTGGGAAATAAGCAAGCGGCCATCCGAATCCGCCAAATGCCGAAGAGGCCATCCAGACATCCACAAATCCGACAGACAGACAACAAATTTTTAAATGCGAATTTCGTTATCAACAACCTAAATACATAATGTCTGTCTGCAAGTCTGTCTGTCTGTCCGCAAGCCGCGTCTGTTCCGAGTAATCTCCGAAACGGCTTGGCCGATTTCGACCGGACTTTCACTGAAGGGTAGCTAACATGGACGGGCATATTATAGGCTACATTTTTTTTTAATTCCGCGCTGTCAAAATGGTGACCGGACCCCTATCACAGGAACAGGTGGACTGATTTCGACGGGACTTTGACTGAAAGATGACTTTTTTTTTTAAATTCGCGCTAACGAAGTTTACGGGCGACAGCTCGTTTAGGATATACAATTAAAATATGATTTGTTTGTTGTAGAAATCTCCGTCGAAGCAGATAGGCGCGACGCTGCGCAAGTCGTTCCGCTGCGTGCCGGCCGCGCGCCCGCCGCTGCCCAGGTACCCCGACCAGCCGGAGCGCACTCTCAACCTCAGCCATATCGTGTCAGTGGGTTTTTATTATTTTTTTAAATATAAGTAGATTTTATTTAATCTATACTTCTATACTGATATTATAAATGTGAAAGTTTAGATGGATGGATGTTTGTTAGAGTTTGTAGCCTAAACGGTTTAACGGATCTAGATGAAATTAGGCATAGATGTAGAAGATAGTCTGGAAAAAAACATAGGCTACTCACTTTTGTTTTTTTTATAATTCCACGCGAACGGAGTCGCGGGCGAAAGCTAGTCTATACTAATATTATAAATTGGAGAGATTTTATTTTTGTGTGTAATCGATTCACATAAAAGTGGCTCACGTACTGGGCAGATTTATAAAATTCTTTCAACATTAGAAAGGTAATTTATCTGTAACATTGGCTATATTTTTTATTATTTTTAATTTCACGAGGACGGAGTCGCGGGCGTAAGCTAGTCTTGCTAATATTATAAACTAGCTGTTGCTCGCCTCTTCGTCCGCGCGTAAATAAAATTTGTCATAAATATAGCTTATTTTACTCAATAATAATGTAGCAATTTATTGGTGAAAGAATTTTTAAAATCGGCCTAATTAGTTTTTGAGTAATTTCAATTTTAGAAGGCATTATTATAGTTGATTATTTAAAAGTGTGTATGTGCAGTCCGCCGTCCCCTGTGCCGGCTCACAACGGCTTCCCGGAGTACGGCGGCGCTGGCGCGGGCACTGGCACTGCCACTGGCGCGGGATACGTCAACACTGGCTCGCTGGACTCACGCTCATCGCGCTCCACACACCGCAGTATGTATCTATACTAATATAATAAAGTGTAAACACACACTACTTCGTAGCGTAGTATGTCGCAAGCATATTTTTGAATAACTCTTTCTTTAATAAAAAGCCCTACACTTACGACACGCTTAAGGCTATATTTTCACGCTAATAAACTTGGGGGGTAAATAAATTGGAAAAACCTTCATGTGGGAAATAGACCATAAGCTACAAGCTTTTTTTTAATATTAGTAGAATTATGTTAATTTACTAATATTTCCTTTAACCATTCCAACTAAGCTCTAGGCTTGTGCTAGGATATAGCTTTGACTTCACACATATCTTTGAATTTCTTCGCCGATATGTGCAGGCATCACGATGTTTTCCTTCACCGTAAGAACGTCGGGTAAATTATGTACATACGAAATTCGAAAGTAGTAAATCATATTCGTTTTAATAGCTAGATTTCTGAGAGATTATTTATAGTTTATGTGTAAATTTGTATATTTTAGGTATAGCGGAGCATTTATCTCGCGGTGTGGACGACGAGCATCGTCTCATAGCGCGGTACGCGGCCAGGCTTGCACACGAGAACAGGACTATGGTATGTATTAATATATTGTTTTCTTCCCGCGACTTCGTTCGGAATTTAAAAATCTAGTAATAATGTGATTCAGTAGGTACCTTTGTAATTTTTAAAGAATTTTTCGAATTAAAAACAACCTAGTTATTATTTCGTTACGTACGAAAATACAAATCATATTTCTATAATAGTATTATGGTTAAATAACACGTAAAATGCCAAATGCCCGGTGAGTTAATTTTCATGCGAAATAAAACATAGACCTTGTTAAAAAATAACTCAAATAAAGCCGTCCTTGCGTAAATCTAGTACTGTAGCATAGTTTGGTAGTTATTGTAATATTTGTGCAAAAAGTATTAAATAAATAAAATATTTGTTAACAAAGCCGCGTGCTGGAAGGTCGGCATCTCTAACACCGGAGTTGGTAAGTTATCATTCATTCACTTGTATGTCATTCAGTCATTCAGTAGTAATAGATCCGTTCACTCAGGGTCGTTCATCGTCGGAGGGGTCTGAGGTGGACGCGGCGCGACAGCAGCGGGAACTTATCTCTCAGTTGGAGGCTAAGAATAGGGAGATTATGAGAGAGATAGCCAGACTTAGGTAAGATTATTTTTTTTTAGTTTTAGTAATTCCAAACTAAAGTAATTCCCAATTCAAATTTCATTTTGCCTTGACAGCACAGCCTATCAAACTTGCAGCTGGTAAAAGTTAATGGTCTCGAGGGCTCTTATTGTCTAATTTTAGATAATTTTTTTTAGATTCTAGTTATAGGTATTTTGTGAATTATTACGGCACTGTGTCGTTAGCTTGTTTGTCATATAAGAAAATTATTAAAATGCACTATTTTTTGGAAACATATATTTATAGATTTAGTCACAGCAGAATGCAGGCAATAAAAGTTACAAGTACGGATTTAAAAGTGTAACAAAACTTATATTACAAAGTACATTCAAGGAATTAAATTGACGACCCACTATTTATCGTATAATATTTCAGATATTTTTTTTTTCTAATTTATCAAAATTGAAGGATATTTTTATATGATGATGATGATGATGATGATGATGATGATGATGATGATGATGATGATGATGATGATGATGATGATGATGATGATGATGATGATGATGATGATGATGATGATGATGATGATGATGATGATGATGATGATGATGATGATGATGATGATGATGATGATGATGATGATGATGATGATGATGATGATGATGATGATGATGATGATGATGATGATGATGATGATGATGATGATGATGATGATGATGATGATGATGATGATGATGATGATGATGATGATGATGATGATGATGATGATGATGATGATGATGATGATGATGATGATGATGATGATGATGATGATGATGATGATGATGATGATGATGATGATGATGATGATGATGATGATGATGATGATGATGATGATGATGATGATGATGATGATGATGATGATGATGATGATGATGATGATGATGATGATGATGATGATGATGATGATGATGATGATGATGATGATGATGATGATGATGATGATGATGATGATGATGATGATGATGATGATGATGATGATGATGATGATGATGATGATGATGATGATGATGATGATGATGATGATGATGATGATGATGATGATGATGATGATGATGATGATGATGATGATGATGATGATGATGATGATGATGATGATGATGATGATGATGATGATGATGATGATGATGATGATGATGATGATGATGATGATGATGATGATGATGATGATGATGATGATGATGATGATGATGATGATGATGATGATGATGATGATGATGATGATGATGATGATGATGATGATGATGATGATGATGATGATGATGATGATGATGATGATGATGATGATGATGATGATGATGATGATGATGATGATGATGATGATGATGATGATGATGATGATGATGATGATGATGATGATGATGATGATGATGATGATGATGATGATGATGATGATGATGATGATGATGATGATGATGATGATGATGATGATGATGATGATGATGATGATGATGATGATGATGATGATGATGATGATGATGATGATGATGATGATGATGATGATGATGATGATGATGATGATGATGATGATGATGATGATGATGATGATGATGATGATGATGATGATGATGATGATGATGATGATGATGATGATGATGATGATGATGATGATGATGATGATGATGATGATGATGATGATGATGATGATGATGATGATGATGATGATGATGATGATGATGATGATGATGATGATGATGATGATGATGATGATGATGATGATGATGATGATGATGATGATGATGATGATGATGATGATGATGATGATGATGATGATGATGATGATGATGATGATGATGATGATGATGATGATGATGATGATGATGATGATGATGATGATGATGATGATGATGATGATGATGATGATGATGATGATGATGATGATGATGATGATGATGATGATGATGATGATGATGATGATGATGATGATGATGATGATGATGATGATGATGATGATGATGATGATGATGATGATGATGATGATGATGATGATGATGATGATGATGATGATGATGATGATGATGATGATGATGATGATGATGATGATGATGATGATGATGATGATGATGATGATGATGATGATGATGATGATGATGATGATGATGATGATGATGATGATGATGATGATGATGATGATGATGATGATGATGATGATGATGATGATGATGATGATGATGATGATGATGATGATGATGATGATGATGATGATGATGATGATGATGATGATGATGATGATGATGATGATGATGATGATGATGATGATGATGATGATGATGATGATGATGATGATGATGATGATGATGATGATGATGATGATGATGATGATGATGATGATGATGATGATGATGATGATGATGATGATGATGATGATGATGATGATGATGATGATGATGATGATGATGATGATGATGATGATGATGATGATGATGATGATGATGATGATGATGATGATGATGATGATGATGATGATGATGATGATGATGATGATGATGATGATGATGATGATGATGATGATGATGATGATGATGATGATGATGATGATGATGATGATGATGATGATGATGATGATGATGATGATGATGATGATGATGATGATGATGATGATGATGATGATGATGATGATGATGATGATGATGATGATGATGATGATGATGATGATGATGATGATGATGATGATGATGATGATGATGATGATGATGATGATGATGATGATGATGATGATGATGATGATGATGATGATGATGATGATGATGATGATGATGATGATGATGATGATGATGATGATGATGATGATGATGATGATGATGATGATGATGATGATGATGATGATGATGATGATGATGATGATGATGATGATGATGATGATGATGATGATGATGATGATGATGATGATGATGATGATGATCTTACTAATATTTTAGTTTTTAATTGTTTGGTTATTTAATAGACAGCAAGAGGCGGAGGCGAGCGCGTGCGGGGGCGGGGGCGGAGGCGGGGGCGCGCCGCCGCTGGTGTCGGAGCTGCGGGCGCTGAGGCAGCGCAAAGACGAGCTGGAGGGCCACCTGTCCTCACTACAGGAGTCCAGGAAACACCTGATGCAGCAGCTGGAAGGTCTCATGAGGATGCTCAAGGTAACACTTGATATACTAGCAACCCGCCCGGTTTTCGCGCGGTAAAAATGTATTTACATCACTTGACAAATCTCTAATATTATCCGTATTGCATATATACTATACATGTAAATCATCCTCTTGAATCACTTTATCTATTAAAAATACTGCTATTCAAATTGTAAAAAATATGAAAAGTCGAGTACGAATCTTACCTCGGCTTTTTTTTTATGTCTTTTGTTCATGCTTTGTCAATTTTACATGGTATGGACATGTCAAATACCAGAAAGTGTTAAGATTGAATGTGGATGGCTACAAAGGTAGAGGAAAATCGAAGAAATTATGGATTGTATGAAAGGGATACTTAAGAAAGGAGTGGATTTACATATGGCTGATAGAAATGTATGGAAGCAGCACATTGTGCTGAAAAGGGCATATTGATAATATTTTCTTATCATTATTTACAGACTCAACAATCGTCACCTCGGTCGACGCCAAACTCGTCTCCACGCTCTACAAAGAGTCCGCCGTTACCCGGAACTCAACCATCAGCACCTGAAAGGTTATAATACTATTTACTGTTATATCTTGAAATTATCAAAGAAAACGATAAACAAATGATATTAATTTACTATCTTATTAATAACCCTAACTTTAGGGTAGGCTCCGAGCCCCTCGGTGGGGACGTATAGTGAGCTGGTGATGATGATGATGATGATCTTACTAATATTATAAATGCGAAAGTTTGGAAGGATGTTTGTAAGAGTTTTTAGTCTAAACTGCTGAACGGATCTCGATGAATTTCAGCACATATGTAGAGGATAATCTGGAATAACATAGGAGACTTACTATTTTTTTTAATTTAGCTCTCACATAATTGTTTAGATGAAATATGTTTGTTGCAGTTTACAGCCTAAACGGCTAAACGGATTTTTTAGTATATATAGATGTAGATCTTTTCCTCGTTTGCAACAAGAAATAACACAAACATGCTAAAGACAATTACTGTATTTAAATATAAAGATACTAGTTTTCGCCCGCGTCTCCGTCCGCGTGGATTTATAAAAACAAAAGTGAGTAGTCTATGTGTTCTTCCAGACTATCCTCTACATCTATAGCAAATTTCATCGAGATCCACTTAGCCGTTTGGGCTACAAACTCTAACAAACATCCATCCATCTAAACTTTCGCATTTATAATATTAGTAAGAAAAGTATGAAATATGCTGGTTTGGACGAATATCTTATTTTAAAATTGATTTTGTGTAGGGAGCCAACGGGTCGTGTGCGCAGCGCGCCGCAGACGCCGTCACTCGGTGAACGGGATAGGATCGATATGTCGCATAGTCTGGGTAAGAGGACAACGGAGGGTCTAGCACGAAAATTTATGAGAATTCGTCATGTCATCAACATAATTTGTATCAGACTACACACTACCGGACATAAAGTACACTGTATATATAAATATTTTTGTACTTTTGTAGATATGAATACTTTTATCAAATTTTCGTGCTATACACCAATACAGCAACAATATATTTGAATCGTAAACTTTGTATTTTTAAGTATGTTAACTAAATTAATATGTTTGTGTTATTAACAGGAGGAATGGAAAGTATGAGCAACGATGGTAGAAATTTTCATCAGAATCAACGACCTACCACAAGTAAGCAATTTTTTTACAGAAAAAAAAAACTTTCTTAAAATGTTTGATTAATTTAAAACTTTGAACACATATTTGTCCAGGTAAAGAATAGTCACCCATAAAGTATATTAGCCTCCTCGGGAAATTACTTTATACTAATAAATGCATAAGTTTAAATGGATGTTTGTATCTCCAGAATTAATTTAGCATAGATATAGAATATAAAGTATACATAGTTTACTTATTTATTTCAATTGGATTCGGATGACAGTTAGTAATTTATAATCTGTATATATTTCAGTGGGCATAGACAACAGGAACCTTCGCAGTGATCTGCTGTACGCGGCGGATTCTGTCACCAACGCTATGTCTACTCTAGTGCGGGAACTTAACTCTGGTTAGCTTTTTTTTTAATTTACTGTCTACAGATAGTCTATAGGTGTTTAATTTTTTGTTTTTCATTACATTCATATTTTAAGCATGATATTTACGTTTGGATAGTCTGTTTGCTTTAGCATTTTTAATACTATTGAAAGTTCATTTTGATATTTTATCTAGAAATCTACCAACTGTGATTTTTGAGACATTGAAAATATTTTGTTTTTCTCTAAATTAAAGCTGACACGCTTAAGGTTTTAATATTATTTTGCTGCTGATATTTATGGGAAAATATTATTTATTTCGCCTTATGTTCCAAATTAAAAATTGACAACAAAAACTAAAGTGAACGGCCTATGATGCATGTTTTGAGTTTTTTTACAAATGATTCAAATTGAACTCAAACACTCAGTTTAAAATATGTAAATATAAATGAGTTTTTGTGCATTGAAAGGTTGATATGTTTTTCTTTATTTTATAATTTAAATGTTTTGCAGAAGGTTCCGACACCGAGGACAATATGAAAGGAGGTTTGGACGCTAGGAAACAAAGAGGTTAGTTATCTGTCATTATAAATACCATAGATTACTCATAATCAGTGGCACCTCAGTGCCACAGATTATAAATACTAAAAAGAATGGACTAAGTTACCTTTAAAATTTAAAGTTTTTATTAATAGTTTATTGGTTTTTAGTCATTTTTTCATCTGTCATTGATAAAAAAATCATTTAGTTTTTTTTAGATGTTAAAAACAGTTTCTATTTTAGCATGGCATGGTTATATGTTGCGGTGTATAATGATTTCAATATAAATAATACAATAGTTTTAAATTAAACTTTGGTAGGTAATGAAAGCAAAATAAATCAAAACTTAAGGTAAGCCAAAATTTAATTTGATTATTTCGAACTAGGAATCTAACAAAAAAATATATTAGAGAATTCTGAACTAAACATCTTTCTTTACGTATTATTGAAGTAAGACCAAATTATGTTAAAAAAATAAATTATTTCCTTACAATTGAAGCAAAAAATTGTTATAAGTTCTTTATTTTTTGGCTTGCCTGTGAATCCAGTCTACTGGGCAGTATCCGGCAGTCAATGTGTTAATATTTTTTTTAATTGTTTCAGATTTCGAGGAGGACGAAGATAGTGATGGTCCTATGCCACGCCCGCAGCCGCCGCGACACTACGTACACGATAACAATGTGCAGGTACATTGTAACATAACAACTCTGACCTATATACCGTAAACCCCCGTATAACGCTACTCTGTAACCCCATATAACGCGGCAGGTTCTCTCTATAACGCGACATTCCAAAAAATCTAAAAGGTATCCCTCTATAACGCGAACATTCCCAACAATTTTAAAGAACCTCCCATTAACACTAACATTACCAATTTTTTAAAAGACTCCCCTATAACGAGGTTTATGTCTGCCTTGTAGAAAAACTTTATACGGTGGATCCATATAACGCGAAACTATCAACCGTGTTATACGAGGCTTTACTATACATTTAAATATGAAATAGTCACAAATACCACGTCTTATAGATCGTTTGAAATTGTTCTTGAGCCACCAAGATATTTGAATAAACGTATAGTAGTTTTGTAGTTTTGTATTTTTTCTTTCAGAATCCGCCTAGCCTTGCTACAAAATCATAAGCTAGAAAATTTTTATTTGAGGTTTGATTTTTTATTTTGTTAATTTTATTTTAACCGTTATTTATAGATATTTTTTTTGCTATTAATTCTATTATATTTTATTTATCTCCGAATGATGGTCAATATTACTATATAATCTTTTAATTTTAACCTATATTTCTATTAAGGAGATGTTCCACTGCGGTAACATTTGTACAAAAACAAATTGTCTCAGTTTTTCAACGAAAGAATGAGAGCAATAAGTTGGTGTACTGGAGTTTCGACAGTGGAAATCCACGGTGTAATAACGTGTTTTTTTATTTGTTTTTTTCAGGACACTCCTCCACCACTGCCGGCTCGCACTGGACACTATTTTCCCCGGACATAGTTCTATATACTATATAACTATTACATTAACTTTATCCATATATATAAACTATTGCATTTCTATAAACAGTATAAAATAAATGTTAGTATTGTTTGTTAGTATAGGATTCGATTGTATGTGTTGAAGTGTATTTGTTTCCTGTTCACCCAATTTAGTGTAATAGCCGTGAAGATATAATTTACGTTGATGGTAAATAAGTTCCGTATGATTTCAAATATTTTATTTTAGTATGGGATTTTTTGTCATTAAAACGACGTTTCTCAAACTTTCGAAGTAATCTCAATTATTTATTTATTTATGCTTTGTATGGAAAATTGGAATTTTTTTAAATCTCATACTAAAATGAAATCACAAATTCAGTTTAATGTAAAACACAATTGCCTTATATACGGTTTTATTTACCTATTTAGAAATCCTAGTTCATAAATATTGAAATACTAACCTAAATAAAAAAAAACAGTACCAATATTATTTTTCTATAATAAAATCGTTGAATATAGTTTTTACCCGATTGATAAATAGTGAGAAATATTTTAATGCATACCTTTACATTTAAAATGACATGTATGATAAAGTTAGGTTATTTCATACAAAATGTATGACGGAAATAAAAGTTTTTAATACAAATGTCATAATTAACTGGCAAGTTTACTTTACTTTAAATTCGTAGAGATATAAAGTTAAAATACATTAAAACTTGATTTTTAAAATGCTCTCATACAATCATTTACATTTTATTTCATACAAACATATTTTTCTGTTTAGTGTTTGTGTTTGATTTGTCATCTCTGGGTACAAACTCTTTGAACTTTTTGTTTCTTTTTTTTGAATTATGGCTTTTTAATTTATTTTCAGCCAATCGATCTGATTTAAAAATTATGAAGTCCTTTTTGTTATGTTTATCTATGGATTCTTATATATTAATTCCATATTTATCCATACTTCATATCATTTGTAAATTTATAGAATTATATTTACATCTAGTCCCAGTATTTATATAAAAAAAACTTTCTTAGGTTATTTTGATACTTTTCTAGTATATGCCGGTTATATACCTATGTTTTCAATATTACGATTTCTTTCAAATTTTCCGTTTCCGTCTTCCATTCGTCAATTTCTTCCAAAAAATGTACAAAATCGTCAATTGATACTTCCCATATCATTTTAATTATCTATTATCCACAGATTTTGCATAATAAGTATTTTAATTTAGTGTAAGGAATTTCATTAACGCATTTTAAAGACTAAATAAATACCTTTAAAGTCTTGGTTTAAACATTGGTATAGTTTTTTTTTTTTCAAATATCTTGACGGCTTACTTGTAATTTCCGTGCAAAATGAGCCATCACGATATTTGAAAACTTTTTAAAGGCAATGTACAATTTGTTTAACTTTGTCTTTTCTGAACTAAGATTATTGAAGACTGAATTATCACCGCTTTCAACGTAATTACCAAAATTCAAACCAAAATGTTTTTCTTAGATTAATGTTTGTAATTAATTTGATGGCAGCTTTTTAATGTGATTTTAGATTAATATGTATTCTACAATGTTTATATTATTAAATTACTCAAATAGCAGTCGACGATAATTCAAATTATTAGCACACGAATAAAAACTTTAAACCGCTGACCTTTTTTATGGAATTATTTTCAATGCAATTTTCAACATTGATTCACATCTTTTTTATTAAGAAATTTAGGTTAGGTTTAGATTATTTGTTTTTTTTTTTGTCTTTTAAAAATACGTCATCACATTTGACATTACCTTTTTTATTATGAATCATTTTTTTGTAGAATTAATTTGTTTTTTTTGGAATGGTAGTTTTTTTTTACTTGTGAAATATTCGTAATGCAACTTGTTTTTTTTTAGGTTAGATTTGTTACGTTTTTCTTTAGGCTAGGTAAGCGATTGCATATCAATTATCTTTAAATTTTTAAGTGCAATATTAATAAAAGCTATTGGTTTAAGAATTCTTGCCCAATATTTGTGATTGAACATTGCTTTATGGAGAATGACCTGTCATTTTTTGTATACAATCTTGCAAAATCTTTTTTAGTAGAATGACTAAAAATTTTTTTATATTGTGGATTCAGAGGAGTTATTATTTTAAGTGATTTTTTTCAAATCCAAAGTCTTTAGTCATGTAAAGTACTTAAGTCACATTGTACTTAATTTTTTTTTCACCTTAGATTTAATTTTATACAACGACTGTTATTTTCTCAATACCGTTATCTTTCATAAGTAGGAAAAAATTGTTTAAAATCCATATATAACACGTATACAGAAAACTACAACCGATTTGTCAAACAAGAAATATATACTTAGCAATTTATGTAAATCTTTTATACCATTAGATTTCCTAGTAGTAGATATAGTATATAATGTTCATAAGATATATAAAACTTATATACTATTATATAATCTTATGTGATGCACAAAATTCCATTTCTAATCTTGTCGTTTTTATATGAAACTACAATTTTTTATCAGTGTTGTATACGTTTAGGTACACTATATATTGTATTTATTGATAAAAAAACCTAAATATACAAATTAACAACGAAAAAAAAAAACTCACAAAATGTCATGTGTGAGATTTCTATCAAATATAACCCGATCAATTTTAGTTGTCAATCGAATTGTTTAAATCGTAAGGTACATCTTACTCTTTAAATTAGTCGGATTATCACTTGCTTCCAAATGCGGTCCTGAAATGTTTTCACTAAATTCAACTTTAGGTGTACTGTTTAAGGTTTAATTTTCTTTATCAATTCCATTTAAACTACTCTACTACTATACTTTTGTTTATAATTTGTATATTTAGGGTTTTTATATAAATGTATCTTATAGCGTCTTTTGTGAGGTGTTTTGTATTTGTGTACAAAAACGCTAGATGTTTATAGAGGGGCGGCTTAGTTTAAAATGGATAGATATTTGTAAGGAGCTCGGCATATCATTGAAGGAGAAAAACTATGGTTATTTATTGTAGATGGAAATGTAAAAGATAGTCAAATTCAATTGAAATTTGAAATTATTATACGCATTGACAATGTCATTTGTTGTGTGTGGAATTATTTTTGAATATTTCAGTGTTTAAATTGATACATGTAACATGTCTGTTTTTATTAAGTCTATGGTAGTCTTATCATACTTTATACTTCATACTAATATTATAAATGCGAAAGTTTAGATGGATGGATATTTGTTAGAGTTTGTAGCCTAAACGGCTGAACGGATTTCGATAAAATTTGGTAAAGAGTAGAGGATAGTCTGGAAGAACATATGGGCTACTCACTTTTGTTTTTTTTTTAATTTCACGCGGACAGAGTCGCGGGCGATAGCTAGTAAATATATAATTGTTTACATATGTTTGTTAAAATTTCTTATTTCAATTGAATTTGACAATACTTAGCTCTGGTGAATGCCTTATAGATTATTTACGTAATGAAAATCAGTTATTACTAAGTTTTACTGTTAAGTGAGCTAAATTTTTGTCTTAATACGTTTTTTGATATATTATTAAATTATTGTATGCTCTTGTTATCAAGTACTAAGTGATGGCAAAATATTTGTACGAATATCTAGGATAGAGAAAATTGTCATACTCAGAGACGATTAATGATTGATTGATGATTACTTATCTCTTTGATGTGAATTTCTCATGTTTAAACTCTACTAAGAGAGTCCATTATTCGTTTTAAACAATTCTGAGTACCGCAATAATATTTGTAATAGTAGGGATTTTGTCTATCTGTACTTTATTTAACTATTTTCTATTGGATAGTATTGAGTGAGGTTGTGAATAGCAACGAAATGTATGGATCCTAGGAAGGTTGTCCATCGTGAAAGGTCTTGTAAACTTAGATGAACGACAAATGAGACGTAGATTTTCACTGTCAATGCATATTAAATGTGATCTTGTATTCTCTTTGTTAAAACTGAGATATTCAAGTCTTTCAATATTATTGTGTCAGTGGAAGTCTACGGTAAAATATCAATGAAAGATGACGATTCAAACGTGAGTTTTAAGTCGTGTCGCGTTTTGTAGTTCATTTATTATAGTCCGTACGAATTAACTTGAGACCCCTAGAGGATAGACATTAAATGGATTTAAAAACCTACTGTGTATAAGACCAATACTTGCTCCCTCCCCCCCCACTCCCGTAGATCCTCAGCTGGCGACGCCCATGGGCTACACTATATTTATATTACTAACTAGCTTTTGCTCATGTCTTCGTCTGCATGGAATTAAAAAAGTAATATATACAGCCTATGTTAATCAATGATAACGTAGCTTTTTAATGGTGAAAGTATTTTTGGAATCGGCCCTGTAGTAATTTAGTTATTGCAATATATACAAAAATACAAATCTTTCCTCTTTACAATATTAGTATATTTTACATTCCTTCCAACAATATTTTATTTTGCACACCATGCATTGAAAAAAACGTCATCGACACAGGTTTTAGTTAATTCGTACGGATTATACAGTTTAGACTGCAACATAGCCGTCTCTTTCTTTCTTTTTGAAAAACAGAGACAGCATATGTTACAAGTGGGGAAATAAGATAGTATATAAGTACGGTGCAAGCTAAGCCGCCTCTCCGCACGAGTTTACCATCTATTTGTAAGAACTGTGTCATTGCAACTGTAAACATTCCATTGCTTGTGATATAAGTGTTTTATTAATACCCTGCTTGGACAAGTCGCTGTCAGTTACTACTAAAACATCCATGTTGAAGTACACAGCTCTACGTCTCCACTGAGGGACTCGCAGCTTACCCGAAGTTAGGGGTGACTAGGCCATAGTCAACCACGCTGCACTGCGGGTTGACTTCACACATATCTTGGAATTCCTTGGCCGATATTTGCAGGCATTAGGAAGTTTTCCTTCACCGTAAGAATCGGGAAATATGTACATATTAAATTAAAAATCACATTGTTACATGCCGGATTGGAACCCAGGACCAAGTGCTTAAACCACTGAGTCACCGATGATTTAAATGTTACACTATAGTCCTTTTCAAATGTCTTGGCGGCTCAAAGTTATTCTTTGCATCCTGCTATACACAAAATTGTGTTCAGCGACTCTCGCGAAGTTTAAACCTGCTAAGGTATTTGATTATTACTGTGTTTTCTGATTTAACTCTACTATAAAATTCTATCTCAAGGAATCTTATCTAAGAAAAAAATTATAAACATGGCATGAAAAATATTTATTCACACATCTTGTGGTTTTTGGTACATTCTATGTATTATTTAACAAAATAAATATAATCTTAAAAAATCTATAAAATATTTGTCATAAAACAATCTATATGTAGAAAATAAAGTGCATTTTAAATTACAGTCTTAGCAGTATCGGATACTGAATTTTTTACATGAAAATTATAGTTTTTGTCAAAATTTTAACAAATCTATATAAAAACCTATTTTTCTCGTGATACATGTTAACTGGAGTTATATTTGAATAGAATATAAATATCTATCGATTACTTTTACTACCTATTTCCACTAAGCGGCTAATCGCGCTACTGCTATTCCAAAGTCTCGTTTTTCCACTGGTGAGTCTGCGACTGTTATACAAAATGAGCGCAGACAAAGTGGTGCTACTAACCAACTAGTGGAAATAAGCACTTATTTATACTGGAATAACGTCTACTGACTACAGCTCTAAATTGATAGAGTAAAAACCGCTTTCTAATTCTATTATTTATGTTGATAAGCAATTTCTATCGCAACATACAGAAAGCCAATAGGTTAATATCTTGTACTCTACAGGTAAGTACAATAATCTATTAATATGCTAATTTCAACTTTCATATAATTCAAAGCAGGTAATGCAATATAATCATACATTTCATACAATTCTTCATACTCTTTTACTCATAAACGAGGTTTAGGCTAAGCGCCACCTGCGCTCGACCACCTCAAGCCCGGTGAATCTGTAAATGCCTCTTCAAGGCAAACAGTGGCCATTCAGTCACAAAATAAAAAAGAATCTTCATACACTCGTTCATCTACACTCATGTAAGGCGAAATATGACAGTAAAACAAGAAACACTGTGATCCAAAGAGTAATTTAGTAGTTTGATTTTCATTTGGTTAAAACTGTCATATCTTATTTCTTAAACCCATACATCTACGCATCCCATCCCTCTAATTGTCCTTGATAAAACACATAACGATATTCCGCACGCGCATTTCGGCTGTAAAACTGTTATATAAAATCAATCAAAAAATAAACTATCGAAATTTCATTTGTACAATTGTATCACCATTCAACTTTTCTATATTCAATCTCTAACACATTTCAAGCATAAAAGAACGCAATAATTAAACGCTTCAAAGTCTACAATCTAGTAACAGAGGCTTCACAATCTCTATTCTTCTCTTTCCCTTTTCCCATGAATTCCGCGTATATTTCTTCTGTCGTCCTCATCTTTGTCTCAGGGACGCAGAAGAGGATGTACACGGTACTGACGAGGCAGACCATGGCGAAGCAGCCGAAGACGAAGTGCAGACCGATGGAGGCTGCGAGAGGTTGGAAGACCCTGAGCTCGATGGAGACCAGAGCGCACGCGAAGGCGATCACTATTGAAGTCACGGTGCCACGGAACTGAAAAGTAACGAGCATTTATGACCGACTTCCCAAAAGTTTTTTTTATGTGTGTTACGGCATAACTCTGCCGCTAGTGGACCGATTTTGATAATTTTTTTTTTATCCGAAAGGTAATACTTGCAGGTGGGTCCCATTTTTTGTTTGATTTTTGTATGGATTTCTTCTACGGTCATTAAACATTGAATCGCAGTACCTCCAGCGGTATTTAAATTAAATACTTTATTCACTAGATGATGCTGATGAATTTACGACCAAATTCTGAAACGAATCTTAAATAATAATAATAATAATAATAAGGCGACTGGGACTCCGGGACGGTGTGCTCTCAGCTCAGATGCAGAAAGCGGTGCTTCTGGACACCGCCCGAATTGTCCGCCGGTTTCTCTCCCTTTCACCCTAACCCTCGGCCGTCTGGTCACCCCTGCCCAGGGAATCCCGTCTGGCTGGTATTATTTATGTATTTTATTATTTATTATTTAAGTATGTTTTATTATTATATAAGTATTTTATATAAGTATATATATAAAAATATGTTTATTTTATTTTATTTTATTTATAAAAGCCAGCCAGATGGAGACAAAATAACTTAAAAAAATAATAATAATAATAATAATAATAATAACTAATTTAATCCATTCAGAACGAATATAACATAGTAGTAGCAGATAAAAGATTAATGGAATGAAAATGATAAAACATATACATGCTAAAAACACAGAACAACAGAATAATCAAATATACAAAAAGCACATACATAATTAGCAAGTGTAAAAAATAAAAAATAAAAAAAATGTACAGATATTTTATTAACTTTGGAGTGCTGAATGGATAAGGCCTTTACTCAGCTATGGTGCTTATTTGTAAAATAAGCGCTGGTGTTCCGTAAAAGCCTTTACGTCAGAACGTCAGTTGCAGCAGTAAATTTATTGTTAGTAATTCGAGACCAAGATAAAAAAGAAAAAATAATAATAATAATAATAATAATAACTAATTTAATCCATTCAGAACGAATATAACATAGTAGTAGCAGATAAAAGATTAATGGAATGAAAATGATAAAACATATACATGCTAAAAACACAGAACAACAGAATAATCAAATATACAAAAAGCACATACATAATTAGCAAGTGTAAAAAATAAAAAATAAAAAATAAAAAATAAAAAATAAAAAATAAAAAATAAAAAATGTACAGATATTTTATTAACTTTGGAGTGCTGAATGGATAAGGCCTTTACTCAGCTATGGTGCTTATTTGTAAAATAAGCGCTGGTGTTCCGTAAAAGCCTTTACGTCAGAACGTCAGTTGCAGCAGTAAATTTATTATTAGTAATTCGAGACCAAGATAAAAAAGAAAAAATAATAAATAATAATAATTAAAAGAAGCAGGGGAGTTTGTGTCTAATTTATATATAAAAAATAATGAATTCCAAGGTGATACAAAAAAAAAGTATTATATATTTGGAAAGGGGAAAGATAAAAAATGAAAAATCTTGCGATGGTTGTTCGGATAAGACGACGGATTAACGCGTTTAATTATCTTTTTGAATTCCCATCAAATACAATCTTAATTAAATGTGACATACATCAAAATTTGTAAGGAATTTGGAGTTTAGGCGTGACCTTATCATTTAAGAATGTTACATATTTAAATTACGTTTCAATATTCGGCCGTTAGTTAGATTATTAAATAACTAATACACCGACTACTAGCCAGTCCGAACTAGACTTTATGCTAGTAAGTGAATACTAACCTGGAATGAGAACATCTCAGTCATAATAACGAAGGGTACAGGCTGTAGGCCGGCCGCGTCGCAGTAGATGCAGAGGCACAGCGCGGCCACGGGCAGCGCCGCTCCTCCCGCGCGCACCGCGAACCACCCTGCTAACGCCGCGAGAGACACACCGGACACCAAACACGTCGTACCAAGCAATGGCTGGAAAACATGATTTAGTTAAGACCTTCTAATTTGTCAAATATTTGATATATATGATGATGATGTATCGCGTTTAAATATTTTTTGCCTGTCTGTTCGCAAGCCGCGTTTGTTCCGGGTAATTTACGAAACGGTTAGGCTGATTTTGACAGGACTTTGGCTAGAAGGTAGCCGATGCACGTGGGAATATGGACGACCATTTTTTATTCCGCGCTAGCGAAATTTATTAAATAGATACTATAATATCAAATCGAACAAGTCCAATGTTAAATAACTCACCTTTCTACCAGTTCTCTCGACCAAAGTAGAAGCGGTACAAGAACCGATAAGTTGTACGACGCCGAGGAGAGTCGCCTGCTGGTTGGCATTGAGCACCCAGCCGCCGCTCGCCTGGCCGAAGATGAGAGACGCGAAGTGTAACACAGCCAGACATCCACATAGCTCCCGGGCCAGTGTTATAGTCAGCGTGATGCGGAATGCACGGAACGTGTTCCGATCGGATACTGGAAAAGGCTCAGATTAAAGGTATGCTCATTATAAACATCACAGAGCTATGTCGCGGAATTCCCACGGTAATTACGCGTGAATGATGGCAAAGAAATTTGTATAAGGCAGCGAAAATCGGGCGTAAAGTGCATTACAAATCTCATGCAAATTTTGTTGACGTTACGAATATCCTCGCTTTTCGTGCTAGACCTCCAGATCTCAAACAGAAGGACATACCGCAATAGGGATATCTTAGTGACCAAATAAAGACTCTAACGACCAAATACAGAAACAAAACTTCA
Source organism: Papilio protenor (assembly GCA_029286645.1). Classification (NCBI taxonomy): domain Eukaryota; kingdom Metazoa; phylum Arthropoda; class Insecta; order Lepidoptera; family Papilionidae; genus Papilio; species Papilio protenor. The sequence goes on along the minus strand of JAGSMZ010000016.1, from coordinate 3,037,768 downwards.
ATACGGTTCGTAAGAGCCGCTTACAATCTGATAGACTTCAAAATTTGTAAGGAATTTGGAGTTTACGCGTAGCTTTATCATTTAAGACGCTGTTACCTGATACGTATTTAAATGACGTTAAAATATTCGGCGGTAAGTTTGTTAGAGCGTCTTTAGATTTTGTTGAACTTTGGTTTATTTTTTAAATATTTTTATCCTCATTGTACAAGTTATATGAACAGGTTATTGCGTGGTGATAGCTATTGTAATTGTGTTTGTTAAGTTTAATTAATACGTTTTACGTAGTGTAGATTTAAATACGAGTATTTCAAGGCCACGTTCAAGGCCAGGTCTTAAATGTCAAAATTAATGAGATATATTGTTGATCCATCATCATTTATGATAATTTGATATCGATCACGAAACATCATCGTGGTTGCTAAGAGCACTATAGTATGCGAAATCTCGTTTTAATAATATATTTGTAAATTTTTCTATAACCTTAATAGTAATGAAATCGATCGTTGCATGGACAATAATCGTAAATAACATCGATATCTTTAAATTAGGCTGATTTAAAGAAATTCAGAGTACATCCTTTTTTATTGAAAAATATTCTCAGACTTTTTTACGTTACTATTGCGTTATTAGGATCTTACCTAAATATGGAATATTTATATATATTTAATAATTTATTGTCATATAAAATAGAATCACTCGACATCGGTTACCAAGTTTTTCCGATTGTAGCCAAAACCGTACGTCACAACTAAACGACATAATATAATGTGTTGGCGTCGCCAGACCTTTTTTTAGGGAAAGAGCAACCTTCTTCTGCCCCCTCCTGACGATGCGATGCCCATGCAATATCGGTTATAACTATATTGCTAATCTCTTCAATATCATAATAACCGCTTTAAACTGATTTAAACGTAATATTTAATTACACATTTTCCTTAAATAGTTCGTATTTTCTTCCGCAAGCATTTATTTAGAAAACTTCCGAGTCTAGTGTCAGTAGAGTCTAACAAGAAGCACAATGTAAACAACCAGTAGACACGAGCTCGTTACCGGACCCTGGGAACTTATTGTTTTGTCACCACTTGTGCCTACGCACCATTACCGTTAATGCCACAGAGTAAAACAGTAGGTCAAGTCTTTACACTTCAATGACGCTGTGTATTCTGTACTGTACATTTACTGACAGGCTCCCACGTGTAAGGGAACGATTTTGAGTGTTTTAAAAACGTTCAACAAACAACATTTTTTTAACGGGAGAACTAATAACGTTAGCTTACACGAATAGCTTTAAACAAGATTAGAATTTTAAAAAATAGTGTAAAATTATTTTGCCTGATTCTAAACACTTTGCTGGTTATAAATTAACTTATCTTTATTATGCAGCAAGCCTTAAATGCTTAAGGCTTGTTTTCATCCTTTAGGACCTCGTATTAATTAGTTAACCTTTCAACTGTCGTAATGGCATTAACCTGTTAATGTACCAAAGTTTTACAAATTGTTACTCACTCAGATCCTTCAGGACTTGGAAGAATTTAACAGAGCTGTCCTGTTCCATTTCTAGCAGCAAAGCCTGTAACTCTGAGTCCACGGCTGCATCTCCCGGCTGTCGGCAACGAAGCCATGCTAATGCCCCACGAGCTTCCTGCAAAATTACTAAAGGTTAAACAAACGTCTTTTTTTATGTCACAAGGTAGCACACGAGTAAGCGGCCATTTGAATCCGCCAAAATAGCGACTGTTGTCCATAGACATCCGCAATTGAAGACGCGCTGCCTACCCTTAATCGACGGAGGAGACGCACATAAACAGGATATTTCCGCGTCCTATGCGTGTACATCGTCAAATACACTTTCCCTATAAGAAAAGTATAGAAAGGGAGAATTAGGCAGGCAGAGGCAGTCTTAACCATAGGGTCCTTGTATACGAACATTTGTCGCCCTTAAATTGGTAAATCCAGGCTTGCCCGCCCCACTTGTGTGAAGGGGCCGCCTTCACAATTACTTTCCGAACAAGTAGACTTTATCTTCGTTTTAATACAAACCATAAATATTTCCATTATATGAAATCTCCATGTTTATCGTTAAATACTTAAATACAAAAATGTTTTCGGCAAAACAATTTTTTTCACATAATATTACATACATTAGGTAACCCTTTTGAATATATCACTTAACTTTATCTCGCAATTTTCACAGAATAACTAAATAATTGAATATTACAGCCGCCATATAGAATTCGACGTTCCTCTCTTAATTCCAACGTTATATTGAAACAAGATTATATTTGCGTATCAATTAAAATGAGGGTATAAAAAATCAATTAAAAAAATACTTACGTCAACTTTTCCACTTTTAAGTAAGTAAGATGGTGTTTCTGGCATTGTGATGAACAATAACAAATGTATTAACGGCACGGAGAGACAGATCCACAGAGTAGTGTTATAGCAGAGATATTCTCCAGCGACGTACACCAGCAGATTGCCTAAGTTCTGGGAGAGGATGACGAGGCTTCCGAGCGTCCCTCTAATAGAATCCTCGCTGACCTCCTTGATGTATAAAGGAGTGACGACATACGACCCGCTGACGCCAAATCCGACTATCGCACGAGCTAATATCAACGCCCAAGTGGAAGTGGAATAAATCTTCAATGACCAACATGCCTGTTGACAGGTAAGGTTAATTTTATACCAATTAAGACTCTCTTGCCTTAGTAATTTTCACTTTTAGTTCAAATTGTTTATCGAATGAAATTCACAATTAAAATCATACTTCATACTAATATTATAAATGCGAAAGTTTAGATAGACCGATGGATGTTAGAGTTTGTAGAGTAGACGGCTGAACGTATTACGATAAAATTTGGTATAGATGTAGAGGATAGTCTGGAAGAACACATAGGATAATCGTTTTTGTTTTTTTTTATTCCACGCAGACGGAGTCGCGGGTGAAAGCTAGTTCTAATATGAAATCTGAATCCATGTTCATTTTTTTCCACATTCATATCAAATATTTTTACCTATTTTTTTTTTATAATATAAGGCGGTATATACTTTCACACATCTATTTTATATGATAGATGTGTGAAAGTTTTTCCCAAAACACACGATATTTATCTGAACGTTTTACTAAAAAGTTTAAAATTAATCAAACCGATAAGATCTACAAACCGCTAAAAACTACGAAACCTGTTAACTTAAATTTTCGCACGTGACTGAGTAACGGCATTTTGTATGGATGTCGTGCTGACTAAATGTAACAAGCATGCATAGGATATAGAATTTAACTTGATTATGTTACCGTTAATTTATACGTGGGATACTGGTCTACGTTTTTTTTATATCATAAGGTGGCAAACGAGCAAGCGGCCACCTGAATCCGCCAAAATGGCGAAGCGACCACTGTCCATAGACATTCGCAATAGCAGATGCGTTGCCTACCCTAAATCGACGAAGGATAAGACACACTTGAAGAGGACATATCCCTCTCCTGCACCGTCAAATCCACGTTATACTTTTTCACATTTTAAACCGGAATAAAATTATAATCATTGACATCGGTTCAACGGTTTAAGAAAGAAATACGTTTCCACACTCTATAGCGCAAAGTTAAACTTACTAATATTATTTTATTTTCCTAAAATTATTAAATCAAAAAATATTTTTTAGAAAATCGATCGACACATAAAAAAGAAAAAAAGACACGAAATATAGTCTAGAATCCCGTAGTTATGGTATTTATAAGTATTAAATTTTTAAATAAAATTAAGATATTTTCCAATTATATTATCATAATTTAGAGATTTCAAATTAATAACTTACCGCCATAGACAAAGATGTAAGCATCAAAGCTTTCTTCCTTCCGAAATTATCGACAATAAATCCGAATAAAAATACAGCTGGTGTGCCAACCAGGTATGGAACTGATGCCATCCAGGATATCACATCCTGATGCACTGGTTCCGCTGCTGGTGTATCCTCGGACATGAGTTTAGGACCCATCGGAGACAGCCATCCGATCGCTGTGCCGTAGGAGAAAACTGGTAACACCACTGTGAACAAAAATAAAATGTTCAGAGGCGCTCTTGCTTTTATATGACAAAAGTAAAGAATCCAAACATCTGCTATTATACTTAATGTCTAATCATAGGCTTCCATTGTCTAAATAGTAGAAAACCAAATGATCTATCAGTTTTTTTAGAAAGTCAATGTTAATAAATTCTTGAACAAATGCAGTAGAAACCTACGTTTACCTAGTAACAGTTATCTTAATCATTAATGGTATGACTAACTCGACGTAGGAGATGCATAGCAAACGGTTGCATAACAAAAGGTGAACGTCAGTTTAATTATTCAAATAATTTCAATTGACGATAGAAATAGAAGACTCCGTACAATTAATATCAATTTTACTTCAACATTGTAAGCCAATCGTTCCGTATTAATTATAGAGGTCATACAAGGTCAGGTCATGCATACACGTGCTTCTAGAAAGATCTACAACGGACGATCTAGACTTTTAAATAGCTGCTATAACTGGTTACAAATAAGTAGCAGTTATCTATAGACTACTCGTTAACAGTTAAGTCTACACTAGTAATAGATATTCACAGGCTAAGGCGTCCTCTTTTAAAAGTAATTCGTAACATCCGAATTCATGTCGTCCTAGTAATGGAAGAAATTATTTAATTAATTCTTACGAACCAAGATAGTCTTCTAAAGATAATAGATACTAGGTCATTAGAAACGCATTTTCTAAGAGAACTGGATACAGTTAAACTGACACTAAAAATGTCTACGTCACCATACTTTAATTCCTTACAATATCGTCATGCTCTTGTAATGATAGTCTGTCGCCATAACGCATTATTATTTGTATCACAACTTCACAACTAATTAATTAATTTTAGATTCTAGAAGATATATCTTTGACATTTTAACGCTCTTAAATTCTTGAAGACAGCATTGAATTCGAAGAGTAACTATAGCCAGACTGTACGGCGTCGAGTGATTATGAAATATTCGAACAATGAATATAACGAGTACTGAGTACAATGAATCTGTTTGTTGATGTTCTCTTCAATTAAGGCATTTAATTTATGTTTTTGTTTGTATCACCGATATAGCAAAATGTACTCCTTAGTATCTAAATAGCTAAGGAAGGTCTTACTTCTTACATATTTCAGAAATACTCATGTTAGGATATAAGCGTTTGTTACCAAGTAAATTCGGACCGCCTGTATGGATGTTGATAACATTTGTCAAGAATATATAACGTAATCTGGAAGAAGTCGTAGGATAAACTTTTTGAAACAATTTATTTTAACTTCTCTCAAATGATGATTAGCAAAAAGAGTTTAAGACCTTTTTATTTTTATTTTTCCCGATATTAATAGAACACTCAACAGTGGTAGAGCCCGCTTTAACATCTTCGCACGAATGGGTCGGCTCGCCCGGTGTAATACCACGTCCACACAGAAGACAGGCGTGAAGTGGGAGAAATTCCGCGTTTCGTCTGATGAGTGTGGTGCCGGAGGCCCAACTTTGGTCCCTTTTCCTTCCCACCCTTTTTCTTTTAAGAAAAGAAGGGAAGGGAAAGTGGATTTGACGGCGGAGGTGCGCATAGGAAGGGGAAATATCCTTTTCATGTACGTCTCCTCCTCCGTCGATTAAAGGTAGGCAACGCATCTGCAATTGCGGATGTCTATGGGCAGCGGTCGCTTCGCCATTTTGGGCGGATTCAGGTGATCGATTGCTCGTTTGCCATCTCATATTATAAAAAAAAAAAAAAAACTTAAATACGTAATTTATTTCAGAAACTACTTGGTTGAAAACGATTAAAAACCAGGTGTTTTTTTTACGTTTTGTTCAGAATGTTACGTGTGTTAACACGCAAATGCATTCATTATCACTCCCAATTATAGTGTGCAGTTTACACTTGACCTTGTAGATAGAATGCCAGAGGCCGATGACTACATAGAGCAGTCTGACCGGTCCATCGTCACTTGTTGCTAGGTGTTATAGGGCTGCCATCTTATAGAGTTGACCTCTTTGTACAATGTATGGTGCTACGATTTAACATCAATGTCTTAGGGTCAGAATGTGACACAAGTCACTGGATCTTACGTTTTCTCTCATTTTTTAAATAGCAAATGGTTGCTGGATGATTTCTTTCCCTTCACTGTCAGGTCTATAGTCCGACCAACTAATCTGACCGAAGTGGTAAAAATAATCAAAATTGCAATAGCTATCAGGAGCTATTGCGCTTTGCCAATGTCAAAAAATTGCCAGAAATCCATTTTTTTTTAATTATCTATACTAATATAATAAAGCGTAAACACACACTTCTTTGTTGCCTAAGATGTCAGCAATCACTGCATATTTTCGAATAACTCCTTTTTAATAAAAAGCCCTACACTTACGTCACGCTTTAGGCTATATATTTTCACGGCGTTAAACTTAGGGGTAAATATTTTGGATAAAAACCCTAATGTGGGAAAGAGACCATAAGTTGTTGCCAACATCAAGGAAGCAAAATTGTTGTTGTTTGACATCATATCATGTCATTTTGACCTTTGCAATTGATAATTTGACAAATGTGAACAATAAAATGAAATATTTATAATTTCATGCGGATGAAGTCGCATGGGAACAGCTAGTGTCTTATATTTTGTCTGCCGAGTCAGAATTTGGCGTATCGCACGTTTATTGAAAATTGTCAGCCCTATGTATCATGTCAAAGAACCAGTTCACTTCGACGCTTAACATTCATGAATGAGGTGTACGTAATGTCCAGTCTGGTGTGAGATTTATTAACCGAATAGTGCAGAGAAAGAACCAGTTGTAGTTTTATAGACTGGCTATCGCCTAGAATATAAGTTAGTGTGAAATTGTGATCGTCTTTGAACAAGTTCCAATGTTTGAGAAAACATAAAATAATGATAAACATTTCTTATGTTGTCAAGACCTTATCTTATTTCTATTATAAATGTATTACAATTGTTTTTTTGTCAAATCATACTGTCATACATCACACTAATATTATAAATGCGAAAGTTTAGATGGATGGATAGATGTTTGTTAGAGTTTATAGTCTAAACGGCTGAACGAATCTGGATGAAGTTTGGCATAGATTTAGAACATAGTCTGGAAGAACACATAGGCTACTTTTTTATTTTCACGCGAACGGAATCGCGTGCAAAAGCTAGTATACAATAATTATGAAAACATGTCACATATCGTTGACCCGCCTACAATGAATTCGCTATCATGAACTGTATAATAGATAAAACCAAACAAATTAAATTTACCTTTTAATAAGTAAACAGAGATTTTTCGAATGTAATATAAGATGTATATTTAAAGGTGTAGCTCCTCGACTATAAAGCTTATGTCACCCGAGTTGTTCTATACTCGATCTCGAAATATCAGGAATTCATATTATTATTAAAATTTATTAAAACCGGTTTCGTAAATGCCGACGATTAATTTCAACTCTTAAACCCGACTTTCCGAATACTTGAGTCTAATTTACTAAAAAAAGTCGCGATTAGATACCAACAATAACTTCTAATGATTTTAAAAGATTCTTATAAACTCATATATATACTTTGACATATCAGTAAATAATAAACAGTAAATAATCATTAATTAAAAGACAATCTTCAGACAATTAATGGAGTCCTTAAATCAAACTTAATCAAAGCTTAAAGTTGTTATGACTGAAGTTACACGCGTAAACAACATGCGTATTGGACTCAGTGAATTATTGGTCTTGATTGTTTTGCTTATACCGCTGTAAAACGCAATTACCCGACCAATAAAGGGACAATTCCACTGCGTAATCACTGCGATACACTGCCCTTCCGTGGTTGGAAGTCTGTAAATAGCTTCGAGACGCGTTTGTCCTTGGTACATCCTACATCCTAGCGTCGCTAGCCATGGAAACCCACCTTAACTCGTAAACTGTTACCAGTTGTGCGAACTGATTGTAACGTCTATTGACGTGAAATAAACTTGATCTTGGACCTTTCTTTTCAAATGAATATTACAGATATAAGTTAGTTCTACTAAATTCCATCCCAGCCCCGGATGTAGGGGGAGTGGGGGTCAAGCTATATGCACCAAGCGGCAAGTTCAGGGGGCGTCAAATTTACCTAGTTTTCAAACGAATGAACAAATCATCATTTACGTAACTTTGCGTGAAAGGTGACGTGATCAAGAAGGGAGTGATGACTGAGATGACGGATGATAGTTATTTGGAGGACGAAAACCCGGTGCGCCGACCCTACGGGAGTACTTATCGTACTCCCGTAGGAGAGACGATGATGATGACGTAACTGATCACAGAATTAAATTTAGTACAAGTACAAAAATTCTAGACACACATTTTAGCTTAATTTGTCCGGTCGAATCTCATCCTGAGATAAAATAAATATAAGTAGACGAGGGCGGCATTACCTTACTTGTTTATGTGCCCATAATCTCTTCGTTTAGTACTACGCTAACCTTTTGGTTGTGTTTAATGGATAATTAATTCTATTTGTGACGTTTCTATTAATACTGTTTAACGTTAGTAAGAAAAAAATGGCAGCAAAGTACGTCATTATAGGACTGGTTTTAAACAAACACCATCCGAAGTAATTTAAAATTTATAAGTTGTTTTTTATACATACATTATACAAGTACCGTTAACTCTGGTTTAATATGTATATTTTTAATAATACGCATTTGTTAATTTTTTTAGTATTGTACATAAATATCGATAATTGAGAATTGATTATTTTTACAGACCTAAACATCTCTAATTATTGATTACGTTCGTTACGTTGGTCAAGTTCGAGAAAGTCTGAAGGGTAAAAGTTAGATGTAGTCAAGGACATTTATTTCCTACCCATCCTTCATATGTACATACTAAAGTGTATTAATTTATAGCTTCTATCGTAATTACTGCACTATATTTGAACCTAAGTAGGGAGCTTATTTAATTCCTTGTCTATACAATATTTACGATGTTTATCCCGGATGTTCATGACTTGAATTATTAAATTTAAAGATATTTCTTACGAAATAGTCGGTTTAAATTTTCTAATTTCTTGATCTACGATCAATAAACACAGACGGTTGTCTTAACGAACCCGTTTTACCGACTTTAAGTATATTTACTAAGTACGTTCTAAATATAGAAATGACTCTCTTCACCTTAACTTTTATGGTAATAGCCTCATTCATTTGTTTAATTAGTTCTTAATTGTTTTAAAGACGAATTAAAACTATCTAATCGGTTGACACGAGTCAGTTATTACCATACACCTGCGCTTACAATAACAAAAGCTTACGCGATCTTAATCATATATGAGCTTAAGATGTATTATTAAAACACTAGCTATCGCCCGCGATTCCGTCCGCGTGGAATTAATAAAAACAAAAGTGAGTAGCCTATGTGTTCTTCCAGACTATCCTCTACAACTACACCAAATTTCAGCGGGATCCGTTCAGCAGTTTAAGATACAAATTCTAACAAACATCCATCTATCCATGTAAATTTTCGCATTTATAATATCAGTACGATTAATTTTTGTGTTATGCAAGTCACACACGTTAGGTTTTGTTAACCGAGTTTCAAAGGACACAATATACAGTTTTATCACACACGAGTTGCAATTACTGTTTAAATGTTTGAAGTTTTTTCTTTCAAAATTTATATAGGAGCAATCGATTTGTCTTATTTGAAGAGAGAAGTTACTCGATTTCCCGAATAAAAGTACAGTTGGCCGGGTTTATTTTCTTATCGATCTTTCTTATATCTAAATGTTATTTTTTAAGATTGGATAATTGCAAAGCTCCAAGTGTACCTTATACTTTGAATGTTGCATACTAATGATGCTGTTTTTAGGAATTTCACATTTAAAAATAAATTACTCAGTAAATTCTCTGGGCAGTTAATGCATTATGTATGCACTATAGTTGGTTAGGACGAACGTTTTTCTGTTACAAAACAGATACAAGTATTATGGTCAACTCCGAGTACGATGGACCTTGATCAATACTCAGACAATTGAGTATACTTTGAACTCGAGTACGAATCGAACTCGGAACAGAGTTGAACTCATAAGAGTATGTCCGGACTGCATTTTGATTATTTTACATTACTGAATGGGTAATCTAGACCTAGAAAGAGATGGATGGATTGCGTGAAAGGTGACATGATCAAGAAGGGAGTGATGACTGAGTGGTATGATAGAGTTATGTAGAGGACAAAAACATGTTGCGCCGACCTTACGGGAGTAGGATAAGGAGGAAGATGATGATGATGAATGCGTAATCTGAACTCAGAGTTGTTTAACTCAATTTCTTTCGACATGTTGATTCAATTAACTTTTGATTACGTTCAACTGATAGTTAAAATTTGTTTTATTTTGTCTGTGCGTTTGATTTACAACGCAAGGTAGATTGATTGATGATTGATGAAAGAATGATCGAGATTATATAATGTTTGCGTATTTTTTAACCTGTACGTATATATGCGGAAATGTAAAATAACAAGTGTTAATATGGATTCTGTTAACAAAACCATAAAGTTTTTTTATTTGATAACCTTGCCCTTTATTAGATTTATAAACGACTAGCTTTTGCCTGCCACTCCGTCCGCATGAATATTAAAAATAATGATAAAGAAATGAAAAAATATAGCCTATGTTACTCACAGATAAATAACTTTTCTAACGGTGAAAGAATTTTTAAAATCAGCCTATTCGTTTTTGAGCCTATTCATTACAATCAAACAAACAAAGTTTTCCTCTTTAGAATATTAGTATAGATGTGAATAGTTCTGGCATGACAATTTTAAGAACATGTTGGCTATAATATGAAATGTTTAAATAATCGTGCCATCCTTTTTATTCTTATTGGAAAAATAGAGACAACTATATGTTGGTAGGTTTTCTGCAGTGACCCGATATGACGATCTAATTCCGTTCAGAATTGAAGATTTGGAACGATGTAAAGGGCAAACGCAGCAGTTGGTTGTCTAATACTAATTGTTCCGACACTCATAGACATCCTCAAGACTAGAGGTACCGAAAATGCGTTACCTTTTCTTGAAAGCCGAATTCATTGATTATTTGTGTTTTTATGTTGTCCTGTATATTAAAATCTTTAACGTTATAAACGAAGCAAAAGGTTATATTATAACTGTTAATTTAGTTAAACCTACTTTCGATAAATTGATAATGATGTTATTGTCTAGATGACATCTCGTGGAGACGACCGTTAGAAAGAAAGGTCCTCGAGTGATGACCTTGTATTAAAAACGAAGTGTAATACACTCGTATGACACCACGACCTACAAAATACTACAAAAAAGATAGACTTGAAATAATTTTAAAGTGCGAAAAAAACGTTACATCATAGATTTTTTGGGTTAACAGGAAAAAATGTATTGTTATTTCCCAAACCGTTGGTTTCCAATCTAAACTGAAATATGTCTTTTTAAAAAAAAAAATCTTAAACAAACTACTAATTTAAATACAAGTTGAATAAAACATGATCTTAAATGTACCAATTTATGTAAATAAAACATTTCACTTCCCATAAAAGAGTGTCTGCAATTGAATCCAAATCAGTAGAGATCTTCGACAATGAAAAGTATAAAAAAAAAACAAATCGTACTCTATGGTAAGCTACTAATAATAGGACAGGAAGTTTATTTCTCGAAGTTGTATGGACAAGTTAAACTCAACGGTCATCTGTCAACTAGAGTTATTGGAAGAAAAAATAAACGCCGCACGCTCGAGTCGATATAACGGAATAACCGAATAGTTAACATTAGGGTTAAGTGTTGATTTATGTATTTTATTAATATCAGTAAAAAAAGTCAAAGCTCTATCTTTATAGGTCACAAAAAATGGTAAAAATCAGTAGAATCAAGATTTGCTAGATTTCATTGAATATAACTTGTAGATTATAAATATAACTTTAATATAACCTACCAAAGACAAGTTAGAAAAAAGTGTTTTAAATCATGCTCACGTGAAAAAAAAATCTTAGATTATCTATACTCAAATATTTTTTAAAAAGCACTGGCTATTTTTGAAAGTACTGGCCGCTTATCTCCAGACCGAAGGATCTATACCATTTCAATTAAATTTTATAAAACATATTTATATTATGGGGTTCTTTTTTAGTGTTAATATTCACACATAATACATACTAGTAATTACAAATTTTTATTTCCCTATAAATCACATCTAATTAAAATTTTAAGTGAGATAAAAATCAAAGTAAATAATCCAATCCATAAAAGGACAATGTTTCTTTTGGACCAAATAAATAATTATGCATTTAAAATTACAAAGGCAAAACCAACCAAAAATAAATTTATTTTATTAGAATCTATTAAAGCTTTTAGCAAAATGTCTGAGGGCTTTTTAATTATTATTTTTAAATACTTTAGTAATAGCCTTTAAATAATTAAAAATTATACTCACTCAGCGCCACCATAACAATTTGATGAAATTTACTTCCCTCCGAGCAATACTTTTTTACTGTGTACTTAAGCATTTTGGATAAATAAAAAAATAACAGCCAATAATAAAACAATTGAAGTAAAATATAGTGAATTTATCACTATTTAAAAAGATACTAAATATAAATTGAAATCATATTTTTTTCGTTTGGAATCGTAGCCGTTAAAAAAGGCGCGGAAAGCGCGCGCGGTCAACCGTATTCTAATTTCAAATGAATAAGTCCCAATGGAATCGCCGGCCGGCTTGTTTGCTTGTTTATATGCTTGTCTCAAGCGTTTAAGCGACGCGCCGCCTGATAGCAATTAAGGGTACGCTTCACTACTATCCTGTAATGAATATTATCAATTTTTTAATACTATTATATTCATAAATACGAATAACTTTCACGTTATCTTGCTTTAATAGTTAAAATAATGTTATCAATGATTCCATTCCAATATTTGATCCAATCCTTTTCTAGTATATTAACAAAAAACGCACGTATACGGTAAGAAAACTGTATGCGTTCGTAATTAAAATTTTCTTTTTTAAATATGTTTAAAATCAAATTAGTTGCCATTTGAAAGCGAAAAGAAATCCAATAAAAACGAAAGTAAACTTTTTTGAAATAAAATGAGTAGGAAAAAAAATAGAGAGTACCGCAAGGGCTGACATACACGAATTGCTTTCAAAATTCGGTAGCTTCAAGTTAAAGTCGGCTTGATTATTTTTTAACTGATTATGCATTTTCCACTTCCTTTTTGAACACTCCCACCTTTACATAACACATGCATCTCTACATTTAAACTATTAATTAAGCCAATAATGTATTTTAAATGACTATTAATTATCACATCGTGACTCAAAAGTCAGTTAGGGAAGTGGCATTCGAAGGAATTAAGCGAAAGAAAGTACTTCTCATATTAATGAAGGCACGTAACGTATTGTAAGGAGTTTGTGACGCAGAAATGCGGCCCGGCGGCGCCGCGATGCGTTCGCGCAGAATATATACTGAAATACGTACATACTTGCATAAATATTCGACCAAATCCAAGACAGAACATTGATTATTGAAGGCAAAGGACTAATAACTGGAATGAAAAAGATATTAATCTGTATTGAATGAGTCACCGCCTTAGAACATTTAATGAATGGACCTGGATAAATACCAGCTATTTGTAGGAAACCCATAGGGGTAAGCAGTAGTTAATGTTTTTGACATGTCCCTGGCATTGCTCTCTCGCGTGTAAGATGATCATGCCATAGTCACGCCATCTGTAGGATAATATATTAATATAGAATAAATAATGTAAATGACTATTGTAAAAAAGTTAATGAACTTTATGTCTCCTCTGTCGTTCCATTCCGGTTTTATTGTGAGCTTTTATAAATTAGAAACGATTTTATAGTAAACTTTATTATTATAAAAAACGGGTGACGCAACTCTGCTTTAATTTACATTAAAACATATTGTAAATTGTCAATACGTACGTGTTTTTTTATATTTAATACCTTTGGACTTGTGACATTTCTTTAATTAAGATAGACCCAGCAATCTACTTCTCAAATCTAATTTTAATTCGGCAATTTTAAATAAATACAAGCAATATTAAATATCTCTTTCATCATATATTTTATAATAACTGTTTTATACAACTGAATTTCTAACAAACAATTCTTAAGACTCGATTTATAAGAATCCAGTAAGGAACAGAAATATCACGTTCTATTCAAATTTTGTACAAACAATTTCGTACAAGGATCATTTATAAGTCGGGATAATTGATTTTCATTTATAACAGACTATATTTTTAGGCCAACGTTTCTCCTTCAGATAGTGTTCCATACTTACTAATATACAATGCAAAAATGTCGCTTGATTTTGTTGTCATCGTCATCTCCCTATACCTACCCCCGTAAGGTCGGCGCTATATCTATCTCGTTCTTTCTTCCAATTAATCTATCTTCCGTCACCTCAGTCCTCACTGCCTTCTTGATCATGTCACGCAATACATCAATCTCTTTCTAGTCCCACCTCTACCCGTATACCCCTAAAAACACATAACTAAAGTTCTACTTATCACCTGCTAGCACTAACCTCTATACATGGATAGGTTCGAAGCCGTGGTTCACTATATTTTGTCGCAGACGGCTGCGGTTATTTAAGGTAGAGAGATTTCAAATTAATAATAGAGATAGCATCGGGAGAGTCACCTAGCAATTTTAAATCGGAACGAAGTAAAACTGTCATTTGCAAGTAGCCTATCCATTTACAGACATCAATGTACAAATCCAATGCGTATATAAGAATTTGTTTACAACCTTTTTAAGTTTAGCATCGTCAATAGAAGAAAGAAAAATCTGTCACAATGACAAGAGCAACAATGGTTGTTATGTTTTGATTGAAATTCTAAATTAAATGATGACCTGTTGGCTAATAGTTTACACATGCCAGCTGGTGTTAGGGATTCTGGTGCAGGGTCTGGATGTACAGGGCCAGCCGCACAGGGGCCACAGGATTTGTAGCTCTTATGGATACCAACTGGTCGAAGGTATCTTCGGTCATGAGACATATTGGCTGTGTTTGAAGCTTAAAGCCATAGGTGGGTAGTTCGAAAAGTTAAGTTAAGAATAGTTTTATCTTATCTTTCAGTTGAATATTATTCTAATACTATAAGTTTGTTGTAAACAGTTTTACTTATTTTCATTAACGGACAATTTTTTATGTATTTAAGGTCAACCTTTATCATAATACGTCGGAAAATTAGAGGCGTTTTATGAAGTACTAGCTGTTGCTCGCGACTTCGTCCGTGTGAACTTAAAATAATGTTAAGAAATATAGCCTATATTACTCACTGATAACGTAGCTTCTTAATATTGAAAGATATTTGAAATCGACGCAGTTGCTTTTGAGTTATCTCAATACATACAAAAATAGAAATCTTTCCTCTTTATAATATTAGCATAGAAGCATAGATTAAACTATTATTATACTTGTAGGGTCTTCACCTCTTGCAAGTCAGCAGACCGCTTTGCTGATTGACCCTGAACCAGAGGATTTGAAGCAAGGAGGCGATCAAACTCTAGCAGACATCACTATGGCATACGGTTTCCCTGTCGATGACCCGGCAGCGGGCTCAGCTGAGGGCTATATCGGGGAAGATCATCAGTTCTATGGAGTGCTACATTTAGGTATGGGATAAGTCAATCTTTTTAACGACCCAAGACTAATTTTACGTAGTGTTCCTCCTCCCAAAACCCACTACGCCCCTTAATAGATTAAAATTGTGTTCTTAATAACGATTTGTATGATGTTTCGAGCTGCCAAGATATTTTAAATAATTTATACTTTAGGGACAGTGTCATCAAAACTTTATAGAAGCTTACAATTTTGGATGAGATTATAGTTTTAGAGACCATCAGGATGTGAAGGTTTGCCGGAGTGAGGTGCACCCCTGCGAATGGTCTTCTCCCGTAGTGGTCCTAGCACACAAGTATATAACAACGAGCTATCATAGATTTTGAACCTTATAATACTTGTCCGTAGAGTAACAATTAGAGCGGGCGCACCTTTGTCTAAACAATCGCAAAACTGTTGTGCGATTGTCGATTGTTTCGTATCCAATTTAACTGTGTAGTTGCCCAACTAAAATCCAGTAGTGTGCGAACCCCCATATAAGCTCATAGGAATCAAAGCGCGACTAAACAGTTGTGCGATAGTTTAATCAAACGTGTGCGCGCTCTTAATAGTCTTGTTACTTAGGTAATCGTACATTACATGCCGATCCATACGGCAAGGACAACCTGAATAAATCATTCGGAGCGTTTGAAAACGACCACATGGCGGCGCCAGTGCGCCCGCGACGCGATCATACCCAGGTGATCAGGTGAAGATGTTTAATTCACTCAGAAAAAAACGTTACCATAACAAATACTTAGATATCTTTATTAAAATAGAATTATCTAAAGAACTCCTTGAATCATAACTTTTTAAATCGGTTGAACACTTCTTATGGGCAATCGATATATTGGCACAGTCTTTTATATTTCTTTGATTAAGATTCCGAAGTCTATAGGTTAAATTCTTTATTACTTCCACCATTTAAGTGTGTGTAGCTGTATCAATAGAATTAAACAAATATCAGAGAAATCTAATTGATTGTTTTTCATCAGCAAGAAACAATGAAACCAATATTCCCGTATCAAATTGAGGAGCACAGTAAGAACGTTGGCATCGCAACAGCAAGAATATGCGATCTCTTACTGCTAGCTGATAAAGAGTTCTTCGAGAAGGATGCTAACTCAAGCTGAACCACGTGGTGCGGCGTATGATGCACGCGGTCGCACAAGCTGATATTATATTCAGAAATGCGGATTTCGACGAAGATGGCATCCCTGATAATATTGGTAAAGAACCTCATTATAATTTTTAAGGTTATTTTTCACGTTACACGTATTTTAACTAACGGTTCTTTCTGTCTTCTCATACTTTCTATCATAAGATTTTAGTCCTATGCCGTAATAACCCACTGTGTAATTTTCCCCTAAGGTTTCTCAGTCAAATACATACTAGTACTAACATCAAATGAAACAAACTCTCGTGTATTCGGCGACCTACTCAAAGATCGAGCAATCGATGGTAGAAACTATTTGATGCGTTTTGCAAGACTACGCCGGCTATCTGAAGTCTGTCTTGGTGTAGCTTTCTCTGGTCATGTCTTTCATAACAGAACTCTAGGATTAAGGTCAGTAATCTACTTTTTACAATAAGATTATTCGAGAGCCTGTAGTTTTCTTAACAATATTTATCTTGCATTTATCGTCGAAAAGAATATTTGCTGCAATAAAATTGACAGGCGCTGAATTTCTATTGAGTACACTCAGAGCGCAGAGTCTACAAAGGCTTAAAGAAATATGATTAAATGTTTTAAAACTTGTCGCAGTTTCACGTCACTAGGCGGTGGCATGGGGGGCGCGGCAGGCGGGCTATGCGATCGTCGCGCTTACGGCCGCTCCTTCAACACGCTAGCGCTCGCGCACGCCACAGCAGAGGACAAGGATAGAGTGCCTGAACGAATTGCTGCACTCACATTGGCACACGAGATGGGTACGACAAATCTTAAAAGTATCACTGACATAGCAAATTGCACAGAAAAGTTATTAAAAAACTGAATTCTTGTTTCCATAACAGGTCACAGTTTCGGTGCCCATCACGATGACAATTTCCCTAATCCTGAATGCCGCGGCTATCTCATGGGGTCCCAGTCCTCTACTACAGAAAGCATACATCACTTTGAGTTTTCTCTGTGCAGCAAACGACTGATTGCTGCCACGCTTAGTAGTATGAGTTACTGTCTTATTGAACAGGACAGACCTTATTGCGGGAATGGTATGTTGGTTCAATACTTTAAACTAAGATTGTATTGAACGCCTTAACGTATTGTTTTGCTTTTAACAAATTTGCTATTTATTTTTGTCAGGCGTTATTCATAATCTTGTGTTATTAGGTATCGTGGAGGAAGGTGAAGCGTGCGATTGTGGTCTACCGTCGCACTGCAGCCAGAGAGACCCGTGCTGCACACCGCGGGCGGGCGGCGCTCTGGTATATGAGGAAGGGTTTGTTACTGACAATCATATTTTGTAATACTCAGAGATTGTGATTGAATATAAGCGAAAAAAAAATTGTACCCGTATATCGAAATGGAACATAAAATTACATTAACAAGTTTTGAACATCAGGGCGTTGCACAAGGAAGGCTGCTCGGTAGCCCCCTCAGCGACCTGCCATCCTTCGCAAGGGCTGTGCTGCAATGCCGACTGTCAATATGCCGACCTCAAGGAGCATGGTATTGTAAGTCTATTTTAGTAATTTATATATGTGTAACAGATTCATAAAATGACCAATCAAAATTATTTAATCCATTGGGCAAAAGTGAAACTTGAGTAACAAAACATACTATCGACCCACTTTGTTTTTAATATTCTGAAGTGTGACAAGATCCTTATTTTACCGTAACTGACAGCTAAGCGATACTAGCGCCACTCTTATTGTCATTTTGACGATCAATCTGAGACCTCCTTAGTGTATTGTACTAAATCTATACTAAGGGTTACTTAAGCAACAGTTATATGACTTGAAGTGCGTGCTGGTGTACCAGGAGTGCAGCGCTCAGTATGAAGAGTGCCGTTACCAGAACTCGTAGCTGTGCGCGATATTTTGACGGTCAATCTGAGAGTTCCTTTGTATTCTTGTACTAAATCTACACTAAGGTTTACTTAAGCAGCACTTATGACTTGAAGTGCGTATTGGTGTACCAGGAGTGCAGCGCTCAGTACGATGAGTGCCGTTGCCAAAACTCGTAGCTGTGCGCGATATTTTGGCGGTCAATCTGAGAGTTCCTTTGTATTCTTGTACTAAATCTACACTAAGGTTTACTTAAGCAACACTTATGACTTGAAGTGCGTATTGGTGTACCAGGAGTGCAGCGCTCAGTACGATGAGTGCCGTTGCCAGAACTCGTAGCTGTGCGCGATATTTTGGCGGTCAATCTGAGAGTTCCTTTGTATTCTTGTACTAAATCTATACTAAGGGTTACTTAAGCAACAGTTATATGACTTGAAGTGCGTGCTGGTGTACCAGGAGTGCAGCGCTCAGTATGAAAAGTGCCGTTGCCAGAACTCGTAGCTGTGCGCGATATTTTGACGGTCAATCTGAGAGTTCCTTTGTATTCTTGTACTAAATCTATACTAAGGGTTACTTAAGCAACACTTATGACTTGAAGTGCGTGCTGGTGTACCAGGAGTGCAGCGCTCAGTACGATGAGTGCCGTTGCCAGAACTCGTAGCTGTGCGCGATATTTTGACGGTCAATCTGAGAGTTCCTTTGTATTCTTGTACTAAATCTATACTAAGGGTTACTTAAGCAACAGTTATATGACTTGAAGTCCGTATTGGTGTACCAGGAGTGCAGCGCTCAGTACGATGAGTGCCGTTGCCAGAACTCGTAGCTGTGCGCGATATTTTGACGGTCAATCTGAGAGTTCCTTTGTATTCTTGTACTAAATCTATACTAAGGGTTACTTAAGCAACACTTATGACTTGAAGTGCGTGCTGGTGTACCAGGAGTGCAGCGCTCAGTACGATGAGTGCCGTTGCCAAAACTCGTAGCTGTGCGCGATATTTTGGCGGTCAATCTGAGAGTTCCTTTGTATTCTTGTACTAAATCTACACTAAGGTTTACTTAAGCAACACTTATGACTTGAAGTGCGTGCTGGTGTACCAGGAGTGCAGCGCTCAGTACGATGAGTGCCGTTGCCAGAACTCGTAGCTGTGCGCGATATTTTGACGGTCAATCTGAGAGTTCCTTTGTATTCTTGTACTAAATCTACACTAAGGTTTACTTAAGCAACACTTATGACTTGAAGTGCGTATTGGTGTACCAGGAGTGCAGCGCTCAGTACGATGAGTGCCGTTGCCAGAACTCGTCGCTATGCCCGTGCGGGCTGGGCGGCCGCTGCCTGCCTGACGGCTCCTGTCACGCGGCGGAATGCGCGGAGCTCGGCCTCACTGAGTGCAGGTGCAGCAAGCGAGGCACGGTGAGACTAGACGAGGCACAAATACTAGAGCATTCAAAGGCCGAATATAAGTTTGAGAGTGAATATCGAGAGGGTTAAATAGGTACATACTGATTCCTGTCGTTCCTTTAACTTTAGAAGGCAATCAAATGAGTCACTGGAGGGAATTGGCCTGGTTTATGTGGAGTTCACTTGGGCATTTATTTGGAAGGTGTTCACTAAGAGCGTACGCACATCTGACTAAACTATCTCACAACTGTTGTCTCGCTTTGATTCTTATGTGCTTATATGAAGGTACACTACTCGATTTTTAGTTGTGCAACTAAACAACTGAATTAGCTGCAAAACAATCGACAATCGCACAACTGTTGTGCGATTGTTTAGTGTGCGCCCACTGTCAATAAAATTTGATAACGGATAAAAGAAGGTACTGTCTCCTGAAACGCAGTTGCATAATTAGTTCAGGAGACAGCCACAATGATTGTGAAAATGTTTTTTTTACGTCCAATAAAGAGTTTTTTTTATTTTTTATTATTTTTATTACTGTAAGGGATGATTATAGTTTGGTGTATCAGTGTGTGTGTGTCAGGGCGGCGCACTAGGCGAGCAGCAGCTGTGCGGCGTGTGCTGCCGCCTGCAACGCGGCGACAGCGGCCTCAAGTGCGTGGGCGCGGAGTTCGCGGCGCGCGACGCGCTGCTGGCGGGCGTGCTGCCAGAAGACTGGCCGGACCCGGATTATGTTGGACGTTAGTGCTTATCACATGTATTTAGTTCTTATCTATTTGTTTACTGGACTTGCTAGACAATTTGCCGGCATTGAATGTTGATAATAATTTAACTACAGCCTCTAAAAACTGAATCTTTTAATCTAAGATCTTGTAGATCACCCGAAAATGATTTCACCATTGACAACGTGGCGCTAGTGTGTTATTGTACAATCAGGGAATATGTCGATGGAACCTTATAATCTACGAATAATCCATTGAACGTCTATACACATTAAGACAACACGGAACAATATTCAAATAGGACGAACTTTTAAATGTGTACGAAAAAATGTCGATTAGTGGTTTTATAATTCCATCGTTTACGAAACTCACTTCTGCCTAATTATGTAGTTATTTATAAGAGACGAAGTTTATCTCGTTGCCAGGAACTGTACTTTAATTTCACTGTTGTCCACTAGGTCGGAAAAGATCCATACTTTTTTGTATGTTTGTATGTAAGACGAGCTGGCGCCCGCGAACTTCTTTAGCATAAATTTGGACCACCCGTTACGCCATTTTGACAGCGCGAAATTAAAAAAGTAGCCTATAATATGTCCATCTATGTCAGCAAGCCTCCAGTGAAATACCGGTCGAAATCGGCCCAGCCGTTTCGGAGATTACGAGGAACAAACGCGACTTGCGGACAGACCGACAAAAATTTTTTTAAATGCGATTTTCATTAGTAGCAACGAAAATACATCATCTTCCCGAAATCTGGAAATTTTTCTTTTGTTATTACAAACAGACACTCCAAATTTATTATATTCATAGATATAGATAGATAGAAGACAGATATAGATGACATGTGTCAATATGACAGTAGTATAATATGTGTGTAGCGAACATATCAGTGCGTGTGTGCGGGCGCGGGCGCTGCCGCGGCGTGTCGCTGCGCGCGTGGCGCGCGGGCGGGCCGTGCGTGTCGCTGAACGCGGTGGGGCTGTGCTCCGCGCGCGGCGTCTGCGACCACGCGGAGTACACGCCGCGCTCCAACGTATACCCTGATATTATGGTCAGTAGGTATCATAACCTTTGATTTAAATATAATTTCGATATTCATCAACTTTAAAATATTCTTGTTAGCTTACGCCCGAGACTCGGTCCGCGTGGAATTAATAAAAACAAAAGTAAATAGCCTGTGTGTTCTTCCAGACTATCCTCTACATTCATGCCAAATTTCATCCAGATCCGTTCAGCAGTTTAGGATACAAACTCTAACAAACATCCATCCATCCAAACTTACGCATTTATAATATCGGTAAATTATAAATTCGGTAGTTTAGATTTTTGTTACTACGTATTTCAAAAACGCGTGAACGAATCTCGATTAAATTTGTCACAGTTATAGAATCTGGAAGAACACAAAGACTACTAATAAAGTTGTATTAATTCTGCGCCGACGGAGTCGAATGCGACAGCTACCATAAGATATTTTTTTTATTATTCACATGGGGTTTATGTTGCCAGTACTCTCAGTTATTTATAGACATAATAGATTAGATTTTTTTTTACCAAATAACCAGATTTTCCATTTATTTTTTCAGAATGTAATGGTAAAGCAAAAAAACAAGAGCGTATCATGTCGGACGATGTTCCCGACTTTTTTATTGTTTTTATTTTTTATGTATTTATTAAATAAAACGAGAGCTTGCTTTTTATTTTAATTTAAAGTTGAATTAACTGATAAGTTTAGTGTTCAATTTAATATGAAAATAAAGAACACAAACATGTTTAATATATTATTTTTATGTAAAATACATATCTTTTTAATATTTTAATTGTTTAAAGGAAAAGGCTCTAAGAAAAAAAACTGCCGTACAAAAAACTCATTTATTGTTTGTTAATTACATATTTACAAATCGCAAAATACAAAAAGAAATTCATAAATTAAATAATTGCACTTTACTAGACATTATTTACAAAGGAGTTACAAAAATTGGTATTTTCATTTTTTTTTTGCATTCAAAATTTGATCAAGAAATACTGTAACTTATAAATATAATATCAAAATCAATTAATATTTACTACACAATGCTTCTAGCATTTTATAATAACAATATTTAATATCGAACTCCATGTCGTACCAGTAATTGACAGCGAGGCAGCCGTGGCTCTGCGCCACGTGGTGGTACCACAGGCTGGGCAGGTACAGGCAGTCACCCTTGCGCACACGCACCCTATGTAAATGAGCCTTACCGAACCTTGGGTACGTGGATAAGTCCGGATTTAAAGGATCTAAAAAAACTTATGTACAATAACAGAAATCCAATGTACCACTTGCGGAAAAATTTCCTGACACAAACTACGCCTCTTACAAATAACCCAGGTACTAGTAGCGTAAACGACAAGATAAGACTAAAAAGCATTTAGATATGTACTGAGAAAAAAGTATGGATGGATTGTGTGAAAGAGGATATGCTTAAGAAAGGGGTGGATTCAGATATGACGGCTGATAGAAATGTACGGAAGAGCAGCACATACTGTGCCAACCCTCCATAAGGGATAAGGGCAAGTTGATGATGATTTAGATATGTACTGAGAGACTTTTTTGTCTTATAGATAAAAAAGCTGCATCCTATTGGTTGTTGTTTCTTGTCTGAATAAGTATGAAATGTTCAAAGGAATTTAAATTTTGAAATCCGCCAGAT
The DNA here is from genome assembly GCA_029286645.1 of Papilio protenor. Lineage (NCBI taxonomy): Eukaryota > Metazoa > Arthropoda > Insecta > Lepidoptera > Papilionidae > Papilio > Papilio protenor. Next base: position 3,014,279 of record JAGSMZ010000016.1, on the reverse strand, counting down.
TTCGCGATTGTACAGTCAGGGAATCTGGCAATGTTTCTTAAAAGCTACATTCATTTGAACATTTTGAAGACACGCGAAACAAAAACCAATACAATGCATTATAAATGTATTGTAGGAAAAAGTCGGTTATTGCTACACGGCTAGTTTCTTTTTATAATTATCCCTTCGTTTGCACTCACTGCTATCTAATTATTTGTAGGAAGAGACGGTGTTTGTTTTGCAATGAACAAGACAATTTTTCCTAAAGTAGGACACCGCTGATTGCCAGGACTGTACTAAAGGAGGACATACAAAAAGAAATAGAAACTCACCAATACATATCCATGGTATTGTTTGATCCGATTTGTCTATACCTAGCTCGTCTTTACTTTCTTCGTTGTCAGAATCTTTTAAGGTAAGTGGTTGTATGTGCCATATATCATTAATTCTTTTGAATTCAGCTTGTGGGTATCGTTTGTATGGAACATAAGGTAAATCCGTGGGAGGGATTAGTATGAAGTCTTTGTACCCATCGATCACACAGTAAATGTTCTCATATGGATCTTTGTGCACTGGAATTCAAAGATAATTTATTATTGTTTGTATGAGATAAAATATTTTTAATTTTACTTGCTACTTACTAATGTAATCTAAATCTATACTAATATTATAAGCGGAAAGATTTGTATTTTTGCATGTATTGAAATAACTCAAAAACCACTAGGCGGATTTCAAAAATTATTTCACTAAAAAGCTATATTATTAGGAAGTAAAAAGGGCTATATTTCTTATTATTTTTTAATTCCACGTGAACAAAGTCGCGAGCAATAGTTAATATTTTACAGTTGGTATAAAAAAAATTACAGACTTGTAAAATTCACTAGGCTATAAGCCATGGTTTTATGTGCCTCCTCAATTTTCTCTATTTTAGCACTAACCATAACTCTATTCGGAACTACAGCCAATAATAGGCTATTTAATCATGCTCTGACTAGTAATTTCTATAGATGTCAAAAAACAATCACTTACTAGAAGTGACAGCTCTCTCATCGCCCATCCAAAAATTAACAGCGTCAGGTTTTTTATTGAATGCTTCTGTAGCAAAGTCTATGTCAGGAACCACATCTTGTATTAACTCCGGAAAGTCTTCTGTCAAATTGGAATTCTGACGTTGAATATACGGTATTACGTTGTCACTGCAATAAAGTTTATATGAGAACAAAATTCACTGTTTTAAATGAGACAAAAATATGGTTCAACATGTTTTGACAGTAAAAACTCACAGAACACAGTGTTTACCTTATTTTTAATATTTCAATACAAAGTTTTATGTAAGTGTTGGTGGCTTAGGAGTTAAGCACTTAACTTGTAATGCAGATCCTGGGTTTGATTCCTGCCATGTAGCAATTTGTTTTTAGAATTTAGAATTTCATATGTACATTTCATGACATTCAAACATCAAGATGCAACCTAGACATATCATTGAAGAAGTTCAAAGATATATGTGAAGTCAACTCACAGTCAAGTGTGGTTGACTATGGCTTAGTTACCCATAATTTAGGGTACAGCTCAGTGAGCTCGTATGAAACTGATGTAAAATTAAAAGTTTTTAGACTGTTTAATACCTTTTACTTTCCAGCATATCCAGGAATTCTTCCATAGGCATGTCCACTTCATATGGAGTCACAAAATATTCTACACCATTGTGATCCTTTGTTATACCATCGGCTAAGCCATTTGGTGTCATAGCTACTGGTACTTTTTTATTACTGAAGTTTTTTCTGGAATCAACATGAAAATCTTGCATGTATTTCTATTTTGAAAAATTATTACCAAGATAAATTGGCCATTTTAACATGGTAATTAACATAAATTATCTGATTAAAGGTAGGTAATGTTTTTCGAATTTTATAAATAAGCCAAATCTATAAAAAATACTCTTTGTAGCTCACTTAATGTTTGGCCGTTTGGTATCCTGCAAGACCCACTTTGTTTAAAAAAATACATGTCTCTAAGATTACCTTACCTAAAATACGCAATATTCCATTTTAATGTTGCTGGCCATTTAGAACAACCGCCTCTTATAACTACAGGAATATTTTTCGCTACATATTCTCGATGAAATTCAAGTGAATCAATAACATCGATTTCTTGTATTGAATCTCCAAGATAAAGTGCTACAAATAAAAGCGTAGAATAAAGATTTTTTTACCTTAAATATAGACATAGAAATAAAAAGAAACTTACCGGTAGATTCCTCATTGAGGATTTTTAATGCTTTTGCTATCCTATCAGTCATGTTTATAGGTTATAAATTCTGTAAATAAACATACGTCAATGTCACTTTGACAACCATTGATAACTATCATAAACCAACCTACCAAGTTAAATTGTTGCCAAATGTAACAAACATAATTTGTACCAAAAATTTTTTTGCCAGGTTAATGGATTTTTTTTACTAACTATTCTTAAATTATGCAACAAATCTTTTATGATTACCAAGTTTTTTTATTATTGCTTTACTGCATATTTGATTATTATCAAGGAAAATAAAGAATTCATAAAAATTTAAATACTTTATTTCAAAATACATGGTAAATTTAAACAAACATGGGTTAAATATATTTCATTGGCATAGGTTTCTTCAAAATTCCCTTAATAGGTCCTGAGCTTATCTCATTTCCCGATGAAGGCGGTGGTTCAGATGGAGGTACGAAACTCTCACGCGGTATTGGCTGAGCCCGTAGTAACGGTCGAGGCATAAAGCCGTAGGTTGAATCAATAATTGTAACTGAAATAATAAAACAAACATTTCAGCAAATGTCTTTTTCCTTATAAATATCTGTTACTGTAAGAAATGTATTCAGTAAATCATTATATGAAAGCGAATTTTTACACAGTTATAGTGAAGATTGGTTTTTTAAATGAAAATTTCTTAATTAAAATTTTATGGTCAATTTTTAACCTATGGGGAGTATCAGAAAATCATAAAAATGTAAAGTTAATTACGTCTAGGATGTCCCTTAGGTTGTTCTCCCATGGTAATAGCACTTTGCGTAGAACCTCTCATCATGTTGAGATCAAAGAAATCTTCCACGCCTTGTTTAGACATCTCTATCTTGTTCCGAAAGTTCATTTGACGTAATCGCACAGCTTTGTCAAAGCTTCGTAGGAAAGTTTTTGATGTAGAGTGGATCGCTATGGTGTCGAGAATGCCTTTACAAAGAAAAATATAACAATCATAAAACAAGACTAATTTCGAAGAAAATACCACACAAAATCCGTTTAACTTTGATGATTCTTAGAACCAAATTGGTATTAAAAATCATAATTTAAATTAACACTTACGTAATTGGGCACATCTTGCAATAATGAGTTCTTTATATCTATGTTTCTTTGTCATGGGGTTGCCAGTAAAGTTTGCGTCGACCAAACAAATTAGGGTGCAAAGATCGTCCGCAGTTGCCTAAGTAGTAACATACTTATTAATGGTTTAAAAATAGTTTTTGATTTAAACTCGTGTTAAAAATAGTAAAAAGCCAACCTGAACATCTTCTAATCTGTTTTTCGATGCATTTAAAACTTCCAAACATCGTAAAGGCTTTACCCACGCCATATCTGTTAGCTTATTTTCTGAGACGTTCAAAATCTTCAACGTGGTCTGGAAACAAAGATGCCGTAGATAGAAGTGTCCAAAGTTATGCCAAATCTACTCCTCTTTTCCTTCTACTAATAAAGTAAGAATGGGGAGGAAAGTGAATTTTTACAATATTAAAAAACTAATTAAACAATACTTACACCAATAGCCAGCATAGTTCTTGGATCAAAGCATAACGCGTCCGGTCCGTCTGCATTTTGCTTTTCAATATGAAATTCTTCTAAATATTTCAAACCAGTCATATTTTCAACAACGCAGATACAATTACTGCCAAGGTATAGCTTCTTCAGTTTTGTTAGTTTGTCCAAACCCTCGATTTTAGATATTTTATTCCATTGTAGATGTAGATGCGTCAAATTGTACATTTCATTTAGATTTTCAATTTTGTAAATGTAATTATTGTGATAATATGCGTATATCACATGTGTGGGATGGCTAGGTTTAGGCTAAAAGAAAAATAACTTCGTCATTTTTTTTATTACTGTATGATGAGTATAAACCAGTATCAAGTACTCTAACGCCTACATTTCAATAAATCTTATTAATTCATTAAATACACAAACATTAACGACTGTGTATTTATTTAGTTGTACTAAATAGAATTAAAATGATTAGAAATTCAATTAATTTACGGGACTTACAATTGTTGTGAGATTTTTTTCAAACATAAACAGGTGTGTTTCCCTTTTGTTTAAGTCACTCTTCTTCATTATTCTTATCTTTTTTGCTTCTTTGCGTAATAATTCTTCATTTTCTTTTAAATCTTTTAAGTTAATAGCCTTATTCATTCTCAAAAATAAATGGAATATGAAAACTTTCTATACAATGGTTTTTTGTTGGTGTTTTTGCGATTGATTATTGATTAAATAAATTTGAAAATGGCGCAATCTGACTTTGATTATTTTTTGTCAAGATAGGGCAAGGGTAACTTTTAAGTGCCATTTTTTTTACTAGGTTTATTGATAGACTCTTTTTATTGCAATAATGTGTTTAACAAAATAATAAGTACGAGTAAAAGCAACAAATGTTGACAAAATATCTCCAACTATGACGATTAAGGTCCATTTTATACTCTGTTCTGTTTTTAAGGGATGCCGACGTCACTGTCAAAGTCTCAAATTCTCAACATTTTTTGTGCTAAGTCAATAATAAAAACAGTTTGTTTATACATTTTTAAAGTAAACGCCTGGTTTTATATATTTTTTGGATATATTGAAGCATAAAAGAGGTAAGTAATTATTAACCACCATGTCGAAATTAAATATAACCAATTATTTAAAAAAATATTTGTTAACATTTGTTTTAGCAAAATGGGTGAACGATACAACATTCACAGCCAGTTAGAGCATCTTCAGAGTAAATATATCGGCACGGGGCATGCAGATACTACAAAATATGAGTGGTTAACGAATCAACATCGCGACTCGTGTTGTAGCTATATGGGACATCCGGATTTACTTAGCTACTTTGCTATAGTTGAAAACGAGTCTAAGGCTCGAGTTAAATTTAACCTTATGGAAAAAATGCTACAGCCTTGTGGACCACCTCCAGAAAAACCGGAAGACTGATTATCTAAGGATGAAGAAACCCTTTGACCATAAGTGTACACTTGTGAAATTACTTTTAACAATAAATATAAGTTGAAAACACAGTATTTTTAATATGTTAATGTGAAATTGCATCCAAAATTCAACCTATTACCTCAAACAACTTTAAAAATCTTGAATATTCCAATGTTATAAAGAGGGAAAGATTTGTGTTTTTATATGTTACTAGCTTTCACTCATGTGGAATTTAAAAAAAACAAAAGAGAGTAGCCATGTGGTATTCCAGACTATCCTCTATGTTTATGCCGAATTTCATCAAGATCTGTAAAGCCATTTAGGCTACAAACTCTAAGAAACATACATCTATCCATCTAAACTGTCACAATTATAATGCTAATAAGATTAGTAAGATGAACAAACTCAAATCTAAGCAGATTTCAAAAATTCTATCACCATTAGAAAACTACATTATTACTAGAATCATCAAGAAAAAAACACAAATAAGATTTAGCTTTTAATGATTTTTGCCATAAATTATATTTTTCATCAAGTATGTCTTCCATGTCTTTAACACTCTCTTGCAAGGTCCGTTGCTGTTTTACATTCTTAATAACATTACGGACAACAATTTTCTGTATATTCGGTACAAGTTCTTTGCATTCTTTTTCAAGAATATCCATGTTATAAAGAGGGAAAGATTTGTGTTTTTATATGTTACTAGCTTTCACTCATGTGGAATTTAAAAAAAACAAAAAATAAGTACGAGTAAAAGCAACAAATGTTGACAAAATATCTCCAACTATGACGAATAAGGTCCATTTTATACTCTGTTCTGTTGTTTTTAAGGGATGCCGACGTCACTGTCAAAGTCTTAAATTCTCAACATTTTTTGTGCAAAGTCAATAATAAAAACAGTTTGTTTATACATTTTTAAAGTAAAAGCCTGGTTTTATATATTTTTTGGATATATTGAGGCATAAAAGAGGTAAGTAATTATTAACCACCATGTCGAAATTAAATATAACCAATTATTTAAAAAATAATTTGTTAACATTTGTTTTAGCAAAATGGGTGAACGATACAACATTCACAGCCAGTTAGAGCATCTTCAGAGTAAATATATCGGCACGGGGCATGCAGATACTACAAAATATGAGTGGTTAACGAATCAACATCGCGACTCGTGTTGTAGCTATATGGGACATCCGGATTTACTTAGCTACTTTGCTATAGTTGAAAACACAGTATTTTTAATATGTTAATGTGAAATTGCATCCAAAATTCAACCCACTACCTCAAACAACTTTAAAAATCTTGAATATTCCAATGTTATAAAGAGGGAAAGATTTGTGTTTTTATATGTTACTAGCTTTCACTCATGTGGAATTTAAAAAAAACAAAAGAGAGTAGCCATGTGGTATTCCAGACTATCCTCTATGTTTATGCCGAATTTCATCAAGATCTGTAAAGCCATTTAGGCTACAAACTCTAAGAAACATACATCTATCCCATCTAAACTGTCGCAATTATAATGCTAATCATATCATACATCGGAACAGCAGCATCAACGAGCGCTAGACCGGCAGCATTTATTGCGGCAGCTAGACATGAGCCATCATACTCTATGATATAAACAAAGACATCAATCTGAAAAATTTTAAGTTTTTTTAGTAACTTATATTATAAAGAGGAAAGATTTGTATTTTTGTATGTATTGAAATAACTCAAGTTTTTATTTTCATGGCAGACGAAGTCGAGAGCAACATCTAGTTAGAAATAAATAGAAACAACACAATTTGCATCTGTAACCGAGAGGGGTAGGCTATACTTTTATTTGGCATCAACCTGACACCTTTCTCACCACTTCAACATTCATATCTATGTATTAAATGTGTGTAAATCAGTTCTGAACCAGTTTAACAGATCAGCTCACATAGCCTTGAACTGTTCAGCTGTGGCTCAATAAAGTAATCAGCAGTTCACAACTCAACATGATGTACTATAAAGCTGGGAGCCCAGGAGCCATGAACTGTCCAGTGACTCACAGCTCACATGAATATGCAGGTATAAATTAGCTAATCTGCAATACATCAATTTTAATTGAGTTACCCATGACTACTGTGCATGCATAGTTGTGACCTTCGAGTGCATTTATATTTATTGAAAAATAAAAAAAAACACCTGATAATTAGGGAACAAATGTCTGCAAACTGCCGGCTCTATAGCTTGTCTTAAAGCTTCAGACAGAGCTTTGTCTTCAGCATCTGGAGCAGGTGGTCGACGTTGCGAAGAGCAAGAGAATGGGGCAAACTTAACTTCACAATATATTTGCCCAAGATGACTGAAATACGTGAAAGTCGCATTATAAATAAAATATGATATACAAATTAATAACATTTGTGGACTTACTAACCTGAATTCATTCTGATGAGGTATTTCTCTAGGATCAAATACCGAACAGACAATTTTTGTGTTTTTAATTTCTACATACGCCGATCCTTTTGCTTGGGATATCGTATTTGGGGTAGCAACTAAAAATAAAAATGTGTTAGTATTAACCTAATAGTTATCAATTAAAACGTAGGTTAATAATAAAATACGTACAAAATGTACACGCTCTTTCTGATTCCTCTGATGCTTCTTCATCTTTCAGATTATTTTTTTCAAGCAGTTCACTTAATTGTTCATCGTAATTCTTTAAAAAGTTCTGGTGTGAATCGTTTGTAAGATACACTATCTTCTGGGCCATTAAATCTTCTGTAATCCAGGGGCATTTTATATTCTTACCACTTTACAGGTTTCTTTTTCTTGTTTGGGTTTCGGAATTATGGACGATCAATTGACTCTGACATTGACATTTGACAAATGCATGTGCTGAGAAGACACTCAAAGAGCAAAGTAAAAAACGGTCGAAAGCCGTGTTTGGCAGTAAGTTTACTCTTTGAAGTTAGAATGACATTGACAAGTGACAACGAAACTGACAATGTTTTAGTGAATTGTCACGTTGTCGTAATTTTTTAGATCAAGTAAAAAATGTATATTTCGAGTTGAATTAAATGAAGTTTTGTGTATAATTTTAACTTAGCAAAATGTATTAGCTAGTGTATTTAGCTGTGGTCAGATTCTTTAGAATAAAAGAAACCACCAGGGATAAGTAAAAAGTGAGTTAGATTTCTTAGCATCATATTTGTTGGCATTGGCATTCACCAATAAGCCGGTGACGTTGTTCCTGCTGTGGTCATGGTTCTTAGATATGCACTATTGGCTGTATGGAAATAACCTTCGTCTTAAAAAAAGTTGTAAAGTTGTTTTATCTTTAGATGTATAAAGCCATTAGTGTTGACTAGAAGGTATTATTTTACAACTCTATTGCACTAGTGCATGTAAGTGTGTATACATGTGTGTTTACTATTTTATTAGTGTATTGTTTTCATATTCGTGTTTTATACCTTCAATACATTTTAAATCTTTTATTGCAGGTTCAAAATGCTGAAGCTACGGACCGTTTGTTTGGTGATTCTTGCCTCGTTTGTGACATGGGCCATGTCCAAAGTGGAAGGACAGGATCTGTCACATTCATCATCGCCATCACCTACTCCTGAAGTAAGTGATGTAGACCCTGTTGAATTTAATTTAATTGTTTCTATTAAGCATTAGCTGTTGTTGCATACATTTAATTGCCAACATCAAAAATAATGGTCAAGAATAAGTAAGTTTCACTAAACTAAATGTACAATAAAACATGTACATTTAAAACTTACATAATGTGATTAGTTGTACACATTGTTAATAAAAACGGAAAAGTCAGATTAGCAAACTATAATTACTGTAACATAGAAACTATTTCAATTCATTTGATAAAATAATTTATAGCTCAATGAAATAACCCTACAATCTTGGGTCCCAATAAATTCAATTTAAATGAAAAATTATAATGAACTACATAAACAATTTTATCTTTCTAATCATAAATTTGTTTAAAAAAAGACATATTTGTGTCATCAATTTTATCTATTTAAAACAAATTCATAGACATGTAAAAATCAAAACAACATTACAAATTAATATTTACTTTTAATGGTGGGTTGATCAGTCATTCGGGAAACACACTCAATTATTAATCTAAAAATGGACTTGAAAGACGGTATTACATTCTCTCTCTCTTCCTAGTCCTTATCCCATATTGTAGTGGGGACAGCTTTATTTGTCAATCTCCTCCACTTTGCTCTACCTAAGACATCCTGATCCAAAACTTGGCACCACATGTCTCTTAGCACCATGTCTTTCCACCTTGTTTTGGGTCTGCCCTTAACACTTCGACTGGAAAGTTGCAGTGCATATGATATTACACTATTGGTCTGAATATTAAAGGTAATACAATATATCTGGATATTGGTTAGAACAGTTAGATATTGTAATTCCATCTTCAAAGTAGATATTAGCTATTATCTATGAAGTTTATTGCCTATGTCTAGTAACTGATAATTACAAGTGCTTCTGACTATATTGTACATATGAAAATTTCATATAATTGTAATGTTAATACAATTTGCATTCCTTATGAAAATTAATACACCAAAGGTTTATTTTTTTTACTAATGTTATAATTATTAATGAACTGTAAACAAGCAAGCAAACATCTTTATTTATAACCGTGGAGTTTTTTTTAGTTAGTACATAAGAACAAGCAATAAAGTTCTTTTTGGTGTTATGGCCATATTAAAATTGTACTCTTAGTAAATAGTAAAGTATTATTAAATAACTAGCTGTTCCAGTGTGGCTTCATCCGCATGAAATGTCAAAATTCAAATGCACAAATGACAATTTTTTTTTTTTTTTTTTTTTTTTTTTTTTTTTGTGCTTCCTTTATGTTGGCTGCAACTTATGGTCTCTTTCCCATATTAGGATCTTTATCCAAAATATTTACCCCCAAAGTTTAATGGCGTGAAAATATATAGCCTAAAGTGTGACGTTAGTGTAGGGCTATTTATTACAAAAAGAACTATTAAAAAATATGCTGTAATTGCTGACATCTTAGGCAACAAAGAAGTGTGTGTTTACGCTTTACTATAATAGTATAGATAGTCCTCAACTAGTATCAGAGTATCAGTTGAATTAATTACTCATAAGTTGCGACTTGATTGTTCTCTTATCACATAAATATACAATTGATCTAAATATGTATTGTGATGTCATCCTACAAATGATGCATCCCCTATGTTGATTTGAAGTAGGCAACACATCTGCAATTGTGGCTACAAAGAGCGATGGCTTCGCTATTTCGGCGAATTTAGGTGCGGTTGCTTTTTTGTCACCGTATTATATAAAAAACAAGACACAAATACAGAATCTACAAAAGTTCTATGTAAATGTACTAAGGCTAAATTATAATTTTTATTAATATTATTTAGTTGAACAAGGAAAGAACCTTTTGTAAAGTAAATACCCTTGACGCGCAGCAGACCGTGCAATTTTTTACACGAAAATGCTAGTTTTATATTATTTGGAACATTTTTTCAAACTTTAATAATAATGAAATTAAAAAAAACTACGATTTTAACGCCATCTGTCCATACAATAACGAAGATTGTTCCTTTGCAGATTGACTAAATTAGTTAACTTTAAATTGAAATAGATGGCGCTAGGCAAAAATAACTTATTAAAAAAAACATTTGCAAAACATTTTATTAGTAACTTTGCTATTTCTAAAGAAAAGGAGATTATAATTGTTATGCCTATAATAATTCAGTCTTGAAGATAACGACAAGACATTAGTACAGACTTACAAGTGTGTATAATTAAAGAAGTGATACATACAATATGCAATTGTATTTTCTATATACAACTGTATCTACCATTTTAGTAAATGCATACAAATTGATGACGCCATTGTCAATAATAAATCATGTTATTCCCCATGAAAACTGCAACAGCGTTAGAACAATTTCTATGACGTCATCTTAACTGTTGGGTATCCACTGCCACAACTTCTGTACGTTCTCTTAAGTTATCTTTGAAACATCCTTTCCTTCCTGACAAATGATATTCTCATTATAATGATTGATGAATTTCCCATTTGAGAACTTTAGTTAGGAGCGTAGTACACGAGTAGAGGTAGACGTAGAAAGAGATGGATGTATTGCGTGAAAGGTGACATGATCAAGAAATGAGTGACTAAGATGACGGAAGATAGAAGACGATGAGATAATATTGGCATCCTTTTCATTTTCTTTGAAAGAAAAAGAGACAGCATGTGCCTGGTATCACTGTAATGGAATTTACAGTTTTTGTTATTTAAGACGGAGATGTTTTATGGTCATTATAAAGAACAAATTATGAAATAGTGTTGGTGTTCCGTAAGTTTTAGTCGAAACTTTAATCCGAATTATCTCAGTTTCGTTGATAATTTTGAATCGATTTGATCGATTTCCCATGAATCTTGCAATACTAATAAATCGATTATTACCGGATTAGAAAAAAAATCTTTTTATGAAATAAAAAATGATTTTAAATATTAGTCAACAAATAATTATCTTCATCGGTGCTTCGATTTATATAAGTACAATAATACTAATATTATAAATGAAAAAGATGGATGTTTTTATTTCTAAAGCGGCTTAACGAATCTCGTTGTAATGTCATAGATGTAAAACATAGTATGGAAGAACACAGGCTGCTTACTTTTTTTTTATAATTCCGTGCAAAGTCACATGCAAAAGCCAGTTAGATATAAAAATATTTGATTATGAGTTCATTAATATTAATGTTTGAATGTTTACTTCTGTTTCTAAATAAATGTGAAGGCCGTGTTATGTTGCATATAAAATAACTTCTATTATTATATGAATAGTTTTAATTTTTCTCTTTATTATCTTACTTCTTACTCTTACTAATGTTATAAATGCGAGAGTTTAGATGGATGGATGTTTGTTAGAGTTTGTAGCCTAAACTCCTCAACAGATCTCGATGACATTTAGCATGGACGTAGAGGATAGTGTTTTTAATTTTTTGATTATTAAATTTTGCTTTATAAATGATTCGTTTCTGATGTTTATTACTTCCCTTATTTTTTCCTTACATCGTTTTACAAAAGTATGGCTACAACTTCGTTTTGTTTGAAAGGTAGATGAATCAGTAGAAATGAAATCACTTTTATAATAATTAAGTAGTTTATGTTAGAAAAACGTTGTATTTATAAATTTAGTGCATGCTATTACAAACAATCGCCATTTGACTTACTCTGTCTGGTTTTTAGAGTTAGATGATGGTGAAAGAATTTTTGAAATCGACACAGTACAGTTTTGAGTTATTTCAATACGTACAAAAATATCAATCTTTCCTCTTTATAATATTAGTGTAGAAGAAGACCGAAAGAATGATAGAGTTTCAAATAGACAAGGCATAGAGCAGACATTACAAAATTTCAAAGTGTTTAATCGTATTCGTCAGTACCTTAAAATCGATATGAAATATGCCCATTGTTTGTTTGTTTTAATTTTGACACTGATAATATAGTAATTACGCAAGTAAAATTTTAGTCTGTGGTAATTTCTGTGGTCTAAGTCGGGTCACGTGTCTATCGTCTGCGGTTGGCTTTCAACACTATTGTGAATACAATAACGTGACTGATTGTCTCAACTTAATGTCCGTTTCCACTGCAGACTTGTATGACATATTATCTCTCTTCACCGAGGAGAGGCCCGTATTTGTACAGATTGAGTGTAATCTCTAGTTAATAATGGTATCAAGTTCCTTATATTTTATTTTCGATAGTTTTATACATTGGGTATTGGAGTTCATATTAAAAACAAATATAAGATCTTCTTTCATTATTTTTTTCCGGTTATACTGAACTTGTGTGACTGACAGCATTTAACCCAATTTGGATAGCTTTCTTAAGTAGACTGCTTGAGTGACCATTAAAAGATGTGAGTACGGTAGTAAACACACAAACATAATCGGTAGAGGAGTTAGAATAGGGCGCGGATATGCGATCGCCCAGGGCGCCGCTCAGATCCTCCCCATGGTCATGGTTACAAGGGCGTCATAAATATCATGCCCAGGGCGCTGCTAATCGATGGTATAACCTCTTCAAGGTGAATTACCAAAAAACATGCTTTTACTGATATGAAATTCAAGCGAATATAATTCTATTGTTCACTTCCATTGTGTCTATTTTCGTTTGATGACAATATTACGTGAGTTTGTAACGTTATGCCCATTATGTATACATTATGAGTAATGTATACAAGCTATGCGACGTATTTAATTACTTTGAACATAATTGTTAAGATTTATATAGTAACCGTGTTGAGTAAATTTTTCTGGAATTCCAATTCGTTAACTCTTGAATTAAATAGTCAATAGCAATGTCTCTTGAAGGTCTATGCTCTTAGACAGACCTCAACCGCAACCGACAACGCCAAAATCAAATAGGCACAAAATAAAACGTAAAAATAGTCAATTTGTCCTATCTGTGCCCTCATCTCATCTTTGGAAAAGTGCCACGACAGTCAAATACTACTGTAAAGAGCGTGTTTTTAATAATTACACGATCGTATCAATTATTTCGCTTAAAATCCAATAATAAACATAATTCCGAGGTTTGCATTCGTTTTCATTCATATTCAGTTAGTATAAACGTTTGGATCCGTAGATGTAATCGAATTTCATCGTAATATTTATCTTACAATGGAGGGAACTCACGATTGTTTCCACGTGTCCGTGATTTGACCTGGTTCAAAGCAATTAACATTTTCATTAGTGACAGAGATTCAATTAAATCTGTCGTAGAGCGGACATTCAAAATATTACCCAATAAATACTTAAAACATAGTCATCATCTTCATGTTTTTAAAAAGTCTATGGAAATTATTTAGTCAACAGTAACAAATGTCACACATGTGTCAAAGATGAATGTCTCTGGTATATATTTTTTAAAAGGTTTAAGTAATTACTTCTGTTTTTTAATTGAAATATAATAAGTTAATTTTCCTTATAGTATTTCGTAATACAAGTAGCTAGTACTTAGAGCCTTATAGAGCCTAACCGTGTTAGCGTTCTTTGAGTTTTCCTTTAGTTATTCATGTTTAGTACGCTGTCGGGCCGCGCGTTGCCCGGTCGCGTTATCGTATATAAATGTACAACTATGTAGTATATAGTGTTATCTATTGTCAAGTCATATCTTGATATCAGTATACAACGTGCTTTTGTGCCGACTGCAGATGAGCGCGCTAATATATTTTGGCGCGAAATGAATTTTTATTTTTAATCTTTGAAGTGATGTTCGGTTGACAGTTGTGTTTTGTTTTCTTAATTTTTTTGTGAATTTTGAATTTGGAATTTAGTGAAAATGAATTTCACGGATTTAACGACGGAATTTTTTCCGACGACAATGTCTACGGATTTTATGACGACGGATTTGATGACCACTGATTTGATACCAATGGAAGAGGAAACCGGTTTTAAAGCATGGTTGCTAGGATTGATTATGAAGGTTTGTTTACTTTTTACTATTAGCAAATTTTTGTGATGCTTGTCTCGGAAAAAATCTTTCGCGATTTTTATGCCAGTAGTTTTGTTTCGGAGAAATTTAAAAATAGAAATATGACATTTGTATCGTCTTGTTCTAACAAACAATTTTGATTTACATTGTAAATATAGCTTTATAAATACTAGCTTTCGCCAGCGACTCCGTCCGCGTGGAATTAAAAAAAAAAACTAAAGTGAGTAGCCTATGTGTTCTTCCAGACTATCCTCTACATCTATACCAAATTTCATCGAAATCCGTGCAGCCATTTAGGATACAAACTCTAACAAACATCCATCCATCCATCTAAACTTTCGCATTTATAATATTAGTGTGAAGTATGATTTCACAAAAAGGATATATGTTTAGACTCCTCGTTTATATTTAACTATTAACGCATTTATTTTGTAATCCTTTGTAATTATATTCCAGCAATTCGAGTTTTGTCGATTGTCTCAAACAAACCTTTGTGAAAAATTTATTTTTAAAATGATTTCCGTAAATTAAACCATTTATCTTTATGACGGATTTAATAGAAATCCACATTCATTGTTTAATCTAAAGAAAGATTAATGTATTGTATGTTAATCTGCATTTAAAACTGGTCATTATGTTTAAATAGTATAATAAAGATTGTATGACTAGATGTTTGTACAGTCAACTGCAGAAATATGTACATACAAAGCTCCAGAAATTTGTATGCACCTTTGGAGCATCATCTCCTATTATCCTATGTAGGGTCGACACAAGGTTTTATAAACCTTAATGTTCTGCCTTAATTTTTACGGCTGGCCACTTGCTTGTCGCCAACCCTACTTGGGGATACAAGACTGGTTATTTGGAAAAAATTGTTGGTTCCGAACTGAATATTATTATTTTATGATATTTCGGTAATAATAACTAATGTTTTCCTAGTACTTATTATTTTTTTATTTAAACTTTGCTGTTTGATATTTCTGAACAACGTGTTTGTCAGTTTTTCGCACGTCATCTCGGCTATTAAATTATACATCTCATTAAGTAACGCCCATTCATTGCGTCCTATTTGAAAGCGTTGTTTACTTGTTGCTAGACGACTTCTATTTTTTATTTTATACGTATGTTATAGAATGTACTACAAGGTTTTAGCAACACCAAGGTGTATGAAAGCACGTAAAATGTCCTTATAACCCCAAAAAGAATCATGGGGTTTGCCAGACTTATACGAGACGAAACAAGGTACTTAATATTTTGTACTTCTTGCTTAAAGTCCCATCGACAAGTTTAGTTATATTTGGACATGGAAATCTAACCGTAATTAAAACTGTCCATTTATTTTAACTGAATCAGTAACAAACAAATTGAAATCTTGCTTGTCTGCAATTGTATAAAACTGTGAAGTAAATATCGGCAGATGTTCGATTCGTAACGAGACATAAGGTGACCTTGCGCGATTTTCACAGCGAGGACGTCCGCCTGTAACCCCCAAAACCGATGACGTCATCTCTAATAATACCCACCGGAACTACGCCTCCGTTCGTCCCCAATTTTGACGCAAATTAAGCTTATATTATTTAAATGTTTATATATGCTTATTTTTTATCTGTGCAACACCTCGCTGTATTTACATGTTTTATTACTAAACCTCGTTATGCTGAAAACATTGTTTTGAACTTTATTCAAATTAAAATGTGTATCAGCATTTGCTATTACCCTGCTAGTTTTTATTTACTTTTATTTTATAACTTATGTTTTTAAACATGTACATGACCCAGTTAGTTATGTATTTACTACTGTCAGCTGATGTTTTTATATAGATGTTACGTGACTCGTAAGTTAAAGCTTATGTTACGGTAGGTCGGAAAACGATAATTGTACAAAGTTTTAGTTACTCTGTGGAAGAGGTATTATTTTTTTTTCCGCGTGGAAACAAAAAAAGTAAGTAGCCTATGTGTTCCACACTTCACCTTCCGCTGATTGGACGCGTTCTCTTAAAAAATGTATCTGTGTTTTTTTAAAAGCTGAACCTACATGTGTATAATATAATACATCAAAAATTTTATTCTCAAATACACTTTATGTGTTTCATTATATTATCAAACAAAATATTTAAGTTTTACTACATTTCTCATTTACATCGACTTGTCTAGCCAGTTCAATTATATTAGAAAAAAATAATTAAAAACAATATACAGACGAATTGAGTACCTCCTTTTGGGAAGTCGGTCAAAAAGAATGTAGCATGGAACGTGTTAAATTTTATTATGAAAACCAGCTTGTTTGCTTTTACCTGTGCGATAATTTAATTCAACACAAAATTAGAATAACATACACATTGCGTGTGTAACAATATTGATAAAATGTCATTGAACTCTTGAATGCTAGATTGTCAGGATATTGCATCAATATTCCTTTAACAAGGAGTTTGATAAAAAAAGTATTTTTTTTAAATAAAGACTTGAGTGCGTAATATAGGCTTGTAGCTTTTTTAAACGCTTACATCTTATTGGTTTGTGGTAAACAATAATCAAAGCTGCTTTCTATACCTATTCTAAAACTGTTCCTTTTATCTCTGTTTTTTGTATACCTACGTAATTATTTCTAAAGTGACTGTTATTAATTTGTCGTCTTTGAGATGATGTCACAGTCAAAACGTGAATGCGTAGGCCAGGGGTGGCAAACTATTGACATGAGTCACAATTGCCATTGGTGGACAATATTTTGGGCATGTTACTGATTACAAAATTCATTATACATTACGAAAAAAGTATGAAGTACCCAGGTACGCTATCAAATGGTAATAATAATCACAAAATGAAAATTAATTCATGCGTCTATGACGTCATTCGAGCATGCTTCAGAAAAATAGCGCGTTGATACGTATAGGTTTGCCATCTCTGGCCTTTTTTTTACGGGGAGGGGGGAATCTTCAAAAAGGTACCCTTCCTTCTGGGGGGGGGGGGGAAGACAGGGTTATGTGAGGTTTGTACCCACTAAAACCCCCTCGGTGGCCAGCCTCTAGTGCCATAGGCCATCTCTGGCCTAGGTTTAAATTATCTTCAGTGTCATGAAATTGTTTTAATATCACTCTATAAATTATAAAAATGTCTTGCAATAAAGTGAATCAACTTTAGCTTTGTTCTGTTATAAAGTTTGTTTTGACGCGTCAATGTTGTCTTCGAGTTAATAAATGTGAAATGAACGCATTGTTCAAATAACTCTGTCAGAAAACACGTGTGGACTATATTTTGATTAATAGTATTGTGCGTATTTTTGTCGAAATTCGCTTTTTTACGAATTTAGATGATTCAAATTAATGCATTTCTAAATTAAAATTTTGTCTATGTAAATAATTTTTGCTTTATAATATAACTGTCGAAACGTTAAGTAGCCACCAAGAGAGACTGTTTAAATAACCATTAAACTACACTTAGTGTGGCGGTTAGATAAAAATGTATGAGCTTGAATTATCTCTGTAGAACACTAAGATTAGATGTTATTTATTTAAACCTCTATCAGTACAATGCTTGTTTTATATTAAATTATTTGTACTGTTTACTTGATATGCGTTTAGTTTTGCGATCTTATCGGTTTGATAAAACGCGGTGGCGTGTTCCCGAAATGTTACACAGATTATTTGATTTCATTGTTACTGGTTTCCACTGCTGTATGTACGAAATATTGTTGTCCCTTTCTTTCTCTTTGAAAGAACAAAGATAGCGATATGTTTTGTTCAGGTGTTTCGCCTATGGAAACTCGCGGTATCACGCACAAATAGTTGTATTGCTTATTATTTTATTAAGTTTATTTCGTCCTCGCTTTAATAACCTCATTGTGAAGTACGCTCAGCGATAACACGATTATATTTGTATATTAATTTAAGTATGCAATGCCGCAGAATTTAATAAGGAACTGAAGTCATTCCAAAAGATTTTTCTTTAATCGCCGGCATTTAAAACTGTTTACAACCTTGGTTTGCAAAAAAACTGTTTTTAATAAACGACCAGACCCCTCGACGAGAAGCATTAGATTATCGATAGCGCTGATCGAAAGTCAAAAATGTAAGGAAGTGACAATAACTTACGATAAATCACGTTCTTGTCACGCATTTATATAAATTTTGACACCTTTCGTCGATTTTTCTAACGATATCGCTCATCGATAGTCACTTTGTCTATTGGGGCAAATAGGTAATGAGTCATTGCATGTCATGCTATTTCGGGTACAGCTATTGTTTCAGATCTTTTATCGATATCGATTAAGCGTTTGGAACAACACTAAACTTCAAGGCTACTGCTTTATTTCGCGAGGTAATTTTGGGTGTCACTGTTGCTTCAATGTTGTTTATCTTGCAAATAAGCCTTGAAATTTTAATGAATGGATCCTCGAAAATACACTGTTTTGTTTAAATAATATTATTGTAAATTACCAACATTTTGGTTTGTTATTCTCGTGTCTAGAAAAGTTTTATAAGGTCACACGTAAAGTTAGGAAATGAATTGCACGTAACATTTAGGCGTGGTCTAATGGATGGAGAAATAGTTTTATTACAAAAAGTATAGTTATACTTAGAAATACTAAGGTAATTCTTACGAGGTTTTATCAAAGTTTGGAAAGCACAATTTATTTTATTATATATCGTTCTGGAACTTATGTAATTTCACAAAGGATATTTTAAAATTCATGACACGAATAAACTAGCATTGCCTGTCGGGGATTTACCGAGTGTCTGCTACATTCGTCTGCTAAAGTAATAAGTAAAACGATGTCAAGCATTTTCCTTTGTACAAAGTGGTACTATAAGTTTTGTGTCGATAAAAACGTCACTTAAAGCTGGCTTACGCCTTTGACTAAACTGTCTCACAACTGTTGTGCGATTGTCGATTGTTTCGCAGCCAATTCAACTGTTTAGTTGCACAACTAAAAATCGAGTAGTGTGCACACCTCCATATAAGCTCATAGAAATAAAAGCGAGACTAAACAGTTGTGCGATAGTTTAGTCAAAGGTGTGCGCGCGCTCATAAGAATGCTGACCCGATTTTAAGTAATGTCATTCAGTTCGTTATGGTTATGGCTAGGTATCATACATGCATAGGGTATCGGTCAGTCGAGTTTTTCGGTAATACTGTCTTAATTGATTCCATATGTTTTACACCTCAATAAATACTTAAGGTATGCATTGCCCTTTTAACACAAATAGTGAGAATATTTGCAAGGACAGTGTTCGGATGTTGCGTACTCATTTCGCTTGAATTAGCATCAAATATACCTCGTGCGGAATTAAAATGTGGCATACTAAGTTTGTATAGTACCATTCAAACTTTACGCCGGCTCGAAGTTACATGCGACTCCGCACAATAGAAGTTGAACAAAATTGTGACTTAGTTAATTATTTCGTTGCAGACTCGAGGGGAAGTTTGTGTTTTCTAGTGTTATGGTATTCTTGAATTCGATTGTATACTCTCATTAAAATATCGTAGATGCTTGCATTTACACTCGAGACGCTAAATAGAGCACATTTTTAAACACGCAAGAGAGGCAGGGGCTGGATTCGTATCGTTTTCCAACTCCGAGCCTCCGTTGTGTTTGAATCTTGTTATACTAAACCTTTCGCATTACGTGCCCGTGGAACTGGATGTTTCGCAAACCAGTCTAGGAGCGAGTTAGGCTTAGGTGATCATTGAATCTCTGGACACTTTCATATCACACGAGACTATTGCGAGGTACAGTCGCGGAAATCCGCGGTGCAGGAAAAATTGCCTTGTTCATTGCAACGAGACAAACTCTGCCTCTTCCTACAAATAACTAATTAGATAGCAGTGAGTGCAAACGAAAGGATAATTATAAAAAGAGGACTGGCCGTGTATAAGCGAAAGCGTATACATTTATAAGCGTTGTATTGGTTTTTGTTTCGCATCTCGTTTCGAAATGTTCAAACGATTGTAGTTTTTAAGGTGCAAGTGGCGTATATTGGTGTAAAGGTCACATAATAGACAGAAAATGTAAACGAAACCTACTAATTGCATATGACTCCTAGTTTAACGATTATTAAATTTAAATATTGTTTTAATCAATAGAGAAACCTGTATTATTTTAATTATGATTGTTACATTACTTGTTTATAGAAATAGTTTATAGTATGGTTTAGTTAGAAAAATTTTACTGACGATGCACATATTTAAAAGATTTTTTGTAATACATCATTTCCTATCAAAATATATTTAATCGCATCCGTTCCGGTAAGCAAAGTAGATAAAACTTTATTCCATACTGTGTTTTTTAGATAAATGATGTAAAAGCCATGATAAAAATAAGTCACGTTTAGTTACTCGAACCTTTTTCTTGTATTATAAGGCCTGTCTCTAATTCTATACTAATATTATAAAGAGGAATGATTTGTATTTTGTATGTATTGAAGTAACTTAAAATCTACCGGGACGATTTTAAAATTTCCTTTACCGAAAGGTAATTTATCTGTGAGTTACATAGGCTATGTTTTTTATTTATTTTTTGAATTCACGTCGGCGAAGTCGCGAGCAACAGCTAGTCTTTAATAGACAAAGGAGGCGACGCTCAGAAAGAGGATAATTTATCTTCCTTGGCGTCCTATACTCCGCTCCATTCACTTCACCTTACCATCATTACCCTTAAAAAAAAGTGGTACAAAATATGTTGTATCTAGTTTTCGCCCTCGACTCCGTCAGCGTGGAACAAAAAAAAACAAAACCGAGTAGCCTATGTGTTCTTCCAGACTATCTTCTACATCTATGCGAAATTTCATCGAGATCCGTTTAGCCGTTTAGGCTACAAACTCTAACAAACATCCATCCATCTAAACTTTCGCATTTTATGTATAATAATAATATTAGTAAGATTTGTATTGTAAAGATAGTTTCGACAGCGAAATTTGACGGTTAAATAACATTATCTATTTATACTCTTATCATTTGTATGAAAAATATCTTTTTGATACATCAAATACATTCCGATAAGTATTATAAAAAGACATATGCGAATATAAGTAGTTTATCTATAATAATCTCAAGTGTTTGTTGTACGTGCGAGATGGGACGTCCGTAAACACGAGCAAGGACCTCGTGTAGCTTGAATACTTTGTTACACTATACATCCAGACTTTACTTGCCAGTGTTCTGAATGGTCACTTTTTTTAATTCATTGACCTTCTGTAGTTGGTAAATTAGACAGATTGGTTTCATCCCCCTGTTCTTGTCTATTTGGCTTGGTTTTCGATCGATCATAATCTTAAAATTTGACTTGTATTTGTAAACCACATAAAAGATGCTTATTTAACGAGCGTGCACACCTTTGACTAAACTATCGCACTATTGTTTAATCGCGCGGTGATTCCTATGAGTTTATATGTTGCGCACTACTCGATTTTTAGTTGTGCAACTAAACAGTCGAATAGCTGCGAAACAATCGCACAGTTGTGCGATAGTTTAGTCAAAGGTGCGCCCGCTTGAAGTGTTGAAAATAATGAAGAGTTTAAAAGCGAAGCTAATTGGTTTTCGAGACGAAAACTAATTGAGATAAATGTTCTATTCAATTGGATATGTCTGTTCTTTTATAAGTCTATGTCTCTATGTGGTCTGACGAATTTTGAAGAGTAAGTCATTCGATTACCATTGTTCTTTAGAGTCGTAAGAGTACAGTCGACTAGAGATATTGGTTTTTAACCTTGTTTGAGACGAGTATTAATATAGGATGGTAAAATGATAATATTTTTCTTAGCAGATGAAGTCTGAATGTCGTCTCGGATATATTTAAGATTTTAATGTTTATAAGGTGATGTTTGACTTTGAAGTGGTCTGGCGTTGATCCAAACGAAATTAAGATTGGATAACGCTCACCGTCTCCAGTGTAAGCCCACGATTAGAATTTGCGTCATTGAGTGATACGTGGGTGTTGAAACGGAAAATAATTCGCTGGATACAGTGTAGTTATTTATAGAGCGGACAAATCGCTTTTTATGTTTGTGCAATTTTTTATTCTGTGACGTTTGTGTGCTGTTCGTTCGCAAGATATATTCATAATGTTTTTGTATTCAAAACCTTTATATCAGACTAGCTTGTTCCTCGCGACTTCGTCTCCGTCAAATAAAAAAGTAATGAAAAACATAGCCTATGTTACTCACCGATAACGTAGCTTTTTAATGGTGAAAGAATGTTTAAAATCGGCCCAGTAGTTTTTGAGTTATTTCAATACGTATAAAAATACAAATTTACAAATGATTATAAAGTTAGTATAGATTAGATGCTAACTTTTTTTCATGAGAGAAGGTTATCAGCTATGAGACAGAATTTCCCATAAGACCGCAAAGCTTTAATTATCTGGCTGTTCTGTTGGTTTTAGGGCGTAACAAAAACTATTATATTGTACAATATTGAGATAGTGATGTTTATTTGCCTTATATGCTACGTAATGTGATTGAACCACACCCCTATTCAGTCAGAACCGACCACACCCTGAGACAAAATATGGGGTACACTAAAATACTCGCCTCGGTTAGTTGATTCTTGTTCTACGGTCTGGGGTAGTTTCTTTAGTGCTATGCTTTTATCTATATTAATAATATAAAGAGGAAAGATTTGTATTTTTGTAAGTATTGAAATAACTCAAAAACTAGAGCCGATTTAAAAAATTCTTTCACCATTAAAAAGCTACGTTATCAGTGAGTAATATAGGCTTTTTTTTTTTCAATTTCACGCGGGCGAAGTCGATAGCAACAGCTAGTTTTTAACAAAATGAAGAGTAACTTGTTTTAACTTTCTGCGTTATCTGAAAGCAAACATTTTGTTCTCCGCAGAATTTTCCTCTCGTTATCTACCTCTAGATTTAGTCCAATTACATTTATAGAAATAAGATATTGTAAACTAAATTACATAAGAGTTAATATTTACTCGTATATTGTTTGACATTTATCAAAGAACTAGCTGTTCCTTTGCGACTTCATCCGCATAAAATTATGAAAAATTTATATTATTGTTTACATGTGTCAAACTATCAATTGCAAATGTCAAAATGACATGACATGATGACAAACCATGGCAACCTTGCTTCCTTGATGTTGGCAGCAACTTATGGTCTCTTTCCCACAATAGGGTTTTTATCCAAAATATTTACCCGTAAGTTTAAAGGCGTGAAAATATATAGCCTAAAGCGTGACGTAAGTGTAGGGCTTTTTATCAAAAAAAGAATTATTCAAAAATATGCTGTAATAGCTGACATCTTAGGCAACAAAAAAGTGTGTGTTTACGCTTTATTATAATAGTGTAGATATAGATTACGAGACTAGTTCCTGCGTATGAAAGTACAGTCGCCGTTTTTGGAGGTGTTGCAGTTACAGAAAATAATTAGAGTGCTGTCGACGTTTTGTTTTTTATGTCTTTTGTACATTTTTACTGTATAACATTTATATTTCAGGCTTACTTTACACTGTTTACTGATGATAAAAAAAAATATATCACTCCTTCTGTGTTATAGAAACGTCTGTTTACAAAATATTAATGTGGTATTTTTATATGACACAGAAAAATAATTAGAGTGCTGTCGACGTTTTGTTTTTTATGTCTTTTGTACATTTTTACTGTATAACAATTATATTTCAGGCTTACTTTACACTGTTTACTGATGATAAAAAAAAATATATCACTCCTTCTGTGTTATAGAAACGTCTGTTTACAAAATATTAATGTGGTATTTTTATATGACACAGAAAAGTAAATTTTGTACTTGTGTTTTCTTGGTTCTATAATTCATAATTCAATAGCTTTAATGGAATTAACAATTTAATTGTACTTGATACTTCACTAACTTATACTTGACCTGATTTATAAATCGATTGTCTTAATTGACCGTATAATCGATATCGTCTTATTTTTATAAGACAAGTTAATGACCTCATTTATAACAAAGTAGTACTTGACCTCATGTTTATGAAATGAAACCCTAAAGTGTATAAAAACTGTATTGGATCTGGTACCCAATTGGTGATACTCAGAGTCATCAACAGTTACTCAACTAGTCCCTTAGTGTAGAGTTTCGGACTTAATTTAGACTAACGGATTATTATAGTAATAATTTAACGATTGTTTGACGGAAGGTTTTAGGTAGAAGTATGAAAAATCTTTACAAGACGCTTAAGTTACCCCTTCACGAGTGCGGCATTAAGTCTTCTAAATAATCTTCTTGAATATTAATAATGTACTGTTTCTGTTTGCAGCGAGCGGCGGTCCAAGGTAGCTTCTGGCAAGGATTCCTGGCTTCACTATCAGTGGTTATAGTCTCTGAACTTGGAGATAAGACCTTCTTTATCGCAGCCATCATGGCTATGAAGCATCCTCGAGTGGTTGTCTTCGCTGGTGCTATATCAGCGCTGGTGTTCATGACTGTACTCTCCGCGGCTTTCGGATGGGTGGCCACGGTCATACCGAGGGTGTACACGCATTATATCAGTGCTGCCCTCTTCGCGATCTTCGGTCTGAAGATGCTGAGGGACGGGTGGAAGATGGACCCCAATGAAGGTCAAGAGGAATTAGAAGAGGTGCAGAGTGAGTTAAAGAGGAGGGAAGATCAGGTGCGTTTGTTTTTATGTCTTTTGGACATTTTTACTGTATAACATTTATATTTCAGGCTTACTTTACACTGTTTACTGATGATAAAAAAAAATATATCACTCCTTCTGTGTTATAGAAACGTCTGTTTACAAAATATTAATGTGGTATTTTTATATGACACAGAAAAGCAAATTTTGTACTTGTTTTATCTTGGTTCTATAATTCATAATTCAATAGCTTTAATGGAATTAACAATTTAATTGTACTTGATACTTCACTAACTTATACTTGACCTGATTTATAAATCGATTGTCTTAATTGACCGTATAATCGATATCATCTTATTTTTATAAGACAAGTTAATGACCTCATTTATAACAAAGTAGTACTTGACCTCATGTTTATGAAATGAAATATTCACCATAAAGTAAAAAACTGTATTTGATCTGGTACCCAATTGGTGATACTCAGAATTATCAACAGTTACTCAACTAGTCCCTTAGTGTAGAGTTTCGGACTTAATTTAGACTAACGGATTATTATAGTAATAATTTAAAGATTGTTTGATGGAAGGTTTTAGGTAGAAGTATGAAAAATCTTTACAAGTCGCTTAAGTTACCCCTTCACGAGTGCGGCATTAAGTCTTCTAAATAATCTTCTTGAATATTAATAATGTACTGTTTCTGTTTGCAGCGAGCGGCGGTCCAAGGTAGCTTCTGGCAAGGATTCCTGGCTTCACTATCAGTGGTTATAGTCTCTGAACTCGGAGATAAGACCTTCTTTATCGCAGCCATCATGGCTATGAAGCATCCTCGAGTCGTTGTCTTCGCTGGTGCTATATCAGCGCTGGTGTTCATGACTGTACTCTCCGCGGCTTTCGGATGGGTGGCCACGGTCATACCGAGGGTGTACACGCATTATATCAGTGCTGCCCTCTTCGCGATCTTCGGTCTGAAGATGCTGAGGGACGGGTGGAAGATGGACCCCAATGAAGGTCAAGAGGAATTAGAAGAGGTGCAGAGTGAGTTAAAGAGGAGGGAAGATCAGGTGCGTTTGTTTTTATGTTAATCATATTAAAAATAGAAGCCACGTTTAAAATAAAAATGTCATTCGGTTTTGGTAGTAATCTTACTAATATTATGTTCCATAAATTATTTGTTATTTAAAAATATGTTGTCGTTATCCGCTACGGAACAAACAGTAGTCAAAGACAGATAGACTTTTATCTATATGATAATGGTAGGTAGATGTCGATAACTGTCGGATGATGCCAATGATATGAATAACATGTTGCTACCGCTGAGAGAACCATTCAATGTTTTTGATTATCTTTCAGTAAGTGTCTTGTATTGAACACCTGTACAAACCATATTGTTATCTCAGCTATTTTCAAAGAGAATGAACGGGATAGCGATAAGGTCCTATTCATCAATTCCATCCGATCATTTCGATGTTTTCTTAACGTCGTTTCTGAATAGCATTTCAGAGGCGAATCTACTCAATTACGCAAGAAGAATTTACATTTTTATAGCAAAAAACATTTTCCATCATTCTTTTACTTTGTCGCGGTTTTCTACCTGTATTAGAAACATAAATAGTATTTAGGTTCCCTTCACTGACTAGATGAGGCATAGCTGTGCATTTCACGGTTTCAAGGTTCTTCCCCGTTTCGAAATAGATTGATTCGTCTTACATCTAATTTTAGTTTCAACATGACTGTGTATAAAAATAAAATAATAATTAAAAAATCGGAAAAACAAGGGCATAATAGAATACAAATAGAGATTTTTATAAGGCTATGATTACCAGAAGAAATGGAATTTAAAATATTATTTTTAAGGGTTCTTAATATTGTTTTATTCATAGATTCTAGAAAACAACATCTCAAAAATGTCGTAGTTGTACAAATGTTGAATTCCTTTATTTTATATTTTCTTTTTAATTTCCATATATCTTTTGTCTAGGCAACGTATTTACGTTTAATAAATCGTTCGAGATTTCGAGATTGGTTATCCAAATTGAAACACATCATGGGAATGATAATAGATTGATAATGTACAGGCGTCTACGAAAGAACGGTCGAGTTCGCCCGAAGGTACGGTGTCGGTCAAGTCGACACAGTCCGAAATCCCCGGGCCCTCGCGATCCCCTGTAGCGGAGGGTCCCGAGGCTCCCGAGGCTCCCAGGGCCCCCGAGAGTCCAGAGGAACCCCAAGCGGGGCCCTCGACGCGTTCAGAACCGCTGAGGGTGATCTTACGTCATTATGCCTGGCAGTACGAATGACCACCTTAGTTTTCTTTTGTTAGCTTAGCCTTTATTTACGTTACGTTTTACGCACAGACCATATCATATTTTTGTTGAAAATCTTGCTTCTTTAGGCCTTCATGGTTAATTATTGATGTGAAAAGGAATTCAGCATTTGAATAGATCATCGCTTTTTATTTAAGCCCCATCAGTGTAAAAAATATAAATTATTGAAATCTCACTTTAAAAAAACCAAATCATCATTCGCTAATTAGGCCTGTTTTACCGCAAATTAGTAATACACCAGTAAATAAATCAAAACTAAAACCTTATTTTTTTTTATATAATTAGAAAAAGGTGTCCTGTCATTTTGTCTATAGTAACATGTAACCTATAGTTCCTGTTGTTTGGGGTGGCACGTCGGTAAAAGAGAACTGTTGTTCCCGAAGTGCCAAATCAGATACCGGGTGTCAAAATAAGCCTATAACTGCGTCTTGAACTTCAGATTTTTTGATATCTTTTGCTGTAGTGTACGATTTTTTATAACTGACTGGGCTTCACACAGTTGTACTGCCATTGAAATATTGAAACTTGTTTGCGATAGATTTTAGTCCCATAAACATTATCAACCATAAATCACCTGTACCTTGAGTCATCTATGATAATTCTTGCTTTGTATGTACTTGAGTAATTACAATACCTATTTATAATGTTATTTCACGCTTAGCATGTAGACATGTGATACAATTGCATTTAGTAAATAGAAATAGATTAACACATTCGTTGCCACAGACTCACTGAGTTCACTGCGTATAATATTGTGGCACTGAACGTGTTAAGAATGTATCTATAAATCACTGTAGAATTTAATTTGTCAATTATAAAATCACTTTGACGTATTAATTTCAATCTGAGTAATATTTTCCAGGACGAAAAAGAAGAAACTCTAGATATGTTAGAGCAGGGTCAAGCGGAGAACAGAAGGAGGAAGAGGAATGCAATAATAAAGGTGTTGTTGCAAGCTGCATCGCTGACATTCCTTGCGGAGTGGGGGGACAGGTCCCAGCTGGCGACTGTCGTGCTGGCGACAAGAGAGAACGCGGTAGGGGTCGTGGTGGGTGGCTCGCTGGGACACGCGCTTTGCACTGGCCTGGCAGTGATAGGGGGGAGAATGGTGGCGCAGAAGATCTCAGTAAGAACTGGTGAGTTAACCCTATATTTATATTTAGGTTGACAACTTTCGTGATATTAAGGTTTTCACGATATTTTACCAATGTTGTTTTCTTCTTAATGTGTTTTTTTTCTTTTTTTAGTTACAATAATTGGAGGCATAGTGTTTTTGTTCTTCGCGGTGAGTGCTTTAATTATCGGCCCCGGTGAATAGATGGACAATTGAATGTATATTTATTTTATTTTTAAGTGAATTTATAATATGTTTTAATGTACAGTGTGTTTTAAAAAATTCAACGTACCTTTATTTGGAATTAACCATGTTCATAAACACAGATAATATCAGAGATTTTGAATCTTCTACTAACAATTAATATAATTGTGGAATTTTCTCGAATCCTTAACATTTTTAGAATGAAACGACATTACTTCTCACTAAAGACTTGCGCAAAAACATACTATCTTTTTCAGTTGTAAGAGGGATGATGATATTTTTTTGTACAGTCGTCTTCATTCGCGATGATTTAGTTACAGGAAAATGACATCGAAACTAACTTAACTCCCCTTGTGTTATTGATTTGATCAAATTCAAAACAATGCAACCTGTTCTGTACCCCTGTATATTATTGGAAATACACTGTTGTATATATATTTACGATACTATATCATCCGGTAAATATATATAGTTTCACAATGTACAAGACGTTCAAATAATTGTCGCCCTTAAAGATCGAAAACC
Organism: Papilio protenor; assembly: GCA_029286645.1. Taxonomy (NCBI): domain Eukaryota; kingdom Metazoa; phylum Arthropoda; class Insecta; order Lepidoptera; family Papilionidae; genus Papilio; species Papilio protenor. Next base: position 2,984,857 of record JAGSMZ010000016.1, on the reverse strand, counting down.
GCGAATGACCTCGACTGTACTTTTCTTTAATTAGTACTAACCCACGATTGTATGATGAATACACAATGAATACAAAAAAGAGGTAACACATCCGTTAAATTAAATTGATTATAATTTATCAATGAACTAGCTTTTGCTCGCGACTTCGCCCGCGTGAAATTACAAAATATATATGTTACTCACAGATAAATTACCTTTCTAATGGTGAAAGAATTTTTAAAATCGGCCCAGCAGTTTTTGCGTGCATCAAATACATACAAAAATCCAAATATATAATCTTTCCTCTTTATAATATTAGTATAGATAAAATTACTCAGATATAAATGTTATTTTTAATAATCGGCAGTAACAGATTAAATATTTAAAAATTAATTTTACTTATGAGATTTATCGTATCTTAGGTATTCGAAGTGTATGTATTATTTGTATGAATGTTGTAAAAACAAATCAATGTTTTGTATTGACATTGAAACTTTTCTCACATCTTTGAGTCCTACAAAACTGATAATTAAAACTGCTGTTAGCTCTTAGACTACATTTCAATTTTATCAATTAAATCCCCGTCAATTAAAATTCGACTGAAACTGTACAGATATATTTCAATGACAAATATAAAATAATATGCCAAATACAAATTAAATAAATAGATTTTGACAATGGTTTCGTAAACCATATAAATTATTAGGCAAACTATTTTTTACTATGGGCCTGTCCCACCACTGGCTGATAGTCTCAGATAGCTTGTGACATCACTGTTGGATTGTTATCTGACAATTTACAAGAATTGTGGAATAGGCCCTAAATGTAGCAATTAATTGAAGGTTATTCACGCTATTAGCTGACTGTACTTTTGTCCTTCAAGTTCAAAAGGTTATACTAAACACGTCAAGGTCAAAAGGTTATACTACACTCGTCAAGGTCAAAAGGTTATAATAAACACGTCAAGGTCAAACTCCCTAAATAATAACGTTTATTTAACTAGAATTTCTTGGCTTATCTCAGCCATCTGAATAATTATTTTCGTTATAAGGCAATAAAGTTAGCCGGCGATATTGTAAATGCCTTGCGTTCTTTGAATTTGTAAGTACCTTGATGTTTAACTATGAACAATAACCGCTTTAGTTGGCACGTCATAGTAAAGAATACTCTTATGCCCGACGTGCCAACTCAATTATGACTTATTTTTTAAAGTTTTGCTTAGCTACTTTAGAATGCGTAAGAAATTTCTAGAAGATTTCAATCATATTTGAAACATACCTCCTTTTCATTGATTTGAAACAAAAGAATTCGATTTCTGGAAAATTCACCGCTCGGTAAATATTTTTTTTTTGAAATGTTAAAAAGGAGTCTTTAAATTGGTCTATTAACAATAAATCACTTTATCACCATATCTTTAATTAAAACACATTTTAACACAACCTACATAAACTTTTTACTAAATAATTAAGACACGTTTAAAACTTTGTACTTTTATGTCTGTGATCTTATTGTACATTATTTCGATAGAGTAATGCAATGTTTTTAAACGTAGCAGAATAGCATCGTTAACGTGCGTTTTCACTGGAGAAAAATCTGTACCAAAAAATGTTAACTCGGTATTAAAAAAGTGATTTTTATTGCTTGTTTCGTCAGTGGAAACCCACGGTAGGTAGTTAATCTTAAGTTTCTTTAATATGAATAGCAAATTAATGTATTAAAACGATTTTAAACCAGTTTAGCTCTTATGTTACATATATAAAGTTGCATTTCGATTGATTAATTTTTTTAGATAATTCTACATTAATTGATTGCTTAAGTAACCATTAGGCGATTGTGATAGCTGTTAGTGTCTATATTGTGTTAAGTGTTACGTTCTATACTCTATAGGCAATCAATTTTTAATTTTTCCCCAAAAAATATAGAATATTTCCGAAATAGCAACATTATAAAAAAATAACTAATAAATTTGTTGTTTTGTCCACTTTACATTATTTCAGTCCAGTGATCGAATCCTGTGATAGATAACAACTGGAAAAAGCAGTCACTGTAATGCAATGTGGATACCAGTGTATATTTTTCTTGTTAAATCCAGCACTGGATTCGATCGCTGGACTGGAATAATATAAATTAGACATTAATACAAATGTTTCGTCTTGATTTAGTCTCATTAAGTAACTTTCTTATTTTTCCTTAAAAACTTATAAAATTGCATTAAATGTATGTATAATTAATGTTGATTATTGTTATTGTTGCTAGAATGACAGTTGAAATAAAATAAAAAAAATGCAAATATATTTAGCATAATCTGTAGAATTTTGTAAACATATGGTAAAATATTGTGATATGTATTATATTTTTGTATTGAACTACAGGGAACTTGTATTGTTAAAAATAAATACTAGAATAGCTTCTCAAGTACATATGTAAAAAAACTTGTAGTAATTTTTACCATTTTTTAATGACAGTAGGAAATGGAAATTTAACTGGCAACACTCGCAGAATACGCTAATGTAAAAATGTACAAAAATTATTAACAAGTTCCCTGGATATATTTTTGTTTATTTTTGTAAGTACAACAAATGTATTCTCAGATTTCATCCGAAATACTTGGTGTGGATGAAAGTATTGTTTTATGTATAAATCCTAATTAAAATATGTAAATGATTGTAAATACATGTGCGTTTTATTAATATAGGTTCTTATGAAGCCATGAAACACGCAGGTTCGTATTTTTTAACCACATTTGCAAACTGTAAAATTTTAAAATGTTAAAAATAAACCGAAACTCGGTACTTCATCTTTTTTGAGAAAATTTTTTTATAGCCAATGTACAAATGGCGGTTTAAATTTGACGAAAAATCGAAGCGACCGATAAATACGCATTTCCCGATGTGCCTACTTTTAAGCAAAAGGACGCACAGAAAGAGGACATCTTCCCTTCCCCTGTCAAATACATCACCTTTCCCATCTATTTAAGAAAAGGGGGAAGGGAAGAGAATTAGAATTGGTTCTAGAATCAAATATAATTTCAATTTCTCCCTATGCTAAATGAATAATTCAAAAGATATTTCGATTAACATTCAAAAAACCTTAATAGATTTTATTATCTATAATAAATAATGACATTACGATAAGCTTATTTAATCTGTTTTCTTTAATCAGACTTTATTTAATCCTCTTCATTATCGTTTTTAAAATATAATTTATAAGTCACGTAACATCGATGATTGATCGGTTTTTAAACGATTTTAACACTTGTTACCTAAAGACAATGTTATCTAAAGCTGGTTAACACCGGCCGCGATAATAATTGCAAATTTCCTGTTTAAATACATACCAGGGTTTCAGCATTATCGGCGCCCTGGGTGACATTTACGGCGCCCCTAACTGTACAAATGCGAAAAAAAGGCGCCCATTTATGTCTGACGCTGGGCGTTCTTACCTCTCACTACACTAATGTGGATACTGCATAAATCTGAAGTGTAAGTAGGAAAAATAACCACTCAAAAAGAAATAATTAGTTTATTTTAATATACTGAGTGGTAAACATATTTTGTTATTTTATGATGATATGTAACACAAATAAAAAATAAATCTTCACAAAATAAAAACAAAACTTAACAAATCACATGAGTAGATAAACGGAGACAAAAAATCTTTAAAAAGTTCAACATTCTTACCTATTTTGATAGGGTTGTCGCAATAGGTTAAGACAAATTAAACAAAACATTTTATAAGTAGTTTTAAATAGATTTATGAACAAATTTTACTCTTTTTATATTTTGATTTTACATTAATTTGTTGTTTTTTATGGTGTGATACTCTTTATATAGTTATTCAAAATTCCCTATTTTGTCACCTGGATGTGCCGTATAAACCGGTTTTTACGAGTATCGGTATGTCAGCGTCAGCCAGTGGTCACATGCTTTGTACCGTTTTTCTACTTATATGACAATACACTTCGTTAAAAATTAACAATTATTAAAGTTTGTAATGTAATTTATACTTATAAATAAATGATAATCACAAGTTTCTTAATAGAGATCTATATAATCTTAATTGTAGGCAAAATTACAAGTCAAAAGGTATCCATGATACGAAATAAAAAATAGACATTCTATGTGACTTTTAACAATTTTTGATTCAAGTCTTAGTCAAACGAGTACCACTAAAATACTATAACATAAAAAATATAATAATTTTATTACACAAATAAAGAAAATTTGATCTTAAAATGATTGTATCTATAAAACCCTGTATTACAAAAATAATTTCGTCATTTGAAATAAAATTATCCTTTACTAAATCAAAAAATTCACAGCGAAATTGAAAAATTAACCTAAAAAAAACGACATCTTGGAATTTTTTTTTTGGGGGTTCAGTGGTGATTTTCACACGTCTAGTCAACGGTGTTTTAAGTGAGGTAGACAGATATATAATCGTCGCAGGCGTCCAGCACTGCTTGTTGCAGGGTCTGGTCTCTGGCGCGCAGAGCCGCCGTGTGGCTCGGCAGGAACAAACACATGCGCCCGCTGTCACCCCACGAATGGTTCTCTGTACCTACAATAAATACTTACCTTAATAACTTTTGACTTGATTTATGAAGAGACTAGCTTTCGCCCGCGACTCCGTCCGCGTGGAATTAAAAAAAATAGAAGTGAGTGCCTATGTGTTCTTCCAGACTATGCTCTACATCTATACCAAATTTCATTGAAATCCGTTCAGCCCTTTAGGCTACAAACTCTAACAAATATCCATCCATCCATCCATTCATCTAAACTTTCACATTTATAATATTAGTAAGATTTTGTCCTCGATTGCGGCGTGGAATAAAAAATAAGTAGTCTATGTGTTCTTCCAGACTATGCTCTACATCTATGCCTTTCATTGAGATCCGTTAAGCAGTTTAGATAGCCTCTAACAAACATCCATCTAATCTTTCGCATTTATAATAGTAAGATGGAGAAAAAATCTTTTTGCCGTGTTCGTGATGTGGAGACATTTAAAATAAATTGCGATTTCAGGTCTTTTTAACACAAAAAACAATCTAATCTACTAATAAAACTAATCTTACTAATATTATAAATGCGAAAGTTTAGATGGATGTTTATTAGAGTTTGTAGCCTAAACGGCTGAACGGATTTCGATCAAATTTGGTATAGATCTAGATGATAGTCTGGAAGAACACATAGGCTACTTACTTTTGTTTTTTTTTTATTCCACGCGGGCGAAAGCTAGTATATAAATAAATGTGTATCGCTGTGAGATACCGACCGTAGTACTTGAGCGGCCATTGGTGGTGCGTGTGCGAGCGGGACAGCAGACAGGCGGGCACCGCGCCCGGCGCCAGCACGCGCGCCGGCCACCACGCGCACGCGCCCAGCTTGTGCCACACCACGTCCTCGTAGCTACGCACAGTATACCTTACTGACACTCCCTTTAGAGCGCACACCTTTGACTAAACTATCGCACAACGGATGTGTACTGTCCATTGTTTCGCAGCCAACTAACACAACTATAAATCGAGTAGTGTACGCACCTGCATATAAGCTCATAGGAATCGAAACGCGACTAAATAGTTTTCCGATACTTTAGTCAAAGATATGCGCACGCTCTTACTCTGACCAAACGTAGGAAAAGTCATCTGCTTTTTTTTTAAGTCCAGATCCAATTTTACTTTTCAGAAGTTAAGACAGTAAAAATCGCTAAAAACTTATTAATAGTGTTTTAAATTGATACTAGATGGCGTTCATTTTAATTGTTAATTTAAAGAAAGATTAAAATGAATCATTTTCATAAATAAACGTTGCGCCAAAACGCCTTTCAAATATTAATAGCAATGAGCAATGACGTGAAGTTGCATCCAACGATTTTTGTGACCTTGACTTGACATTATTGTTTTCTTCATCTTTAGTCCAATTAAACACGTTCACACCGTATCTGAATTTTCATATTATCTACAATATTCAACTATTCCGTTGCATAAACATTTAAAAACGTAAAAAATAATATTCTCTGTGAAGTTACATCCAAATGCTTTCAGAAAACACCTAAAAAAACATTTTAAATTCGAAAACGTATTAAAATCTACGTTACCCGACTTTAGGTCCCCACATGCAGCTGGGACACAGCTCAACATTTTCCTTCTCTTTCTTCACAGTGCATATAGTGCGGGTACTCGATAGTATTTTATCCACAAAAGTTACTTGCTTCTGAGTTTTACTTGGTAGTTTCTTACGATCTGCAAAATTAATTAAAAAGGAATCTCTGAATTTTTTTAAATAAAAAAATACTATAGATTCACTTCACACCAATAAAAAAGACATACATAGCCTCTTCTGAGTTTCTAGCTAAATAAAACGGCTAAATAGATCTAAATGGGTGAACTGTTAAATACGCTACAAATGCTCAGTTTGCTGCCATATAGTTTAAAGTTTTTTTAGAACTAATTAAAAAAATACTAAATACCTTAGTTATTAAAAAGAAATGGATTGGGACAATTAGTATTATAATAGTCAAATAACTTACGTATAATGGTGACGAGCCATTCTCTGCGGCAAGCGAGGTGGAAGGAGGAGGGACAGTTGGGGCAGTCACGCAGGCGGTCCCCCTGCCCGCACACCAGGCACCACGGTATGTGCAGAGTTATAGGCATCTTCTCTGGTGATAATGATTTCTGCAAAATAAATTCAATGTTACGTTAAGGTACAAATTATATAATGAAAATAACAAAATAATATGTTTTATTCAATGTTTTCTGATTTTTACAATGCTACCAAAACAGTAACAGTTATGTAGACTGGCAACAATGATGAACAAAGAATTGACCAACAATGGCAACATTATACTTTTTACATAATGCTGCCATTATAAAACTTCAACATTTCCTTTAAATATAAAACCACATTATAATAAAAAAAATACAAACATATTTATTCAATTTCAATATAGATTTCAATTTAATTTTTTCTCAATTTAATAAGTATTTAACAAGAATGCAATTGCTAATTTGCTTTTAAAAAGTTATTCAAAAATTTAGGTTAATTACTTACACTATTGTCAATATTTTCTTTGTTTTCAGTTTGTTTATGTACAAGATTATATCTCCAGCACTGATGCAAATAATTCTCAATTTCCTTCTCAGAAACTGATTTTTTTATTACCATTTCAAATTTATCTTCTGTACTCGCATCTATGTTTTTAACATAATACAAGCATTCCTCATTTTCCTTATTATCTTGTAGTTGTGAATAAAATTCATCAAACAGCATCTCTTTTCCACGCCTCACAAATTCTTTGAAAGCATTTTCATATTTTCCTTGTTTTAATGGTACATGCCTTATATCATATGTTATATTCAAGTCTGGTTCTCTTGATTGTAATGGTTTTACACTCAATGGTAATGTGTGATCTTCTTTGATTTTCCTCTGAAATGGCAACATTAACTAGTAAATAGTAGTGACAAATATTCATACAATTTAATTTCTTTAGGCTTATAAGAGTACTTTGTAAAAAAAAAAAATATCTGTCCATTGATAATCCATAGAGCACATAAAATGATTATTATTTATAGGGATGGATGGATAAATGTTATGTATGAATTATAAACTGCAAGAATAAACTAACCATATGTGGATTATAATTAGGATTTTAGTGTGTTTAATTTTAATAAAAAAAAGTAAAAGTATACCTTCCTAGGGACTGCTAGTGGCTTGACTTTGGTTGGTACAGGCATTTTTTCAGATGGTCCATAAAATGGTCTGGATCTTTCAGCCAAATGTAAACATGTGTATGGTAGCCACATTTTATTTCTCGTGCGAATTGTCTCCACATAGTAACATAGTTGTGTTGTTACATTTATACCATCTTCACTTGGGGTAATTGCTAGAACTGAATCCAAAATAAAAATAAATTATTAATTAAAAAAAAAAGATAACATTCGGAGTACATCTGAATAGCTTTTAGTAGAATCTTAACATAAAAAGTCTTTAGTATTTTTATAATAATAAGTTTATAATAATATTAAGTTTAAATACTTATTGTTAGAGAAGAGATAATAAAGATCTTATAACACTATTGTTGTTTATTTTTCGTTCTATACAATGGGCATAACGATTTATTTTCGATTTACACCTAATTTAACAAACAAAACAGCATCAACTTTATTTCTGTACCACATGCAGTTAGATTAAGATTGTCTAATTTTTTTTTTTAAGTACAGTCAATTAGTTTAAAAGTTATAAAGGAAGTAATTAAAGATATAAATATGTTAGACCAAACCTTTATCATCGAAAAATAATCCCTTTTCATCTTTTATTACTTGAACTTTGGCATACACCTTTTTGCAAATGCGTGCAAGTGCAATATCACCTAATTTCCAGTGCATAATACTCATTATTTAACATGCATATATTCAGGTTACTTAATAACTAGTGATGAAGAGCAAATTTAATAAAATTACTATCTAAAATATAGAATTTGTATTTTCTAAATTAATTATGCAGCTTTCTAAATTGTAAAGGGGATTTATCATTAGTCAAATAAGCTTTTAAAATATCATAATCTAAAAATTGCTAATTTTTAAATGAAAACTAGCGAGAATTAAAGTACCAAAAAATAAATGTTTCCCAAAAACTTAATTTTATTCAAAGAAAAAGAACATTTTATGAAGTAAAGATCAAATGAAGACATTTATTTTATTGCTATATGTTATACCAGTGGTGCCCTCTGTTGTCGAGAAGAAATAAATAACTTTGAGTGCTGTCATCTACCGTTGAGTAGTAAAACTAAATTTCTTGTTTAGCAGATTAATTTATTCTGACAATAGATGGCAGCACTAACATATTTTTGACCAAAATATTTTGCTTGTATATTGTTCGCAAAAAAACATAAAGCAAATAGTCCTTTGTAATAATGTAAATAACCTAATCCAAAAGTTAATTATTAAACTAATAATTAACTTTTGGATTAAGTTATTAATTAAGTCATCGTAACGAATAACTACCGGAAACATATCCTAAAGGATGGTACGACTGACATTTGTCGGGCATGTCGTCGGCCCGGTGAGTCTATTAGACATATCGTTTCCGGTTGTTCTCGCCTTGCGGACGGTGCATACTTGCATAGACATAACCAAGTGGCCAAGATTATCCATCAGCAACTTGCCCTTAAATATGCTCTTGTGGAATCTGAGGTACCATATTACCAATATCAGCCTTCACCAGTTCTGGAAAATAGCCATATCACGCTCTACTGGGATCGATCTATTATTACGGACAGGACTATTGTTGCCAATAGACCTGATATAGTAATAATAGATCGGTCTGAGAGTTGTGTAATGTTAGTTGATATCACTATCCCACATGACGAGAATCTCGTGAAAGCCGAAAAAGAAAAATTATTAAAATATTTGGATCTGGCTCACGAGGTTACCGCCATGTGGCGTATGAAATCGACTACCATTATTCCGATGGTCGTTTCGGTGCACGGGCTAATAGCGAAGAGCTTCGACCAACATCTCAAGAAGCTCTCGCTAGACAGTTGGATTAAGGGCCCGATACAAAAGGCGGTTATTTTGGAAACCGCACGTATTGTGAGGAGGTTCCTGTCTCTGCAGCCCTGACCACTGGTTGCTTGAGTCATCGGATTCCGCAGCTGGTGGAGTTCTATTTTTTTATATAATATGTTTTATTTATTTTTTTTTTAAGTACAGTCAATTAGTTTAAAAGTTATAAAGGAAGTAATTAAAGATATATGGAATAATAAAAACTAATATTAACATAATTATAGGGTCTTCCATAACACATGGTTAATTTTTTTTTTACAATAAATCGTTTAACAAAAATCTTGAAGGAAAAAAAAAACAAAATATGAAAATTAAGATATTAACATAGACAATATTAGTCATAATTTAGTAAAATTCTCGTTCACTTCTCTTATTTATTCCACATTTAAACACCAACGTAGATTTATCGCTTACTATAACAAAATATTACGTATTAAAATGTTACATACCTAAAATGTCGTGATTTTTAATACATCGTTATCATTCACCCTATTATCAATATATTTCATAACAAGCATACAATCTTGTATAGTTAAGATGTCGGCTCACGATTGGTTCATCTCGCTACGATGGGCGTTATACAGCATCCAATCGACGGCAGATTTCGTATCTTGTTTTGAGATGGGGGGAACGATTGTCAAACGATGACGTCACTATGTCAGTACTTTATATAACGTACAGCATATACCTAGATGGTAATCTTTTTAGTTTCGAGTAGTAATCAACTATTTAGTGTAGTCTAAACTTGATTATACGCAGATTTAATTCTAATAGATACGTGCTATAGAAATCTTAGTATATCAAGAATAAAAAAAAAATGTCATGAAATAAGCTTTTCGTTGTCTTAAAGCTTTCAATTACTGAAATTCATTGATAACTTAAGGCAATTTTATACGGTTGTTTTTCACAGTAGAAAGCTACAATTTTAAGTTAACTATACATAATTTTTTATACGTTTAAAGTAACATTAGCATAATATGTAAAGACATTCAGCAATAGCTCAGTTGATTTAATTTTTCCAGTCGAGGAATTCTATTTCCTACCCATTTCGGAGAAATGTAATTTGACCTTCAGCAATTAGGTCGAAAACTTGTCATATCAACTTACGTGATAAACTATATCTATGTGACATTGTTTGCATTGCACAATTTACGTACGTAAATTCAAATCAAGTGGTAAGGGAATTTAATTCCCTGACTGCCGGTCAAGGTGTGTTCTTGTCGCAGTGAAAGTGTTAACAGATGCGCCCTGTTATTGCCTACTGACTTTCACTCAATTAAAGACACATTTAAGTTGCAAATTCAAACTAAACCGGTTGCAACAATAAAATAAAAGTAAAGTAAAGCAAAAAATAAAAGTAAACAAAAGTAAAGCTAAAAATTGTAATTTTTACGATTTTTTTGATAAGTAAACGAAATCGTCATTAAATACATTTTTAATGACAATAATAAATCTATACTAAATTATAAAGAGGAAAGATTTGTATTTTTGTATGTATTTGATTCACGCAAAAACTACTGGGCCGATTTTGAAAATTCTGTCACCATTAGAAAGGTAATTTATCTGTGAGTAATCTAACTAATATTATAAATGCGAAAGTTTAGACGAATGGATGTTTGTTAGAGTTTGTGGCCTTAAGGTCTGAACGGATTTCGGTGAAATTTGGTACAGATGTAGAGGATAGTCTGGAAGAACACATAGGCTACTCACTTTTGTTTATTTTTAATTCCATCCACGCCGACGGAGTCGCGGGTGAAAGCTAGTAGTTAAGTGAACTGGGATGTTTCTTAATATTTTAATATTTCCTCTTCTTATTATATTTTTTTTTTTTAATATAAAAAAATTCCTTATTAAATTTAACTTTAAAATCACTATTGCATCATAATTACGTCTAGTAATTAGCTCAATCTACTTTATTTTAACCCTTAATTTGACTAAGGTTTTGTAGCAAATGATATGTTACTAACAACCTAAAATCAAAATCAGACATATTTCTCTCTAAACTAGTTTAGAAGATTTTTTAAATTAGTACGTCACCGGACACTATTAAAGCTTAGTATTGTAACGGTTTAATTCGGTAACGCTTATTAATGTAACAATATCTAGTTTTTTCTTTCCTAAAATGTCAATTTAAATGGTTAAAGATACCGTTTTTATAGAAGACAATGCAGAGTGAGTCTGGAACACAATCGAAGTGTTTTTACCGGTCATAGCTCGTGCCATGCTGACGTCCGGTACAGTCGAGAACAAAACACATTTCAATAATCAATTTTTAATTAATTTATTACTATGACCTTGTAATTAACACTTAAACAATGTTTATTATTGTATTTTTTTTAATTAAGGCAGTGAAATGACAACGATGACAGTAAAAATTAAAGGTGAAAACGACAAAAATAATTACGTCAATTTCACATTCACATTTGTAATTCTAATTATATATCTAGAAGAGACTTCTCTCCCTGTAGAAACCTACAGTTAGATCTTATTTAGTTAATGTATACGCGAAATTAGAAAGTAATTTTTCCAAATGTAATACATCATTTTGGTACTTATTTTGTTATCGGATATGTAAAAGTTTATCATTTTCGCATATTTTGCAATAAAATTGATCAAGAGTTGACGTTTTCGTGCACGACGATACATCTATTGTCAGCATCTGTCGTAATTTTTTATTGTTTCGATCGATTCCTACTTTTTTGCGCTCGCGTTTTTTGATGAAGGGAGCGCCTCAGATGAACATCAAAATTATCTTTTATATGAACACAGAAACTTATGTTTCACATCTTTTCTTTTACGCCTTCAATTCCAATAATAAAATAAGATAGAGTTACTATTATTCTCATTTATTTGTTAAAGACATTTTTAATTATGTTAATAAAAGATTCTGTTTTAAATAGTTGTTTTATTTTCTTTATTTATACTAACACTAGCTGTTGCTCGCGACTTCGTCCGCGTGAAATTAAAAATAATAAAAACATAACCTATATCACTCACAGATAAATTATTTGTATTTTTGTAAGTATTGAAATAACTCAAAATCTACTGGGCCGATTTCGAAAATTCTTTCATCATTAGAAAGGTAATTTATCTGTGACTAATATAGGCTATATTTTTATAATATTATAATTACACGCGGACGAAGTCGCGAGCAACAGTTATTGTTAATTAAATTTTCCTGACCATGTCTAATACAGAAAAGGATGTCCTCTTAAAATAAATATAAAAAGTATATTTATAAAGCAAAAGTCAACAGGATGCGGCGGATTGAAAGCTTTTGTCGTTTGACTTATTCAATAGTCAATTAGTGATGTTTTTTTATCCATTTAACTTAGTAACAGTCGGTTTTAGTTCATTGGATTTCAAGGTATAGTCAAATTTGTTTAAACTATGTGTAAACTAAACAAATTTGGTGATAATACAGCTCTGGTGATATTCACTCTTGATAATCTTGCATCTTACTTATAAATGTGAAAGTTTGGATGGATGGATGTTTGTTAGTTTATAGCCTAAACTTCTGAAAGGATCTCGATGAAATTTGGCATAGATTTAGAGCATAGTCTAGAAGAACACATAGGCTACTTTTTTTTTACACGGAAGGAGTTGCGAGTGAATGTTAGTATTCAAATAAATCCAATAATCTTACTAATATTATAATTGCGAAAGTTTAGATGGATGGATGATGTTTGTTAGAGTTTGTAGCCTTAACGATTTAACAGATTCCGATTAAATTTGGCATAGACGTAGAGTATATTAGGGAAGAACATATAGGCTGCTACTCACTTTTGTTTTTTTTAATTACACGCCTACGGAGTCGCGGGCGTTAGCTAGTAATCATATAATACTAAAGGCGTAGTATAAATTAATTTATTAAATGTACTAGCTTTCGCCCGCGACTCCGTCCGCGTGGAATTAAAAAAAGCAAAAGTGAGTAGCCTATGTGTTCTTCCAGACTATCCTCTACATCTGAACCAAATTTCATCGAAATCCGTTCAGCCGTTTAAGCTACAAACTCTAACAAACATACATCCATCTAAACTTTCACATTTATAATATTAGTAAGATTACACATGTAAACCAAACAGGTGATTTACAGCCGTTCACAAACAAGACCGTTTAATGAGAAAAAACAATTGAATGGTTACATTCATGTTCATTGATCGACGAGATCGATAACTTACGTAATTATTGCACAACTATAGTTAACATGTATAATAACTTAACATCGCATAAGGCGGTGCCACACTAACGAAATCGCAACGTCGGGAATATTTTAGGTACTTTTTGGTAATTGATTAAAGTAATAATACACTTTTCAAATATGTTTTTTTTATTACTGCAGCTTCAAATTACCACTACCGTATTTAGGGGATAATTATATTAGATTTAAAAATATTACTAATTTTAGTAATTTTAGTAAATTTAGTAATATAAAAACAAAAAAAGAGAAAGAAATATCGAATCGACTGGCCAACTGTCATATCAGCAACTAGTTTGCCCTCGCAACTCCGTCTGTGTGTAAAAAAGTATCCCGTTCTTCCAGATTTTGCACTACATCTATGTCAAATTTCATCGAGATCCGATCCGCCGTTTAAGCGGTAAACTCTAAAAAATCTCTTTCTATCTAAAATTATGCATTTATGATATTAGTAAATAGAATCTATACTAATATAATAAAGTGTAAACACACACTTCTTTGTTGCCTAAGATGTCAGCAATTACAGCATATTTTTGAATAATTATTTTTTTAATAAAAAGCCCTACACTTACGTCACGCTTTAGGCTATATATTTTCACGCCATTAAACTTAGGGGGTAAATATTTGGGATAAAAACCTTAATGTGGGAAAGAGGCCATAAGTTGCTGCCAACATCAAGGAAGCAAGGTTGCCATGGTTTGTCATCATGTCATGTCATTTTGACATTTGCAATTGATAATTTGACACATGTAAATAATAAAATAAAATTTTCATAATTTTATGTGGATGAAATCGCACGGTAACAGCTAGTTATAAGATATCGCCAATAGTTTTACATGTATAAATCACAACACATAACTGCAGGTGCGTTTCGTATTCGCTAGTGTGAACCACCCTTATATCGGAGAGCGTTCAGCGCAGCACGAGATGTTTAATTGTCGGCTTAAGATTACACGGTCAGTGCCGGACTGAGTCATTACTTTTGACTATGGACAAGGTACAAGCGGAAGCGGATTATAGTAACTTTCACTAAATTAATTAAAAAAAATGTTGATAACATGACAGCGTTTGTGTGTATTATTTATTTTAATTAAATGAAATATGACAATTTAACTACTTTATATTAGTTAAAATTAATTTTAACTCTCATTCGTTTACAGTTTACAGTTTAAGTAAGGTTATTTTTATATGTGACAAAATAATAGTCAGCATCAAATAAATACCAAATATCTAGCTGAAAATAAGACGCAAATAAAAATCTACTTGACTTTCGTTGTTGCTCTCTAAAGAAAAGTTTTAGTTGAAAAAAAAAAAACAGTTCTGTCACTACTTACTGTCCTCCCGATACAAAGTTACAAGAATTTAGAACGTAAAATATAATTTACTAGCTTTCGCCCGCGACTCCGTACGCGTGGAATTAAAAAAAAACAAAAGTGAGTAGACTATGTGTTCTTCCAGACTATCCTCTACATCTATACCAAATTTCATCGAAATCCATTCAGCCGTTTAGGCTACAAATTCTAACAAACATCTATCCATCTAAACTTTTGCATTTATAATATTAAGTAAGTATGCCTATTGAATAAAAAATTCAGGTCCTTGTTAGTGTTTATAATTGTTAGTAACTTGTACCATTTTAGTTCACATAACTGGACATACTCAGAGACGGGCCGTCGCGAGATGGTCTTCGTATCCGAGCAGCTGATCGCTCATAACATGGATCGAATGGTTTTGATACTTCGATTATATAACTCGCTTAGTAACTGATATATTTACTAGTTATAACTATCAACTCTATTTAAAATAGACGAGAAAAATTATTGACTATCCTTTATGGATATACAATTGCATTGCTTTCGTTTTTTAATCGATTTGAAAAAGAAAAATAAGGTTCGCATTTCGTCCGTTTTTCTTACAATAAAATAGTATAATACCTTCCACTAAACTATCGCACAACTGTTTAGTCTCCCTTTGATTCCTATGAGCTTATATGAGTTGAATTGGCTGCTAAACAATCGCACTATAGTTTAATCAAAGGTGTGCGATTGCTTGTAACCGATTTCTCTGACTCATTATTTTTTTCAAGTCTTTATTACAGTTTACATGTATCTTGGTTTTGTTCTTATAAGTATTAAGTTTGTTAGAGCGCAGTAGTGCGCACGCGCGGCGGCAGATGCTGCGCGCATCTGTCTCCATCGTCTCGCACGCGCCAACCTGTCGGCCGCACAGCTGATCCTAACCACCTACAGTACTTTCTTTTTTATTATTATACAGTATAAACGAAACGATGTGCATAGAGATTTTAATTCATAAGAAAGTGTCTTTAGTCTTCGATACTATTTGTTTATAATGTAACAAGCGACCCGTCCTGACTTCGCACGGGTCATCACATTAGAAACCTCTAAAATGATCAGTATTTCCCTACTTATTAATATACTAGCTTTAGCCTGCGACTCCGTCAGTGTGGGACAAAAAAAAACAAAAGTAAGTAGCCTATATGTTCTTCATGACTATCCTCTACATCTATGTCAAATTTCATCGAGATCCGTTGAGCAGTTTAGGCTACAAACTATAACAAATACGGTAAGATAATACATATAAACTTTCCTCTTGTATCACTTTATCTATTAAAACTGCTTCAAAATCCGTTGCATAGTTTTCCAGATTTAAGCATACATATGGACAGACAGAAAGCGAGAGGTGACTGTTTTATACTAAGTAATTATGACCAATAGAGCTTAAAATCTTGAGAGTGAACCGAGTTGATGTGGAGTCGCGAAAGAAGAAGCCAAAGTTAATTTTGAGTCGATTCGTCACTCTAATGCGATTTTTAGATCATATAATAAAAGCTCATCATTATCACCAGCTCACTATACATCCCCACTGAGGGGCTCGGAGCCTACCCTAAGTTAGAGTGACTAGGGCACAGTCAACCTTCACATATATCTTTGAATTTCTTCGCCGATATGCGCATCACGATGTTTTCCTTCACCGTAAGAACGTCGGGTAAATTACTAGTTATAAAAAAACAATTTAGGAATGCGCGTAAGAGGAACTACATTAGTTAATGCTGGTCATTTTATTAATCTTTGAATTAATCTGGTTTTTCTACACTGTGGCATTTAACAGATTTATTAATATTGGAGTGATAATTCAAGGGCATTTAGTACGATTGGTAGGCAATCAGGTCTCCGGGTCGTTCGGTTATTTGGCATATCAGCTGCTTGTACCAGGTGAATCGATAACTGACCGCAAAATCGATATAATTGATAATTTACATTCTTAATTAAGAGAAACATCTTGTATTGAAAAGGAAGCTATATTCACCTGATGTTCATTAAGAGACAATTCAATAAACAAATTTAAAATTGTTTAAATTAATCTATACTAATATAATAAAGCGTAAACACACAATTCTTTGTTGCCTAAGATCTCAGCAATTAGAGCATATTTTTGAATAATTCCTTTATTTTAATAAAAAGCCCTACACTTACGTCATGCTTTAGGCTATATATTTTCACGCCACTAAACTTAGGGGGTAAATACTTTGGATAAAAACCCTAATGTGGGAAAGAGACCATAAGTTGTTGCCAACATCAAGAAAGAAAGATTGCTAAGGTTTGTCATGTCATGTCATGTCATTTTGACATTTGCTATTGATAATTTGACAAATGTAAACAATAAAATAAGGTTTTTATAATTTCACGCGGATAAATCCGCACGCGAACAGCTAGTATTTTTATATTAATATACAAAAAGAAGTCAAGGAAGGACATCTTGGCTTAAAAATAATTCGCCAATGTACTGGGATGTACTGACTAGCAACCATATAACGGTTTCAATATTAGAACTATGTTTAAGTAAACATTCCTAGTTAGATAGCACTAAAAGAATAAACCAACCCCAATTTTATATTTCTGTCTATACTAATCTATCTATACTTAGTATTATAAACAGGAAAGATTTATATTTTTGGATTTTTGTATGTATTGAACTCAAAAATTACTGGGCCGATTTCAATAATTCTTTCACTATAAAAAAGCTACGTTATCACTGATTAACATAGGCTACATTTTTTTAAATTTCACTTGGACGAAGTCGGCAACAACAGCTAGTAAGTAATGTACAGCCTCCGATATTTACTTGCTGGAAAAATTGGACTTTCTGCAAATCTAATTCGTATTTAGTACAAGACTTCAACTGAGTTGTGTTGCGATTACTATTAGGTCATTGCACCCAAAAAAAATCCCTAGGGGGCAGGTGGGCGGCAGCTGTGTGCTGTAACCCCACGCGTTATCTCACCCGTTGCTGTTAGTCCAGTGTTCCTTTAACATATTAGCTTTCCCCCGCGATTCCGTCCTCGTGTGGTAAACAAAATCAATTAGCCTATGTGTTCTACCAGATTATGCTCTACATCAATGCCTTTATCGAGATCCGTTCAGCCATTTAGTCTACAAACTATAACAAACATCTAAATGTTCGCATTTATAATATTAGAAAGATTATCGTTTATTATTACTAATAGAGGTAAAGTCATCACAATTTACAGAAGAAAGACGTAGAGTTATTCGGGCAGGCATTCTTTCCTCTTCCTCTTTCTATGTTTTCCAATAAGAAATGAATAGAAGTGGGAAATGTTTTCGACAGGAGAAGGGATCCTTTTTCTTTATTCTATGTATTAGCAATTCTTGCTTATATTCACCTTTTTTATCAATTCTAATAATTCTAATAATACGGGCGTCGTGTCAAGCAAAGCAAAAAAAAATATACTAATAAAATTGCGTGTTAGCTCCTTCAACATTTTATTTGATATTGGATTTCTGTGATATAGTTACTTATATGATAAGTTAAGTAATTGTAAGTTATTATTATACCTAAAAATTGTTTTAAACAGTTATAAAAATTGCGCACGTCTCCGGGGGCATTGGTTGGTATTATAAACAGTCATTAGTGTAATAAATATATTTTTTCTCGATGTTATAGAAATATTGAAGCTTTGTTTATAAATTAACGCCGTACCAGACAAAATGATTCACGGTACATTGTCCGTGTGTGTGACTCACGCGACGTCGCTCGTGTCGTCACGGATTGTTTGAATGTCTTCTATATTTTTGCGCGTCGTAGACTCTGAGTCATTTGGACATAAATATTGCTAATTATGTAATTTAAACTGGATTTAACTAAGAGCGCCTGGGGCTCAGGAGTTTAACAACTTGACTTGTAATCTACAGGTCTTGGGTTCGAATCCCGCCATGTGATTTTCGATTTTCGAATTTCATATGTACATAATTTACCCGACATTCTTACGGTGAAGGTAAACATTGTGATGCAACCTGCACATATCGGCGAATAACTTCAAAGATATGTGTGAAGTCAACCCGCAGTGCAGCGTGGGTGACTATGTCATAGTCAACCCTCACATAGAGTAGGCGCCGAGCCCCTCGGTGGGGATTTGTAGTGAGCTGGTGATGATGATGAAACTGATTCTTTTTATTGCGATAATTGAGGTGCTGTGTACTGTAACAGTCGGTTTCCATTGCCGTCGCTACTAAATCGTGATCACTTTCATTTTCTCTCACAAAAACTGTGATATGATTTTATACAGGTGGTTCGATAATAACAATTGACATGTATAAGTAATTTAATCAATAATGAACAGCGTTAGTTTTTAGTGTTGTGCTCCGTTGCGGCAAGCTGAGGACAAAAAGATGTCTATAATCTCAAGAATCTCGCAGACGTCGCAAGGTGTTGCGCACGCGCCGCGCCCGCACCTGCAGTGTCAATGTACCCGCTGGGAGCGAATGTGGAAGATTCGATCTGTGCCCATTGATGTACGACACGACATTAAATTACCCCGTAATATATTTAGAATGTATAAATCAAGGGTCAATAGAGAGTAAATTTAAGGATGAAAAAATTCATTAGATAGCGGAGATTTGGGATTTAAATATCACACAGAACTGAAATAGCTTCAGTGCCTATTTCACGCCTTACTAAAATGATTTCTTCAGTCATTTACATTTTTAACGGCTACAAACGTATCATAAGGACTGCTTCGTAAGCTCCGTTTACAATCTACGTCAACACAGTTGATGTCACATTTTAATACGTTGTTATAATAATTTCAATATTCGGCCGCAATTGGTACAAATACATGATCATTGCAAAACGATACCATGGTATACAGTTTTAAAACGTAATTTTGTCGATCTTTTCTAATTTATCGATTCAATATGTTCTGAGATTTTCTTATTAGAATTTAACGTTATGAAAGATAACAATATTTGTTTAATATTTCTTCAGTTTATTATTATAAATGATTTTTGAAGGCATTGAAAGTTAAACAATGAACATTTCGGTATAAGTTAAAAAGTATCTTTAGTGTACAATGGAAACAAACTATTTGTCGTCGGCTTGATCTTTAAATCGCTGGTCAATTTAAACATCTTTGTATTATTCACTTAGTAAATTATGTAATTATTTTAACATCTTTAGATAACGCATAACTGTTACACGATGTTAATTTTAGTCCTCTTCCCTTTCCCCCCTTTTAAAACAAAGAAAAGAAGAGGAAAGAGGAGTGGATTAGGGAAATTTTCCTATTTCCGTGCCCCTCGTATGTTGATTAAGCGTAGGTAACCCATATACAAATACGAATGTCTATGGTCGGTTGTCGCTTCGCTATTTTGGCGAATTCAGGCAGCTTGCTCGTTTATCACGTGATACTACAAAAAATATTTAAATACTGAAACTACATAAAACATGTCTTCAATTCTTTAGCGATATTTCTATCGTTGTATAATTTTTTAAGGCAAAAAAAATTATTTAGCTTTAAAATCACTACACAAAATGCTAAAAATTCAAACACTAAAGTTTCTAATTTATGATTCCTCATTTAAATCTTTTTCGTATAAGATATAAATTAAAATGCTGATGTATGTACTTTTTCATTCTTATTTGATCAAAATCTGATTTCCGTTAACTTAAACGTCGCTAAGATATGTTTTTTCAATGTTAATTATTTTTTTTAAATGTTTTGACTGCCAGTATTTTATACAAGTTTTACTCCTTCACATTATTCAAACCGATTTAAAAAAAAATGATTTATTGATATTCTACAACCAACTGGTCTCATACAACTGACTACGAAAACTAGGTTGAACCATTTTACAATTTCAAAAATAACTATAATATTTGAATACTCTTTCTGTGAATCTTCTGAATCTGGATTCTGAAACAAATCTCAAATACTTTGCCTCGTAAAAGAGCATGCACACCTTTAACTAAACAATCGCACAACTGTTTAGTCTCGCTTTGATTCCTATGAGCTTACATATATGGAGCTGCGCACACTACTCGATTTTTAGTTGTGCAACTAAACAGTTGAACTGGCTGCGAAGCATTCGACAATCGCACAACAGTTGTGCGATACGTAGTTGTGCTCTAAATGGTGCTTTACAAACTGTCAGATGTCAAAATTAATGTCAATATCGTTTAAGACCCTGTTACATATTTAAATATCTTTTCTATACGAGTATGTGGCTGTGAGAGTGATAATGAACATTCTTTCTTACATCCCTATAGTAACAAGAGGCGGTCAGTTTCTGCAGTATGAATACAGATGGGTGTTCACAAGTTATGCTCTCTTTTCTTCGATAAGCGGGTATTAAAGTCAATTTATCGCTAGTGGGGTGGACAGTCACGGTACGTCTACGTTCACGGGCTGGCTCTTACAGTAATAACTAATAATGAGAATACGTTTTATAAGTGTTGGTTTGAAATTGTATAAGAACTGAGTTAATATTACTGAAATGATGTTAGTCTTGTTTTATCTAAAAGCAGTTGTCAAATCCTAAGGTACTTAAAGCCTAAGCTTAGGGGTAGGCCTTAGTTTTGTTAACTACACATATATGACGTCACACATATGTGCAGTTTGCATCACGATGTTGCATTGTAAGAACGATACATTATGTAAATCGGTAATCAAAAAAACACTGGTAGATAGTTCTAGAATGATTTGAGACTGTAACGGAATTTGAAATGATTATAAACCTAACAAATAGGCTGCAATACGACCGAGTACTATGCATTTTAGCAATTTGTTTAAGCTATAAAATCAATAGATGGAGTTACTAGTTTTTTAAATGTCGGTGACATTGTGTTCTAAGATATCACTGAATTGATCTGTTTGTGAAAATTCAGATATAGTAGTAAATAGTACAATCAAATGTTTATTTTTATGTCTAGATCTCCGTATTAAACACAACTTGTGGTGTTATAATTTAAGACCCTGTTACATATTAAAATGTTTCAGTATTAGGCAGTTAACATAATTAAATTCATTAGTGAGAAGGAAATTGTGAATAGTGTTTTTTGACCTTATTTCCTCTTTTATGAACTTTGAATATTACGAAATGCAAATGTTTCACAAACATTCTGAGAACAAAGGTCGCAAATTTGAATTAACATTTAAAATGGAACTATTTAGAAGCGTACAACAGTTTAATTGGTTTGGGTCTTCCAGTATAAAGAGATCTATGTTATAGTGTATTTAGTTCTGTTTCACGTTTCAAGTTAAATTGAGGATCGTATGTTTTTGGGATCATTTACATTGTAAAGATATTTCTTTTATTGTAGATACGGTTTTGAGTTCCGTTAACGAATTACCTAATAATCCTTTTTTTTCGATATCCGATTGTGTTTGACATTTTTTGTAATAGATTAAAATTCAACAGTTCTTAGTAATCGATGTTTCTAAATTTGTATGTTTTTGTATTGAAGCATTGAGTTTCTCTGTTACCATTTCAGTGAGATGTTTTGATGTTTTAGATTAACTTGCAACATACAATCTTATTTTTTACTTCTTATGTAACTAAATCTTACTAATATTATAAATGCGAAAGTTTAGATGGATGGATGGATGTTTGTAGTTTGTAGCCGAAACGGCTGAACGGATCTTGATGAAATTTGGCATAGATGTAGACCACTATCTGGAAGAACCCATAGGCTACTTACTATTATATATTTTTTTAATTCCAATCGGACGGAATCACGTGCGAAAGCTAGTAATATTATAAATGCGAAAGTTAAAATGGATGTTTGTTAGAGTTTGTAGCCTAAACAGCTGAACGGATCTTGATGAAATTTGGCATAGATGTAGACCACTATCTGGAAGAACCCATAGGCTACTTACTATTATATATTTTTTTAATTCCGCGTAGTCGGAAACGCGGTCGTTAGCTAGTCTTTGTTAAAAATAATTAAATGTTCCTCTTAATAACATAATACGTACTGCGCAGTGTGCGGAGGGCTAAGGGCGGTGTGGAAGCGGTGTGCCGTAGGGCTTCGCCTCTCCGGTTACCTTCCGACCGGACATCGCGGCGTGTGCTCAACACCGCTCTCATGGTTCACTGTTTTGTTGCTGTGACTGGGATGTTCCGAGTTCGAATACTGAAACAATTTTAGTATAAAAAAAATCAACTATGAATAGTGTTAGAGCTACTATCTAGGGTACATTACTCCGCGCGCGCTGGTCGTCAAGTGGGACGTGATTTAGTGCCTTTGTATCTCGCCCCATTGCATAGTGTATCGAATAGACAGAGATGATCCGGTCTCCGAAAAACTCCTCAACTCCGGATTTGTCTACACATGATAAAAACCGACAAGAACACGTGACGACTCGTAAAAGAAAACACAACGAAGACATGTCAGAAGTTTTTAAGGAATTTAGTGAGAACATCATGTGCTCCTTGGACACCTGGAAAGCTGAATTCGGAAAAGAAATCATTAAGGTACACAAATCACTAGATCAAATAATAAAGAATGACTAACAATACTGAAGGATACTACATCGAAATGAAATCTGAAATAACCAAAATAAGAACGGACTATTCAGAAATGAAAAGGGCTCAAGTACATAAATAACTGTAAGGCAAGACAATTTTGAGAGGGAAATCCTAAATTTACAGAAATCATTACAGTTTAACGATAGCCAGTATGAGGACCTAGTTAAAAAAACGTGTGAGCTATCAGTAGAAACTAAGAAATACTCAATTTGGAAGCTGAATTAAAATGTTTACAGATTGAAAATCGGAAATTGAAAATTGATTTCAACGCAAATGACCAAAGGGAGCGTCTTATGAACTTAGAGATCGTGGGTATCCAGAAGACAAGAACGAAAACCTTACAGAAATACTATTCAAACTAGCTAGCTATGCTGGACTCAATATCAGTCGTAATGAAATCTTACACATGAATAGAATCACTCCAAAAACTAAAGTCCAAGGTAGACCAAGAGTAATAATAGTCAAATTGCTTCTAGGCTAACTAAGGACAATTTTTTCTCGCAAGTGCGCAAATGTCGTATCACAACAAAAGACATAAATTACACGGTGAGCCTAAACCCATATTTATTAATGATCACCTATCACCACACAACAAACTCTTACTTCGAATGCAAAGAACTTGCAAAATTGAAACAGTACCAATATGTATGGTCAAAAAACGGAAGAATTTACATAAGAAAAAAACGACACAACACACGCCGTACAAATAACCGAAGAAGAGGATCTCAAAAAATACCTAAGGTCATCTACCCGTTACTTATGTTTTCTCTCTTTTTATTATTGTTTTTTGTATTATTGGTGTTTTTCATATATGCATATATATGGACGGAATCTAACCTTAGTTAAAAATTATATTCTTGTCGCGAAAGTCACACAACACAATTTAAAATGTTATATTTATTGCTTGAACACTCTGAGGCTAATTGTCTGTGCCTACACCGCTCGTCACAACCATTCAATGCGCAATTGAAGTGTCGCCTGACTACCCTCTTCATTAATTATAAAAACAATATTAACTATGATATATCAAATACTGTACTATTTTTGTTAATATATCTCATTATAACCATTTATTTGAAGTTAAATCGTAATAGGTGCATAAATTTATTTTTTAAATTACTCATTTGTTTACAAATTACAGTTTTCATACGTAATGTTAAAGATTTGTCTCATACATAACAACAGTACAGCGCTCTCACGGACACACATAACAATTGTCAATCGATTAAAGCCTCACACATTGTTATTTATTCATTATATATCAATTAATTTCCGTACACAGGTAAATAAACACTCAACTAATGGCAACTATTGCACACCAGAGTAGTTTAACCACTGAAATTCCTGTACCGCTAATCAATCTTTTTCAGTACCGAATATGACCTGCGTTTGTTTACTATTCATCACTACATAATAACGTTTTTGGTATTCATGCGTACTCATGCTCAGTCATACTTTGCACTTAAAAACTTTATTATACAAGAACACTTCGTCAACATGTAATCAATATACCTATTTAGGAAATGCTTTCCAAGTTTACCTCACATTTTATTATGGATGACGAAGGTCTTAAAATTTACTATCAAAACGCTAGAGGACTTAGGACGAAGTGTTTCAATTCAGTCAAAACATTTTAAATTCTGATTATGACATTATAATTATTACCGAGACTTGGTTACACGACGGTATATTCGACAGGGAACTATGTGATGACAGGTACGAAATATTTAGGGAAGATCGCGACTTGTCCTCCACCGGAAAATCGAAAGGGGGTGGGTAATGATAATGACAAGACGTGAGCTAGCCGCAACGATCTTACATCGGGGTCCCCCCCCTACCGAAATGCTTTCCATTATTGTGTCCATCGCACAGCATCTCAGCGGATTCGGACCTGCACATAAGCGTTGTGTATATTCCACCAGTCAGCTGTTCTACACCTTCACACATAAAAACAGTTACGGACAACCTTCTCTCGGATTTTACTAACAAACCTGGGCATAACCACTTAGTAGTAGGCGATTTCAATCTGCCCGGTATTGATTGGTACGACACCATGCCTATATTTCTCAGACAAGGCAGCGTTGAGGTTCAGAATGCAGCAAGACAAATGACGGAAGATCTCTCTTTCATTGGATTAACGCAATATAATAATTTTAGAAACCACGCTGGCAACATTCTTGACTTGTTTTTTTCTAATTTACCCTTAGCAATGCATAAATGGACAATACCATTAGTAAAAGAGGATCCTGCTCATCCTGTAATCAATTTCGAAGTGTTAGATTTAAAGCTCACACCTCTGGCTGAAAATACTACACCACGTTATAACTTCCGCAAAGCTGATTATGAAAATCTTAACAACAAATACTCGGCTATCGATTGGATCCCGAGTATGACCACACGACACAGAGAACCCCCCAAACCCAAAAAAAACGGCCACCCAAAAAAAAAAAAAAAAAAAAAACACTCGAAATCTATTGACGAAGCCGTTGTGTTCTTTTACGATAAAATATTTGATGGTATAAAGTCATATGTTCCCTACCGTCGCAAGACAAGTCGATCTTATCCGGTTTGGTACAGCAGGGCACTTATTAACATAATTAGTGAAAAATCTAAGGCGCACGCACGTTGGAAAAGATTCGGTAATTTTAGGGATTATGAGGAATTTTCATACTTGCGTAAGAGGCAAGCACCGCGTGCAGAAAAAATGTTTCGAAGTTTACACTACTCGCACTGAAATACTTATTAAAAGTAGCCCCAAAGTCTTTTGGAGGCTAGCTAAAAAAAAAAAAAACCCCCTGCGATGCGGTTCCAGTTATCCCAAAAAATTTACTCATGATGGTGTCTCACACTCCGAAGGTGAGAAAATCTGTGAAGCATTTAGTCAATACTTTCTAAGTGTTTTTGGTACTCCTAACAACAATCCCACTCGCCATAACCCCCGTGTTGGTACTGGATGTAGGGATCGATAATATAAGCAGCTACGTTATATCAGTCTCTGAAGTAGAAAAATACCTTGGTTCTCTTGATATTGATAAGGGGCGCTGGCAGCGATTCTATCCCTCCCATTTTCTGGAAACTCTGCGTTACCTCACTCGCCAAGCCCATAACGTATATATTTAATCGTTCTCTGAAAGAAGGTATTTTCCCAACTGTTTGGAAAAAGCACACATTGTTCCTATACACAAGAAGGGGTCCAAAATGCAAATATTAAATTACAGAGGTATATCTTTATTAAATACCGTAGCAAAAGTTTTTGAAAGCTAGTGTACTCGGCTATTTATCCAGTAATTCATCATGCTTTAGCCTGATGACACACGGCTTCTTGAAGGGACGTTCCACAGTTACCAACCTTGCTGCTTTGTAGATGATTTACGAAATACGATGGAGGGTGGAGGCCAAGTCGATGTGATATACACCGATTTCGAGAAGGCCTTCGATCGTGTAGACCACATCATACTTCTTGTAAAACTTCAGCAACTGGGTATACATGGTGATTTGCTCAGATGGATTGAATCTTATTTGACGAATCGGTCACAGGCTGTGGTACTTGGAGGATTCAGATCAAACTACGTAAACACACCATCAACAGGAGTCCCCCAAGGCTCACACCTTGGCCCCTTATTTTACACTGCGTATTTATATGATATCAATCAATGTTTTAGGTACGCAAAACATATAATATACGCCGATGACAAAAAAATATATCATACTATACGTAACAATAACGATTGTGTAGATCTGCAGAAGGACTTAAATTTACTAATGAAATATTAACAATGACACAACATAACCGGTTAAATACAAATAGTGCCAAAGGATGGCCAGTATAAAAAAGAAAGCAAAGAGGGGGATGAAGTCAGAAGGGGACGGTTTACAGGGGAAATGAGAGTACGGGGGGGGGCAAGGGTGGTAAAGATCAAAAGATAGAGTTTACAACAGGTGGAGGAGAGCAGGGACGGAAGGAAAAATGGAGTAAAAGGGGGGGAGGAGCGTGAGAAAGGAAATGGTCTGAAATGAGAAGCCAGGATTGAGAGATAAAGGGATCAGGGCGGGGAAGGGGAATGAGAGCAAAGAAAAATAAATAAGAAGAACATATTACATACACCCGTAAGGCCCTCCCTGTCATACATGAATATAAGTTTAATAATACGGTAATTCCCAGAACTGGTAATGTGCGAGACCTCGGCGTATGGTTAGACGAGAAATTAATACTTTCGGATCATGTCAGTTATATTGTAAAAAAGGCTTACAAAATTTGGGATTTGTCTTAAGAGCTTCTACTCCTTTTAAGGACACATTCTCATTAAAGTTGTTATATTAACGCTTCTGTTCGCAGTACTTTAGAATATGCAAGCCCTATTTGGTCCCTTATCCCACTGTATACAAAAAACAAATCGAGCGAATACAAAAAATCTTCATTAATCATGTCAATTACCGACTGCGTAAAACTACATCTTATAGGGAAGCCTGCCATTGCAACGGTCTACTGACTCTTGAAGAAAGGCGGATGTTACTGGACATGTGCCTATTTCATGACCGTCATACACAGTAAAGTCGACTCCAAAGAGCTAGTTAGCAAGGTCAAATACTGACACCTAGACGCCGGACTCGACATACCCCATTACTCCACGTCCCTATGCACAGCACCAACTACGCTGCCAACAACACCATTACGCGTCTCACGACCACTTATAATTCACACTTTAACAATATAGACATTTTTAACCTTTCGAAAAGAAACTTTAAAATGAAAATTCAAAAAGCCATTGTATCTACCAATTAATAATATATTATTTACTAGGTATCGCTCGAGACTCCGTCCGCGTGGAATTAATTGCCTATGTGTTCTTCCAGACTATTTCATCTGCGTCTATGCCAAGTTTCATCGAGATCCATTCGGCCGTTTGGCGCAGACCCTACATCATCCCATGTCATCCAGCTAAGGCTTCGCATTTATAATATTAGTAAGATTTTATTTTTTCCTCACATTTAATTTATACTCCCTTACCGTGATGTGTGACTTTCTTTCTTTTGATTCATCATATTTTCTTTATTATTTGAATTATATACTTTTATAACTTTAAATAAAAACCTGTTATTGGCCTTACTACACATAATACTTAATGTTAAGTGTTTTATATATGTACGCTGTTGGTTTTTTAAATAAATAAATAAATAAATAAATAAATAAATAAATAAACAAGCGCACACCTTTGACTAAACTATCGCACAACTGTTTAGTCTCACTTTGATTCCTATTTGCTTATATAGGTGCGCACACTACTCGATTTATATGCAAATAAACAGTTGAATTAGCTGCGTAACAATCGACAATCGCACAACAGTTCTGCGATAGTTTAATCAAAGGTGTGCGCCCGCTCTTAATCTTTCAGAATACTGTTTTTGGAAAAATACAATCCAGAGCATGTAGAGATTACGGATGTCCATTTGACTCGATACTGACAACTCTCTCGTTTCTTACTAAGGCAAAGTTTCGCGTTCGATTCCCTCCGCGTGAATTATGAAAATTTTATTTTATTGTTTACATTTGTCAAATTATCAATAGCAAATGTCCTAAATGATATGACATGACATGACATGACAAACCTTAGCAATCTATCTTTCTTGATGTTGGCAGCAACTTATGGTCTCTTTCCCACATTAGGGTTTTTGTCCAAAATGTTTACCCCCTAAGTTTAATGGCGTGAAAATATATAGCCTAAAGCATGACGTAAGTGTAGGGCGTTTTTATTAAAAAAAGAATTATTCAAAAATATGCTGTAATTGTTGACATCTTAGGGAACAAAGAAGTGTGTGTTTACGCTTTATTATAATAGTATAGATAGTATAGATAAATATATGGATCTACGCAAACAAGCACATCCCTTTCGGGTGTTCCTTCTTTAGTATTTAAAAAATATTACCTTTTCTTTAATACAAGTATTAAATTCCTTAAGATATTAAAGTCAACAACAGTTGGCGACCCCTAAGCTAGATAGTGAATCTATCCTGCGGGGTCAGTGACAGGACCAGATGTGTGCGCATCTGCCGACCCCTGTCCGCCGACGTCGCGCTCCGACGACTCGTAACGTCTTGCCATCTTAAGACGGACTCGAACCCGTATACCAGGACACGCTTTCTTGCTAGTTACCCATCTGTTTTCCGTTAGAGGTAACTAACGTGTAATTATTATGATTATTAGTGATGTGCCTAAACGTTTTTCGCGAAAGTATAAGTAGACTAGCTGTGTCACGCGACGTCGTCTGCGTGAATTAAAAAAATAATAAAAATGTTATGTTACTCGGTTATAACGTAGCTATTTAATAGCGGAATCGGTACAGGAGTTTTTGGGTTATTTCAATATACAATACTCGTACAATTTACCTAGTTCCTAAAATAATCCTATTATTATAAAAAAAAGGAAAGTTGTGCCTCCTCTTTGGTTATATCAAAAATGTCATAGATGTAGAGCCTTGGAAAAACACACAGGTTACCCACTTACATTTTTTTATGATGTACTAGCTTTCGCCCGCGACTCCGTCCGCGTGGAATTAAAAAAACAAAAGTCGCCTATGTGTTCTTCCAGACTATCCTCTACAACTATGCCAAATTACATAGAAATCCATTCAGCCGTTTAGGCTACAATCTCTAACAAACATCCATCCATGTAAACTTTCGCATTTATAATATTAGTTAGATTAGATAAACGGTAGTACAATTTTAGTCCACGCAGACGGAATCGTGGGTGAAAGCTAGTACAAAATAAGTTCTCGATAGTATTGAATTGTATAAAAAAGTGATCATTAGGGTGTACGACGTTACGTAAGTAGAAAGATACCCGTTCGCAGCTGGACACCCACCTGTCGGCACACGTGCCTCTTGCCGACGATCCACGACCTCATCCGGGTTCATTTGAACCCTCAGTACAATGATATGCGTTTTACAGATCACTTATAAGGATTTTAGAATGTATACCCTGTGACTTCTTTGCTATTACATGTAGAGCGCGCACATCTTTGACTAAACTATCGCACAATTCTTTAGTTGCGCTATGAATTGTATGAACTCATATTGAGGTGCGCACACTACTCGATTTTTTAGTTGTGCAACTAAACAGTTGACTTTGCTGCGAAACAAGCGACAATCGCACAACAGTTGTGCTATATCAAAAATGTGCGTCCGCTCATAGTTTCGATTCGATTTCAATTTTGATACATGTAAGTTACAATTTGTGTCGTTTTTATTTTAATACTCGGTGGTATGCTACAGTATTTGGTTTTAATTCAATATCGAAAAGAAATAAAAAAATGTAAATATTAACATGGCGGCCATTATTAAATTTTACTTTTTCAGTTGTTTTGATAAATTGAAGTGATATTGTTATATTCGAGTCTCTTTTATTTTACCAGAATTTTTACAATCAAAAGGTTTGAAAATAGTTTTGTCAACGAGCATTTTCTTCTACGGACTGATTGCGACTACGTAGACTGATGAAATGTGTATTGTATTTTGTGCTTTACGAGTTTTACGTAAGGTGCAGTTGATTAATTTAAGAGTTTAGATTGAAACGTAGCTAATATCTGTGGAACATCTTAAATTAAGTTAAAAATAAGTTGTTAACGGCTTTTAACGTTCAATCAATATGTCGTTCGCGTATCTTGATACGTAAGTAGGGGGAGTCGTTTACGCAAGTGACGTAATTGTGTCTTGCCGCCATTTTTAACAGAAGTCTTACCAAAACTTAACATCGATTTAGAAAAAGTTGTAATTAAGTTACAGACTAGCACAGAAGCTTATCAAAGTAAGGTTTTGTATCCTGTTTTAAAGAAACACGAGAAATAATTATATTTGCCTTAAGGGAATGCAGGCTGAATTTAAGGAAAGGAAGTTAGAATAAAATGTTATGTATGTATACAAAATTACTTAAAAAAAAATTACGTAATGAATTAATAATACGAGCTATCTTTTATACAATTAATAAGTTACGATTGTTTGCTATAATTATTCTTTGCAAATAAATGCTTTAATTAATAATACTGTAATAAATATTTAATAGAATATTTAACTATATTGCGTAGTCTCCGGGATCCGGACAAAGGAAATGGCGGCGTGGGAGATAGGGGTGTACCGCGGGGAACCAGCACCTGTGTATACTACGACTGAAACATTAAGATACTTTTTTTTTATAAAATATTAGTAGATTTTTGTTAATTTACTAATATTTCCTTTAACCATTCCAACTAAGCTCTAGGCTTGTGCTAGGATATGGTTCACGACAATAGTCGAATGGCGGGATTCGAACCCTCGACCTCACGGTCGGTAGTCCGTACCCCAAACCATTAGGCTATTGACGCTTCCATGGCCACTATTGGCCACTTGGAAACAACTATTTTATTATTTTCATCAATGAATGTTTTCCTCAACGATATTGTTTTCCTCCTATGTGATATGAGTCTTCAGTTTTATTCGGTTGTCAATGGCCACGATTTGCGTCACATCTTTCGTGCGTCGTTCCTAAGTAATCGTTGTAACGTCATATATGTGAGGCGATGCTGAATTACCTCTATTCTATTCATCATCTCCCCTGCCTTATCCTACTCCCGTAGTGTCGGCGCACCAGGTTTTCGTCCTCCAAATAACTCATCCGTCATCTCAGTCATTCATTACTCCCTTCTTGATCATGTCACCTTTCACGCAATCCATCCATCTCTTTCTAGGTCTACCTCTACCGGTGTACCCCTCCACATTCATAACTAACGTCCTTCTTATTTATTACCTCTATTCTATTATAATAAATATTTTATTATGAAAAGTCTTCAATGGTGAATTTAATTTAGTATTTAAATAAAATATCTATAGGCAGTTTTTAAACTCATTTAGTTTCGTCGCAGAGAAATATTTCAGATAAATTGTTCTAATTAAAATGTGTAGTGTAACTTTCTTTTATGATATCGACATATGGTTACAAAGTTAAAGGGTAATTTTGATAACGCAGCAAGGTATGCTCTCGGCTTCGTAAAGACTAATCTTGATGTAAAAAATAAACAACGGATCAACACATGCGGGTCGCACAGCGGCGGTTGACTGCCGAATGCAGAGAATGGAAACATTTATAAGTTTGGTTACTAAAAGAAGTATTCGACTTCATCTCTATCATACCGCCTTTACTTTTCTTTTTTCCATCATTCCAGGTACTATTAAAGTCATTAAATTAACTAAAACATCTGATTGTATGTTTCCTATCTACATGTAGCATATAAATTTCAAGACGTCTAGACCGTACAATATGAGTAACTAAATATGTTTAAAAAAAAGATTTTGTACTTAAATAAAATCTTATATGCGACTACAAATATACATCTCTTCTGAGATCCTTTAATGATGCAATTCTTTTTACATTTGTACCATAGATTGAGTTGAGTACCCCTGGCTTAGCGTCACCTGCCTGAGCACGTGCCAACTGTCCCTCGCCTCCGCTCTCCTACACTTGCGCTTCCGCTCGATCTCGGACACCGACCGCTTCTTACTTTTTTTTTAATTTTACGACTTACGTAAAAAGTAACAGCCTATATTCCACATGCTAGCCGAGTATAAAGGCTTTACTATCTAATTTTTTTTTAATTATATAAATCGATTTCATCAGCCAGATCTAGGTTGCTTTTATTTCATTGTAATACTTACTGCACAATAATAATTAAATAAAAATTAATGAAAACAATTTTGATTCAAGATCATGTACTTAAAAGCTAAAAAAACTTGATCCAAATCAACTTGTTACATCCAAGAGTTGATCGGTAATAATTTTCTAACGGTTGTGCAGCCGACTTAAATACCTTCGGCAAAATCCGTTGGCCAACGGTCACAAATGACCACACAAAAACTGTATCAATACCAAACCTTTAGCACAATGAGCGATCATTAAAAAGAGACCAATCCTTTGTCTATGGACAACGGATAGCCAAACTTTCCCATAAGCAAGAACATTGTCTATGGTACGTTACAGTTTTGCAAAGGAACTAGACCGTTCTCACGAATGCAAAAATTTTTACCAATAGACGGACATCTATAGACATCGAACAATTGGAATAGATTCGCGAAAGGGACAAATAATGCCTTGTAAGAAAGGGTTTTTGTATTGTTAGATAGGGTCAGTTGGGTCATTCCGGCGCGGGGCTGACCCCATCTATCACGCTGCACCGATTTTCGGGGTGTTTAACTGTCGTAAAGGGTTGTTGTGACCCCGGGAGGTCAGCACGGGTTGGCTACCTGAACGCGAAGGGTCCAAGTGACCCTGCCCAGTGTACACAATTAAAACGAGATCGTTGCATCAACGGATACTAGACAATCTTGATAACCTTTGTAGACCATTTATGTTCGATACGTTGCATTATTCGATACGAACAAACGTGTAACAGGTTATATGCATTTTAAAGTAGTTACAAATTTACCTATAACTTACATATAATTATTTATCAAGCAAAATCAGTTAAGTCTATAGCTTAACCTTATCGATATCTAAAGTCAAATAAAATAGAAATGAGGAATTATAATAAATCTGTTTTTTACCTGAAAACACTGTAATCACAGTCTTATTAAAAACAGACGCATTTTAAACACTGAAACGTTCATAAAATAAATCACATTGTTTATTCCTTTATTTAGCCAGTGACACGTGTTAATATAAATTTCTTTTAACTACATTGAAATCGATTATACTCGTATACATGTCAATATTGCATAATCAAGACTAAATGTGCTATAAGAAAGTCATTTCTTTCACCTAAGAGTAAAAGTAGAGTTGACCAATCACCAACAGACATTTCTCTAAGAACTACATAAATGTAACATAAAAAAAAAACGTTACAAATGTTTGTACTCTTTGAAATCGGTCAGCACAGCTATCCAATTTCAAAAATATCTAACGGTCATATCGGCGACAAAACGTCCAAGTACAAATAAAAGGACCTATTATGTTTAACAATATTAAAATCGAATAAACACGCCAACGGCGAATCCGTTATTATGGACAATGCAAAAAATGGAGCACATCAAAATCGTTTCCCATAAAAATTGTAGCGCAAAAAGGGTTTGGTCATAGATAGCTCTTTGTTGTGGACAGTGGGAAACTTTGCACAGTTTGAAAGGAAGTATTGCCAAATAGAAATGGGTCACTTAGACCCGCTGAGACACTGCCCCATTGTTAAGGCATCGCAGGGTTATGCAAATTAGATGGACAACAAAGACGAAGGAAGATGTTATAGATGTGAAGATTTTTCTGCGGAATCTTTGTATGTTTTAAGACATTTATTGAAAATATCAGTTATTATCGATATTATAAATCGATTATATTAAGATATGATTTTACTTTAAAACAAACAAAATACACTAAAACCAAAATATTCTCAAAAAAAAAACAGTACACTAAAAAGTACCGAAATATTTCCTTGAAAATAGTAAACCTCCCTTATTGTAGCTGTTATGTCTATATTGTACAATTATTATTACTTACTCCTTCTTTTGGGAAGTCGGTCGAATAAAACGTTTTATTCAAGAGTTTTAAGAGCTTTTATTATTTTAGCAAAAGTCTTTATGTCGTTTTAAGAGTTAAGAGTTACTTTGGTAAGATGAAGAAGAAAGCTCTAATTGGATAAAAACTTATTAGATTGCTGTTAGCATCTTACAATGGGAATTTTAAAGAATTTATTGTATTTTTTATAAAAGAAGGAGGCAAAGAGGCGGTGAGAAACGACCCATGGACATCCTCTACACTAGAGGAACTAGTGATGCGTTTGCCGATCTTTGAGGAAATGTTTGTCTATATTCTACTTTACTTTTTTGTGTTACACAAATGTCACTTTTTTCTGTATCGATAACAAAAACAATATCAATGTTATATTAATGCTTTTTATAAATTCTAAATGGAGATACATAAGTTAAAATATAACAAAGGCATCGTTTCCTACAAAAAAAGCCAATTTTCTCTTCACATTTTCTTGTCGTCCGATAAGGAAACGAGCTTCCAATTCAAGGTGCAAAACGTTGACCCCAATACACAAACAGCTAACATACTTATGTCTTTCATTACCATAAAAACAAAGGATATTAGACCTTACACTCTACATCATAAGGGCTACACAAAACGGATATACACGCATAGATATATTGTACAACACTTAAAAGATCATGCATTAAACACCATTGTTACGATTCTTATCTCTGACAAACTAGCAACAATTAAAATCCTTCAAGAAGGCCTCTACCTCATTGCAATAAGGTTGAAACTGTATATATCAAGCTGTATACGTAAGTTTTCAATGTTTTTAACCGCATTCAGTATGGAAACGTTATCAGAGGTGACCTGAGGCGGCAGATGCGTAAAATATATCGATGTATTGACTAGTTTTAAAGCACAAATCGATCTCGAGCTATTTTTGTTTATCTAAGATAGTATTTAATCTATTTAACTACTTGAAAAATTACCAATAACCAGTACATACCAAAAGATAAAAGGAAAGTAAACTTTGGTTATGAAAATGCTTTGATTGATTATGAAGTCAATTTTGAAGCGGTAATATGGGAGAGTGTGAAAATGTTTGACAGATTTACCCACAGATAAAAGTAACATTTGATATAAGGTTTTTAATTTCATTTTTAATTATTTATACAACATTTAGGGCCTGTCCCACCAAACTAAATTGTCTGATAACGATCTAACGTGTAAAATGTGATGGAAATATCGAATTTTGTTCTCTTATCTGACAGTGACGTCATCTTTAAGCTATTTGAGCCTCGTGGTGGGACAGGCCCTTAATAATCTATTTGTATCTCTTTTGTTGTTACACAACACTACTTCTAAGAGCGCGCATACCTTTAACTAAATTATCGCACAACTGTAGTCTCGCTTTGATTCCTATGAGCTTATATGTAGGTACACTACTCGATGTTTAGTTGTGCAACTAAACAGTTGAAACGACAGCGAAACAATCGACAATCGCACAACAGTTGTGCGATCAAGGGCGGATCCAGCTTTGGCGCCAGGGGAGGGGGTCACATAGTCGTGATCAAGTCAAGAGCTTGACAAAATATGTAAATATATTTTGTCAAGCACTTGACCAACTAGCTCAGGGGGGAGTCATGACCCCCATGACCCCCTGGATCCGCCGTTGTGTGCGATAGTCTAATATCTACGAGCTCTGTATTTTCCTTCATGTTATCATAAAAATCTTTAAACAGTTATAATCAATTTAAGTAAGGTAACATAGTTTCCGCGTAAAGGGGTATTAGTCTCGGTTACCGTATTCCATCTAAAATTTCCAAGTATTTCTGACTCACGTGAGAATTTGACCGAGATCATGTAACCTTTGACCGTTCCCACATCGTGCAATATGGACCATGCG
This sequence comes from Papilio protenor, assembly GCA_029286645.1. NCBI lineage: Eukaryota > Metazoa > Arthropoda > Insecta > Lepidoptera > Papilionidae > Papilio > Papilio protenor. The sequence goes on along the minus strand of JAGSMZ010000016.1, from coordinate 2,947,873 downwards.
TACTTAAGACTTGTGAGATGAAATTACGAAAGTACTAGCTGTTGCCCGCGACTCCGTCCGCGTGAAATTAAAAAAAACAATAGTGAGTATGTGTAGTATGTATAGCCTATGTGTTCTTCCAGACTATCCTCTCCATCTATGCCAAATTTCATTGAAAGCCGTTCAGCCGTTTAAGCTAGAAACTCTAATAAACATCCATCCATCCATCCATCCATCTAAACTTTCGCATTTATAATATTAGTATGAAGTATGATTTATTGTAGTCTTGGATATATTTATTTATACTTATACTGCCGCTTATACTACTAATTAAAAAATTAGGGAGTCTAAGTATGAGTCATAATAGAAACCTATTTTTAGATTACTAAATTTTTTTTTAAACTAAGAAAATATCGAACCTTTTCTGTTTTATATCTATTTTTATTATAATATATTCTGTATTTTCTGTAATATAATAATGTTAAAGAGGTATTATAAGAATTAAAACTAATCGTTTGAAAAAGCATATAATATTTAACATCGTGATCTTCTATCTATACCTATGTACATATAATAAAATTGGAGTGTCTGTTTGTAATATCAAAAGAAATATTGCTGACATAGACGGGCATATTATAGGTTACTTTTTATCTTAATATTGCGCGGGCGAAGTCGCGGGCAACAGCTAGTCTTATAATATAAATCATCAATTTAAAACCCAAAAAAAAAACATGTCCTTTTAAGATGACAAGACCGTAACCCTTCCGCTTTGCTCTGTCCATTCTTGGGACCGTCTTAGATCCACTAATCGCTTAACACCCCAACTGCGGACCGGGTCAATTGTGCAACGTCTTAAAAAAAACAAAAGCGCGATTGTAATACGGTGTCGCGGAACAACAGAGGCTGACAGTTTCCGCATAAAACCGGTTCAAACCGGTTGGAACTAACCGCCGTCGGATAATGCGTTGTTTATGGTAATTTAGCGTTTTATTGTGATAGGATGTACGTTTTTTTTTGTTTCGTGGGATAGAGGATGCTGGCTGGCATCGGTAAAGGGATTAGCGGCTGTTTATTATAATATTTTACAGCTGATCGTTTAGTTGATAGCTTGCGTTACATTAAATTGGACATTACGTATAGGTAACTCTTGCAAGGTTTTGATAGTTGACAGTGTGGTTGACTATGGCCTAGTCACACCTAACTTAGGTAGGATCCGAGCCCCTCAGTGGAGGCGTATAGTTGGTGATGATTACTATTGTAACGGTACATTTTTATATTAAGCACCTATGACCTGTTTGTTGTTGTACTTAACATCGAAATCATACTTTTTTCTACATGGATTAGGCAGTAGTTTAGTTTTGTGTGCGGGTTCCAAAACGACTAAACAGATTTGAATGAGATCCAAAAGTTAGATTACTGTTTGGAATAACGCATAGACTATATACCAAGATTTTTTTAGTTAATCGCCGACGAATTCGCAGGTAAATGCTAGTTTTTAGTAACAGGAATAAATCGTTAATAATTCTATAATTGTTACGTCTATAGGCCCACGATCCTTAGACAGAGAGAGAGCAAGTGATGTTTGTCGTTTTTATGTCGAAAATTTTCAAGTATTCCCAATATTTTCAAGTAAACGCGTAAACGAATTACGTTTCACAGCCAAGATGGCGGTCACTGATCGTAAATACAAGATTTTCTTTTACTTTAAGTCATATTTTCTTGGAGATAAGGTTTAAAATGCCTTAATAGTTCCCCTTAACTCCTGTCTTATAGTAATCGATCATGGGGCCATCCATTCACCGGATTTTTTCTTTTTGTCTCGCTTTTTGCATCCCTCAAGGCGTCTATGCAAATATTGGCAATTAATGTACAGGTATAACGGTTCGCTTGTCTTTTGTCCGATGTGCAGCTGGACTTGCGGATTGCGTTGGGAATTATGTCAATATTTTTGAGGTTATGTAACTACGTGTTAGGAATACGGTATTCATATATTAATCTTACTAATATAGATGCCAAAGTTCAGATGGTAGGGTGTTTGTTAGAGTTTGCTGCTTAACGGCTGACCGAATCTCAATGAATTTGGCATAGATGTAGAGCATAGTCTGGAAGAACACATAGACTACTTGCATTTGTTCTTGTCTAATTCCACGCGGACGGAATTGCGGAAGCTGGATTTTGTTTCATTATTTTTATCTGTGGTCTAAACAATAAGTAAATGAATTAGTAAGTTGAATTGTCCGATATACGTCTACCAGTTTTCATTTTCTTTAAAAGACCGTAGTTTTCTTTTAGTTTATGTCATTGGAAATCTAGAGTTAGACAGGCATACGTAGTTTGTGCGTTACCAAACTGGATATAACCCGTGCACCGATTCGCTCGTGTAAGATACGTCATCTTCACGTGCACGAGTTCATTGTGATTACATCTTAAAACATGGATGTAGGAATTTCATTTGACTTTTAATTTGAATATGGCACTTTTTATTACGAGCGAATGAGAGCCGAGATCAACTGAGGGAACACTAGCAAGAATTCCTATTTAAGTTTATCACCTCTAGTTATTCATATATTCTTGTCTATTTTTAATAGTTTTTGTTAACGGTGTAATAAATATAGCCTAAAACATTCAGTGGTAATATAGCTTTCTAATGACATAAGAATGTTTGAAATCGGTCCAGTTGTTTTTGAGTATATTTGTTACATAGAAAATTATAAATCTTTACTCTTTAAACAGTCGTAAAGATTAAATAAAGACGGTAAACATGGGCGTTGAACTAATAGACAAAAGTAGTTACTAAAGAGGAAATAAGGTTATTTTAATTAATCAAAATGCTTCACGTAGATGTCATAGATATTTTAGAAAATTCTTCGTAGCTCGTTGACAAAGAAATTACTCATAAAATATAACTCCGATTAAATACTTTCAATCTTAGTTACGACGCATTAACGGCGAGCTGGCTTGATTAGAATTTCGTCTCAGTCGATTTACATCACATATTGCGAAATGAAAATGCTCTTGATCTGCATTTTGCTCCTGACTGCATTGCCAAGGATATCCGCTCGAGAAATACCAGAAAAAAAATACGGTATGTCAGAAAAACTTAAATCGCCAAATGAAATTGACCTACCTCCTGTTAAAGGGTACAGGCGTGGCTCTAAATATTTAAACGAGGAAGATATAATTAAGAAACATAACTTTTTGTTGCCAACATACGAAAATAATGCGACAAGATTTAAGGTTATACATAAAAGGGCGGAAATTAAAAAGTTATCTATAATATGAATTGTTATAACTTTTTAAATGATGGTTACTGATATTTAGCCGAGATGTTTGTTTCTAAACGAATTGTCTCTGGTTCCCTAAGGAGGAGGTATTTGGGGTCTGATATTTTTGGACGGACCTTACAAATGGTACAGATCAACACGTTACAGTTGTTAAGATAAATAACAACTGATTTTGTTTTTAGGTTATAAGTCAATATGTATTAAGGCAAAAGTTAAGGTAACGTTCTGCCAAACGAAATGTATAAAGTAAAAATGTTTGTTATTTTTTTTTGTTCGTTGTTAATTTATTTTTAATGGTTTATAGTGACTATACTTGTTTTGCGTTAATTATAAACCTTAGTTTTATTAGGAAAAACGTTATCAATGTTTTTTTACAAGTGTCTGTAAGTAACTTTCACATCTCTGTCACCAATAATGTTTTTGTTACTTTCGTGTTTTATAATATCTTTGAAATATCTCGTTTTTAAAAGATTATTTGCGTACATTAGAAAGTGATGTAATAAAAAAAGTCAATTGAAGCGGCCTCAGGATAGGATTTATTAAATTTTTGATTGCTTTATACCTATTTAGTATTCATTCTACATTTTATTATTTTAATATGGTACGTCAAAAGATCTTTTAAAACAAAATACGTAATTATTAAAAAAAATATATTTTTGCAAATAATCATGACAAATTAATGCTAAAAAACAGCTGTACCTATGCAAAGTAAAATAAAATATGCAGCTAATTTATCCTCTAATATTTATAACTTCTAAAAAAATTCTTAGACACATTCAAGTTATAATTAAATGGACCCCAATGACCGATCATTCGATCCTCTTTGACCCTAACAATTGAAACTTGACCATGGGTCATCTGGACCAATTCCGGATAAAGGTGGTCCCTAAAAAAAACTACAGGATTGGCGCTTTCTCACAAAAGGACCGGCGACCCTACAAATTACAGTCCGAGTTTTAGCTTGACCTTTTCCCCTTCGTAAAGACCCTTTTGTTATTTATCTTTATAACGGACCCATGTTTTAAAATAATTCTTATCATATGCTGTTTATAGTTTCGTTATAATCTGTATTTGTGAAGCGGGAATTTTATAAGATTAATAATTATTATTATTTTATTTATATACTAGCTTTCACCCGCGACTCCGCCCGCGTGGAGTTAAAAAAAAACAAAAGTGAGTAGCCTATGTGTTCTTCCAGACTATACTCTACATTTATACCAATATTTCATCGAAATTCGTTCAGCCGTTTGGGCTACAAACTCTAACAAACATCCATCCATCCATCCATCTAAACTTTCGCATTTATAATTTTAGTATGAAGTATGATAAAAGCCAGCCAGACGGAGATAAAATAACTTTAAAAAAAGAATAATGATAACTTTTATTTCAAGCGTAAAATCATCTCATAAAATTGTTAGTAAGTTTCTTAAATTATGTTAGTGACAAAACAGAATGTGATTTTATTTTATTTTTTTAGTTTCATGCGCCAATTTTTGACTCTTCGTCTATTTTAACTGTTTGTTATTATTTACTAGATTGTGTAAATCAGATCTGAACTGATTCAAACAGGCTCATAGTCTTGAATCGTTGAGCCGCGGATCGACAACTAAATGAACAGCATACAGTTCAATTCAATGTGAGAGCTAATGAACCCAGAACTGCTCGGTGACTTGCAACTCATACAATACTATACCTCTATGCATGACACATTGAGATCAGCGAGCTGATTCATTGATTTGTTTCACACATGCGAAACGTGAACTGATTTTAGTTGAGTAACGGACGCACATCTTTGACTAAACTGTCGCACAACTGTTGTGCGTTTGTCGATTGTTTCGCATTCAACTATTTAGTTGCGCAACTAAAAATAGACTATGCGCACCTCCATATAAGCTCATAGATCAAAGCGAGACTAAACAGTCGTGCGATAGTTTAGTCAAAAGTTTGCGGACAAACTCATTGTTAGTAATCACTGTTAAAAGTTGGTAAGATACAAATAAAAAGTACTAATTTATTATGTTTATTATTTTATGACAATTCCCCATTTTAATTTCGCTTTGAACATTTAGTTAATTTATTAGCGTTTTTTTATTTTATGTGTAGAGAAAAGGCGTGACAATTTAATGATATATTTCGCGACGAATATTAAAAAAAATAACTGTTCCCCGCCTCTAGGGAAATAATCCATTAGTGTTTAAATTGCTGTATGAAAATTGAAGTCAATTCCACTGTAATTTGCTAAATATTAACTTCGTTTCGGCTTCATTTTTACGGCCGTCTGTCGCCATCCTACTTAGAAATGAAATTACTTCTAACAACAATAACGATAAACATGAGTAGTGAAACATAATAAATGGAAAGCTTTAAGATCTTGTCTCTTAGTAATCACCATATTTACAGGATTCAGTAATGCTTTATAACTTAATATTCTAGTTACAACAAATTGTATGTACATTTCGTCTAAGAGCGTGACCTTTCACTAAACTATCACACAACTGTTTAGTCGCGCTTTAATTCCTATAAGCCTATATGGAAGTGCACATTGTTCGTTTTTAGTTGTGCAACTAAACAGTTCAATTTGCTGCGAAACAATCGACAATCGCACAACAGTTCTGCGATAGTTTAGTCAAATGTTTGCGCCGTCTTATTTTTACAAGTATATGTCACTGAAATATTAGATATGCAAAATAATGTTATCTCTGATGTAATTAATTGTAACTTTAGTACATTTGCGTGGCTATAAGTGGCTATGACACGGTTACGTTCGCTCCAAATGAGAGGCGACCTCTTGCGGAAACCGGCCGATTATGAATTAAGTTGCATTAACTATCCAGTTAGGATTTGACGGTCTATTTGATTTGGTAGAGTATTACAGCTTTCTATTTACTGTATCGAAATGATATTAATAAACATTACAAAGGAGTCATCTCCATCAAGAAGTTCGAAAATCGTAGGTGACTAGGGCATAGTCAAAACTTTCCCAAGCGGTTGACTTAATACATTTTTTACATTTCTTAGCAGTGATTAGCAGTTTGCATTACGATGTTTTCCATTACTGTTGTTACGACAAATAAATATATGAAATTCGATACACAAATTGGTTGTCGGAGACCGAACCCCGGACCTGAAGAATCTAAACCACTGCGCCACTAACGCTTCGTTTTAACTTAATGATAGTGATTCGTCTATTGTTACCAAGTTAAAATAAATGACCTTTAACATGCCAACTGACTCGTCAGATAATTTTCTAGAGTATGTTCAATGTTTAAGTGAGATAGTTTCGCTAGTGGAAAATAATAATGTTGAATCTGTTTTTGTATTAGGAGATTTTAATGCACACCCGGGTGAGTCTTTCTGTAATGAACTGATAAACTTTTGTAATGACCAAAAATGGGAGTGCATTGATTTCAAATTACTAGGTTTAAGTTCTAACACCTACACCTTTGTAAGTGACATAAACGGTAGTCAGCGTTGGCTCGACCACTGTTTAGTCACCGAGGCCGCGAGTGGCTCCGTTACTCAAGTACGAGTCCTATACGACGTCTATTGGTCGGATCACTATCCACTACAAATTCAGTGTAATATAGAAACTCTGCAAAAGACAACGGAGCCACCGCGCACCACCACTAACAGAGTCTTATGGGGAGTGCGAGATAAGGGTCAAATTGATATGTACACCAAAATCTGTAATGATAAATTAAAAACAATTGATTTTCCTATTGAGCTACATCAATGCTGTGACACATTTTGTTCAAACAACGATTCGGACCATACTAAGTTTATTAATGACTTGTATTTGAAAATAATATCTTCATTAAAAGAGGCGGCGGTGAGTAGTTCACAGCCCAGTAGGCAACGTAGGGTTCGGCCCATCGCTGGGTGGAACCAGTATGTTCGAGATGCTCATCGGGACGCCAGGCAGAAATTTTTAAATTGGGTATCTCACGGGCGACCCAAGCAGGGACTTTTATATGATGAAATGTGTGCCTCGAGAAAATTTTTCAAAAGAAAATTAAGTATTGCCAAAAAAATCAGGAAGTAATTAAAGTTAATAACTTAGTAACTTGCCATAAAAATAAAGATTTTCGAGGATTTTGGAATCGGACAAAAAAGATGAGCCCTAAGCCGTGCGTCCCGGCAAGCATCGAGGGCACACAGGATCCAAGGCGATAGCTGAACTGTTTAGTTCGCATTTTCAGGTGCGATCGCCTTTGAGAAACCGGTGTCGAGCTGCTGAGGTCGTCGTGTCAGGTGTGCCCAAACGTATCACCGCTAAAGAAGTCGAGCTATCAATTAAAGGAATGACGCGAGGCAAGTCACCCGGACATGACGGCCTCAGCATCGAGCATTTCTCCTATGCTGGCCCGCACCTCCCGAGACTGCTGGGTTTGTTATTTACGCTGTGTATCAGGCATTCCTACTTGCCAGCGGATCTAATGAGGTCTCTTGTGATTCCCATTGTTAAAAATAAGACTGGTGACATAGGGGATAAAAATAATTATCGGCCGATCACATTAGCTACAACTGCAGCAAAAATACTTGACGGTCTGATTGAGGGACAACTCAACCGTCATTTGTCACTGCATGACGCACAGTTCGGCTTTAGGCCGCGTCTATCAACAGAGTGTGCCATTTTGTCCCTCAAACATACTGTCAAGTATACACGGATAGGAGGAACGGCTGTCTATGCGCTTTCCTGGACCTTACCAAAGCGTTTGACCTGGTTAAATACGATGTTTTGTGGTCTAAATTAGTTGAAGCCGGTGTTCCAGGTGAATATATAAATATTTTAAAATATTGGTACGGCCATCAAACTAACCAAGTCAAATGGCTGGATCAGTTATCTCGGGCGTATAGGTTGAATGCGGGGTGAGGCAGGGTGGCCTGTCCTCGCCTTCGCTTTTTAATCTGTACATAAATCAGTTGATCGTGGAGCTCAGCAGCACCGGTGTCGGATGTTCCATCGACGGGCGCACAGTAAACAGTATTAGCTACGCGGACGATATGGTGCTGCTGAGTCCTTCGGTTGCCGCTTTGAGACGACTGATCGGGATATGTGAGGAATATGCGAACTCTCATGGCCTCTTGTACAATGTGAGAAAGAGCGAGTTAATGATGTTCAGAGCTAGAGGTCGTAAGAGGGAACATATTCCTCCTATAAAATTAAATGGCGTTGACCTACATAAGGTCTCGTCCTTCAAGTACCTCGGACATGTGGTCACTGAGGACTTGAAGGACGACAAAGACATTGAAAGGGAGCGAAGGGCGATGGCAGTCCGTGCCAACATGCTGGCCCGCAGATTTGCGCGGTGTAGTACAGATGTAAAAATCACACTCTTCAAGGCGTACTGCCAGTCGTTCTACACGTGCAATCTGTGGGTTAGTTACACGCAACGGGCTGTCAGCACCCTTCGCGTCCAATATAATAATAGCCTTAGGATGCTGCTGGGGCTCCCCCGACACTGCAGTGCGTCAGAGATGTTTGCGCATACGCGGATTGACGGCTTTAATGCCATACTGCGCAAACGGACGGCTTCTCTTTTACGCAGAGTCCGGGAGAGCACCAACAGCATCCTAAGAGGGCTAAGTGATAAGCCCGACTGCCCGATTATGGGACATTGGCTGCGCGCACACGTACCAATCGTAACATGACCTAACGTAGGGTGCGTTAGATCATGTTTTGATTGGTAGTGGTAGTGTTTTAGAATGCAATTTTCTTTTTTTCTGTTTGTCAATTATGTGTAACTAGTATTACATGATTTAAATAAATAAATAAAATAAATAAAATAATAAATTAACGTAGCAACTTATTAAAGGATGGGCCTTAATTTTTCAGTATTTTCGTCGGAGTCACAAACTAAATAAGGGTGTGTCCATACAAGGCGGGCGGGGCGCGTGTGTGCGAAGCGAGCGTTTATCTTGCTATGTCGGAGTTCCCCAGAGAGGCGCGTGTTTGAAATGGTGAAATATTAAAAAATAAACTGGCAACCCACGCCTCCTCTCTTTTATAGTGCTGTTTGTTATTATTGGCTTCTTGTATTTACGTGACAAATACCGACACAGTCGAGCTGGTTTTACCGATTTAGGTTATTGTATTTTTTTTTAAATAGATAGAAACTTTTAGTATTGTGTACCTTTAGTCTGGCGTCTGAAAATGATGTTATGTTTTCTTTTTTGCATGAGTATACCAAACTTTAGTCCAAGCTTTAATAATGTCTATGTAAACAATTGGATTTATTTTTTAATCTTAAATTAAGAACCAACGTTTTTCTTCTAGATTATGATGTTTTTTTACCAATTCATTCCAACCCTATAGCTGGGCTCGACGCCAGAAAGTCTCGCACGCACACAGGTACGCCGCTCGCACACATGCACAGATAGCGTGTGACTCACCTGACGGAGGGTGTATGTAGGATCACCATAATGTAATGAGGTTTTAGGATTCTTTTATCTGAAGATATTATGGTCATAACAAGGATTTACTTTGAAATTTAGCATAAAGCTATTAAATTTTTTCAATGTTTATTTATGGCGCTTTTGAAAATAATAACTAGTTATGTTTTAATGTATTATTTAATTATGACGTAATATGTATTTAATGTAGATTACGTGTTTATGTATAAAATTAAATGTGTACTTTTTAATTAATATTATGTAATTACAGTGTCTTCGATCTGAAAATTCAGTGTAACTTATTTTTTTTGTATTCTGTAAATATGAAAATAAGTAATTAAATATGTTGTTTAATTTATTTCTATTTTGATCAAAGTAGAACAGTCTCCTTTGCTATTGTAATGATGGTTACCACACAGGTGTACGTTTTACGTTGCATATCGATTGTGCGCCCTCCTCCCCCGCGAGCGCCGGCGAGGGAACAAGGGAGTTTGCTCTTTTATGTGCAGCTAAAAAGCCGGATAAATGCGGTTTCGGCTTCCGAGAACACGGGCCATTCCTCGGATTACTTACCTATGGAATATGCATTAATGCGCTCAAAAAAACATGATGTAAGCATATATTACTTTGCTAAATTAAAACTACGAATGTAGTTTCAACTTTAACTTTGGTACTGTAAACTTGGTGTCTAAAACTTTTTTTTTTATGAAAATCTACTAATCATACTTCATACTAATATTATAAATGCGAAAGTTTACATGGATGGATGGATGTTTGTTAGAGTTTTTAGCCTAAACGGCTGAACGGATTTCGATGAAATTTGGCAAAGACGTAGAGCATAGTCTGGAATAACACTACTCACTTTTGTTTTTTTTAATTCCACGCGGATTGAGTCGCGCTAGTATTTTAATAAAAAAAAGGGCTAAAACTGAAACGACATTAAAATATGTAACACTAATAAGGCTACGCTTAAACTCCGAATTCCATTAAAATCTTAACGTCTGTCTTACGAAGCGAAGTGTTCATGATTCGATTCAGTATTCGGCCGTAACATAATTAAAAGCGTTTACATTAAGACTTTAAAGTCGATATAATTTCAGAGTTTCTCCATGGATGTAAAGATACACCCTGTATACGTACATTGAGAAACGTATAAGAATGTAAGATAATAGAATTAGATGGGACAGAATCTCACGTGGTTGATTTGAAGCCAATTGTGGCTCGTTGTAGACAAGTAACAGCGAATTATCTAGTAGTTGAGAAAAAATCTCACGTTATTTGGCCTATACAACATAATAAAAGGTAACTTGAAAATTGCGGAAGCATTATTTATTTGTCAAGAAAGAGGTAACCTCATTTGACATTCAATTTTCAAATTCATAAATAGAACTTTAAACCGCATGAGAGTTTTTCAGTGATCATTATTTCGTAAGATATTCATATTTCGATGCTGGCCACTTACGAATTAAAAATAAAATAAAAAACAAAACACGTCAACCGTCGATGTTTTGGCGCCTCTGACAGTTGTCTAAAGAATTCTCCCGCCACAAAACATTGTTTCTAATTAGGAAGGAGCACAACAGATAATCAAGTACGATTGGAGCTGACGCCTCCCGTGCGGCCGCGGTAGGTAAGCTGATAACAATTCCCTTCGCCGCATACTCGGCAGATGAATCCAACATCCAACGTAGATAAACAACTACTAGATGTGCCATATACTTTTTAGGAAAAACTATTCAATCGAACCTTTAGGTCTATTGGCAATTGTAGTATTAATTTCTACACTAGTTGCTGGATACGCTAATATCTGAGTATTTTATTTAAATATTTATCTCTACCATTCGAAAAAAAGTATGGACATTTATTTTTATATCACAAGGTAATAACATTCACTTTCGCTGTCTTCTGTATACTTCAGTCCCTAGAATATAGTAAACGAAAGCGTAACCGTAAAACGGTAGTACCGTCAAAACACATCTAGATGTTCTTATTCCTTGTAACCACCGGCGCGTGCGCAAGAGATAATAGCGTTTCTAAGAGCATGCGGTTCGATAAGCCTTAAAACGTCTCGCGCGCCACAGATAAACTTACTAATGTACCTTTTGTTGTCCTTATGGTGTTTAGTTGATGGCTACACACGACTCCTGTCTGCTAACTGGGACACTGACAGCTTTATGACGTCTGTCGAATACTGATATGTTTGAGAATTGCCATTAGTATTAATGTCAACATTATCCTAACATTTTAAATTAAATCTGATATCCTTACGTGAAAACATCGTGCAAGCACATTATTTGAGAAATTCAAAGATATGTGAAGCCAGCAGCCAGCGTTGACTATGGTCTAATCACCTATAACTTAGAGTACGCTCCGAACCTCTTGAAGCTCGGTTATGGCTACGATGGTACGAGCTTCCGACCAATGCGAAGAGGAGGGCCCGAGGGTTTTTAGTGGGTATGGCCGAACGTCTTTAGGCGAGTCTCACACTCCCTGCGCCACTGGTTTTGGCCCGGCGCAGGGGTGCGTAAGTGCATTTTCCCTCATTAAAAAAAGACTCCGAGCCTCTTACTTGGGACGTAGTGGCCTGATGATGAAATTAAAATATCTCAAGTAAGAACGATTTAAGAGTATTTTCTGACTTTCTTAATTGCTTCTTCTTCGTTCTTATTAAGAGGACATTGCATGTTAATCATACTAATATTATAAATGCGAAAGTTAAATGGATGGATGTTTGATAGCATTTTTAGCCTAAATGGCTAAACGAATTTCGATGAAATTTGGTATAGTTGTAAAGGATAGTCCGGAAGACCACATAGGGTGCTTACTATTGTTTTTTTAAATTCCACGCGGACGAAGTCGCGGGTGAAAGCTAGTTATTCATAAATGTTTACTTCGGACGTTGACACCTTTGTTTTTTTTAAATTCAACGCGGACGGAGCCGCGGGTGAAAGCTAGTTATTTATAAATGTTTACTTCGGACGTTGACACCTTTTTATCTTTTACATCATTTAGTATGTATGACTACCCTTTGTCAAAATTTGCAATGCCATATTGGTGGTACGCCGTTAACTGTTGTTCTATACAATTCGTAATTAGACGATGAATTCATTATAATACAGATAAAACGTTTGTTCACACTTGCCGAACAATAAGTGACGCTAAGTGACAAAGAGGCCGCTTGCCCGAAAATATTCACGTATTGACATCCTTTGACTATTGAGAAATGGACTAGACAGAATCAACGCAGTAAATAAATTAAGTACATAAGCAAAAGTTAGAACTTATTGTTCGTTTTAATTTGATAGGGGTAAACCTGCGCTTGACATGTCCTGTCTCTTAAAAGTCAAAGATTGACACCTAAGTAATATAATGCGGGTGTATTGCGAACGTGCGTTGCTCCTAGCCTAAAGGTGATGGTAAACGAACGCCAATGCAGTGACGTGCATCTCTGCATTATTTGTTGATATGTTCGTAGAACTGAACGCGGGACGCGATTGCGGACTGAATATTAAATTTATAGTCAGAGAGCTTTGTTATAGTAAGATTAGTATGATTTATAAGTGATGGTTATAAAAAAACATTTACGGAGATAAATTAATGTAAATAAACTACTAGAGTATATATTTGATATACCGTTATACTCGTAACAATCATTTTTCTCAAAAATAATGCCAAAAACATAGCTCAAGGTACGCGAGCAACAACTAGTATTTTAGATACTAGTTGTTACTACTATCTAAAATACTAGTTGTTGCTCTACATACTAATGTATATTAATGGAAATTGGGGACCTTTGATATATTTTTTTGGAGTTATAAATAAATACCACCCGGACTAAATAACAACTAAAATAATTCTAATGAAGTCATTAAGATTCAAATAACGAAGAAAATGTCAATCATTAAATAAAAACAGTTATCATATCTAATATTAGCAGGTGTACAAAGTGTGGAGAATAAATTTCCCTTAAGCTTTACGTTAACCGCATATTAATTATACCATTTTTAAATCACGCAACTTACTTTACTTGCCTAACTTAGTACTATTGACCCAGATGTTCAAGTTACCACAATATTTTTTTATAAAGTGGTAATGTTCACACCGATATATAGTTCAATTACTTGAATACGCGTTTTTACGGTTTGTGAGTATTATGTAATGCATCTATTATAGTTGAGCGTAAAAGCAAGCGCACACCTTTGACTAAATTATCGCACAACTGTTTAGTCGCGCTTTGATTCCTATAAGCGTATATGGAAGTACGCACACTCCAATTTTAGTTGTGCAACTAAACAGTTGGCTGCGAAACAATCGACAATCGCATAGCTGTGCGATAGTTTAGTCAAAGGTGTGCGCCCGCTCTAACTCTTTAGTTTTGTGATGCTGTTTACACAATTAGGCTGCTAATCAGTTACATTTTTTATTGTTGTGACCCCGCCTTTTTATTTTTAGAATGTTTAAAGTATTTAGCAATTTGTTAGAGATATATGATGCAAAAGTAAATGGCCGTAGTTAAATAAGAATAAACGAAATAGATAAATATGTAATTGTTTTCTTTTTTAATTAAATGGTTTTATAGTTTCTTTTATAACAGATTTATTTGGACCACAAAATATTGGCTCATATAAAATCTATTTTAACAGGTTAATTGTAGGCAAACCTTTTAATTGTGCATTACTCGCTACCGTGCTAAGATATGATGTTAGTTTCACTTTCACGCTACTTAATGATAGTACGAGTATATGTAAAATTAACCAGCTATTCTTATATGTGCTCTCAAGTTTACAAAATTAAATATAAGTACACACGGGCAATAAATCATACTAATATTATAAATGCGAAAGTTTAGATGGATGTTTGTTAGAGTTTGTAGCCTAAACAGCTTATCGAATTTCGATGAAACTTAGTATTGATAGTAGAGGATTGTCTGGAAGAACACATAGGCTACTTTTGTTTTTATTAATTTCACGCGAACGGAGTCGCGGACGAAAGCTACACTGACATTATAATTTCAAAACAAACAATATAATATTATAGAATACAGCTATACGATGTTCTATTGTTCCCGTGGCAGGTACTAGGGTCACAGAATCATCAAACATCTAAAATTCATATCACACGTGTGCGTCGGCGATCGACCGCAGGTACAGCACCGATCACGAGCTCATTGTCTGCGCCCGCGCGTGATGCACTCCTGGTAGGATCACGACTAATGCACGGCTTCAAGAAATGTTCCGGCTTATTATACCGTCACGTATTTTAATGATCATGACCTGGATCAGGACTCCTTTGTAACTTTTTCTTTATGCAGTAACATCTTGAATTTCATCAGACAAAGCTGGCCATCTCGAAGTGTTTTTTTTATATTATACGGTCGCAAACTAGCAAGTGGCTACCTGAATCCGCTGAAATGGCAAAGCGACCGCTGCCCATGGACATGCGCAATTGCAGATGCGTTGCCTACCCTTAATTGAAAGATGAAGAAACGCACATAAAACGTTTCTCCTTGTGTATCTCCGCCGCTGTCAAATCCACTTTTCCTTCCCCTTTCCTCTTGAGAAAAGGGTAGAAAGGAAAAGGGACTAAAATTAGGCCTGCGGCACCACACTCATCAGGCGAAACACGGAGGTGCTACCACTTCACGCCTGTTTTCTGTGTGGTCGTGGTATTTCACCGGGCGAGCCGACCCATTCAATTTTAATTCGTTAAGTTCAATCAATTTATCTGCATTAGGAATACTTCTATTTAAACATGAACCCCAAATAACCAATCAGTCAACATCATCGATTCACGTTAGACGTTTTTAAAAGTCCATTCGCATCATTGATCCTGATTAAATACGTTTAAAGGCGCGTGCGCAGGCGAGAGGGCACCATCTAGTTAATGAGTTCTCTGTTTGCACCACACCTTTGGGGGAACTTGATAAATTGTATCGTGAGAGTAAAGAACGTTTTTTTAGATATTTATCTCTATGGAGAGGTAATTGATGGCTTTTGGTTGGGAGATTTTCTACATTTTGATAGAATAATGTACAATCATATTAATTTACTAGAATTACAAATTAGACTTATATAATACTAGCTGTTGCTCGCGACTTTGACCTGAAATTAAAAAAAAATATATAGCCTACGTTACTCACTGATGACGTAGCTTTTCATTGAATTTTTGAAATCAGCCCAGTAGTTTTTGAGTAATTTCAATACATGCAAAAATACAAATCTTTCCTCTTTATAATATTAGTATAGATTATTTTCCTAATTTGATGCGCACGAAGTCGCAAGCAACAGCTAGTCTTTCTGTTTAGTTTTGTTTTCGCGAAATTCTTATCATTACCTAGTGATTTATTAGTGTTAGGTTAAACTAAATTTCAAAAGAGTAAAACTCAAGTTACGTATTTCGGAAACGCATTTCAAAAATTTATCGAACCAAAACCACTAACGAATGGTTAAACGTATCTCGGAAACTGGCCATAAAAGGTATAGATTTCATATGAACAATTAGATTTAGATTTTACAGTGGTAGAGCTCGCATCTAGCATCTGCTGGTGCACGAATGGCCCGCTCGCCCGGTGTAATACCACGACCACATGAAGACAGGCGTGAAATGGAAGCAATTCCGTGTTTCGTCCTGATGAGTGTGTGTGCCGGAGGCCAACCCCCCCCCCCCCCAAATACAGCATGGCAGTGGGACCCAAAGAGAGTCTACCCCAGGGGGGTACCAAAACCACCAGTTTTGGAGAATCCCCCTCCGCGCACCTATGCCTGAACTCCCGTTTGGAGTCTGGGGGTAGGTGCGCGGGTGGCCCCGCGTATTCTGGGGGGGGCCCAATCCCGCTCTTTGCTGCTGGTCGGGGCAACGTTGCAAGCGCCGTTCAACATCCCCTGCTACACTATCCGTGGATCTCTGCAATGTCAGGGGACTCCGTTCCAACCTCGAGGCCGTCCACCACCACCTTGAGACGGCTAAGCCGGCCTTGCTCTTCTTGACTGAGACGCAGATATCTTCTCCGGCGGACACATCTTTCCTTCATTACCCCGGGTACAAGCTCGAACATTGCTTTTTGCCACGAGCTGGGGTCTGTGTGTACGTCCGAGAGGATATCTGCTCTCGTCGCCTCGCCCACCTTGAAGGCCGGGACCTATCCGTTCTGTGGCTGCGCGTAGATAGCGATGACCATCCGCGAGTCTATGCGTGCCTCTATAGGTCTCATGGCGGAAATACCGATACAGACCAACTCATGGAGCTAGTCCAAATGGGCACAGAGTCCGTGTTGGAACAGATCCCTTCTGCTGAGATCGTGGTACTTGGCGATTTTAATGCCCACCATGCCGAATGGCTCGGCTCACGTACCACTGATCACGCGGGGAGATCTGTTCATGACTTTGCCTTAGCATATGATCTGACACAGCTGGTCACCTCGCCCACGCGAATCCCAGATGTGGAGGATCATTTACCTTCCCTGTTGGACCTTCTGCTGACCTCTCATCCGGACGGCTATCTGGTTTCCGTTGATGCCCCCCTGGGCTCGTCGGACCACTGCCTCGTCCGGACAACAGTGCCAATTTCAAGACGCCTACGTTCACAACCAGCTGGTTGTCGTCAAGTTTGGCACTACAGGTCAGCAGACTGGGATGGGATGCGGGCCTTCTATGCATCCTACCCATGGGGGCAAGTTTGCTTCAATCTGGATGGTCCCGACGCCGTTGCCGACTCTATTGCCGATGTGGTGCTTCAGGGGATGGAACTTTTTGTACCATCGTCTGTGGTGCCCATCGGTGGTAGATCCCGGCCTTGGTTCGGTCATTCCTGTAAGTCAGCTTTACGCTACAAGCGGGAATGTTACCGTGCCTGGGTCGAAGCGTCGGCAGCGGGGGATGAAACCACCAGCGCGCTCAGAAAGAAGTATAACTACGCCTCCAGGTCCTTCAAAAGAGTAATTGCAAGGGCAAAGTCCGAACACGTGGCCAGCATTGGTGAGAAGCTAGTGCGCCTTCCATCTGGAACCCGCGCGTTTTGGTCTCTCGCCAAAGCTGTGCAAGGAAACTTCTGTCGCCCATCACTACCAACTTTGCGCAGGGGAGACGACTCGTTGGCCCACACTGCTAAAGAGAAGGCCGATCTACTGGTATCACTCTTTGCAGCAAACTCGACACTGGATGACAGAGGTAATTCGCCGCCCAAAATCCCTGGCGGTGGAACCTCCATGTCGGATATCCAGTTCATCCAGAGATCAGTGCGTAAGGCGCTGCGATCTCTGGATGTTAATAAGTCGAGTGGGCCCGACGGTATTCCTCCCATTGTGCTAAGGACATGCGCTCCTGAGTTGGCACCGGTCTTAACGCGTCTCTTCCGGTACTCCTACTCCTTTGGCGTAGTCCCGAATTCCTGGAAGACTGCCCTAATTCACCCGATCCCGAAGAAAGGCGATAGCTCTGATCCGGCAAAACTACCGACCTATTGCCATAACCCCTTTGTTCTCCAAAATAATGGAGTCCATCATTAATTGCCAGCTGATGAGGTACCTGGAGGAGCACCAGCTGTTAAGCGATCGCCAGTACGGTTTTCGTCAGCGCCGCTCAGCTGGTGATCTTCTTGCGTACCTCACTCACAGATGGGCGGAGGCAATTGAGAACAAAGGGGAGGCTCTAGCGGTAAGTTTGGATGTAGCGAAGGCCTTCGATCGGGTGTGGCACAAAGGGCTTCTTTCGAAGCTCTCTTCCTACGGGCTTCCCGAGAAACTATGCGCCTGGATTGCCAGCTTTTTGGAGGGTCGGAGCATCAAGGTCGTTGTCGACGGTGCATGCTCTGACC
Organism: Papilio protenor; assembly: GCA_029286645.1. NCBI lineage: Eukaryota > Metazoa > Arthropoda > Insecta > Lepidoptera > Papilionidae > Papilio > Papilio protenor. The sequence goes on along the minus strand of JAGSMZ010000016.1, from coordinate 2,929,406 downwards.
CCAAACCAATTAATGCTGGTGTCCCACAGGGCTGCGTACTGTCGCCCACTCTCTTTCTTCTGCATAGCAATGACTTGTTGCATTTCAGTAACGTCCATTGTTATGCAGATGATAGTACGGGTGACGCTCTGTACACGGCCCGCGCTAATGTTTCTCGGGATAACGTCAACGAGTACCGGAACAAACTTGTGTCGGAACTAGAGACCCTTTTGGGTAAAGTCTCGGATTGGGGGCGACAAAACCTTGTCGAGTTCAACCCCAAAAAGACACAAGTTTGCGCGTTTTCCGCCAAAAAACAACCCTTTGTCGTTAACCTCAACTTTGAGAACACTCCCCTGGCTGCCACAGCCAGCATCGGTATTCTCGGCGTTGACATATCAAGTGACGTCCAATTCCGCGGTCATCTGGAAGGGAAGGCCAAGTTGGCCTCCAAGAAGCTTGGAGTGCTCGGGAGAGCGAAGCAGTATTCACGCCAGCCCATCGTCTGCAGTTATACAAAGCACAGGTTCGGCCACATATGGAATACTGCTCGCATCTCTGGGCCGGAGCTCCTAAATACCAGCTCCTTCCTTTTGACCGCGTGCAGCGACGTGCCACTCGAATCGTCAACGACCGGGGTCTTACCGATCGGCTTGACTCATTGGCTCTGCGAAGGGACGTTAGTTCCCTTTGCATTTTCTATCGCCTCTACCACGGGGAGTGTTCCGAAGAATTGTTTGGAACTATACCTGCCGCTGAGTTCCGTCACCGCACGAGTCGACAGAGTGCCAAATTTCATCAATACTATCTCGATGGTTGGCATTCCACAACGACGAGGTTTTCACGTAACTTCCTACCTCGTACAGCCGCGTTGTGGAATACTCTGTCCTCAGCGGTATTTCCAAACAGTTACGACTTAGGGGCCTTCAAGAAAAGAGCGTACTCCTCCCTTAAAGGCCGGCAGCGCATCTGCAGTTCCCTTGGCGTTGCGGATGTTCATGGGCGTCGGATCAACTAGCATTAAGCGATCCGCTGCTCGTTTGCCCCCTTCTACTATAAAAAAAAAAAAAAAAAAAAAGATACATAGTCGATTCATTCGTTAATTTATTTAAAAGGGGAGTCATTTGGAACGTTTTTCGTTTAATTTCCTCCATCAGCTCCATCCCGGTGGGATGTGATTGCTATCTCACGGTGCTTGCGTGTTTCGTTACAGTCCGCTTACAAAATATACCATTACCACGGTTCACGCATTCGCCGCGCGTTTTACGATCGAGTAACAATCGAGATCGTGAAGTATCGGAATAGTAAAGTTATTGATCCTGCACCTCAATCCATACAAATCAAGTACTTACGTTTCATTTGTAATTGTTAATGTTAACTTGATAAATAGGAATTTTATTAGTATAAAATTCAATTCAAAGAGAAACAAACTTATCAACACTACATAAATACTGAATAAATAGGATTTCCATTCGTTTTCAAATTAACCTATCTTATTAACCTAAATTAAGACACCCCCTCCCCTTCTCCTTCGTCTACCATAACAGTCAGAATTTGCTCTCTGGTTCTCTAGAATAGAATTAAGACTAGTTAAAGCACACTGCACAATACACACACAGACTCACCTCACAGCGAAAACACACACACACACCACACAAATGGACGACATTCCGTATCAAATAGCGGAATGTCGTCCAAAAAAAGGATCAGCGATACACTCCACACGTTTTTGATCTAATTAGGATTTTAAAAAAAAACCTAAATTAAGAAACAACAAACGAAAAGACACCAAAAAAAAATTATTATAATTTTCAATAGTAGGGGACAACCAACCCCGGCGTGGCGCCATTCGGTGTTTGTACTTACGTCGGCCAATTTGCTGATTGTTAGGGCAGACCGCACTGCAGAGCAAATTGTTAGGGTGGAGGATGCCGTGATATTGCACTTTAATCAGATCTAATTAAGGGATCTGTACACCTTTACACATTATTCCAAAAGATTACTTACTTTAACACCTTAGATACGCTTAAAAACCTTTTAAATTACACTAAACTCGGTACTTTAAGCCTACATACGCTCAGTCCTTACCGTAAAGTTCAATAGACATTTAAAATTTTGTCTTTACTACTTAGAAAATTGAAGAAAATGCCCTAGTTAAAGTTTATTAGTTTCATATTATCTTATTTCTTACTAATATTATAAATGCGAAAGCTTATATGGATGTTTGGCAGAGTTTGCCACCCAAACAGCTGAACGGATCTATAAATTTTGCATAGATTGAGAGCATAGTCTGAAGAACATAGGCTTTATTGTTTGTACTTTTGTTTTTTATTCTACGCGAACGGAGTCGCAAGCGAAAGCTTGTTATCTAATAAATTAAAAGTCTAGACATGGGTTTAACATTTATCATACGCAGCGTAATAATGCATACGTTTAACATTTAGCGATAAAACATTGTACGCCATAAATTAAATAATTTTCAATTATATAAGCTTCTAAAAATAAAATTAATAAAAGAATAAAGCAATGACACAAACATTTTAGTTTCAAACCACATTTTAATTACTTAAATAAATGCTATTTTTACAGTTGGACACAATCTTTATATAATTTTTTCCATATAAAAAAAAAAGAAAAATAAGACTATGTCGTATTTTCTACCCACAACTCGTAATGATGTTTGCCAACTCTCCCTCGAGATATGGCGTTGCGTTTTACGGGAATTAAAAATATTACCCCCCGTTCCACGAATGTGAACCTTGATAATTCCATATAAGACTTTATTGACTATAACTTAGAGTTCAAATTGGAGAATTGACTATCGAAGTACCGTTTGTATAAACGAGTAATAAAAGGTATATTATAAAAATGAAACCCTATTTTTATGAGATTACATCGAGATAAGTAAATTAATTTTGGCGTGGTCGACACCCCTACCTCATGGTTATTCTATTTGCAACTTATTTTATATTTTGTTTCTAATATTATTGTACTAAAAAGTACTCGTACTAGACATGAATATGACAGTATTATATAAAAATTTATCTAAAAATGTAGTCTTCTTCAAGTACTTATTAGAAATTCATAATTTATAACCTAAATCTATTGGGCGTGAAAATAAATGCTTTAATATTAATGCCAAATAATATTTTAAAAATCTGATAGATATAAAAAACATTGAATATTATAACGTGTTTACTTCCTATCCATCTGGCATTGACCGTTATGGTTGCCACTTGCCAATCTAATTTTCGAACGGAATGATTAATAATCTGTCATTTGTACAACTTTCCCGCCGATTTGGTGACGTTTCGCGCCTTGCTACGATCATAGGATTTTAAAATTTACTTATAACTTCATCAAAATTCTCTTGTCTTCAAGCAAGTAGTTTTTTTTAATTTTTAACAAAGCTAAAGAAGTTTGAATAATTTTTACTTTAAAACTGTTTACACAAAATGTGTTTATTGCACAATAAAAGTAACAAAACAAAATATCTATCATATTGTGATTCAGCGTGTGCCTAATTTGACACGCCCTTGTGTCGAGATTAATAGGGGGAAGATAGGGGGCGATGTTTAGACTCTCGTCTCCATAGCACCGAGGGTGGGATAGTCAATCTGTTTGTCCGCCTGGGGGCGCTCAAATACCACATCTCGAGGGGGACATTATGTCATCCGACATTGCCATTTAATAGAAATTATATCAAAGGTCAATTGGATCATGAAATATGATTTAATTTGATTAAACTATAAAAATAACGGATAAAAAACGTCAGAGATTTTTATTAAATTAATCTTAATTTTTTAATAATCTTTTAACAGGTGCAAAAACTTTGTTTAATCTATGTTTTAATGTTATGGAAAAATGACAGCTCCGTTTTCATTACACAAAGAAGTAAAATGTCACCGTAAAATGAAAAAATCCTGATTTATTTTTGCTAATACCATCGAAACCATCGGCTCTGGGTATCAAATAACAAAATTACAACAATGGCGAATTTCAGACTGGGCGAATATGTTTATCAAAAAGAAATTCCAGTCGCCAAAATTAATAGACCAGTGTTCGATAATGAATTCCTTGCTATGAAAGAGCATTTCGAAAATGAAATGCGTAGAATGGATCAGGAAATAACTAGATTCAGGTAGTCTGTCTATTAATTAATTATAAGAATTGTAGAAATCGGTGATAAATTACTGCGATCTCTTAGAGAGAAGTAAAGGTCTCTAGACTTTGGTTTCGTTTAGTGACTGGGGCCTTTCCAGTCATCTGCCACTTCTTACACTTCCTTCATTTTTTGCTCCTTTAATGAGGCCAAGAATATCGACTTGTTATAGAGGTTAGCTCGTAGATTGAGATTTCTTTCTTACAGTTGTACTCTATCATTTGCGAGATATTTATTATTGCACAATTGATAGTAAATTTAGCTTTATCAGATAAATCTTATGGTAAATCCTGATTAATCTATAGCTAAACAATACGCCCTACAGATCAAAATGGGCACGTCTGATATCAGAAAGGATAGACAAAGAAAAGAATACAAAAAAGTTGAAAAAAGACCAATCAGTATCGCCAATACCGGGGATATGTTCTAAAGCAACCTCTTATAATAGTCAGCAAGACCTACGAGAGAACAGGTGGTCTTATGTTATGACATAACCTGTCACAAATAGATACATGTTAATGGTTACGCAGTCCCTTAGTGTTAGACACTAAAATACTCCTTGTTGTCTCTGAGTGTAGTATATTAAGCCATACGCCTTTGTTTTTTGTAAATACTATAGTAATACAGCCTACCGATATATGGGCACCTTCTAAACCCTACCCTTAATACAATAGCTTGACAGCTTTTCGATAGTTGTCTTATTGTACAGAACAGTACCGGCGTTAGACCGCGGTTCGGCCGCCCAGGGCTCTAGTCAGAAAGAGGCGTCAAAGTCAGCCTCCCTAAAGCATGGTAAAAAGTCACGGCGTAGATATCTCGCCTTAGGTAAAAGCTACTGCAGGATAAATAAATTTGGAATTGACCTGTCGTAAATACCATTATGTAGGCTTCTTGCAAACTTTTTAACATGCCGCTAGTTATATATTAGTTTATCTTTCAGCACAAACCTGACGAATCTTTACAGTATGGCATCGTCGCACTGTAGCCTAAGCTCGTCGCAGTCACAGGTCCCTAAGATGCAGCTCTCCAATGAAAGGGACGTGTTAAAGAATAGTCCTCTGGTGGTTGGCGAAGGTGAAGATAAGAAACTCAAGTTGCAATTCGACCTTAGCCAATTCGATCCTTCAGAGGTTCGTGGGTATTATTTTTATCACTATAATAAAAAGGTAACATAGGAAACGGTGGGTCTCTACTACCAAAGGTCTTTGCTCATAGAAATATACGTTCTATACAAGTTTTTCGACAGTGAAAGTCTACGGTAAGGATATTTGATAGATGCTGCAATCTAACCATTGAATGCAACCTTTTATAGTTCTTTTCTTGAAAAGCAACAGCATTCATCGTAATTTATTAATTTCATAAAGAATTTTTCAAACCAAGGAGTCTAAGAAAAGTTTATCATAACAATATTTTGACGTCTTTAAGGTGAAAGTAACAATAGTGGACGACATATTAATGGTGGAAGCAACTCACATAGAGAAAACTCCGAGCATCACTATCTATCGAGAGTACGCGAGAGAAGTACAGCTTCCCAAAGGTCTGGATCCTGACGCGATATATTCCAATCTATCAAGAGACGGAGTCCTAACAGTGCAAGCGTCATTATCACAAGCACAGAAATACCCAGAGATTGAAGAACCGAGACGAGAAATCAAAATGAATAAGGAGTCCGGTGTCAGTACCAGAGTTGATGTGGGCATTTGAGAACAGAACTATTTGATATGAACAAAGCATAATTGGAAATAGTATGCAGGCTTGAGTATTAGTAAATCCAGTATTAAATGCATCTAAATACTCAATGTTTTGTCATTTATGTAGCTTTCTTCAGAGACTATGTTCACGTGAAATTATAAAAAAAAAACAATAGCAAGTAGCATGTATATTCGTTCAGACTATGCTCTATGTCTATGCCAAATTTCATCGTGATCCGTTCAGCAGTTTAGGCTATAATTTCTAACAAACAATCTATCTATCTAATTTTCGCATTTGTAACATTAGTAAGATCACTAAGGTTAACTAGTTTGTGTTGCAGTGAATCTAATTTTAAGCTCTAAGTTGCCTAGGTTTATAATCTACTAAATTTTGCCCCCTACTCTATCCGCGCGGAATTTGTTATTTCCAACTATGTTCTACATCTGTGCTTTTCATCGAGATCCGTTGAGCCGTTTCCTTTGGTTTAGCGTTGTTTTTTATTATAAGGAAAAAGTAGCGCCTGAAATACTTTTGCAAATTGTACAGAGGTCAGCTAAGCTAGGCACGAGTCGATAGAAGTCGCGCAATTACGCGGCGTCTTCTGGGAAGCGCGCGCCGGTTGTCATGGCGACGCGCCGCATCAACACACCAGACACGTGTGAATATCCAGGTGACCTAAATGTGCTCGTGATGTACTGAGACCATACAAGATCATACACCTATCTGATATCTACAGCGGATAAATAAATATAAATGTTACTCTTGAAATAAAAAAAAATTCCAAAACTTTTGCTCTCGGTTTTATTCGTGCAGAAAAATACATTAGTTATAAATATAGCCTATGTTACTCAGTGATAATGTAGCTTTCTAATAGTGAAACAAATTTGAAAATCCGTTCATTAGTTTTTGAGTTAACTCCTTACATACAAAAACAATATAATCTCAAGCTCGATATTCCAGTTACATTTCTAGCGGTTTCCACTGTCACACTCTTACAAAGACATATTGCCATCAATCTCATTATTCTTAAAGAAAATTGAGACCACATATTTCAAGTGTCAGGTTTTTAATTTTTTTTCATGATTAATCTCAGTGTACCACTTGCTTTACCATCAGTTGATGTGTGCATGTGGTGTTTATCTGGCGCGGCCACGTCACCCGATGGTATACACTGATACCGTGTAATGACACCGCAAAGGTCCTTGTGTGATAATAACAGAGAATATTCATACTGGTTGAGCTTTTAAAGAAAAAAATGTAACAAATAATAGTTCATTCTCTATTTTTTTTTATAAGAGAAGGGGGCAAACGAGCGGCGAGAACACCGAGGTGGTCATCGACGCCCATGGACAACAACACCAGAGGAACTACAGATGCGTTGCCGGCCCTTGAGGAAATTGTAGGCTCGCTTCTTGAAGGACCCTAAGTCGTATTGGTTTGGAAATACCGCCGAGGACAGACCGTTCCACAACGCGGCTGTGCGGGGCAGAAAGTATTATAGTCAAGAATGTTTTTATAGGAAAACATGTTTGTCTTCCACAAGTTTAAAGAAGCTGTTACTCGCGACTTCGTTCGCGTGATATTAATACAAATAAATATATAGCCTATTTTACAAATAAATTACCTTTCTAACAGTGAAAGAATTTTTAGAATTAGTCCTGCAGTTGTCGGGTTATTTCAATATATACAAAAATTCAAATCTTTCCTCTTTATAATATTGTATAGATTTAGAATAAGTGATCACATCCAAAACATCGTACCTTATGACTGCAAACAGCATTATGTATTATAATTCACGATCAGAAAGTGCATTTAATTGCACAATAAACAACTTTTACGTTTAGAAAAAAATTGACAATCAAACCGTCGAGTCGAAAAGGTGTTGAGTTAACAACGGTACAATCGATATTTTTTTCCACACAACCCACCTGTAGTGGGCGCGTTGCAAGGGGTGTCTACGCAATACGCATGTTTACTCTGACCTTTGTTAACTTGTCGATAATCAGCGCAACCCTAACGATAGCGTGGCGGATTGCCGGGAAAAAGTCGAATGACTTTTGTTTTTTTTTTGTGCGTTCAACTGTTCGTAATTGCAAATTATATTATAACACATTACTTACTTTCTGTTTTTAAATCATTAGATACTAGCTTTTGCCCGCGACTCCGTCCGCGTGAAATTAAAAAACAAAAGTGAGCAGCCTATGTGTTCTTCCAGACTATCTATACGTCTATGACAAATTTCATCAAGATCCCATAAGGCAATAAACCACCATCAAAACTTTCGCATTTATAAAATTAGATTATAAAGACGCGAAAGTTTCCTAGATTTTAGCGGCGCTAATAGATAATTATTTTTTTTTAGTATTTCAGTATTTGGTCGTAAAATACGATTATACGCACATTTGATATTTATAAAAAAGGACAATGCGTAATCACCTTGCCTGCCTTCCCTTGGTCGCGGTCGTATGTCCGAAGGGTTCCCGCCGTGTCGCTCCCGGAAATGAGGTTCGATTCCTCCCCTGTGCCGGAAGTCCGTATACGGGGGAGAGGGATACTTGATGGGTGTAACCATCTTATGTCCAGACAAATGTTGCCTGAGTATTTTAATAGACTTTTTTTTAAAGTTAGATTCTGTGAAAATCATTGATTAATTTGTTACTTATAGAATACTAGCTTTCACCCGCGACGACCTCCGCATGGAATAAAAAAAAAGTAGGTAGACTATATGTTCCTCCAGACTGTCCTCTACATCTACCAAATTTCATAGAGATTCGTTCAGCCGTTTAGGCTACAAACTCTAACAAACCTCCATCCATCCATCTAAATATTCGCTTTTATAATATTAGTAAGATAGCCTGTTATATTTTATTAATGTATCCATTCTGTAGGGCCATTGCCAATATTATTATGTACGATTTATTTTGCTAGAGTGTGTTGTTACAAAGGTTAGCGATTTAATGTACGTGGAGGTGGCATTAATTTTACGAATCACCAAATGTATACGTTTTAAATAATTAATAACATATATTACAATAATTGAATAAGAAAACAATAAAATGTAGCAGCTGCTTTTGGAAACAGTTTTTATTTGGAGGAAAGTTAAACGATGGATATAAAAATTTAATGAGGGATAAAAAATACTTGAACAGAAATAAAAATTTAATGAGGGATAAAAAATACTTGAACAGAAATAAAAATTTGCTGAGAATAATTTCGTATAGAGTTACAGGATACCTTCTGTTTGTTTTTAATAATAATAATGAAGAATCATGGAACACTATCAGAATCGTTAAATTTAAAATCTCTGGCTGTTCTTTTGTTTATTCCTTATGAGAAAACTACAATTAGGAACGGTTTAAGCATCACTTACACAGCTCTATTGGCATCCCTAACTAATGACCTAAGCTAGGTCTAGAAGTGGGGTGTAATAATATTAATAACTAGCTGTTACTCGCGACTTCGCCCGCGTGAAATTAAAAAATAGCCTATGTTACTCACAGATAAATTACCTTTCTAACGGTGAAAGAATTTTTAAAATCGGCCCAGTGGTTTTTGAGTTATTCCAATACATACAAAAAAATATCCTCTTTATAATATTAGTATAGATAATAATTAATATGGTCTTGTTCGAAGTAAAATTTTTCGATTTTTCGATTCTCTAGACTCTAGTGTGTTGCTGACCCCCCCCTACCCCTACCTACCAATGGGAACGCCTATAAACTGTCTGTGTACATTTAGAACTGCTTAGGTATCATTCAGTGTTATGAAAAAATTGTTTAATAACTGATATTAAATAGCATTGATTCTTTGACATGTTTTAACAAGCGCACGCGCGACTCGAGTAACATACAGACAAAAGAATCCGGTCGTTGTTAAATATTATCATTTAGTCTGACCAATCGTTTATATTAATAATACATTATGTACGATACGAGGTACGATAAAGTATATAACAAGACCGTCCCACTTCGAGAGTGCTGGTAATTTTACTAAATACCTATACCGTTTTCCTTAATAGTAAATCAATGTGTGTTTGTAATCTATGGATATCTAGACAACTGAACAGACTGTGATGAAATTTTAATATGTTCTAAGGATTTTTTTTATTTATGTTCTAGAAAAAGTAAAAAATCATCTCCCCACCTTATCCTACTCCCGTAAGATCGGCGCATCGGGTTTTCGTTCTCCAAATAATTCTGTCATCCGTCATCTCAGTCATCACTCCCTTCTTGATCATGTCACCTTTCACGCAAAGAAAATGAAAAGAATAAAATAAAGAAAAATAGTAAAAAATTGCAGACGGCATATCATTGAAACTATCGCAACTCTTTAGGTTCGCTTTGATTCCTATGAGCTTATATAGAGATACGCACACTACTCGATTTTTGTTGTGCTAAACAGTTGAATTGGAAACAATCGACAATCGCAGAACAGTTACGCAATAGTTTAGTCAAAGGTTTGCATATGCTCTTAGAAGATTGCTTAAAACATGAAGGACAAGTGTATATTACATATTAGTGATACTACATACCTATTTTATAATCTACTTTAACGTATACTAGCTATTCCCGTGCGACCTCATCCGCATAAAATTATGAAAATTTTATTTTATTGTTTACATGTGTCAAATTATCAATTGCAAATGTCAAAATAACATGACGATGACAAACCATGGCAACCTTGCTTCCTTGATGTTGGCAGCAACTTATGGTCTCTTTCCCACATTAGGGTTTTTATCCAAAATATTTACCCCCTAAGTTTAATGACGTGAAAATATATAGCCTAAAGTGTGGCGTAAGTGTAGGACTTTTTATTAAAAAAAATAATTATTCAAAAATATGCTGTAATTGCTGACATCTTAGGCAACAAAGAAGTGTGTGTTTACGCTTTATTATAATAGTATAGAAGCCGCTTAATTATCTCATATTGTAATTCCCTCATCACAATAGACGGATACACTGACACGGAGTCACGACAACGCACTAAACTCGCCGATGAACAAACGAAATTAACTATTTATATTCAGTTTGAACACCGATAGGGTTTGTTACACTACACATCTTCGATCAAACGTCAAAAGAAATTGATTAAGTAATTAATAAGTAACGAATAGAATAAATAAAAGTAAATAAGAATAAAAGCAGTGCATAGTTAGGCTAACTTTCAAAGAGTTCCCGAAACCAATAAAGATGGAGAAAGGTTAACGATTGTTGAAAAGAGTATAACAGAAATGGGTAAATTGAATAATTAAAAAAAAATTGTAACTAGTAAATTAGTAACCTGCCTGTGCAATGGGTCTTGACCTCAAGAGAACGCCTGCCCCGACTCTCCTGCGCCATCTCATCACAAATTTAACAGCAACTAAATCAGTCACCTTCAAAGAAACTATGAACTAGTTATGATTAATGTATAAAGAAACAATTTCTAGTCTAAAAAGGGTTTTATAAATATTTTCTTAACTTATATATGTGATAGTCGTTTGTTTTATTTTATGTTGCTTGTGTACACACCTTAAGGTTAAAATTTTCGTTTGATTAAAAAAATCGATCGTGACACGTAAAGGGGCGCTCTCCCGCGCTACATTTTTTCTCAAAGGTGAAGCACGCACCTGCCGTATAGACTTACAAATCGCATAGAAATGACATTGATTTAATTTAAAAATAATACACTGAACTGTATGTTCGTATCTGTTAACTTCAATAAAGACATCTTTATGTGACAAATAAATTAAATAGATATCACATAATTAATAATTCAAATTAACAGCGTAGAAGATCAGATTCATCATTGTAGTTTCTTTTTGTCTAAACTTAATGAAATTTGAACTAGTCTTCTGTCTTTAAGATTAAATATAACTGTGTATTAGACATAAATAACAACATTAATGAAATTATATAGTTAATAAAATATAGCCTATGTTACTCACAGATAAATTATCTTTCTGATGGTGAAAGAATTTTTAAAATCGGCCCAGTAGTTTTTGAGTTATTTCAATACATAAAAAAATACAAAAATACAAAAATACAAAGTTTTCCTCTTTATAATAGTACGAGCCGTTGCTCGCGACTTCGCCCGCGTGAAATTACAAATATAACCTATTACGTTCGCCCCTTTTTTCAACCTATTACCAAAAGTATTAACTTAGTAGTAATCTACGTAATAACAGAAATCTACCGATGCAAGATTCCAAATTTGTAAGTCCGGTAGCTTGTAAGCTGATTTTTCGGTTACCCTTATTGTTTGTGTTCGCGATATCTTCTATACTATTAGTCCAATTTTAATACTGTAAATGACAATTTTATTCTACATTAAATTCTCCTGATAACGAACGCATTTATTTGGATAAGGATTAATATTGAAACCAATAAAAGAACGCCGCAAATAGCGTTAGATTTTTAATTCATTTTGTAAACACAAAAGTGGTTATTGTAAGAAAACCGTTAAAGATAGATATATGCTATCGCGCACTTTTCTGTAGAACTTTTTAAGATCTACAATTCTTTCATACATCATTTGTATATACCTCTAACGGTTTAGGCAGCGTAAGCCGAGAAAAGTTAAAGTTTAGTGAGTTTTTAACGCCGGCGTCCAGAAACACGCTGTTTATTAATAGTTCCTGAACATTAGTAATAATAAATATAGCCTATGTTACTCACAGATAAATTACCTTTCTAATGGTGAAAGAATTTTTAAAATCGGCGCAGTAGTTTTTGAGTTATTTCAATACATACAAAAATACAAAAATACAAAAATACAAAAATACAAAAATACAAAAATACAAAAATACAAAAATACAAAAATACAAAAATACAAAGTTTTCCTCTTTATAATATTAGTATAGATATAGATATAGATATAGACGAGCCGTTGCTCGCGACTTCGCCCGCGTGAAATTACAAATATAACCTATTACGTTCGCCCCTTTTTTTCAACCTATTACCAAAAGTATTAACTTAGTAGTAATCTACGTAATAACAGAAATCTACCGATGCAAGATTCCAAATTTGTAAGTCCGGTAGCTTGTAAGTTGATTTTTCGGTTACCCTTATTGTTTGTGTTCGCGATATCTTCTATACTATTAGTCCAATTTTAATACTGTAAATGACAATTTTATTCTACATTAAATTCTCCTGATAACGAACGCATTTATTTGGATAAGGATTAATATTGAAACCAATAAAAGAACGCCGCAAATAGCGTTGGATTTTTAATTCATTTTGTAAACACAAAAGTGGTTATTGTAAGAAAACCGTTAAAGATAGATATATGCTATCGCGCACTTTTCTGTAGAACTTTTTAAGATCTACAATTCTTTCATACATCATTTTTATATACCTCTAACGGTTTAGGCAGCGTAAGCCGAGAAAAGTTAAAGTTTAGTGAGTTTTTAACGCCGGCGTCCAGAAACACGCTGTTTATTAATAGTTCATGAACATTAGTCATAATAAAATATAGCCTATGTTACTCAGAGATAAATTACCTTTCTAATGGTGAAAGAATTTTTAAAATCGGCGCAGTAGTTTTTGAGTTATTTCAATACATACAAAAATACAAAAATACAAAAATACAAAAATACAAAAATACAAAAATACAAAAATACAAAAATACAAAAATACAAAAATACAAAGTTTTCCTCTTTATAATATTAGTATAGATATAGATATAGATATAGACGAGCCGTTGCTCGCGACTTCGCCCGCGTGAAATTACAAAAATACAAAAATACAAAAATACAAAGTTTTCCTCTTTATAATATTAGTATAGATATAGATATAGATATAGATATAGATATAGATATAGATATAGATATAGATATAGATATAGATATAGATATAGACGAGCCGTTGCTCGCGACTTCGCCCGCGTGAAATTACAAATATAACCTATTACGTTCGCCCTTTTTTTCAACCTATTACCAAAAGTATTAACTTAGTAGTAATCTACGTAATAACAGAAATCTACCGATACAAGATTCCAAATTTCTAAGCCCGGTAGCTTGTAAGCTGATTTTTCGGTTACCCTTATTGTTTGTGTTCGCGATATCTTCTAAACTATTAGTCCAATTTTAATACTGTAAATGACAATTTTATTCTACATTAAATTCTCCTGATAACAAACATATTTATTTGGATAAGGATTAATATTGAAACCAATAAAAGAACGCTGCAAATAGCGTAAGGTTTTTAATTCATTTTGCAAACAAAAAAGTGGTTATTGTAAGAAAACCGTTAAAGATAGATATATGCTATCGCGCACTTTTCTGTAGAACTTTTTAAGATCTACAATTCTTTCATACATCATTTGTATATACCTCTAACGGTTTAGGCAGCGTAAGCCGAGAAAAGTTAAAGTTTAGTGAGTTTTTAACGCCGGCGTCCAGAAACACGCTGTTTATTAATAGTTCCTGAACATTAGTAATAATAAAATATAGCCTATGTTACTCACAGATAAATTACCTTTCTAATGGTGAAAGAATTTTTAAAATCGGCGCAGTAGTTTTTGAGTTATTTCAATACATACAAAAATACAAAAATACAAAAATACAAAAATACAAAAATACAAAAATACAAAGTTTTCCTCTTTATAATATTAGTATAGATATAGATATAGATATAGACGAGCCGTTGCTCGCGACTTCGCCCGCGTGAAATTACAAATATAACCTATTACGTTCGCCCTTTTTTTCAACCTATTACCAAAAGTATTAACTTAGTAGTAATCTACGTAATAACAGAAATCTACCGATGCAAGATTCCAAATTTCTAAGCCCGGTAGCTTGTAAGCTGATTTTTCGGTTACCCTTATTCTTTGTGTTCGCGATATCTTCTAAACTATTAGTCCAATTTTAATACTGTAAATGACAATTTTATTCTACATTAAATTCTCCTGATAACAAACGTATTTATTTGGATAAGGATTAATATTGAAACCAATAAAAGAACGCTGCAAATAGCGTAGGGTTTTTAATTCATTTTGTAAACAAAAAAGTGGTTATTGTAAGAAAACCGTTAAAGATAGATATATGCTATCGCGCACTTTTCTGTAGAACTTTTTAAGATCTACAATTCTTTCATACATCATTTGTATATACCTCTAACGGTTTAGGCAGCGTAAGCCGAGAAAAGTTAAAGTTTAGTGAGTTTTTAACGCCGGCGTCCAGAAACACGCTGTTTATTAATAGTTCCTGAACATTAGTAATAATAAAATATAGCCTATGTTACTCACAGATAAATTACCTTTCTAATGGTGAAAGAATTTTTAAAATCGGCGCAGTAGTTTTTGAGTTATTTCAATACATACAAAAATACAAAAATACAAAGTTTTCCTCTTTATAATATTAGTATAGATATAGATATAGATTAGTATATTAGTATATTAGTATTTAGTATATTAGTATATTAGTATATTAGTATATTAGTATATTAGTATATTAGTATATTAGTATATTAGTATATTAGTATATAGTATATTAGTATATAGTATATTAGTATAGATTATAACATAGCTAAAACCGCACTTTTAATGAAATGGATTTTTTTTTTACTTTGTCACTTCTAATATATTCGAAAGTCTTATGATAGCACGCGACCTACGTACACAAGTTGCAACACCTCCCTTTCTTTTGAGACAGTTGGCCTTCACTGGCCCCGGCCGTTATTTAATACGGTAGTTGTGAAACCACATATGCCCTTTAAATTATAGCTTACGATAAACTATTCTAAACTACGCTCCTAATTAACCTTAGGAAAATCCGCTATAACTATGTTAAAATTGATAATTTAAAATGTTACAATACATTACTACAAATAATTTACTTTATATCTTACCCAGAGAGTTATTTCTAACATCCTAGCACGTCCATCATTCTTCAACGTTAGGTTATTTGAGGTTATGATTTCGATCATGTTCGACCAGACTTTGATTTCCATGTCAATTTTAGCAATACTATGTTCTGAAAATTAAACAAACAGATTTAAATACATATATTTCCGTCCAAAGGTAACACTCGAATTGCAATGATTCTGTAATTTGTGAAAAACAAATGAAGTTAACATTTTTGTTAACGTAGACCCGGTTGGCAGCGATTCCCGTTGCGTTGACTACAATTGTCCATACCATATTTTGGATAGTCGATATTTAAAATAAATTAATTTGAACAGAAATAAAGTATTTCGCGTTAAGTTTTAAAAATTCACATAACCTTCATTAGAAACTTTCACTGATATATAAAAAAATAGTTTGAATTACCTTACATAACGAGCAAAACAATAGGGAACCTTGACCTTCTTGACCTCGGAGCGCAGAGATCAGATAAGCAGACTGGGCAATCAACACTTTTATCTTGTTATATGTAAACAAACTCAATATACGAACTCATATCTGGAATTAATACTTTGAAATAAGGTGGGTAATTTTTAAAACCTCCGTTGTTTTAATTAATTTTATTTATAATGTTGCTATTATTTAAAAAAAATCTTAGCTATATTTTTGGATTTTTAAAAATATTCGAGAACATAAACTAATGATGTCGATGTCATCGAACAGACAAAACAAACAAATAAATTAAAATACTGGCAGCTTTCGTTCCATTGGCGCTGCGATCGAGTTTAAAAAAAAGTCACGTCCGATGTTAAAAGCTTTCAGATCAAGAAACTATCTCGGTTGCGTCTTGAAGCGAGACGATCCTGCGGACATGTTTAGAAAGAGAAGGACATATCGAAAGTCACTGGTGTGAGTGAGAGGTTCACTGCGCATCTCAGCAGGTGATCGAAACGGCAACGTCGCGTCCACCAATCGTCAGACGTTCATCTTATTTTGTTTATTTTCGATTTTATTTTTGTTTGTTATTTTAAGATGTTGCCAAGAATGTGGAATTTGTACTTTATTGCTATTTGTGATCATACCTGGGTTGAATTAATAAGATATAAGGTTATGCTTACATTGAATAGAAAAAACACTAGAAAAGAAAATAACCTATAGTTTGATATAAAACGTTCGAGAGTTCATAAGGAAAATGGTTTCAAGGTGGTTAGTATGAGTGAGTACATAGATGTATTTTGATATCATTATTTTTTCTTTTTTCCTAAATGGCCTATTTTAGGTAACTATGTTTTATAGCTGTACCAACTCTGATATTTTCTATCTTTCGGAACGTTTTAAATGAAGATCTTACTTCGGTTTTTGCTCTGAATTAGGTAGGTAGGTTTAATACGTACAAAGCCAGCCCTTTGTGTTTTATATATGACAAATTGAGGACGCGCGAAGTCGCGGCCAAAAGTTCGTAGTAATTCTAACTTTAAACAATATTCTATATGATTATTATAAACTAGCTCACAGTATGAGCACGTCAAGCGTAAGAATAATTCTGGCAGGAAACAAAGATAAGAGCGAACGTAAAATATTTCACGAAATAAAAAAACAACATGCAAATTGCGTGACAAAAGAACTCGTAGAATAGTGATGGGCCGCAAAATATATCGACGGAGATGATGCTCGCGTTCTGTTGCAAAGTAATAAATTATTAAACGATTTTCTTTGCTTACTAGTTAATATATGTCTTTCATTGATTTGGGAAATATCGTGATGCAACCTGCACATATCGGCGAAGAAATTCAAAGATATGTGTGAAGTCAACCAACCCGCAGTACGCCAGCGTGGTGTACTAAGGCCTAGTCACCTTACTTAAGGTAGACTCCGAGCCCCGTAGTGGTGATGTATACTGAGCTGGTGATGATTGATTTAATAGAATAAAATAATTTTCATATTTTTTAGTTAATTACTATAAAAAGATATATGTTTCATACCATTTTTAAGTTACTGTTAATTGATACCCTACTCATAACCTAAGCTGTTAACCTATTTTAAAACAAAAATTGTTTATATTTGTAAAATCAATACATAATAAATTTCGTTTCGTTTTAAAATTCGTACTAATATTCTATAATAATTGAGATTATAAAAGTTATGGTTAGCTTTTATCTATCGATAAATTAAATAAAATCAAAGCAAAGAGTAAATCACTATTGAGAATATGATTCAGAAATATCAACAGGATTGCGTTCTATTCCACGTTATAGTGTATTAATTAAAATTTAGGTTAACTGTCCACATGTGACATAATCTTTTTAATGTTATCTACTTACCTACTCATTATTTTTCAATGCGGCAACACAGCTAGTTCTAACTTCAATGAATAATGCAAAACGCGGGATAAATCGATAACTATAGGCAAGAGAAACAAAATAACCGGTTTTTTTATCACATTAAAAACCTCTAGTCTATTTGGAATGTAATATCTTTGATGAAAAGGACGCTTTATTTTCTCAATTTTCTTTTCTGGCTTCATGTTCTTTGTTCTTGTGCTTACTCGTTTATTTCTTTCTACCAAAGAATAGAATGTTGACAGATTTAACGATTATGGCGTAGAAATCTGAGATAAGCCTTGTCTTTTCATTGCCTAAATTAAATTAATATGAAGGTTTTACTTGATTGTTTGGCTAAAATGAAAAGTAGAATAAATATAAAATACGACGTTGCCAGGTGGTGTCTAGGAGGGGGGGGGGGCTAAAATTATTACGTATTATTCGAAGTAGTTTTTAAAATATTTTTGTTTTTCTATTGGGATTCCCCATCCCTTTGAAGTCCTTACTATAGAACTATCTTTAATAGGCAAATATGAAGTCTAACAGCCATATAAATAAACGCAGTATAAAGTTAAACGTAGGAATAAATTGAGTATAAGCAAATATTAGTACAAATTTTACTAATACCCAGTTAATTTAGTTTAGTATAAATACCGCGTGTAATTATTTGTAAGGCTGTAATTTTTTGTTCCTATTTATTTAATACCCTAGAAAAGTTAAGACTGGTTGTTATTTTATGATTAAAAAACAACTGACAAGTATAGTCTGTGGTTAGAACAAAGATGTTGATAACAACGTTAATGGAGTGTGTCGGGACGGCGTCTGGTGTTGTCGGCTGATAGCGACTTCCGTGCACGATTAGCTGCCGCCACACCTGAAAAGATGAGAAAAATATATCAACCAATACTGTACATCTATACTAATATTATAAAGAGGAAAGATTTGTATTTTTGTATTATTGAAATAACTCAAATACTACTGGGCCGATTTTAAAAATTCTTTCACCGTTAGAAAGGTAATTTATCTGTGAGTAACATAGGCTATATTTTTTTATTGCACACGGGCTAAGTCGCGAGCAACAGCTAGTAATTTACATTTATTAAATTGTTTAGAAAACAATCAAGAACACGCAGACAATCACCGACAACCAAGAAAGCAAGATTGTCTCATTTTTACCCGAAATCTGGTCAGTTTTTAATGAAACACTAAAAAACTATACTGGATAGATCTTAATTTTACACAAAAATAACATCTAATGGCAACTTTTCCGTGTCAAACTAAACAAGAATCCCGCAAATCGGATCATAAATAGAACCTTAATCGATGTGAGAACTTGTTCCTTTGTGTTTTGGTTTAAAAATTTATAATTAATTCTGCAAAAGTTACGAATTATATAAGTTAATAAAAGACTACACGTAAAGCGCCAATAGTCTAATAGTTTGGGGTACGGACTACCGATATTGCGGTCGAGGGTTCGAATCCCGCCATTCGACTATTGTGAACCATATCCTAGCACAAGCCTAGAGCTTAGTTGCTAGTTAGCGTAGTTAGTTAAGCGAAATATTAGTAAATTAACAAAAAAATGATAATAATTTATTACTGTGTTTTATACTTACGATAAAAATAAAAGTTATACAGTAAATAATGGATAAGAAAACAGAATTTTACCCTGACAATAACACGCCACATATAAAATATTAAAAAAAGTCTCGAAAGTATTAAAGTAGGCAGGTGTGGCAACATTCCCCTCTCGTCTAGTTTCTAACATTAAATTATAAGATTATGTTATCTGTGAATACATCGGCAATTTCGCAACGAATATATTCTTAGATCAATTGATAATAAAAAGTTTAGTTTGTACCTATAATATGCAAACTAATTTTTTGTAGTTTTAATAAATGTTTTATGCAATTTTACAATAACTTTTATTATTAAATTAAAATAAAAGAAAAATAAAACAAAATAAAATAAAATGACATTTAATCCTTAGCAATACAACACATTAGAAATAATTAGTGGTTTAGATTAGGAAAACATTAAAAATATCGGATATAAATAAATGTAACCGTACAATTATTAAATCAGTTATTTTATTTAACGTAATGAAGCGGTTATAAATTGTAAAGCCAAGGTGCGGAAGTCAAATAAATAAAATTAAATTGAAGTAAACATCGAATGATCAATCGAAAAACACATTTTATCATCCGAAATTAATAACTTTATCTATACTAATATTATAAAGAGGAAAGATTTGTATTTTGTACGTATCGAAATAACACAAAAACTGCTGGGCCGATTTCAATTCTTACACCATTAGAAAGCTACGTTATTGCTAAGTAACATAGGCTATATTTTTAAATTTCACGAGGACGAAGTCGTCTTTAATAATGTTACTCGGTTTTGTTATCTCATTGTTTTCCAGACGAATGAAACGGATAGAAATTACTTTATTACGATTGTTTTCGCAGTGGAAATCCACTTTATAGTCATCAGTATTTTTTTATTCAAGAAAAGTGATAAAATCAATATTTAATTACCTAAAAAAACTACAATAATCACTTTTGTTTTGAATAAACTCAAGTTAACAGTTTCTTTACATAGAAAGCTATGTACTGAACAATAAATCGCTGATAATTCCGCTTTTGTATCCGCTAGAATCATCACTTTGGTCACTACCTTAGCATTACAAGACCCACACCCTTGGGCAGTAGACTGTGACGGGAAGGCATCTCGCCCCAGGCGTTTCTCACATCCGTAACGTAAATGATGACTGTTATAAGTTGTAAGAGAATAACGTGGTTAGTTTTATTATCAAACACGTACCTTGATAGCGTTTTTTTACAATAGACTAAGCAATAACTCCGACCTTATATTCCAATCTATTAGCGAAATCCTAAGAAAAATATATTATTATAGAAAATGTCAACAACAACAAAGTGTCTGTTTTACTATCTTTAGGGCGTGGAATGGTTAGGTGCCCGCCCAGGGCTCTAGACAGTAAAGGGCGTCATAGATTTGCTAGTCAGTCACATAACCTAGTAGCTAAAATCGGTAATCTATCAACAGTACAAAATAGACACAAAAACAAATTACATTTTTATATCATTATTTTTCTGTTTGAGACAAAAATTACGTTTTTGTAATTCCGT
Source organism: Papilio protenor (assembly GCA_029286645.1). NCBI lineage: Eukaryota > Metazoa > Arthropoda > Insecta > Lepidoptera > Papilionidae > Papilio > Papilio protenor. Next base: position 2,908,281 of record JAGSMZ010000016.1, on the reverse strand, counting down.
ACCAAGGATTAACAAATAAAGGATTTATCAGAACTTACTTTATGAGGCATCTCCATCTGAATTTTAATACATACTCGTAAGTGAGTTTTTACAGTAAACGTCAGATATCTTGGCAGCTTTAAATTTCGCGCGAGACGCAGTGCAGAACACAATTCTAGGTGTAGCGGTATGCGGATTTACAAATAAGTAATGCGCAGATGTCATTAAGGGCCTGTCCCACCACTGGCTGATAGAGGCTCAGATAGCTTAAAAATGACGTCACTGTCAGATGAGGTAACAAAATCCGATATTTGGATCACATATTTTACACGTTGGATTGTTATCAGACAATTTACAATTTAGTGGGAAAGACCCTAAGCCACCAAGATATTGAAAGTTTGATATGAAAAGTTCTATATCTTGTAGATAAATTGATTTCCTAGTAACAAAGTCAGTATACAAGTTTTTCTAGAAATTATAGAGGGTTTTAACGTATCTTGTACACAAACATATTGTTTTATCACAATCACAACTGACTAAGGAAATACAATTTACTAATTTAAAGTTTATTTTACTAATTTACCTATTTAAAGTTGATCATATTGTTGCTTTTATAATGGAAGGTAACAAACGAGTAAGCGGCAATTTAAATTCGTATAAATTGTAAAGTGACAGCTGCCAATAGCCATCCGCATTTACAGATACGTTGCCTATCTTTACTTGCAGAAGGGATGCAAAGAAAGAGGATTTTCTTAGGCATTCTCCGCCAAGCGAAAGTGGTCCCGTGGCGTACCACAAAATGGTCAGGAGGGAACAGAGGGGTTTAGTGGGTATGCCCTTTATGGGAAAATCCCAGATAACTCTCGTGCCTGCCTCGAGGCACGGAGTATGCATAAAGCATTCCCCTCTGGAAAAAAGGCATTCTCCGCCAAATCAACTTTCCCAACCCTTCCTTAAAAAAAGGAAGGAAAAAAGTTATCAGTTAGATTATTCTAGGCAATAAAACAATTTAATGGCGGTAGATACTCAGTTAGGTTACTATTTACCTCTTAAATGTCAGAACCCTAATGATAAAAACAACAAAAACATTGCAAATGCATTGCGTATCTTCAAAGAAGGTTGATTTTTTTCTTAATTTACCGGTAATTCAGATAACCTTTTCTTTGTTCTGTTAAGAATTTTCTTTGTTATAAATGTAATTTTGAATTCGATCGTGACGTAATACGTAGCCTGTTCGTCAGTTGTACGGAGTTAATATATTCAAACGGAAATAAGATAAAACGAGACTCGTTTCTTCCATCGGCTTTAATGGTTCGCGTGGCGGTTTCGCATAATAACTGACAAGATGCGAGGGCGGGTTAGGGCAACTACACACTGTAGTGTTACATTCGGTTAAGTGCTAATTGTTAGTTTAATTTTAACTAAATAAATTACAGATTCCGTGAATACAGAAAATCAAATTAAAAAAAATTGTCTGTCTGCCTGTCCGTCCGGAAGCCGCGTTTGTTCCGGGTAGTCTCCGAAACAGCTGGGCCGATTTTGACGGGACTATCACTGGAGATTAGCGGACATCGATAGACATATTATAGGCTACTTTTTTTTAAATTCCGCGCTTTCAAAATGGCGTAACGGGTTATCTAAATTTACGCTAACGAAGTTTGCGGGCGACAGCTCGTATTTTTATAAACTTCAAAATAAGTTTAACGAAATACATATGTGATTTTGAATTTAGAATCCGTTAAAGATTGTAAGCACTCTTAGTATGTATTTTCAAACACACTAGTGTATGGTTGCCTTAAGAGTTTTTTCCTCCTGTCTCGACGGAGACCAGCCGGAGACCACTGGCCCGTGAAGACATCGAGGGACATGTATCCTGCCTTCTCCTAATGAAATAAATTACTGTACACTCACTTTACAAACGTCATAAATGTATCATATCATACTATTTGAAAAACGACTTAAAGCTATCGTTTTAGGGTTGAAATTTGACGGTTAAAACTTTTATCTCTGAGAGGATAGAACTCATAACCTTTTAAACATACATATACGAAAAACGCACACACGCGTCATACTCGTGAGAAACCTGCGCATGCTTTTTAGATGGCGTTGAATAAATTATATATAAGAGTTCAAGATACATTGTTTGACGCTCCAATGCGTTTGATTTATTTAGATATTTTAATTCATTAATGTACTCGTATTTGAGAAGCAAAAGGTTAGCGTGGTTTGGACATGTCATGCGACGAGACCATGGGGACATAAACCAGAAAGTGTTAATATTGAATGTGGATGGCTACAAAGGTAGAGGAAGACAGAAGAAAGTATGGATGGATTGTATGAAAGAGGATTTGCTTAAGAAAGGAGTGGATTCAGATATGCCGGCTGATAGTGATGTATGGAAGAGCAGCACATACCGTGCCGACCCTCCGTAAGGGATAAGGGCAAGTGGATGATGAATTACAATAATAATTTCTTTACATAGTTTAACTGCAGGCAGGGTATTTAAGTGATGACTACGAGAGGATAGACATTTTGTTACATTTAGAATTAGCTGTTCGTGTCCGCTTAATGGTGGGGAAATATTATCGAAATGTCTTATAACAAATTAGTCCAATCTGCTAATCTCTATAAATGGATAGGTCATTGCCTTGAAATACAGATTTAATTCGTTTCGACTTATGAAACAAAATAGCCTTTATGTCAGTTCTACATCCAAGTTACAATTAAATAAATAAAAAATAAAAGTTTTCATCTCTATGGTTTTAAATTTAAAATAGAAAATTAAAAGTTTAATAAAGTAAAAATAAATTACAAGCTACTCTTCTAATATTCGTTTTTTGCTTATTTTCTGCATATCTGTTTGCAAACATGCTGCTTTCACAGTTTTATCTCTCATTCGAAAATCAAATAGGCACAAATATTACGTCTTATAGCCTAGGCTATATAGTGAGCTAGTAACCATTACTCTATTAGGAAATCACCTTTGCGCGACCTTATTTTTGCTTCAATATTATAAATTACTAAAACAAATACAAAAATGTTTGCATATAAATAGTTTATTCTTAAAAAACGCTAAAACAATTATTCTTGAAGTATAAATCAGTTCAGTTCAGGATAAAAGAATACAAACACAATCACAAATCACGATTACTCATACATACAGAGAATTTGAATCCGTCACCCTTCAATCAGTGTGCGTTGCCCATTAGTATTCTGACTGTGGCCGCTCGGTGATCTCTCGATACGCAGAATCCGCATACAATGGGCCCCCGGGCCGGTGAAATCGGGCCCGCAAGAGCCTATTCTGTGACAAAAATTATAATTGTCACTCGTTTCGGCTTCATTTCGCCACATTCCATTGTACAATGTATAGGATATACGAGATTTAACGCAGTTTCTATAGTACAGATATAAAAGGATAAATAATTATTAAATGAAAAAGAATTACATAGTCCAATTAGTTGTTGCCAACAGAAAAAAATGATGCCTAAACTCAACGACGATTCCTCTGGTGTTGTAGGATGCATCACATCAATTACTAGATTAATAGCGACTCGACTGATTTGCGGATATAAAAAGGCTGTTTTCTCTACCCCTTTCGCACCACGGCTAAATTCATTTCCCTTTCGCAACATTTCCTTATAAGGGTAGGAAAAAGAGGAATAAATTCAGCCTCCGTTGGATTATTATCAGACAATTTACAGTTTGGCAAAATAAATGTGGATTATTTATTTAATAGCTAGCTTTCGCCCGCAAATCCGTCCGCGTGGGATTAAAAAAAAACAAAAGTGAGTAGCCTATGTGTTCTTCCAGACATCCTCTACATATGTACCAAATTTCAACGAAATCGATTCAGCAGTTTAGGCTACAAACTCTAACAAACATCCATCCATCCATCTAAACTTTCGCATTTATAATATTAGTAAGATTAAATGATAATTTCATAATAACTAACAACAGACAGGACAGTAGCTAGGTCAACGATGTTAAGGAAACGTGTCGTCGCATCCAAATAGGGACAATATTAAGTTGCTTGTATAAAAATCAAGTATGAACACAGCATAATAATATTACTAGCTGATAATAAAAGTTATAAAGAAATTTAAATAGAAATTTGTGAGAAGTAGAATAGATTAGGAAGTTACTTTTATAGACTAGCTATCGCCCGTGACTATGTCTATGCGGGATAAAAAAAACAAAAGTAAGTAGCCTATGTAGAATACGTTACATATCTATGCCAAATTTCTCCGAGATCTGTTCAGTCATTTTGAAGACACCAAGTAATTAATGGCAAACCATTTTGTAGTTTGAAGTTCTCCAGAAGAATGTCAAATAGATATTAAAAATTACTTTAAACAAAACCATATATTATATTAATGGTAGCTGACCCCCCCCCCTCCCAACCCTCCACCCTGGACCTAGCCATTGGAGGACGACGCCCATGAATGCAATACATCGTAATGAAGGCACAAAAATAATATGGAGTAAAAGAAATACAGAAAACTTTTTAATTGTTACCGTTTCTTTATTCGCTCCTAAGTATCATAAACATACCTGATCTATCAATACCTTAAAAGTCAAGGTTCCTGTTTTTTTTTTTTTTTTTTTTTCAAAATAAATTAACTAGACATTTTTATTATCGTAGTTGCATCGTTTACCGGTAAGACCAACTTTTTATTACTAAACGGAAGACTGTGATTGTGGCACATATTTTCGAATCACTAACACTTGGACTTCCCATTCAAACTTACGTTTTCCTTAATCCGTGCAATTTGCATCGTTACGTACGTCTCAATACTTGAATACTAAGTTTACTCGTTTATCTCCCTAGTTATTCAAAAATAAGTAGTACGAAAATCATTGACGTAAGTTAGACAATTTCCTTATCTTGTAATCATCATCATCACCAGCTCTCTACACGTCCACACTGAGGGGCTCGTAGCCTACCTTAAGTTAGGTATCTAGTAATGCAAGAAGTTTATTTATTCTTTTGTATATTTCAAACTTAACTCTTGAAGTAGGTGGCGCTGGCGACTAGCATATTTTCTGTGTTTGTAATTCTTAAATAGTCAGTTAAATCTGCCACCGTAGAGTAGATACTCTAAAAATGTATAATAGATATAAAAACTAAAACAAATTTGCCAAATTTAATGGTAGTTGCCCCTTCTAGCCAGATAATACGCTGGCGATGCGACATCTATAGTTAGCAAAAGGTTTTCTTCGCGTCGCAATCGTAGATTTCCAATTTCCAAAACCAACAAAGGATGTTGTTATACAAGTTTTGCAATGGAAACTCAATGCGTATGCCGTCACAAATGGTATCGTGTTACCGCGGGCTGTGGTATGCAGAACTGCCATTGACATAGGTGTCCGCCATCGCCATTGATAAGCTAGAGATGTAACAATGCGGTATTATGTGATACCGAGAACGAGGTGTTTGCGTCGCGACCACAGATCGACTCGGTTCCACTTTGCACCACAATAAATAAAAACAAATTATAATTTAGCTACGTATAAAAAAATTGCTTAAAACATTTTTACCGGTAATTTAACAAGTAAACACAATGTATTCTACTGCTGATGCATATTATATTACAAACTAAATGTTTCTAATCATGAACTTAAAAGTACCGTTTTTCGTATGTCTTGACAAAGAGCTGTGAAGTTTCTATGATCTTTTTATCATCGTACAATTTCAAATACAAATTGTAACATAATTCCTTTTAAAAAATTCAAAATATCTTCAGTATCTAATCGAGCAATTAATAAAGAAAAACAAATGCACTTACAAGTACGAATAACAGAGTTCAAAGTGGAATAAACTTTTATGCATCTGGCAATCATGGGAACGGGTTTGGAATAAATCTCGTGTTCAAATATTGATTTACAAACGGCTCGATGATCTCTTATCGGCTGTTATCTATTTGATGCATGCAGAGTAAATAGAACAGCCCTGATACCTTCATATAAACTGAATCGTTCAATAACTCTGTCATATCCTTTTCTTTAAGTACATACTATGCTTGTACATCCATACATAATTAGCTATCACATCTTCCTCCCTCTCTCTCCCCCTTCTTCTTATGCAACTCCTTTCTTACGCAACTTTTTCACACAACTCATCCACTCTACTTTCTCTACCTTTGTAGCCTTAAGTTATAACCTTTTGTGCAACTCAACATTAAATGGAACTAAAATCAACCATTTTCCTATCACGACTTTCTTATTAAAATCATCGCTAGTTAAATAAGTATCATTTTTAGTTACTACGTTAAAAAAGATCAAGACATCTCAAGATGATGTTGAAATGTCACCACTGACATTTGTATTTGAGTCTACACTGAAGTACCAAGATCCGTCATTAACTCTCATCTCGCGTTCTATCACCGAAATATTCAAAACGCCTCTGCCACTGGCCAAAGCTCCTCACATCGGAATGTAATTTGGATGTGAGAGAAATTCTAAGTGGTCAGTAATGTTGGTAATACGCGGGTTGTCGGTATAAGTTTAGATAAAAATTTATAAACGTAAAAAGGATTTATTGTTTAGGAAACGGTCGGATTTGTTGAATGAAATTAACCATATTATGTCAACTTATTGTTAGTACGCGATTTGAATTGATAATTAAGAAGGAAAAAGCGTATTATTCGTTTTTTTCTGTTTTATATATAAAAGCTCTCGCCCGCGACTTCGTCCGCATGAAATTAAAAAAAACAAAAGTGAGTAACCTATATGTTCTTCCAGACTATCCTCTACATCTATACCAAATTTCATCGAAATACGTTCAGCCGTTTAGACTACAAACTCTAACAAACATCCATCCATCCATCTAGACTTTCGCATTTATAATATTAGTAAGTATGATATGTTCAATAGTATTTAAAAATCCTAACCTGACGGATGTTGAACATAAAATAGCCTAAAGAAATTACATATATCGAGTCTTTGCTCTGAAGAATTTTATCTGAGAGTGATATCTTTTCCAGTATAGTTTACTTTTATTGTCCCTACATACATTTATTGTCCATCGTATTTCATGCAGAATTAATTCAAATGTCAACAAAGGACCGAATATAAAACACATCACGACCGACTTTACGACAATGTGGACAGCCTCTCATGAGAGCTGGGACTAGGGTTGTCTATTAGCATTGATATTGCTACAATTACTGGGAACTATGTTTGTTTATACTTCAATTCACTAAATGTATTAAACAATGTATTTTATGATATTTTATCGAATAAAGACATTCGATATCACGTCATGAGACTGCCCTACATAAAATAATTTCGTTTTATTATCACCGAGAGATTTTAGGTCAATGCCTACTAAAGCTAACTTACTTTTGAAACTTCTTAAATAAGTATATGAGAGAATAATCGTCGATTATTTAGCTTTGAGTTAATCCCATTTTCTGTCTTTTGTTTTACTACAAATGTAAGCCAGGGTCACATATCAGATGATTTCGTAGGTGCTTTCTCGTTTGCACATTTGGCTCTAAAAATGATTTAAAACGTAATTAAAAACCAAGTTTGTTCTTCATTTGTTCATCAGCAACCCTAATTGTATAAGCATCTCGGAGAGCTTGTTGGAAGCTCCCAGTTCATCAGTATGTGCCGTGCATGCGGTGCCAACGGCCGACGCTTCCGCGCTTACACGCTTTTTTACCAACTTCCTCTCCCCTAAACTTTGATTGTTTTTTTATTGAAATTTGAAATTTGCACTGTATTTTATTAAATTTATTGACGATTATAAAGTCATTATTAGAGTAATATATTGATTGACTATTTCATTCTTCTATTTATTATAAAGTCAGATATTTTTAAAATGAAAATTCTTTATGTAATTACTCATTTGTACCAGAAGTTTAGTAATATTTTTATATTAAGGTATCTCGACTACAATAGCAGTGTCATGTTGGGTTTACCAGCTTGCTGTATTCTCAGAAAGCCACGCACGTCATAGTACCTACAGCTGGAAATTTGCGAAAATAATAACTTAAAAACCAAACTTGTCTTACATAATGTCTAGACAAGTACAATATAGAAAATCAACGCACGCATCCCGATCTTAAATGCCGAATCAAATATTCATCGTTGGCGCCACGTCTGAGAGTAATAAAGTTCTGTGGACACGATTGAAATCATGAGGGATCACCTCAGAGATAATATCCTGACAGACTCACAAATTACACACCGACATACACGTAACTGTTATGCATACATTTTGTATACCACATGTCAGTACCCAACGAGCATTGCTTCGCGGAAGCCCTCACAAACGAGACCTGAATTAAAACATCCTCTTACAATGACCAGTATACTTTGGTACACTTCACCTCCCTTTAACGAAGTATCACTGACGTCTTAGAGGATGATAGATGGAATGCCAGGGATCTATTTACGTTGGTGGATAGTTTGATAGACAAGCCATACCGTTAGCTGGTTGGATGATCGAACAGTGAATGAACGTCGTCCATTCAATTGTTTCGTAGAAACTCGACTCGGTATTTTCTTTTGGTCGATTACGAACACGTCGCTCGGGCGGATAACACGTTGACTTGTTATCAACAACACTACTAACTGCATCTTTCCTTTTATACTTCGTACCTGGATTTCCAAATAGATAGATAGATCTTTACTTATATAAATGCGAAAGTTTTGATGGATGTTTGTTTGTTAGAATTTGTCGCCTAAACGGCTCTGGATGAAATTTGACATCGATGTAGAGGAAAGTCTGGAACAACACGTAAGCTACTTGCTTTTGTTTTTCTTAAATTCCGTGCAGTCGTAGTCGCAGGCGAAAGCTAGTTATAATATAATTTAGAAACCAAACTATAAACAAATGAGTAAATAACATTTGAACAGTGAAACAATTATCTTGAAAGGTTAAATAGTTAGTCCCATCCAGTACTATGTATCAACTATTTTTAACTAACTATGCTTTACGTAAAATACTAGAAAATCAATTGTTGTTCGATTATATTAACCGGAAGACCATATAACAACATTTGAAATAATAAAATGTTCATATACCAAGAACTCTTGAGTAAAAGTACCAGGAAATTATAAAGCAAGAGCTAACACAAATAAAATATATTGCATTATAACTACATTAGTTGAATTTCGAGTAGGAGATTAGATTCGGGCGACGACTTACATCTTGAGTGTAGAACAAACATCCAGTTTGTGGGCAGATTATCTTTGAAACGAATTATCGAGTTATTATCTAGATAGCGTCCTCGTCTAACCCAGTTTGGGAGATAGTGTGTGTTTGCGCGTGACCAGTTTGGAGAGAAATTGTTTCATAGATAGACATATTTGACTTACAATTATCGAAATAGGTCATCTGTTATTTCGTTTTATAGTTAAATTTATTTATAACTCCTTAATATAAGCCCGAAGTTTTAAGTAACTAGTAACGTAAAGTTGAATATGTTCACGTACTGAAAAGTATGATGATTTCTGGGACATTGGGGAGCTGAACAGGGAATCTAAAATGTCAGATATAAAAAAAAATATCCCATGTTAATAAAAGATAAATTACCTTTCTAACGGTGAAAGAATTTTTAAAATCGGCCTAATAGTTTTTGAGTTATTGCGTACATAAAAAAATACAAATATTTCCTCTTTATAATATTAGTGTAGAAAGCTCCCCCACCCCTCTATGGTGAACTTCTATTTTAATTTTGTCTTCGTGGTATTTTCCCAAAATAGACAGCAAGTCGTAAAACCGATGTCACGGGGTTTTCTAAATTATTTTAATAATCTGTTGCTGATTTTTGCTGTCTCAAACGTCTTAAATTATATTTTTATCTGTGTAAAAAATCTAGAATAAAAACTGCTCCAAATTATCGTATCGATAACTACTGTTGTGATAAAAAAACAGCTATAAAATGTTGATGATAAGATATCTAAGTATCAAGATTCACCTAAAATCCATTAAATATCAAGTGATTCACTTCGAGTATCTCAAAATTCAACCTGTTATCGAACTGACTGATAATGTGATCCACGCAGATTGTCGATTTCGCTAAATTTTCCTTAACTTAAAAGACTTATTGTATCTTATTGGATATCTAAACCCACGTCAGTACAAATCTCAAATTTATATCTATTCTTATAATTCTAAAAATAAACGATCAGTACTTAACATTAACTATTACGACAGCATAACGTCTATAACTCAGAAAGCTTCATCATCATCATCATTAGCTCACTATATGTACGTCTCCACTAAGGGTCTCAGAGCCTAACCTAAGTTAGGGGTGACTAGGCCATAGTCAACCACGCTGCACTGCGGGTTGACTTCACACATAACTTTGAATTTCTACGCCGATATGTGCATGTATCACGATGTTTACCTTTATCGTAAGAACGTCGAGTAAATGTGCATATGAAGTTCGAAAATTGAAAACTGTATAGTACGCGGTGGTATTTGAATCTAGGACCTGCAGGTTAAAGGTCTTTGCCCCCAAGCTACCGACACTTTAGATATATAGTTATTAAGGGTTTCTATTTGCCGAGGTCCTGGCACTGTCTAATTTTAATGCCGTAAATAAGTTAAACGGGTAGTCGTTGGATGCAGAAGACGGAGGACCGCATTTTGTGGAAGACGTTGGGGAAGGCCTATGCCCAGCAGTGGGCAGACAAAGGCTGATGATGATGATGATGAAATAAGTTAAAACTATCAGTTCTCAAACTACATTTTTTAAATATCTTTGTGATGAGAATCTTAATCGATCCAATTTATTTCTTATTCCAGGTTATTGGATAATCATATTTACCACATTGTAATAAGGTGCTAATTCTATAATTCCTAAATAACTTGAGCTAAGGTGTTGAGTTGTCGAGTTTCCCGGGAACACCGGAACCCGCATCGCAGGCGCGGCCCTGACTCCTTATCACCTGGGTTATTCTGCAATTATTACAAGAATTGTAATGAATTAGGTGTTTTAATTCACCGTTGTTATTTATTTCATTTTTATCATTAATTTTTAGTAACTATTTTATACAAAATCAATATGCATTTCGTTTAAAACGAGTAAAAAAGTTGAGCTTTAATATTTACTTGAATCGAAAATTAATAACAAAAATAATAATCTAGTGTTCATAAAAGTTGTAAACTAAACATCAATTTTTATATAAATTAAATATCCTCGTACTAACGTTAATATTTGCAGAATGAACCTCCTAAGTTATCAAACAACGGTTTGCGCCAGGATCGGTGACACGCGTTCAAACATCTGAAACCGATACATTTACCATTTGTTTCTCGAAACACCCGTACAAACATATCGCTATCTCAGTTTTATCGCAAAGATAGAAAGAGACAACACGATGGATAATTTGTTACTGATAACCCACGGTTATATTACAGCAGAATTATATCTGCAACATTTTTTAATGATTGTTACTGTAGTGACTATAAAACATATTCTTGTCTTTGTCATCTCAAAGAGAAAAAAAGAGATGAAAGATTAGCGTGCGGTAATTTTAGAAATCTAATTCTATTACCATGAATAATAATAGTTAGACATTGTTTAGTTAAACTCGTGTTAACTCTGACCGCCCCTGGCTGATATTATGGACATCAATCTATACTAATATTATTTTATATATATATTTCGCTGTTAGAAAGGTAATTTATCGGTGAATAACATAGGCTATATATTTTATTATTTTCTAATTTCACACGGGCGAAATCTCGAGCATCAGCTAATATTGTTATAACCACATTGCTCTCGGTATAAGTTTATTTATTGGTCTAGAACGCAATTCTCAACGCATAATAATTCAAGTCTCAATAAAAATGATATGTCAATAATCTTCGTCGAGCGCTAAAGTTACGGTAAATAAGGGTTAACGTATGTTTAAACTAAAATGTATTTGAAACATTGACTACATTTTTCGAAAAACCTTGTATCTACGCAGACGGCCGCGTGAAATAGCAATAGCAAATAAAAAGTTCAAGTAAGTAGAATATGTGTTTTTCCAGACTATGCTCTATATCTAATCCGAATTTCATCGAGATCCGTTTAGCCATTTAGGTAATTAACTCTAACAAATATTCATCCATCCATCCAAACATTCGCATTTATAATTTTAGGACGAAGTAAGATTTTTTTTATTTAAATATATGTAAGCATCTATGATATGTATAAAGGTAACAAAAGCGAGTCGAGGGCGGGCGAAGTGTCCGCATTCATTCCATTGTTCTCTTGTGCTTTGTACTAAGTTGTCTATACTATAACTTTTCAAATAAAATAAAAAAACTTTTACGAATCTCGATGAAATTTTACATACACCGTTTGTAAGAAGACATAGGCAACTCAATAATTTTATAATTTCATGCGGACGGAATCGCGAGCGAAAGCTAGTATTGCATAAAGCACATAGGGAATTTTCCATTCCCAGTATCTGACGTTGCGCCGACCTGCTCAGAGCAAATCGATCCTGTACAAAAACAACACAACCAAAACATTATAACTTTCATATTTGATATACGATTTTCATCCAGAACTCATACAAAATTCACTCAGTAAAGGCTCAAATCGCTTGTACGTAGAACGTGTTTTTCCCTCGAGAACCATCTTTGAAAGCTACGTATTAAATTGCTCTATCTATAGCCAGAATTCATTCTAATTTTAACCTTTATAAGTACAAAATAAGAGCTATATTTGAACGACTGTGAATAATTTAAGAGAATCGATCTCGTTTTCCTACAGATGCAAAAAGATTACAAGTAACAGGAATAAATGACAAGGGAAAATGAGCTTTAAAACTTACTTTTTATACGTAAAATAGCAATTTATCGTTTGACAAAGTGCTCAAAGGGAGTGCTTTAGTATCTCTGTAAGAGGAACAAGTATTGAGAGTGTATTCAATTTGCTTTCAAGTCTTATTGGTGGAGATTTTAGTGAAAGGAGATGGGAGTAAATAGAGGGACATGCATTTAGGTATATTCTTTACTATATAAGATAATCTATAGTAATGTTAAGCAATAAATACCTTTAAATAGTTAAATGAGGTTAAAATAATTAATTTTTCACGATTCATAAACGTCTTTAAACCCATTTAGATTATTTTTCTGTTTTGTTCGTAATTTAATTATTACCAACTAAAAACAAACACAAAATAACATTTTAATAATGACAAAATTTTCTCTAAAATGATAATAAGCCTCTTTATTTCCATATTTACACAGCGTTTAACAATTTCATTTTGTTAGGGCCTATGTCACAATTCTTGTAAATCGTCAAATAACAAAATTAAATAATCCAATGTATAAAATGTGTGATGGAAATATCGGATTTTGGTACTTTATGTGACAGTGACGTCACTTTCAAGCTATCTGAGCCTCTATCAGCCAGTGGTGGGACAGGCCCTAAGTATCTCTAAAATAGTACCAATCTAAAAACTGTATTAATTAAGTTACACAAAAAAAAACGAAGGTCGTGTTACCTTTCAGTGTCTAAATGATGACTTTTATGCGGCATATCTCCCCGCCCATTTCCCTAACAAAGGCAGGAGGACACAATGCTGAGGGTATTTTCACAAAATTCACGGAACACGCCTCAGAAAACCTCCGTACAAAAGCCTTTGTCTGCACTGAATCTCACTTATAGTACAAGAGCCAAATATTTTCATTTCTTTGTACGATTCAATTTTTTTTTAATTTACTTTTAAAGTTTGTAGTTTCGACTTTACGATATTATTTTTTTTTTTTTTAACGTAAATAAACCAAAATATTATATGTAATATGCTATCGTGTGTCTACACATTTTTAATTATTAAAAAGGTAATACAATTAATGTCAAGGCCATAGACATAGAGTAAAGAAAAAGACAACATTAATTTTTAAAGTAAACTTCTTCGGTCTATATCTATGGTTATCAAATTAAACGGGTTTTTCAAGCCTTTTAAATATCTAAGTAACATAAAATATAAAACTTTCATAAATAACAGTGGTAGAGCCCGCTTTAACGTCTTCGTATGAATGGACAGGCGTGAAATGGGAGCAATTCCACGTTTTGTCGGATGAGTATGGTGACAAAGGCCTAATTTTAGACCCTTTCCCTTTCCACCCTTTTCTTAAGAGGAAGGGATGGGAAGGAAAAGTGGGTTTGACAATGGAGGAGACGCATAGGAGGAAATATTCTCTTTATATGTGTCTCTTCCTCCGTCGATTAAGGGTAGGCAACGCATCGGCAATTGCGGATGTCTATGGGCAGCGGTCGCTTCACTATTCGACGGTTGCAGATGGCCGCTTACTCGTTTGCCACCTTATAATATAAAAAAATAAATAGGAAGTATTAGTAAAGTGCTAGATCTAATTACAAACTTATCTAAAACAAACGATATCTTAACTTCGAGTTAGTTTATCATTCACGTTATCTATAAGAGGCGTCGATTAGTTAACCTTCAGAATGTCTCAGATATGTTTCATCACAAAGGACGTATGTCGTAATCATAGAACAAAGAAATAAATACAATTTACTACTAATTTAATGGATCCGAAGTATATTCAAGAAAGATTTTGTTTAAAATCTTAAAGAGTTCACCATTGTTTATAGAAAACAATAATCAACGATCGGTAAAAACATTTAAATTAAATTGAAATTTTCGTCCTTAATTTTCCACTGTCAACATGTTCATATCTTTATCATTATCATCTCCCCTACCTTAACCTTCGCCCGTAGGGTCGGCACACCGGGTATTCGTCCTCCAAACATCATTCGTCATCTCAGTCATCACTCCCTTCTTGATCATGTCACCTTTCACGCAATCCATACATCTCTTTCTAGGTTTACCTCTATGGGTGTACCACACTCATAAGTAACGTCCTTCTTGTTACATGCGATTCATCCTTCCTCATAACATGCCCATACCAGGCTAACCTTTTACTCCTTACCTTCTCTACCTTTGGGGCTACTCTCAAACTTCCTCTAATATACGCAATTCGTATCTTATAAAAAAAAATAATCATTCGATAGTAGAATTTCTCAGCTATATAAAATGGTTGATGGAAAAAGCACACAGGCTCTTGTATATAATTTCGGTGCCAGGCGCTGACTCGTAAGACGGGATTCTCCCTGCCACCCCATCCGACCCCCTCTCACCCTTGGGGTGTCGGATCAGGGTGGAGGCGATAATTAATATTCCAGCCGCTTTCAGCGTGCTTCCGTGCCTTCTTTGTAGGTTTTACGAACATAATCCTTGAGTAAATATATTTTTCATGTTTTCAACTTGTACTAGTATATAGCTTTTAATAATTTAATTGTGAAAAGGTAACCTTTTCGTTGGAATGTAAGTCCGAGAAAAATATTAGTAGAACTAAGAAAGTACATAGGTATGTTTCTCTTGGTATTGCGAAAGTCCATACACGTTAGTTAACAATTTGGTATTCCCGCTCGTTGGTCCCTACTCTTAAAAAAATGTATCGATATTGAACACTAAGTTAAGCAAAATCTATGAGCTTGTAAAAAAATCACTTGTCTTCAAACATTACTTTGAAAATTCTCGCTATTGTTAATATTTTAGATGTAAAATGTGTTATTAATTTATTATCTTTTCTAAAGATAACAGACAAACACTTATCATTTACGTATGTTGTAGATAAGAATGAGGAATGGATCTTGAATGTGATTATCTTATACTTTTCATGGAAATAAAAATCAAAGTTATTTTTAATATATCGGATTTAATAAAACTTTTGGCTTCCTTTAACCTTTTTCCCTGGGTTATAATTATCTATACCTACTAATATTATAAAGAGGAAAGATTTGTATTTTTGCATGTATTGAAATAACTCAAAAACTACTGGCCGATTTCAAAAATTCTTTCACCATTAAAAAGCTACGTTAGCAGTGAGTAACATATGCTAAATGTTTTTTTTATTTTCTATCGGACGAAGCTTGTCCTTTAACCTTTTCCCTGGGTTAGAATTATCTATACCTACAAACATTATAAAGAGGAAAGATTTGTATAATATTTTTGTATGTATTGAAACAACTCAAAAATACTCACACCATTAAAAAGCTACGTTATCAGTAACATAGGCTAAATTTTTTAATTTCATGTGGGTGAAGTCGCGAGCAACATCTAGTACCATATACGAGTATAACGTCATTTTATTACAAAAATTAGCCGTTGCTTAGCGCGTAATTAAAAAATCTAATAAAAAATATAGCCTATGTTACTCTGTGATAATGTAGCTTTTTAATAACGAAAGTATTTTCAAAATCGGTTCTATAGTTTTTGAGTTTATACATTACATACAAAAATACAATTTATTTCATAGTTCAACTATATATTAACTGAATCTGATGATTTAATTAAACAAGTTTAACAAAGACGAAACAGCAGGGATATTACAACACGGCTGATTGAAAACGAGAAATAAAAAAAATAAAAAAAAACAAGTCGTTGCATTACATCCTACAGTAACCAGCCCGCATCGACAATTATTACGATCTAATAAACATTGATTGAAAACGTATTACAAAATGCCAACACGCTGAAGGTGCAGTTCTGGAATGCGAATTTAAAATTAATCAGAAAATATATTTATTACTCACTAGCTGCTGCTCGCGACTTTCCGCTTAAAATTAAAAAATAGCATATGTTACTCACTGCTAACGTAGCTTTTTAATGGTGAAAGACTTTTTGAAATCGGCCCAGTAGTTTTTGAGTTATTTCAATACATACAAAAAACAAAAAATACAAATCTTTCCTCTTTATAACATCAGTATAGATTTAGATATGTTCTGATAACGTAGTTAGATTTGTTTCACAATTGTTTATTTCGCATTTCAGAAATTATATGTATATGGCAAATTCGAAATTTTACGAATTTAAAAGCACCATTAATCTGCACAGATTAAAATTTGCCCAATGTAAATTCTAAACATAGAGACGATATATTTGAAATATCAAAGATTAGAAATGATATGTTTACATTGTTCATTGCTCTATGTAAACCTTTTGTAAATTCTTATGGTTTTATCCATAACAGACAACAAAACGAATGAAAAATCAATTTTCTTTTGAATTTCCAGAACAAAAACTTGTGAAAGCATACAAAACCTGTACATAAGCGTTTCACAGAAAAGCCCCATTTAAAATCCACCCCAAGTAGACATAGAACAAGATTAACGAAACGGCTTTGAGTCTCCCGCCCCGTGTAGGGCGGGCGGGAGCGATCAATACAAGACCAAATGGCTTCTAATCTCGTGTCGATCTTGCGTCCTTGTCGCTCGCGAGATGCCTCAAACTCATCTGCCACCAACAGACTCTAAAACATTAACCATTAGGCTTAAATTCCTCTGACAAGAACACACCAAACTGTACGTTTAGGTATGTGGGCCAGTTGCCAAGTTGATTATAAATAGGTATTGAGATGTAGAGAATTAACCTATACGAGGTTTTGTAGGCGCCAAATCGTGATTTACTTGTTAATAGTTCGATACCGTGAACGTATCTTACATTTTGATTCGAATTTTCCGAACGCATCTTTTGAAAATTGCCGCAATTTTTGAATTTAGGTTATCTAAAGAAAGTTAGGTTAACATATAAGCTGTAACTTTTACCTACTGTAATATCATTATCTAAAATTGTAAATGACAATATTATTAGTGTTAAATTGTTTCATAACCTTTTTCAATTCGTGTACAAAAATAATCGAATTCCTTAATTTTGAAATGTCATCTGATCAGAAATCTATACTATTATAATAAAGCGTAAACGCACACTTCTTTGTTGCCTAAGATGTCAGCAATTACAGCATATTTTTTAATAATTCTTTTTTTAATAAAAAGCCCTACACTTACGTCACGCGTTAGGCTATATATTTTCACGCCACTAAACTTAGGGGGAAATATTTTGGATAAAAACCCTAATGTGGGAAAGAGACCATAAGTTGCTGCCAACATCAAGGAAGAAAGATTGCTAAGGTTTGTCATGTCATGTCATTTTGACATTTTCTATTGATAATTTGACAAATGTAAACAATAAAATAAAGTTTTTATAATTTCACGCGGATGAAACCGCACGCGAACAGCTGGTTGGCAATAAAATAACTTCAAATCTATATTTCTAAACTAAGATTATAAAGAGGAAAGATTTGTATTTTTGTGTATATTGAAATAACTCAAAAACTGCTGGTCTAATTTCAAAAATTCTCGCACCATTAAAAAGCTACGTTATCACTGAGTAACAAGCATTTTTACATTTTTATTTAATTTCACGCGGGCGAAATCGCGAGCAACAGTTAGTTTAATATATAGTAATAAATATAACAGTATATAGTAGAGATGATATAAAATCGATTATTATGGTATAATTGAGTAGCCGGCAGCGACGCGGCGGTACGGGTCAACATTTGAATACAATACGAGAAATGCGCGATCACTTACGCACCAGTCTGGCGATGGAATATATTTAGCTGCTGATAGCATATCGCGAATATATCTTGTAATTTCTAATGAAATAATGATAAAATAATCTTGCATAATGTTGTAAAAGTAAGTTATTGTCATGTTCTACAACACATTTCTGAAATAATAGGTGACAAACTAACAAGTATACTTTTTTACATAACATGCGGTTTGTCTTACTAATATTATAAATGCGAAAGTTTAGATCGATGGATGGATGGATGTTTGTTAGAGTTTGTAACCTTAACAGCTGAACGGATTTCGATAAAATTTGGTACAGATGTAGAGGATAATATGGAAGAACACATAGGCTACTCACTTTTGTTTTTTTTAATTCCGCGCGGACGTAGTCGCGGGCGAAAGCTAGTTTTTTATATAACATGCGGTTTATCTAACTAATGTTATAAATGCTAATTTTAGATGGTTGGATGTTTGTTAGAGTTTGTACTCAAAACGGCTGTACGGATTTAGATCAAATTTGGTATAGATGTAGAGGATAGTCTGGAAGAACACATAATCTACTTACTTTATGTTTTTTTATCATTCCACGCGGACAAAGTCGAGGGCAACAGCTAGTAGATTATAAAACCATATATACGCATTTCTTAAGGTGACTATAGCAGATGCTTTCAATTCGACATTCTCCCCATGTTCCGATCCATTGATAAATTCACATAGAAATGTTAATTATTCAGAAGTATACCTCATACTGATAGAGCAATGTACTGCAATTGCATGTTCGCGTGTTACTCGCATCCTGAATGTTCGCACCGTATCTGCAATCGCGCGAATCGATGCTATTCGTTATTCATCTCGTATTCGAATTAAAGTTATCGACTCGATTAACGAGTTGGATATGATTACGTGGATATGCATACATTGAAATCCATTGCTGAAACTTATAAAATGTTGCTGACCCGTTTATTCTTGGAGGAAAAATTGAAATAAAAAACAAAATAGTGGTCTAGACTATACTAGTATTATAAAGAGGAAAATTTTCATTGTTTGCATCAAATAGGCTCCGAAACTGAATCGATTTAAAAAAAATAAACTACATCACTAAGGGCCTGTCCCACCACTGGCTGATAGAGGCTTTGATAGCTTAAAAGTGACGTCGCTGTCAGATAAGGTAACAAAATCCGATATTTCCATCACATATTTTACATGTTGGGTTGTTATCAGACAATTAGAAATTGGGTGGGACTGGCCTTAAGTAATCTATACAAATATTATAAAGAGGAAAGATTTGTATTTTTGTATGTATTTAAATAACTCAAAAACTACTTGGCCGTTTTTAAAAATTCTTTAACCGTTAGAAAGGTAATTTGTCTGTGAGTAACATAGGCCACGTTTTTATTATATTTTTAATTTTACGCGGAAGAAATCGCGAGCAACAGCTTGTATAGAATATATTTTAGATCAACAGGAAGGGTATAGATATGACAGAGAAGATATACACGTACATTCTTTGCTACCTACGCAAAGCTGGGGGTATCTTTAGTAGTAGATAAAAGGTTATAGTTTTTAGGTTAGAATTACTAAACGTTCTCTCAGTAGAGTTAGTTAAATAACCACACTATAGTAGGGATAAAAACACCGGTATTACGTATAAGTTATTTTAAGTTATTTTCGGACGACTTAAAAAACACTGGAGGGTTATTTTAGACAAGGAAAGCGCATAACATCCAAGAATGGAAGGAGCTGGAAGAGGCCTATGTGTCACAGGATACGCCGACAACTAGTCTAGGATAAAATGAAAAAGAAAAAATATATAATATATTTATTAGTTAAAATTTTGTAAAAAAAAAGTTTTGGCATTAAATTAATAACAATAATATAACAAGTAGGTATTATATAAATATGACGAATTATTAATTGTGGTGTTAATGTTTTATTAGTCACATTTAGAAAGCAATAACTTGGAAAGTCCTGTCTACAGTTTATTAAGTCTCCATATTAGGTCACAATGACAGTATTACGCGACCGTATAGGGTAATTCTAAAACACTATGTTATAATAGAAGGAAATTATGAAACTAACAAGCTTTGTCATTAATATACCACTGTTTGTTTGATATATTCTTAAACCATAAAATAACTTATAATTCGCAATACAAAAGTAACGAGAAAAAAGGCATCTTAAGTTTTTTATTAGGGTCTATTACCTCAGTGTTGTCATCATACTAATATTATAAATGCGAAAGTTTAGATGGATGGATGTTTGTTAGAGTTTGTAGCCTAATCGGCTGAAGGGATTTCGATGAAATTTGGTATAGATGTAGAGGATAGTCTAGAAGAACATATAGGCTACTCACTTCTGTTTTTTTTATTCCACGCGGACGGAGTCGCGAGCGAAAGCTAGTCCAAAATACTAAATGAAATTTAGAATCTGCCTGCGATTAATCGTCAAACCTGTATGAAACACTCTATCTATAGGTTTCATTCAGCTATTAATATTAGAATAAAAACCTCTAGCTTTATGAGAAAATTACCCCAACGAAAGGCTTCTAGAGACCTTTTCATGCCTCACTTGTATGCTTCGAATTAGATATCTATGAGCAATGTGAGATATATATGATGATTAAGCGTCGGTAGCTCAGGGGTTTGAGCACTTGACTTGTAATCAACAGGTCTTGGGTTCGAACCCGTCATGTGATTTTCGATTTTTCGAATTTCATATGTACATAATTTACCCGACGTTCTTACGGTGAAGGAAAACATGATGCTACCTGCACATATCGGCGAAGAAATTCAAATGTGTGAAGTCAACCAACCCGCATTGAGCCAGCGTGGTTGAGTATGGCCTAGTCACTCCTAACTTAGGGTAGGCTCCGAGCCCCTCAGTGGGGACGTATAGTGAGCTGCTGATGAAGTTATAGATCTGACTATAAGGCTTATTAGAAGACAAACAAATGTAGCATAACATAATCATGACAATTAAAAAGATAACTCGTACGTCGTCGTCATGGTAACGGCTTAGAGAATGAAATTACTACGTCTACCAACGTCGACGTTTACGCTCTATGATTTTATGGTAGAGTTGAATGGAAAGCGACAGTTAGAAGCATCTATTTGCAGTTGTTTATTGTTGTATTAACTGTCAATTATATGCGTAACAAGAATTAAAATAATGGCTATGCAGACTTTCACAGATTTAGACTCATTTTGTAACACAAACAGTAAAGACCAACAAGGATAGACGATCGAGTGGACAAAATTCAAACTAAATTACGAGAGCTCACTAGCGCCCTCCTTTCAATGTCATACAATGTCACAAAGTTCTTTTCATATTGTAAATTTTACATATTTTCTAACATAATTTACCGCGATTTCAGCGGCTCTCCATTCGGATCAAACATCCTAGTATGACTATATTTTATAATAGAAATTCTTAAAACATCGATAAAGTTTTAAAAAACATTTAAATTTTAAACTGGTTAAAGATCTCATTTTCTTACGTTATAAGACACACTCCTCAAATTGCAGTTTTCAAGGAAAAAAACAATATCAGCAAAACAAAGAGTCGATTAGACAGAAAATTAATAAACAAAAGGGCAATTACATCTCATGATCGAGTGGCGCGTGAGCGTCATGACGGTAGTGTACGAAAAACTTACATTTTACACACAGCTATTGTAAAATAAACCTTAATGCATTGCAATAAGATAGTTTCTGGAGATATAGGTAAATTTGCGCGCGTGAAAAAGGCGCGCACGCATCGTGTCCGCCGATCGACGACCGCGCTTTCACTGGCGTCCATCTTTGTTCAGTTCGATTTTTGATTTAAAATTGGAACGTCCAACGGTAGCGTTATGAGCATGAGTTGAATTATTGAGATTTGAAATCGATATCAAACGGTTTTTAGTACCAATTGTTCCACTACCTACATTCATTCAAAATACGTCTAGGTTTAAATTTAATTCATACGATATAGAAAATGTTTGGAAATGGACCTAGAGTCCAAAGCTCAAAGATCTTAGCGTGGAATATATAAATGTAACATCAAACTCACAACTAGAACAGCTAGTTTTTATTTTGTCCCACTAAATTATAGGTAAATGCAATTTTTACTGATGACGTCATATTACCTGGGACACAATTACAATGAGTTCATATCGCGCGGGGGGAGGGGTGGTCTAGCGCACAATATTCCGCGAAACAGAAATAACAGCTTGCCATGTTATATTGAATTCCATACGATATCGTAATTTTCAATACATTTGATAACTTTATTACAATAGACGTGTTAATAATGTTATGTCATATATAAAAAAATGTTATTTTACATTTATTCTAATGAAACTTTTTACTTTTTATGTGTCTCCGCATTATCCTATAGTTAAGTAATAACTACAGTAGACAAAGGTTTTATTATAAACTGCAGTCAATCACACTCCAAATGACTCCAAAAATCAAACAAAAAAATGGGACCCACCTGCAAGCACTACCTCTCGGATAAAAAAAGAATTTTCAAAATCGGTCTACCAGGGGCGGTGTTATGCCGTAACACACATAAAAATATATATATAGACGAATTGAGAACCTCCTCCTTTTTGAAGTCGGTTAAAAATAGATGTGTACAAATAGAATGTTATTTGGAATCAATGGTAACTCATTGGTTTTTCGGTTACTACGAGACGTCTTAAATTCCAACCAAATTCTCAATATTATTCTTTAATTTAAATCAAATGTTTAATTTGTAAAATTACGTAAGGTTTATTACTTAACACTTTATACGCTACTGTGGCTAAGTATGAAAATGAACTCAAAAGGATCCATAGTGGTATTCAACGTGTTAAAGTATGTAAGACCAAGCACAGCTGTTACTTTAGTCAATCTGCCTGTCGAGCTGAATATCAGGGTTGTCAAAATTACAATTATAATTCTTATTATTTTACATCGAATGTGCGATAATAATAAAATTATTTCTCCATTTTCTATATTTCAATACGATTAAAGGAGACCGTGTTAGGTTTTGTGATCGTTAATTACTTTAATGTTGGTATTAAAGTTTAATTAAAGAAGCTCTGTAGATATTAATAAACAAAAGGGCAATTACATCTCATGATCGAGTGGAGCGTGAGCGTCATGACGGTAGTGTACGAAAAACTTACATTTTACACACAGCTATTGTAAAATAAACCTTAATGCATTGCAATAAGATAGTTTCTGGAGATATAGGTAAATTTGCGCGCGTGAAAAAGGCGCGCACGCATCGTGTCCGCCGATCGACGACCGCGCTTTCACTGGCGTCCATCTTTGTTCAGTTCGATTTTTGATTTAAAATTGGAACGTCCAACGGTAGCGTTATGAGCATGAGTTGAATTATTGAGATTTGAAATCGATATCAAACGGTTTTAGTACCAATTGTTCGACTACCTACATTCCTTCAAAAGACGTCTAGGTTTAAATTTAATTCATACGATATAGAAAATCTTTGGAAATGGACCTTAGAGTCCAAAGCTCACACATCTTAGCGTGGAATATATAAATGTAACATCAAACTCACAACTAAAACAGCTAGTTTTTATTTTGTCCCACTAAATTATAGGTAAATGCAATTTTTACTGATGACGTCATATTACCTGGGACACAATTACAATGAGTTCATATCGCGCGGGGGGAGGGGTGGTCTAGCGCACAATATTCCGCGAAACAGAAATAACAGCTTGCCATGTTATATTGAATTCCATACGATATCGTAATTTTCAATACATTTGACAACTTTATTACAATAGACGTGTTGACAATGTTATGTCGTATATAAAAAATGTTATTTTACATTTATTCTAATGAAACTTTTTACTTTTTATGTGTCTCCGCATTATCCTATAGTTAAGTAATAACTACAGTAGACAAAGGCTTTATTATAAACTGCAGGCAATCACACTCCAAATGACTCCAAAAATCAAACAAAAAAATGGGACCCACCTGCAAGCACTACCTCTCGGATAAAAAAAGAATTTTCAAAATCGGTCTACCAGGGGCGGTGTTATGCCGTAACACACATAAAAATATATATATAGACGAATTGAGAACCTCCTCCTTTTTGAAGTCGGTTAAAAATAGATGTGTACAAATAGAATGTTATTTGGAATCAATGGTAACTCATTGGTTTTTCGGTTACTACGAGACGTCTTAAATTCCAACCAAATTCTCAATATTATTCTTTAATTTAAATCAAATGTTTAATTTGTAAAATTACATCATCTCCCCTGCCTTATCCTACTCCCGTAGTGTCGGCGCACCGGGTTTTCGTCCTCCAAATAACTCTATCATCCGTCATCTCAGTCATCGCTCCCTTTTTGATCATGTCACCTTTCATGCAATCCATCCATCTCTTTCTTGGTCTACCTCTACCGGTGTACCTCCACATTCATAACTAACGTCCTTCTTGTTACATGCGATTCATCCCTTCTCATAACATACCACGCTAACCTTTTACTCCTTATTTTATCAAACACTGGGGCTACTCTCAAACTTCCTCTAATATACTCTAATTTTAATTTGTAAAATTACGTAAGGTTTATTACTTAACACTTTATACGCTACTGTGGCTAAGTATGAAAATGAACTCAAAAGGATCCATAGTGGTATTGAACGTGTTAAAGAATGTAAGACCAAGCACAGCTGTTACTTTAGTCAATCTGCCTGTCGTGCTGTACATCAGGGTTGTCAAAATTGGAATTATAATTCTTATTATTATACATCGAATGTGCGATAATAATAAAATTATTTCTCCATTTTCTATATTTCAATACGATTAAAGGAGACCGTGTTAGGTTTTGTGATCGTTAATTACTTTAATGTTGGTATTAAAGTTTAATTAAAGAAGCTCTGTAGATATTAATAAACAAAATTATGTTCTAACTGTGGTTACCACATTCGACTTTTTAAAATTAAAAACAAAGACATTTATTTTACTACTTCGAACGTTGCGAACATTTAGTGACAACCCTATTCGAGATGACTTCTCAGATTCCCGTAAATGGTAGCGTGGGAATCATAACCTCAAGCACGAAGAACATTATCAGGAATTGTTTCGTCACATCTTAAGATCCCATTTCAAAGAAATTATTACATCTATTACCTGTAATCTATCTATATTTCTATACTAATATAATAAAGCGTTAATACACTACTTCGTGGCGTAAGATGTCAGCAATCACAGCATGTTTTTGAATAATTCTTTCTTTGATAAAAAAAATCCTACACATACGCCATGCTTTAGGCTACATATTTTCACGCTATTTAGGGGGTAAATAAATTGAAAAAAAAAACCTTCATGTGGGAAAGGGACCATAAACTACAAGCTGCCAAAATTAAGGAAGCAAGGTTTATGATAACGGTAATTATGACATTTTCAATTGAGAATTTATCAAATGTAAACAATAAAATAAAGTTTTTATAATTACAGCTTGCACTTATAAAAGTTAATGGTTAATTACAATATCATTTCGACTGGTTTAAAATAATCAAAATGGTTCTTAATTTGCGATAGTCATCTTGAAACAATAAAGGATTTTAGTTGTATTTCAGGAACTGAGAGCTTATTGACTCATCGTGGGAACATCACACTCGATCCGATCACAGATCGAACTCTGAAATGATTGTTTCTTAGACTGAAAACAATGACTGCAGATAATCGTGACATCTTCTTAGAAATTGTTACCGTGGGTTTACACTGCCGAAACACCTGCACTACAACACATTACTATCTCAGTTTTTTGAAAGATAATTAGAAGGTTGATGTTGCTTCTACAGTCTTTTGAGCGTCGGTATCGAATGCTCTTTATAGTGCACTTCTTGAGTATTTAATCAATCTAGACGTTATAAAGCTTGGACGACTCCGACCAACACTGCCATCCACTTGCTTGCCATAAACTTTCGTTAATCCTTTCAACGTGTCTATAATCACTTACTAATTTAATGTACTATGTCCCCGAAGCGAGGCAGAGGGCTATAAGAGTGTGCATCCACCTGAAACTAAACTATCGCACAACTGTTGAGCGATTGTCGATTGTCAATTGTTTCGCAGCCAATTCAACTGTTTAGTTGCACAATTAAAAATCGAGTGGTGTGCGCACCTCCATACAAGCTCCTAGGAATCAAAGCGAGACAACAGTTGTGTGATAGTTTAGTTTCAGATTTGCGCACGCTCTAACAATACCAAAAAATGATTATTTCGTATCGAATAATTGAATGCTACATATTTATCGATCAAGGAATATATAAACGCGTGCAGATACAATGTTACATATCCATATATTATGTAAAGACGTAACAAAAGATCACATTATCATATTCATGTTGACTCGCACCGTTCGTTTCACCTTTGCCTCCACGTCCGTTCGAGAATCATCAGCATTGATTAAAAATCACCTTCGCAATTAAATTATACTTGTTTTTTTCTTTATATAAATACCTAACTTCATTGTGTTCGGAAATTTATATCTGATTTTATTAATCGATTTTATGCAAGTCAAGGTTTTATAAACAGGTGCTTGACAATGTAAATTAAGTTTTAAAGGATATTATTTCACATTTTTATAATATCAAGTGGCAAATGGCAACACGAATTCACCGAAATAGCGATGCGATCGCTGCCCATAGATATTCGCAAAAGCACGTTGCATTCTATAGACGACGGAGGAAAGACGCACAGAAAGAGCATTTTCTTTCCTATGCGACTCCACGCCAATATTAAAATTTCCCCTGTCCATACTTTCAGTATAGGAATATGGCAGGAAGGGAAAGGGGACTAAGTTTAGATCTCCGTCACACACACTCATCAGACGAAACTAAAATCCAATAAAATGTTGACATCTGTCAGATTGTAAGCGGCACTTACGAAACGAAATGTTTCTGATTTTCAGTATTTGGCCATAAGTGTAAACAAAAAGCAACGCAATGTTGCCTTCATTTACCAAAGTAATCAATCCTTTTACATTAAGGTGACATTGTATCAAAACAGGTCATTCGATTTAATTGATTGCAAATTTGTACCGGACGTAAATAAGAGAAAGCGTACTTAAGTAACCCTCAGAGAGCCAGCCTGCCTCCGAGAGGAATAATAATCATTGCTTGCGCAATCACTTATTGACAAAGTAATCTTTCATGATGTTTTCTACTTAAAATCTAAAATCAGTTCAGATCGAACTGATCAAGTCTCATAGCCTTGTTGAGCTATGGCTCTACTAAGTAGCTTACGACTAATGATTCGACTGTGGGAACCAAGATGCATAATTCCCGGTGACTTGCAAATCACACAAATAATACCTCTATGCAGGCCAGTCTACTGATCTGCTTCACACATGTCGTGATCTGCAGATCATTAATTTTAGTTGAGTTACTCCATATCTACTGTCTTTTCAGGACTTTCTTTCTAACATCATAGAATGACAACGTCATTTCGGATTGCAGTAAATAACAAAGATTTTTAGTATCAAGATTCAAGATTCGAATTAATGGAACGTATATTTAGTTAGTTGACTATGGCCTAGTCACCCTAACTTAGGGTAGGCTCCGAGCTCCTCGGTAGGGACATATAGTGAGCTGGTGATGATGATGATATTAGCTCAGTAACCAGAAACTAACTACAAATGAAAACTTCTTTTTTATTGGAATTCACATATACCGTATATATTGAAATAATCATATTGTAATATGATTCATGACCACAACAATAACCGATACGTCACGCAGGTCAAAAGATGACTGATCGAAAATTCCTCTGGAGAAAAGTTTGACACTAACATTACGAATGCGTCGCGCGCGAGATATTGTACGCGTTGTCATCCGCTTTCGCGCCCATTGCCATATAGACCAACTCAGTTACATGACCCGGTGGGA
Source organism: Papilio protenor (assembly GCA_029286645.1). NCBI lineage: Eukaryota > Metazoa > Arthropoda > Insecta > Lepidoptera > Papilionidae > Papilio > Papilio protenor. The sequence continues at coordinate 2,880,014 of JAGSMZ010000016.1, read as the reverse complement.
ATATGTGATATTAAATAACCTAACCTTAATTTAAAAGACAAAAAAACACTGACTATCGTCGTTATATTACATTAAATCGTTATATTGATTAAAAAAACAAAGGCTACTGTGTCCCTTCCTATTCGAATCTATTCGTAGTAATTTAAATAATCACATACAATTTCGTATTAAAATACTAGAACGCATAAAAAACATTAAGTAATTTTATAGCTGTTTGAGTAACATCTAAACAACAAAGAGGTCAAGAAACAATGTAACGTTCAACTGGATATGACATTCAAGATATTTTAATAAGTTTCGCAAATCGACGCTGAGATGAGCTGAAGAAATTTACATTTATGCAACTTTAAATAAATACGGTTAAACCTTGGCACTACTTAACGCGGCTGTGAACATACACGGATATACAGACACTGGAAGTGTCATAAATTAAATATGACAATTATTCCTTCACTCTGAAAAAATTATCTATCCATTCATATAATAAAATTGGAGTGTCTGTAATATCAAGAGAAGAATTTCAGATTTCGAGAAGATGATGTGCGTTGCTGATAATGAAAATCGCATTTAAAAACTTTTTGTCTGTCTGTTCGCAAGCCGCGTTTGTTCCGTGTGATCTCCAAAACGGCTGGACCGATTTCGACCGGACTTTCACTGTAGGGTAGCTGACATAGATGGGCACATTATAGGCTACTTTTATATCTTAATATTGCGTGAATGAAGTCGCGGGTAACAGCTAGTTTTAAATAATTATCGTTTGTTTCTACAATAAGTTACTACTTTAATGCATGTATCCTCGAAGTTAATTTAAACTTATTAATATCTTGTTACATATCTTAATATTGTACGTAATGTTTTTAAGACTTATAAGTATTTAAACGATTATTTTATCACTATGTATTATCACGTTGTCTTTAAATGTCTTAGATTGTGCGAATCTTTTAAACTGCTTAATATCTATTTAGATGCACGATCAGTACATAAAAACTCGTTCAAAGCGATTGTATTATCATGTTTACGATATGTATGTATCAATTTAACTACATATATGTACATTTAATATTATCTATTTATTTATGTACTCTAGTATATAATATTGGCTACAAAGGAAGAGGAAGACCGAAGAAAGTATGGATAGATTGCGTGAAAGAGGATATGCTTAAGAAAGGAGTGGATTCAGATATGACGGCTGATAGAGATGTATGGAAGAGCAGCATATACTGTACCGACCCTCAATAAGGGATAAGGGCAAGTTGATGATGATGATGATGATGATGAGTATATAATATTGTAACTTAAATCAGGGTTTCTAATCACTAGTAAACTTGTAAACTAAATTAGTATAAATTTCCAACTGTCTCTTCTAGCATTCATTACGTTTTACTTTATTATACGGTTAAGCACGGAGTGCGTCGTAATATAAAAAGTTTATAATTAATTTAAATTATTTCATAACCACGGCCTTATCTCAATTCTGCGCTTATCTCTAGTTGTTCTTATACTTCGCAATATATCGCCTTTGAGACATTTCTTCATTCCTAATTGATATTGAAACAAATGCTACATCTACATAATAATGCAAACGCAAAAATGATCGTTTGTAATTTACCTAGACAAATTGTAGACACAATAATATTCTTTACTAGCTTATACCGCGGCTCCATTAGAACTAAAACAAATCAAGAGTTAGTAGCTTGTGGGTTCTTTCATACTATCCTCTACATCTATGCCAAATTTCATCGAGATCTGTTCAGCAGTTTAGACTACAAACTCTAAAAAACATCCATCCATCCATCCATCTAAACTTTCGCATTTATAATATTAGTATGATAAGTAAGAGTAAAATTAGAATATAGTAATTTTATTAAATTAACGCAATAGTCCGATCCCATCTAAAGTTAAATTGTGATGTGGTCGAAACATAGCACGAGCGTGTTTCTGAATATGTTATATACATGTTTCGGTAGTGGAAACACGTATCCATGCTATCCAACATAATTTTATCTGACAGTTAGCTCCCATGTGAACAATCTGTTATCATCCAGATGCGGTTAGGGAAAAACATTATGTTCCATGTATCAATACCGCGATAACTCAAGAGGAAATGGTCAACATATTCGTATTCGTCATTCGCATTATTCTCAAGGTAATTTGCAGTATTAATAGAAACTTTAACGTTTGCTATAAATATTTGGCTGTTGTCATGAGCTGCCTTTACGGCGACGCCCATGGCTGTTGTAAATCTTTAAATTCTGCTTGGATTGATGTTTTCAACGCTTTTTCTTTGTCAACTCCTTTAAATATACATTTTCGAATCATTATAGTTTTTGCTTAGGTTTAAAACCTAAGGGTTTTATTAAAAACACTCGCTTTCGCCCGCGACTTCGTCCGCGTGGAATTTAAAAAAAACAAAAGTGAGTAGCCTATGTGTTCTTCCAGACTAAGATCTACATCTACACCAAATTTCATCGAAATCCGTTCAGCCTTTTAGGCTACAAACTCTAACAAACATCCATCAATCCATCCATCCATCCATCTAAACTTTCTCATTTATAATATTAGTATAATAGTATGATTAGTTAATCAACATATTTTTAACAATGAATCATTGATTATGTTGTCTATGAATTAACTCATGGTGACTATACTATGATCTGTTTCATGCAAAATTTATTAATATTATTTTCATTCTATAATGTCTTCGAATTAAAAACTACCAAATAGTTTTTATTAGCACAGTTAGGTATTTTCTATAAAGGCAATTTTTATGGTTACCAAGAGAAAAAAATCTTTTTGTTCTCTATTTGTTAGTGGTATGAATTACCAAAAAAACATTATTGGAAATATAAATTTCATTTGTTTTCTGGTTTTTAAAGATGTGTAAAATGTAGGTTTTTAAATTTAAAAAGTTACCCGGATTTGAATTAGGTTTTAAAAAATATTATTTTTTCATAGTAATAATCGAGATGGGTATGTATTTGAAATAGATGACTCCCCAACACCCTCATTGGTCGCAGAAAAACTTTCTACATATCACCTCTTATCTTACTGATAACCGATTTGCGAGAAAAACTATGCCTGATAAGTTCTTTGTCGTTCACAATATCTTAAGTACGCTTAAATTTTAATATTCCATACCTAAATGGATTATTGAGATAAAGTATTAAAGATTTATAAAAATAGAACATTTTGAAACATGTTAAGTTAAAAGGAAAGATCTCATTTATATTATAAACTAACTGTTCGCGTGCGGATTCATCCGCGTGGAATTATAAAAACTTTATTTTATTGTTTACATTTGTCAAATTATCAATAGCAAATGTCAAAATGACATGACATAACATGACAAACCTTAGCAATCTATCTTTCTTGGTGTTGGCAGCAACTTATGGTCTCTTTCCCACATTAGGGTTTTTATCCAAAATATTTACCCCCTAAGTTTATGGCGTGAAAATATATAGCCTAAAGCATGACGTAAGTGTAGGGCTTTTTATTAAAAAAAGAATTATTTAAAAATATGCTGTAATTGCTGAGATCTTAGGCAACAAAGAAGTGTGTGTTTACGCTTTATTATAATAGTATAGATATAGATAATATAGATATAGATACACAATTTTGTATGTTTGGTCTAATGTTATTTAGGTATCTTCTAAACGGCTGAACGAATCTCCATGAAATCTCCATGAAACATAGATGGAAAGAACACATAGGCTATTTTTTAATTCCACGACGAAGGAGTCGCGGTCAACAACTAGTATGAAATTTCGTATTGCCTTCGCGCGCTGTAAAACTAATATTAAAACAACTTAGAATGCAAATAACAAAGTTTAACAATTGAATTGTTGTTTATTATTTCTATAATCAGTTATCTAATGTAGATAAAAATATTCAAATGTAGAATTAAAGTATTTTTAAGATATCCGTTGTACAGATATAAATTTTCAATAGTGATTGAATTTAAAATTAAAAACAATAATAACGTATTTTAATTTAATTCAAGTATAAATGTTACTTTCATTTCTTTTTTATGTCTTTGTAAATAAATGTAAAAAAAAAACAAATAGCATCACGTTTATTTATAAAAAACTAGCTTTCGCCCGCGACTCCGTCCGCGTGAAATTAAAAAAAAGTGAGTAGCCTATTTGTTCTTCCAGACTATCCTCTACATCTAAACCAAATTTCTTTGAAATCCGATCACCCGTTTAGGCTATAGAGTCTAACAAACATCCATCCATCTATCCTTCTTAACTTTTGCATTTATAATATTAGTATGATTTAGTATGATTGAAAGACTCAAAAATAACGTTATTTACCGGATAGTATAAAACCTAAATAACTACAATAAAATAACAAAAACATGTATAAACTGAAACAATAGATATGGTAAGGGTTAAAATATTCAATTAAAACAAAGATAAAAGATTGTCCAACGAAGATCGCGACTTAACAAACAATACCGTCTTTCATTTCTAGTTCATTCACAGGTTGTTGACGTCCTCGACAAAGAAAAGGCACCGACTTGTGGGCACAGCTGTTCAAGACGATCATCTTAGCAATATAAACATTTTATTAATTTAATTGTTAGTAAGTATGCCTTTTTAGTGACCGACGATTACTATTTTAAGACGATCGAATATTGAAACAATATGGAACAACGTATTAAATGAGAAATCTACGCTTGATTATAACGTAACACACATAAAAAAAAATAACCATACAGACGAATTGAGTACCTCCTTCTTTTGGGAAGTCAGTCAAAAATTAATTGAAGATAGTAAAAGGCGCCAAGCGAAACGTTTAAGAACTAGTGGGATAAAACCTTATTTTTTAGTTGTACAAACTGGAACTCCAATGGATTTTAATCTCTCATCTAGCAAATTCACAATGCCATTGTTAATGAAAGGGTCAAATGATTCTAAAATGGTAGGCTTTGACTTATCAAACTTTGCTTCTTAAAGCACGAACGATAGCAATGCAAAATGTTGCAAAATTACACTAAGGGCCAAGAAAATATCTTAATAAACTCTCTTCGTAATATTTTTTTCATAATTTCTTATAAAACAATAACGTATTAAAAATAATCTTTAATAATAATCAATAAATCATCACTTGGTGACAACAAAATTGTATTAAGAAATTTAAATACGTTAGTGTCCATATAGCATGGGGTCAATAAACTCTCCAACAATATTGACACGGGCAAGAGGAGGCGATATCGCATACAAATATTGTAGCCAAATACGATAGATGCGATGCGTTAGGATTGATCCGAATAAACAAACTGAGGTCAGCTTGCGACAGTACTCCCTTTATTTATATTATAACTATAACCTAAAAATAATATACTTAGCGCTTTTTTCGACACACGCATTTATATTGTTATTTTAGCAAAAAAATGATTGCTGTAACATTTTGTTGAATCACTCTTTATTAAGTTCTATTTTTTTTATTTAAAATCTAAATTACTTTTTTAATCTGTACCTAATACTAAATATACAAAATCTAAATCGATACGGAAAAAGGATTTGAAAATTGTTAAAAATATGTTTTTTTTTCTAATACTGAGATATGATTATTTAAGACCTTCATAATTCCGTGGTTCTTCGGGTTTTTTAGATATAAAAATACCCGTAAGACGTTCTGATTACTGATAAAAATTGATAAGATTATACTAATTGAAAACACTCGAAATCAATGTTAAACCACGTTTATTAATTTACTTTAAACTCTGTTGACAAATGAGGAAGAATATGTACCAATTGTCGAACGAAAGTAAAGAAAGTAACACTAGAAATACATCATTTTCATCACGCGATTAAATGGCGGAAGCGTTGGCGCGAAATCGAATCTTAATTTTTTTCTTGCCAGCTTATGCTACAGACATTCCTGCCGGCCAGTGTCTATTACCGCAATCTTTAATAAAAAAAATTATGAATTGTCATGCAATTACACACAACGGCGCTAAACATGCGAGAATAATGTTCTTCTACACGATGTTATATTTATGAAAATGGCGAATGAGAGTTTAAAACAAACAACGTATTTAATAAAAATACAGGGTCTAACAATTTTAAAAAATTTGAGGTTATATTTCTGACGTTTATGGTATGTTTTTGGCCAGTAGCATAAGCTATGGATTTAACGAGATGGTTATAGACAATCTATTGTTGAACAGTTTCCGCAGCCACCCTTGTCTATGTTTTGTAAACTGACGAACTGGACGTCCCGTACCTCTATTTTTTCCGTTAACCGCGCCATATTTGTAAACGTCCGCGCCGGTTGGTGAATGAATTTCACGCGATTACGACATTTGGCGCGAGATAGTTAACAATAATTTGATTTAGGAAGTTTGTAAAACAATGTCCAATATGAAACATTGCTTTTAATTAAAAGTCGCTTTTATGACTTCCGCAATACATTGCTTGTTTTAAACGTTGATTGTTTTAAGAAAATAATATTGTTTTGCTTATTTGACTCTCAAGTTATCAGCAGAGAGTCCTTTACCCTAAAATCGTTCCATAATTTCATTAATTTTAATCGATTACTTTTTTATCGATGTCGACATCGTATTAATTTCGCCCTTTGATCTTTCAGTCTTGGATCTTGGTTTAATAATTGTCAAGTTAACTCATTAATTAACTAAATAAGATCATCGAGTAAAAATCTACCTAAAAGATACGACGCGAGCAACAGCTTTACATTTGATAGGGGTAATCTGTCTGTAAATTATTTATCACAATTTAGTACATTTCGATCCGTGTTAAATAAATATTTAAATGAATCTTTACGTATTTAGCTCTATTAGATGTTCGAAGAGCAATGATAATATTCCTACAGTTTACGTATAAGTACGTATTGAATAAACATCTATCGGACGTGTTACAAACTCCATGATTTTAGATTTACTGAAATAAACCGTTTTTTTTTTAATCAACCTTTTATTTTAGGACTTATGTATTGAAACTGATATGTTTTTCTTCCGTAAATTTTCGAATACTTAATATGAAAACACTAGCATTTACTTCGACAACATTTTTTTGTACACACTATACTATAAAATTTACACAATTGATTAATTTTATATCACAAATTAATAATTAAACGTATTCGTATATTTTGGAATTTATAAGAACGATGGACACCCTAGTCATATCTGATAATAATTACATGTAGTTTCCTATACGGCGAACACCTTTACCTATCTGTACCGTTAAGTAACATCTTGGTGAGCGATAAACACGTCCTTCTTTACTCTAAAGATAGCGTCTAATGGAACTATGACGTCACTTACATACCGATGTCCTAAATACCACCTTTCTACTTTAAAAATCTACTATATATAAAACGTATTTTTTCTTTCCTTACAAACCAAAAATGCAACAACGATCTCCTCATTATGAAACAAATTTATTACCATCACTCACATTTTCATTTAAAAACAGAGATATAAATATATTTCTGTATATCTGGCATTACGGCAGTGAAAACCTACATTAATCACACGTTATCATATATCTATACTAATATTATAAAGAGGAAAACTTTGTATTTTTGTATTTTTGTATTTTTGTATTTTTGTATTTTTGTATGTATTGAAATAACTCAAAAACTACTGCGCCGATTTTAAAAATTCTTTCACCATCAGAAAGGTAATTTATCTGTGAGTAACATAGGCTATATTTTATTATTACTAATGTTCAGGAACTATTAATAAACAGCGTGTTTCTGGACGCCGGCGTTAAAAACTCACTAAACTTTAACTTTTCTCGGCTTACGCTGCCTAAACCGTTAGAGGTATATAAAAATGATGTATGAAAGAATTGTAGATCTTAAAAAGTTCTACAGAAAAGTGCGCAATAGCATATATCTATCTTTAACGGTTTTCTTACAATAACCACTTTTGTGTTTACAAAATGAATTAAAAACCCAACGCTATTTGCAGCGTTCTTTTATTGGTTTCAATATTAATCCTTATCCAAATAAATGCGTTTGTTATCAGGAGAATTTAATGTAGAATAAAATTGTCATTTACAGTATTAAAATTGGACTAATAGTTTAGAAGATATCGCGAACACAAACAATAAGGGTAACCGAAAAATCAGCTTACAAGCTACCGGACTTAGAAATTTGGAATCTTGCATCGGTAGATTTCTGTTATTACGTAGATTACTAATAAGTTAATACTTTTGGTAATAGGTTGAAAAAAAGGGGCGAACGTAATAAGTTATATTTGTAATTTCACGCGGGCGAAGTCGCGAGCAACGGCTCGTCTACAATATGACAGTGATCAATATTATTGAAGATTAAATTAAATATCACGAATTAAAAACACTGGCCATTTTGAACGAAAATTAGTCTTTGGTAAAAATAAGCATTCGATTTTTAAATTACAACAATGATTTTATTAACGGCCAATATTTACAATATAGCAGAAAAAAAATATTTTTTGTTTATTCGTATAAATAGACTTGATATCATAATTGTAATAAATGCGTATGTACATTTAAATAAAAATGAGGATGTCGATCGAATCGGAACAACATTGGCCACGTGTTGACAGATGGAAGGGCGTCATATTTGTTTAAGAATATTTGACCGATTGCACGAGGTCAAACGAAACGAGATGTATCACAACAGACTTATAAATACGGTCTTTGACATGAAATAATAAAATACAAAAATATCAAAATACTACATAACTATAAGTACGAAAGGATTTTGTATTGCAATAAAATAGTCTAGAAAGAGATCATGAAAAATAATCTTTCCACCCTTAAAATGCCAAAATCAAAGTGTATAGATTTTTCTACACTTAGGGGAATCCTTTACGAAACACTTTACTCTGAGTGTGACGGTAAAAGCTTTACATTGTGCTTAAGTTGTATGATTATCGAGTGATGCAAGTAATTATCATTGCTTTCAAAATTAAGTTTAACTAACTACGTGACAAAAGACAATTAGCAAATTACGTTACTATTAATAATTCTTAACATTAATGCTTCCTAGAATTATAAGAAATACTAGCTTTCGCTCGCGACTCCGTCCGCGTGGAATTGAAAAAAACAAAAGTGAGTAGCCTGTGTTCTTCAAGACTATCCTCTACATCTGTACCAAATTTCCTCGAAATCGGTTAAACCGTTTAGGGTACAAACTCTAACAAACATCCATCCATCTAAACTTTCGCATCTATATTATCTATATCTATACTATCTATCTATACTTCTATACTATTATAATAAAGCGTAAACACACACTTCTTTGTTGCCTAAGATCTCAGCAATTACAGCATATTTTTGAATAATTCTTTTTTTAATAAAAAGCCCTACACTTACGTCACGCTTTAGGCTATGTATTTTCACGCCATTAAACTTATGGGGTAAATATTTTGGATAAAACCACTAATGTGGGAAAGAGACCATAAGTTGCTGCCAACATCAAGAAAGCAAGATTAGCAATCTTTGTCATGACATGTCATTTTGACATTTGCTATTGATAATTTGACAAATGGAAACAATAAAATAAAATTTTCATAATTTCATGCGGATGAAGCCGCATGGGAACAGCTAGTTTATAATATTAGTATGATTTAAAATTCTTTGACGCAGAAAACATGGAGTTTTGACAGGTGTCATTAAAATGAATATCAACCAAGAAATCGTTTATACATAAAATACGAGAAATTAAATAGGAATTTAATAACTTTACCATTATTATAGCAATTATCATCATCCATTTAACACACGATAGGATACCCAGTACATAATCTTAGAGTTTCGCGAGATTATATTAAATAGATTTTCTATTAGGCAATTAGTTAATTATTTCTAATTATAATGGTTTTAACACACTTTTACAAAGCTAATATATTCTCTAATCTTAATTACTAAATTGGAACATTGACCTTTCCCTTGAAAAAAAGAGTAAATATCCTTATATTTTCTTTTTTTTAAACCTAATTAGATCAAAAAGGTGTGGAGTGTATCGCTGATCCTTTTTTTTGGACGACATTCCGCTATTTGTAACGGAATGTCAGGATATTTATTTTGTATTATGATTCTTAGGAAAATTGCACAATGACAGTTAAAATTTCTATTAAGTAAGTATAGAGGACTAATATCGTTTTCCTGGTCATAAGATATCTTTGAATTAATTTTAATTTACGCAAAATATTTTAACTGCGTTTTTTTGTTAATCGATCATTCAAAAGCTAATTAAAAGCTTGTATAAATACCGTATAACATTTCGTGAAATACGTCAATAAATTATTAAAAATAATTAGTAAGGTTATTTCCTTAATAACGCAGGGGATATTATAACAAAACCTCAAGGAAAGAAGAAATAAATGTAATGATGAAATATTTGCAAGAGAGTAATCATTCTTTAAATGAAATAATTAAGATTTTTATTTGATCTAAATTAGGTTAGTAATATCTCCTGCTAGTTAATATAAGCTATGTCTAATACATGAAAAAATAGGTTATTCTTTGAAATAATATTTTATCAAAGAATCCTAGCGCTTAGCGACAAAATCTGGTACCAAGGGAATATTAATTAGTTGAACCGCATGATAAAAGCAATTAAAATAATCATATTCTCAGTATTGATGTAATGTAATTTATTACACAATTCCTGTTACCGTGTAATTGTGCGGTTAACGCTGTATTTCAGAACCTAGGATTTTACGAGAGAAAAAACTTGGTGACGATGTCAAGTGTCCCAATTGTACCAACTTAAACATTATTATCGTAACCAACGCTTATATGTTTAAAAGACATGTAATGTGAAGGTTAAATATTTTAATTACGACTAAAGATAATTTAAAGAACAGGTTAGATAAGCGCGTTGAATATTATTCGATAATTGTGAACGGCTTCGAATGACATCTCTATGTTATCATAGAGCGGGCTCTCTGCAATGATCCACCTGAACTCGCCCGGACAATCTGTGGCAGGACGAACAAACCATCTCCGTCTCGCTCGCTCGCGACGCACACAAGATGCGCTCTCTCGTTCTCCCCGCGCGCCCGGCTGCCGCGCCGCTCTCAGCCAATCGGCGGCCATCTTGTGCTCCCCCGAGAGCAAGCGACAGTGCGTACTCTCATCACAATCACAAGGAGACGACATCTCGCCGCGCGAGGTTGTCGTTCCTGCGCAAGATGCGCCCAGCTCACAAGCGCGCGACTTATTTAATATCATAAAGTGCCTTTCGTACTTTTTAGTGTTTTTATAAGACTGACAATCAGTGCTCAATAAAGTTATCCTGTGCAGTGAGAGACTGGAGAAGATATCGTGCAAAATTGGACTTTTTGTTGAAAATTTGAACGGGCTGATATCGCGAAAATTATCCACGATTAGGTAAGTGTCGTCTTGATTAGATTACAATGCAAATTACGTATTTAGTGTCGACGGCCAGTCGCCCTACACCACTTTCCATGCATAAAGAACACAATCACCTTATTGCATACACCTTTTACTGATAGTGGCTAATGAATAAAGATTCTGTGCTTTATTCATAATCATATTTTTATTTTGATATAAGCGTATTTTAAAAAATCCATTAATTTTAGTAATTTTCTCTAAATTCTACTTAATATCAGCGAACGAAATTAATTTAAAAATTTACAAAAGCATACATTTTGAAATAGTTTAATTGTTATTAGTTAAAATTTAATTTTTAATGTAGGTAAATCAAGAGATGTTGAAAAAGCTAAAGTTAAAACAAAACATGAAGAGATCTATATTAGAAAATTATTTTTTCTTATTAGAATGTTGAACTGATTATTAAAAAAAATATTTGCGAAGGACTAACTTTTTTATCTACACACTTAAACCCGTCGGGTCATGGTATAAAGTAAAATTTGAAATACGAAACAAAAGGTTTTTGTTTTTTATTAAAAAATAAATAAAAAACGATTGTCGAATCCATAAGGCCGTTTTTCTAAGCCAACTAGTTAATGATTTTACGAAAATCAGAATTTTTAATTTTTTTTAAAAAGATTATTAACCGTTTTTTTAACAAATACGTTTTTTCCTATTTTATTGTTCTTTAAATCGTTTAAAATTATTGCGTAAAAGATCCTAATAAATTAATGAAAAGAAACATAAATTACATAAAAGCTACAGTATTAATATTATTAAATATGATAGTTATTTATTGTCTTATTTTAATTTTAAACTAAATAGAATATTATTAAGTAGGTATTTAATTTGAAAAAATGGTTAGAAACAAAAAATAAATATAAAATGATAATGAAATCTTGTTTTCAAGGTTTTGGAATTTAAGAAGTTTTAGTTACAATTTTTGAGTATTAATTATTGTAATTAACGATATTTTATAAATTACCGTTTTCATAACATCAAAAATTAATGAAGTAATGAGAATTTCAATATTTTTTAAAAGAATCTGATCTAATGATGTCTAGTTTTAGATTCCACAGATAATTAATTATTGATTTCATGCAAGTATAGCCCGTACAAGTAGTCTTGATCATTTATTAAAATATCTTAGGATATTTAAAACTATTTAGAAAATAAAATTTTATTAGCAACTGTATCTTGTGTGAATTTTGTTCTTACTAAATTTTGTATAAAGGTAAAACAGAGGTAGACAGAAATAACTGTTACCAGTTTACTACGAATTGATCAATATATGAAATATAACCTTATCAATAATATCCTGACTTCATTAAAATCAATAGTACTATCATAAGAAGAATGATAATTTCCTTATTAGAATTTTCGCTTTAAACCTAACACTAGCTAAATCTACAAGAACACAGAGTTCTTTATCGTCAACAAGCACTCATCATTAAATCGAAATTACCACAGCGTGCGGGCGATAAGAATCTCGAATCTCATCTCAGATTGAGACATATCTGACAATAACGTTCTTATCTCGAGTGCTCCAAGATAGGACCCTGCAACATCTCGAGTACATGATAAATACGTAGGACTGGGGGAATATTACCAACTCCGTCATTAAAATGGTACTCGTAGCTGAACGCAGTTTTAACCCCCGCAATAATTAGTCTTAGAAGTTCGCTATGAGTACCATTGCAAAAGCATTTGATACCAATTGACTAACACTAGCAGTTCCTAAACCAATTCATATATCAATACAGGAAACAATCTTAAAGAATGTGTGATTCCATTAGATTCGAAGACATGTAAAGCCTTAAATCCGTCTGGCGCCGCACGGAGTATAACGCCCTCGTTAGTGAAACGACTAACAAGTGCAATGTACAGAGATATGTTGACTTTAAAGATTTAAGAATTTCCCTAAGATATGTAACTACATTTAGCTTATAACAATTTAAAAACTCAATACGACGTATCATCATCAACTTGTCACTACTAGAAATAGGCTTTATAACTATTGAAAGAAAAAAGATGCTTTAAGAAAATCCAATAGGGGAAAAAATATCATTGGCCGACTGATCGGTAGGCCCATCAGCGTCAGAAGAAACATAAGATACACATAATTTAAAGATTAAGTACTTATTGTCACAGAGTCCCTTAGTATTTTACACTAAGGGACTAAATTAGGTAACCAAACTTGGCTCGGAGTAAAAGGAAACACTAGATTAAGACGGACAAGTGAATGTTAAACAATCTTGTTTCCTATAAGACTCCAATTAGAATTAAAGTAATAACAATTATTAAAGCTCAAAATCAGATATAAACCTCTTATTCTGCTTCTACTCGTATTAGCAACGCGCTATATAATATTTAAATTAAAATACTCCGTTTTTTCATATTTGTATCCTTATACAAAGCTGGAGTCAAATAGATGAAGACATATTCTTATTAACTCCAACGTACCGTATCTCAGTAATTATCTGTAATTGTTACTATCTCTTAATATTGCATCAATACTTGGAGATGTTATATGGCAACATTGTCACGAATTCACCGATAGTGTTGTCATTTTATGTACAAAATGTGGCATAATAATATAAAATCGTATAACTCAGCCATGAGTTTCGCACTTATCTAATTTAATTGTCGATATATCTTTACGCTTCGTAAGACGTGTAAATAACATAATTTTTATATACTCTGTAATGTACGTATTTTTTAGTTACTGAATATATTATAACTAAAACTATGACGTGACTAAAGTTGCAAAAAAGCTAAACAAACTTTAAATCTTGATTCAGAACAGGTTAACTAATTCAAAGATGTGTGTGACTCAAATACTTACTGGTTTATCGTAATTGTAGTATGTTCTAGTAATATGTCCGATTTCCAAGTCATATAGTAGTTAAAAAAATGTGATCACTGAAATCTCTCTAAAAGTTTTGTTGTTCAGAAACTTCACAATTACTAGCTACTTGACTAAATGACTAGCCTAATGTGAACTAGACATTAATCGTAGCCATCTATTTTAGATTAAAATCGAGTCTCTCGTAATTGAGTATATAAGTAGAGACGAAGACCAAACAAAAATTAATGTTTACAGCTATAGGAAGATACTTAAAAAACAAAACATTAAAAGCTATTTGTAATAATTATAGATAAGTTATATTGTCATCGGATCACGTCTGCCGTGATAAAACTATGAAATCCTTGCGAGTCGTGATAACGAACTGATAAATAAGAGTAATTGATTTTGTTTGTCAGGCGAGCGCAGGTACACGATATATCATAAACTAATACATATACAACCTTGTTTTCATTGATTTTTATCGGAATAACGAATTGTCAGGTTTAACTCCCTTCCCGGTATAAATTCAACTTGAGTCATGTTTGATATTTGATAAATTCAAGAAAAAATATTGATATCTCTGTCGCTCAAAAGGGATAGTATGACGTAAATAAATAACTTTAATTCAGATAATTCGATTCATAGAATAGATAATAGAATCCGTGAATTAAGAAATGTCATCATTATCATTTCACAATTACGATCGTGATAGTAAAAAAAAGATCATAATGTATTACAAAGCTATAACATGAAAAAGTAATTAAAACCCACATGAACTATATCACTGCCATCTAGCGACGCTAACATGACATTATAAGTTGGAATCACCAAAAATATCATTGATTGATGACTGTAATTTGGTATTTAAACTTTTAAATCCACAATTGAAATAAACACATTTTATTTAATTATTGCATAAGCCAACTGTCAGCTTCAATACAACCGAAAATAAATGCATGGATCAAGATGTTTTAAACCAACATAATTACTACAAGTATAAAACGAAGTCACTTCCGATGTCTGTATGTCCTATTTATGCTTAAATCTTTAAAACTACGCATCGGATCTTGATGCAGTTTTTTTTAATAGATAGTGGAATTCAATAGGAAGGTTTTATATAATAGAGTAAAAAAAATACTGATAATTTTGGAGGTTTCTAATGTTGTAAATGAAACAAATTTTTGTTTATTGGACCCGTGCGAAGCTGGGGAGGGTCGCAATTTAAATATAAAGAGATTCAAACTATAGTAGTTTTCTAACGTCCATTGGATACAAACGAGTATTTTTATTGCTTTAAATCTCAGTCTTCACAATCGATATCGAGACAATGCTTGGAAAGGATCCAAGTTATATAAATAACCAAGCAAGTTACATAAAAATTCAAATAAATCGTACACAGAGTTAAAATGTGGATACTAGTTATGTCAAATGCATTCAGAAAAACATTACTAATTGCAACGCATTAAGATCGCGCACACCTTTGTCTAAACTACCGCACTGGTTAGTTGCGCTTTGATTCCTATGAGCTTATATGGAGGTGCGCACACTACTAGATTTTAGTTGTGCAACTAAACAGTTGAATTTGCTGCCAAACAATCGACAATCGCACTACAGTTAAGCGATAGTTTGCGCCTGTTCTAAATCGCGCAAAAAATAACGAACTTTTTATGTTGAAGTTGGCGCTAGTGAGCTATCATAGAGTATGCAGACCTGATGAGATACCTTGTTATAGTTCCAGAAACTGTATTCAATTTTTCACAACGGCTCACAAAACGACATTAACTATTGGGGTAAAAAAAGTCAATAGATCTGTGGTCAATAAAGATATTTAGTATTTCAGAAGTTCAAATCCATTACGCGGAGGGATTGCCTTTTCCCTAATACGATTTAAGCTTTCTTTTCAATTATCACTTCTTAGTAAAAGATTTCATTCCTTTTTGTGCGCGTTCGACTATACTGAAACAAAGGAAGGCCGGCTGTCGGCGCGTTTGATGGCAAGGATTACACGTTACTTGGAAACATGTAAGAGTCGTAATACAATATTTATTACTTATCTTAGCATTTGTCGATAAGCGGCCTCTAACACACCGCTATTGCTCATTGTTTTAGAACAATTAAAAAAGTTAAAACTGTCAATTACCGCTTTTGTTTTTTTATTCCCTGCTACTGGCAACTTCTAGAATATTATGAGTAATAGTGTAAAAAGTTTGCACATTTTAATTATGCAGCAGGGAAAAATGTTTAGACAAGAATTAAAAATCGTTTATCAAAAATCGAGGTTAAAAAATTATGTAGTTTTAAAACTACATATTTATTAATTTTATAGAAATTTGTAATTATTTTCTCTAAAGTTATTATATATAAACTAGTTATTGCGACACCCTCCGCGTAAAGTAAAAAAAATAATAAAAAAAGCACACTACTCACTGATAATGTAGCTTTATAATGGCGAAAGAATTTTTGAAATTGGGCCAGTAGTTTTTGAGTTATTTCAATACATACAAAAATACAAATCTTTACTCTTTATAATATTAGTATAGATAGTTTATAAAAACATAGTATTGTCTTGCGACGCGCGCGCAGGTTATTAACACGCATTGTCTGCACTATAATAGGTCACTTGAGTACGCAGGGACCAGTCTAAGTTGAGCTATCTTATAACCCTTTACATACCTACGTAAGATTTAATAGAATAAACTGATCTTTTTGTACTGTGTTGTTCATTTTTGGTTATTTTTTCTTGAAGAGCAGAATGACATCGTTTTCGGCAACCCTAATAAACGATGCACATGTACCCTTATTCCTTGATTAACTACGCTAAGTGCAGGAAATTGATAAACTGAAGGGCTGTGACTCATCATTCCTTTGTCTTATTGTATGGACAGGTGAAATTTTCTTGTATCAGTAGATAAAGACAATATTTCATAGTTCTTGACCCAGAAAATGCAACTTTAAATAGCTTTTGTACACCGTTTTATTTCTATATTTACTCATCATCCTGATATACTCAAAATTATGTTCTATACTTATCATTTACAAGCAAAAATATATGATAACTTCTGTTAGCCACAAAAAGCAATAAAGCTGTGTTGGTATCCCAATATTGCTTGGGAGGCCAATATATACTGGTTATTCCATAAATACCCGTTTTATAATCTAAATGACGAAGATTTAATCAATGCGACACCGACGAATTAAAATGTATCTCTGAAATAAATAATTAAAGAGTCGAATATTAATTGTGTCTCGCCGCACTGAATGTTAATTCGACGTCTGCAAGGAAATGATACTGCAAAAACTTTATCGTCGATTTTTTTCCATTTAAACTCATTTATGTTTTGAATATTTATATACAAGTAAACTACTAATAGTTCGAATGAAAATTTTCCACCTTTTAACTGCATTACTGTGGTTATTTGAATTTTATAAGCGTATTATTTTATTTGTTAAACCAAGCGCTCCATATATTAAAACTATTTGTAGCAAAATGCAATCTTCTATCTATATCTATACATATAATAAAATTGGAGTGTCTTTTTGTAATATCAAAAGAAAAATTTTAGATTTCGGGAAGATGATGTAATTGCGTTGCTGATAATGAAAATCGCGTTTAATTTTTTTTGTCTATCTGTCTGCCCGCAAGCCGCGTTTGTTCCGGGTAATCTCCGAAACGGCTAGGTCGATTTCGACCGGACTTTCACTGAAGGGTAGCTGACATAGACGGGGATATGATAGTCTACTTTTTTATCTTAATATTGCGTGGACGAAGTCGCGGGCAACAGCTAGTATGGTATAAAACCTTAACCTTTTACAAATAGATTATAACAGCAATGTTTTCTGTAGTTCTTAATATTTTTTTTTAATTTATCTCAACGAAAACATATTAAAAAAACATTTGAAAAAATGCATCTGTATTTAAAAGAACTTTATCCCCAGGCGCAGACGCGGTCGCACGTCGCGGGCAATGCAGGGTGCTGCCAACGCGCCCGCGCCCCCCGCGGCCGAGCCGCCTGCCAACCAGCGTAAGTAGACCCTTATCTTGCATCACATTAACACCTCTTAACCCTTTGAAAAATGCGGATGAAAATAAACCCTAAAAATATAATAATAAACCCATAAATGCCTTTAAACCTTCGAGTGCTGGAAACGCCAATTTGCAAATGAAAAAGACGTTAAGAGCCCGCACACCTTTGACTAAACTATCGCATAACTGTTTAGTCGCGCTTTAATTACTATGAGCTTATATGAAGGCGCACACTACTCGATTTTTAGTTGTGCAAATAAACAGTTGAATTGGCTGCGAAGCAATCGACAATCGCACAACGGTGTGCGATAGTTTAGTCACAGGTGTGCGCTCGCTCGAATGCTCAAAGTCAGAGTATAAGAAATCAATCGTATTATACAAAAGTAATAAAAATCGAGAGTAATCATTTCAACATATCCTTATTACATGTTGTTCGTATTACCAACGCTTATATCTCTGAGAAATATTACCAATAAATTATTGCTCCTATTACACGTTCGACAAAAGTACTTTCGTAATCAACATTAATAGGCTTATATCAAGTCTCGTTTTTATATCTTTTACTCCACTCACATCGATATAGTGTTTTGAGATACAAATACATTTAAAGTAAAAATCACTCATTCATATTATTAAAATATGACCAATATCGTAATTCTGACGGATACGCCGACAACTAGTCTAGGATAAAATGAAAAAGAAAAAAAAATATATTTATTTGTTAAAATTTTGTAAAAAAAAAAGTTTCGGCAATAAAGGCTTATTAATTAATTAAATATCGTAATTAATCTGCTATCTATAATAATTGAAGAATATAACTAAAAGCAGCACAGAATATAAATAAATCTAAAAATTAAACAAACAGGATGTTGAATGCAATCGCAATCTCTTTTATAACTGGCTCATCTCGCACTGAACCCGACACGTGCGATCAGTGGCGCGGTCACCTGATGAATGACAATAAAACGCGCACGAGCCACCGGTCACCCGACACTAACAGATCTTAGACTACCCTCAGTTATTTAAATGATCTCTATAAGCTTGATAACCGAGTCTAGAACATCTCCATTTGATATTTGAAACGTGCATCTTTAATTATGAGGTCATTAGTATTAAAATAATTTAAACTCATATTTGAAAGTAAGAGGGTAGATAGGGTTAAAAATTTGTGTCATAATCTGCTTCAATATTTTCTTTTTTTACCGTACAGAATAATAATTTGCGTGGTCTAAGATTTAAATCTGCCATTCGATTTTCTTCACCTTTATATCTGTTATCTTTTTATATTGTTAAAAAAAAAACAATTTATGTAATAATTTTACAAGATAAACTGTAACGGAAAGTAACTGCTATAATGCAATAACGTTAACTATTATCGAGGTATTTGTTATATGCGCTGTAAAATTTCATCAACAAACGCCAGTGTTAATCGGTATTGGAGAAAAAAAATAACTTCACAACTGTACTGCATTATCTAAATAACTCGTTCGTATTAATGCCATTTTTATGATAACGACGAAATACTTACAGTACAATAGCAAATGACAAACACTCGAACTAAATGTTAATATGGTTTTAATTTTATTGCTTCTTTAGTTAATTTTGTTACACAATTTTAAATGAGACGGCTTACGAAATATCAATTAATGGTAATTTTTAAAAAATAACGAAAAGACAATGATAATAATCTGTGTGCTGGCAGAATGTTAACTACTTTAGGCTTTGCTAAAAAATAGCTCTTAAAAACAATCGAAATTTAAATTTGGAACGTTTTTCTCTCTTTCAAATCTCTTGATTAATCGACTTCGTTAACGAAGTCAAAATTAAAATTTCGAATGTTTTTTTTTTTTAAATTTGAATTTGGAATGTTTTACCATTTCTTAAGAAGTCTATGATTGTCTCATTATGGTTTAATGGAGAAGAATTCGGTTTGCACAGCCGTGTGGATAGGATATCTTGTGAGATGAGCCAACATCCTTTTGTTTGACCGCACTTGTGTCCACAATGGATCTCAGCTTCGAATGAGGCTTTCATAATCGTGTTTGTCCGTTGATATTGCTACGACAAAATATCTTACAACTTGCCCTAATAACATTTAAATTACAATTTAATATTTTGATGAATGTGAGAGAAAAGTCTGTTATAATTGGCGTTTACTTGTCTTTTTAACTCTTTAGCTATATTAATAGTAAAATCAGTCTAAAAAATTCCTTTCAACTCATTTGGTCAAACAAAAGAAACTTAACGGTCAACGGTACAATTATCTGATAAGGTGTTCCGGCCGGTAAGACCGATTGGGTAAACCGGGCGAATTTGGGCAATTGGTGCTGGCAACTGATAACAGAGATGAGTAAGCCAATTTACCTCTAAGAAACGAAACACTGTTGTCGTCTCGCTCATTTCCCTTGAAGGAAAAGAGACAGCAATATGTTGTACATTGGAATTTAACAGTAACTTCCGGTAATACCGGATGCTATAATCTATAAATCGATTAGTTATCAGAATGATTTTTCTGAAATGACGTACTTTTATGGATTTTTCATGTAACTGTAATATGGATGAATCAAAATTGAATTAATTTACGGTAAAATGTATCTTACTAATACGTGATGATGATGGATGTTTGTCAGTTTGTTAAGCTGCTGAACGGAAAGTCTGGAAGAAAACATAGGCTACTTACTTTTGTTTTTATTCATTCCACGCATACGAAGTCGCGGACAAAATCTAGTATTTCTATAAGTCATGTTGTTTTTGTTTTTTTTTTTATAATATAAGATGGCAAACGAGCAAGCGATCACCTGAATCCGCCCAAAATGGCGAAGCGACCGCTGCCCATAGACATCCGCAATTGCAGATGCGTTGCCTACCCTTAAACGACGGAGGAGGAGACGCACATAAAAAGGATATTTTCCCTTCCTATGCGTCACCTCCGCCGTCAAATGTTGTGTTTTAATATAATTAAAATAGTCAGTAAATTAACTCATTATTAAGATTGTATTGTAAAGATTTTAAGCTAAGTTGTTTTAAGTTATGTTAAGTTGCTTACTGCTTCAGTCACTCATCAAAGTCTTCGTGATGATTAAGATTTTTTGTCCACTTAGTCGCAATTCCTAAAGCGACAGTTACTAAATGATTTACATACTTTGCTAATATTTTCGCGTGTCCTGTCGAGATGCGTATCTCATGTGGATATCATCAATCTTTTCTCCGAGACGTTGTAGAGGTAAACAACCTACTAACTCCTCCAATGTACAGTCACATTACTTTGCGGTGTTCGAGTTCAAAAACAAGTACCTTAATAAATATTTAGGGTAAAGTAACAAATAATTAGGGAGCTATCGATGTTTGATTAAATAAAAAAATATTAGATAGATTGTTAGATTTTTTTATATCTATCACTATCTCTATTACTATCTTTTAATGAGAATTAATGTATAATTTTAAAATACGTAAACTTCAATTAGATTCTTTACTTCACAACTTTCTTATTTTCGTCAAGAAATTAGCTCCAATTCTTCATCAATACGATAATGGTTTTTATATTTCTAATCAGGCTGTATTAATCTTTAACACTTCAAAGTGTAAATACGTTCAAATGATTGTTGCTTTTAAGTTTTAACACCTCCAATGAAGGCGACTGTACTTGCGTACCTTTAAGTTAGATGCCAAGCTTACGTGACGTATTTGTTAATGCCCACCGTGTAAGGGACTTCCGAACTTCGAGGAATGTATTGCTGTTACTTAAAGCTTTAACTTAAGATGTATAACTTGTCGTGCTCTTCTAATTTTAAGAAAGGAGGTCGTTAACACGTATGGACTTTTTAGTGTTTTTTTTATTTAATTGATTTCTAACGTGCCATTGTCTCAATCACGTCATAGTTTTGGTTAATAATGCATTTCTTAAATAGCACTAAGGCACTGCTTAAAAAACCATTAAACGACGCGACAGAATTTTTTACCATTAACCATACTACTAACGCCATCTATTGACAGGCAACATAAATTAATTTTGCAGCTGTACGAAGTAAAAACAGAAATAACTAGCTGTTCGCGTGCGGATTCATCCGCGTGAAATTATATTATAAAAACTTTATTTTATTGTTTACATTTGTCAAATTATCAATAGCAAATGTCAAAATGACATGACAAAACGTAGAAATCTTTCTTTCTTGATGTTGGCAGCAACTTATGGTCTCTTTCCCACATTAGGGTTTTTATCCAAAATATTTACCCCCTAAGTTTCATGGCGTGAAAATATATAGCCTAAAGCGTGACGTAACTGTAGGGCTTTTTTATTAAAAAAAGAATTATTCAAAAATATGCTGTAATTGCTGACATCTTAGGCAACAAAGAAGTGTGTGTTTACGCTTTATTATAGTAGTATAGATAAATAATAATCAAAATAATGATTTTAAAGCTATTATATGTAGATTAGTGGTGTTAATAATTTATTTGTTCCTATTTAACAGCTGCTAATCAATTCATTTGTAACGTTCGTTACGAGTCTTCACGCGCGTAATTGTAACGCTTTTCTGTTTAGAAAGTGGCCAATCGGAAAACATTTTTGTTTTGGGTAGGGCCATAGATAATAAAATACTTAGAACAGCGCACAGATAAATTATCGAACATTCTTTGACACAATATCATTTCTATTTATTACTGCTTACAGTATATTTAGCAACCGATTTGATGAAAAAAAGACACACGTAAACCCCCTTTATAGACAGGACAGTGTAGACTTGGTATTGATAATAATAAAGCTTAGTAACCTATATACAATAATATTTAATATGACAGCTAAGCAGGAGCGAAGGACCGTTATCCTGGCATCACAGGCGAGGAAAACGCGCCCTGACGTGCATTCTGATAGGCGCCAAGATGGCCGCCATACAGAACACAGATAATATCTGTTATGTATGATTAATATTTTCAACACAAAATTGTACGTAATACAGTTTATAATTATATAATCTGTGTAATGTAATACTAGAGAGAAGGAAATCCATTATTTGGAAGGATTCAAGTTAATAGCATATTCTTAAAATTTATGACAAAGAGGTCTCTGTAAATCTCTTTGTTTTAATGTGTACTTCATAGTTTTCGTAAGAAACAACTTGCAACTGAATCTCTTAGAAACTAGACATGCACAACGGGCATACACAGTAATGTTAGGTTATTACTCTATTAAGTTTCACCGTTGACACAGTCCATTCCTGAGTATGAGTTATATCAATTTCTAGACAATAGCCACCTCTCACGACTTAACAACTATCAACTCAAGTTACATCAAAGACAAGTGCAATAAGACACAAATTCCCTTGCATAATCCATTGAAATCTGCCTACTGCGGTAGGTAAGCAGGTAATTGTCAATGGCGACACCATAAATGAGGGCTTGGAGATACGACACGGTGTAATTCAGTACCGTTGAGGCTCATTGGAGTGTGGAAGAAAGCACCGGTACTCGCTACGTTCATGCCATATCAATCAAAACGTTTATTATATGCGGTGTCCACGTATGACCCGCAACCAGATACGTAACGCCTTATTACTGTGATTTTAAAGTTTATAATCGCGTGTGTTGTTCAGTATGTCTGTCAACGGTCGGTGTGATGTTGCAGGGATGGCGATAGGTCGATTTAAATTCCGAATAAGAAGGAAGGAGGAAGTCACGACGCGCGTACATCTATGTCACACCTTTTCTCCGTATATGAAGTTGACTGAACTCAATCGTCGGAGAATTTGATGGTCCTTTTATTATATTTCTTCACTAGCTTTCGTCCGCGACTGCGTCCATATGGAATAAAAAAAAACAAAATTGAGTAGTAGCCTTTATGTTCTTCCAGACTATCCTCTACATCTATACCAAATTTCATCGAAATCCGTTCTGCCGTTTTGGCTACAAACTCTAACAAACATCTATCCATCTAAACTTTCGCATTTATAATATTAGTATGATTGTCTTAAGCTGAACCGATTTCTATGAAATTTGGCATAGATGTAGAGGATAGTCTGGAAGAAAACATAGGCTACTTGCATTTGTGTTTTTTTCCGCGCGGACGGAGTCGCGGGCGAAAGCTAGTATCAATAATGGTTTTACATAGTTTCATTTCGCATATAGAAGAGTCGATTAGTTCCAACCTAATGCTATTAAGTATCCTATTTGGGACATAATGTGGAGCTCGGTATTAGAGCAATCCAATTTCGTTTAATTGATCGCGTAACAATATACTTAAGAAACCTCTGTTATTTTGTTGTTTCAGTTTGTTCATTTTTGTGAAATAGTACATTTAAATAATTGTTATAAATAGGCTGTAGACAAATCTTACTAGTGCGAAGGTTTAGATGGATGGATGTTTGTTAGTTTGTAGCCTAAAGTTCTGAACGAATCTGGATGAAATTTGGCATAGATGTAGAGATAGTCTGGAAGAATACATATGCTACTTACTTTTGTGTTTCTTAAATTCATCCGGGCAAAATCGAGGGCGATAGCTAGTATAGACAAAATCTTTAAAAATGCCTTATCGATTGTGTAACCTTATTTTAATAACTAAAGCAGTAAACATATTAAAAAATACTACGCAATTCTTCTTGTTTAAGCCTTTCAGCAATGCGTAGCCCAAATTTAGCATTTCTTGATCGATTCCAGTTATTGACGCGTGTATTTCGACACAAACGCTTGCCATATTTCCCCGTACGCGTGGATTGCGTAAAACAATCCGTCAGTCACACCGTTGCGCTCGTGCGTTAAAATACATACATGAATGGAATACTAGCTGTTGCCTGCGAATCCGTCCGCGCCAAATAAAGACAAAGTAATCAGTAACCAATACGCTCTTTCTGGTTATGTACATCTGCCTTTCAGCGAGATCCAATAACAGTTCTGGAGATGAGTAACAAACATCCATTCAAACTTTCGCATTTATAATATTAGTAAGAAGTCAGATTTTTCAAGAACATTCTCCTTCTCAACACTTTCTTTGTAACTCCCAATGGAAGCCGACTTTGAAGTGATTCAACCAAGCTGCACCGCTTTTTGCGGCTGGTTTTTTGACACTACATTTGGAACTCTGCCATAGACAAATAAACGAAAATGTTTCCTTTTAATTCATCCACATATTACAATACCAAAAACCTTATCTTTTAAGTCATAACGTCAATATGTTAAATAGAACGGCAATACCAATGACTACGTGTCTTATTTCATTATGGGACACATCAGCAAATATTTTACCTCAGTTTCTATATTTTTCTATAAGGGTCACTGTACACGGACAGCCTTACGCAGTCGATGTCGACAGCATTTACTATAGAATTCTATAATACTTTGAGACTTGTCATTCTTATCTCTTTTGTACTCTTTGACAAAACAGAGACATTATGTATCAACTAACTTAAAGACAACTCCACGTGGAAATAAATAAAAACAAAAGAGCCTATGTATTTTTCCAGACTATGTTCTACATCAATGACAAATTTCATCGAGATCCGTTCAGCAGTTTACGCTACAAACTGTAACAAACATCCAAACATTCGCATTTATAATATTACTAGCTTTCGCCCGCGACTCCGTCCGCGCGAAATAAAAAAAAACAAAAGCAAGTAGCCTACGTGTCCTTCCAGACTATCTTTAACATCTATGCCAAATTTCATCGAGATCCCTTCAGCCGTTCAGGCTACAAACTCTAACAAACATCCATCCATCCATCTAAACTTTCGCATTTATAATATTAGTAAGATATAGTATAATAAGATGTGTCATTGAGCAGAATTACGTGTTAAACTGGGCTGTGTACAGCTAACTGTACCGATCGGAATACTGTCCGTGTATGGGCTTACAATTATTGCAAAATTAGCTTTTAAGAATTCTAATGGCAAAGTAAACAATCCGGTAATTCGAAACGGCAATTGCCACCGGATGTTGTGATATATCGAATCTAGTGTGACAATGAAAACGAACACTTCAACAGCGAAACTCACCGATTCATGAATGACGTGACGTAAATCGTTCAATTATGTTGATTTTTCGCTAACGATGTATGAAATCATTAACGTTTGATTACAAATAAAATTATTTCTATACTTATAACCATGTTTTAGCTAGTGTTCTTGATTTAATATGATATACTGTAGCCGTATGTGACAGTAGTATTTCATTATCTTACTAATATTATAAATGCGAAAGTTTAACTGGATGTTTCAGTTTGCCGCCTGAACGACTGAACGATTCACGATGTAAGGCAGTGTTTTATAAAAATAAAGTTTAATATAATGACTATATTAAATACTTCGGTTATAAAATTATTAGTATTTGTCTTAAGGCCGGTTTCCCAGTTATATTTAACCATGCATTAGTGTTATTGTTTCCATAACTTCATGAAATGCGTTTCCTAACTGCTTAACTTGAGTTTTACTCTTTTGAAACGAACAAATCAGTAGGTAATCTATACTAATATTATAAAAAGGAAAGATTTATATTTTTGTATGTAATCGATTCACGTAAAAACTACTGGGCCGATTTTAAAAATACTTTCACTGTTATAAAGGTAATTTATCTGTGAGTAACATAGGCGATATTTTTTTTTACTTTTAATTTCACGCGGGCGTAGTCGCGAGCAACAGCTAGTGATACAATAAATGGAAACTTCAGCAACCCAGCATTAGTAATATCTCGAATACCAGTTAGTTACTGCATCTTTTACGTTATGTAATCGCAGTAAGTGAATTGGTTTGCCAAAGATATTCAATACATATTACTCGATATTGTAACGTTCATTTGTTATGTCCTGAAAAGTAATAATTAGCTGACATTGCTCAGTATCAAGTTTCATTCAGTCGCAATTAGTTAAATATTTTTATTCACAAACACGCTTAAGGTATGTTGACTTTGAATGTTTCTTATAAAAAATATTTACTTGACCTCTTTTAATGTCATTTTTAAGCATGCGTTATACGGTATTGTTATTAAATCTTACAAATATTATAAATGCGAAAGTTTAGATGGATGGATGTTCGCTAGAATTTGTAGCCTAAACTGCTGAACGGATCTCGATGAAATTTGGCGTAGATGTAGAGCATAGTCTGGAAGAACACATAGGCTACTCACTTTTTTTTTTAATTCCACGCGGACGGGGTTACGGGCGAAAGCTAGTATTATGTAAAATTCAATATTTAATTATATGTCATGAAAAAATTACAACATTAAATAATAATTATGTTTTTTACCTCATTCCTATTTACGTCATATTTATGAATAATATAAGCCTACTAACTTTCCCTAATATATACGTCAATTGAATTTATTACGTACTAGCTTTCGCCCGCAACTACGTCAAAGTGGAATTCAAAGTACAAAAGTAAGTAGTATATGTGTTCTTCCAGACTATATCTATGACAAATTTCATCGAGACACGTTAAGCATTTTGGCTACAAACTCTAACAAACATCCATCCATCTAAACTTTCGTATTTATAATATTAATGAGATTAATATTGTAATATGTATTATAATAAAATATTTCTGCTGTCTTTTAATAAGTTGTTAATCGCCTAATTTTATTCTAACCTCAATATCGTTAAAAAAGTATATCATGTACAACATATTTTTGTACCTGCGGCAGCCCTCCTTAGTTCAGCAACCTTGGTTACAGTTAAATTATACTACTAAGAGCCTATCCCACCACTGGCTGATAAAGGCGCAGATAGCTTAAAAATGACCTTACTGTCAGATAAGGTAACAATTTAATATTTCCATCCCATACTTTACACGTTTGATTGTTATTAGACATTTTACAATTTGGTGGGACAGGCCCTTAAACATATAATTTCAGTATAGGTTACAAATCTTTACTTTAATAATTCATAATTGAATTACTATAATTAGAAGAACAATGTAGAAGTCATCTTGAAACACTGGAAATCCCATTGAGTCTAAATATAACGACGCCAAATAAGCCACCTGTCTAGAAGTTAATCATAACATTAGTAATTTAATAACATAATAAACTATACTGGGATTTTCCCCGTCTTGTTGAAACTTATATCAGTAACATGTCAATCGAAAACTAAGGGTCTATCATGATTGCGTGACGGTTTCGAGAAAGTATTCGTAACGTAATTGTGTGATTAGTTTGGCCTGCATAAACCTAATAAGAATTTTGTATGACATTACGAAAACTTTATCGTAATCATTCGGTATATACCCTCTTTGACATATCTAATGCTTCTCAACCGTAGTACTCCATTGTACACTCATATTGCGATCTCTATTTCGTCAGAGAAATGAGATTACAGTTCGTACAGAGACAGTGGAATTCAACGTTAAAGAAACCTTAGCAATGAATCCTATTCCTCGAACCGATATATCTAAAGAGCGCTTTTCACAAAACATCGATCAGATAACGGTCGTAGTCGAACATGACTCATGCATTGTAACAATGAATCAAGATTTCCCCGGATATTACTGTCTGAAGAATTAGTCATAAATATCTACAATTGTCCTGGTAATTATATTGATACACAAATTAGAATAGAATAAACGTTTATACTAAAATAAAACAAAAAATAACGTATAAACTACTAATATATTGTACATAACAAGAAAAAGGAATGTGGAAAAAATGTTCCGTCATCCCTGTGCTGTTTTTCTGATGCATTTTTCGATAATTTCGATACTACGACATTTTTATGCTCTGGAATAAACTTATTATAATTCTGTGAACTAAAACAATAATCTTAATTCTTTAAATGTTAGTTTAAAAGATAAATTAAATCCCTAATAATCCCAATACAATTAAGATCGAGACTTGTCCGCAAAGATAAAAAGTTATATAGCACGTAATCTACGTTAGCCGGCAGCCAGGGAGAGTAGGTGTCAGAGTATTGATTTTCCTCCCTCTACCGCCCCGCCCCCGCCCCCGCCGCCGGGGCGAGCACCCCCGCGCATGTACTATATTACATAGCTATGTACCCACGCCTACTTTCATAACAATGTTTATTTATATACAAACATGTTTGCTCTTTGCCGCATTATTCACACAGCTTATTGTTTCATCTATTTAAGAGAACAATAAAAGTATTAGCTTAGATTTTTTTGCATCTATATCCACTTTTGGCACGTCTGAACACAATAGTTCGTAGTGAATCATACCTCTACTCTATCGTAATAGATATTCTAACGATATTGAACAAGGATTTTGAACCTTATATCTAATGTACTTGTGCCAATCAAAAAAGTTTAATTACTTAACTGGAATTGATTATTATTAAGAAATAATCTATTAGTTGATTGTTGGAACTGAAAGTAACATCTCATTATATTAGACTTATACATGACTACGTAACAAATGACTGACTCAGACTATTGTGCGTTTCTTAGAATAGTAAAATGAAAGCGCCCCCTCTGTAACGCTATTCAAACAAACCTGAATATTAATATTTCGTCGTTTATTGTTGCAGAAATCAAAACCGAAGTCATTAGTGAGGCTAAAGTCGAGACAGAAGAACTACAGGTCGACAAAATGAAGTTGGAGAGCGAACCGCGCGCGACACGCACCACCAGCATTGACAGCGACAACAGATCTGATCGCAGCGAAGAAGAAGATTCTAGAAGGTGCAGGAAGAGAGCAGCGTCCACATCCCCATCGCCAATACCCTTAGATAAAAGAACAACGCGGTACGAGTGCCCAAAGTGTCTACAGCGGTTTGACTCCGCCAACGCTTTCGATATACATCGTTTCACAGCTCACGGTGATGAAGTTAAAACAGGCTATGATGGTATGACTTTAGTTGACTTCTCAAACAAGAAATTCCCGGAAATATCACGAGGAATGTGCGACCGTAACACTCATATACCCATGCATGAGCAACGCAACAAATGCGACTTGTGCTCGCGGGAGTTCCCATGTAGCCAGTCTTTGGACATTCATAGAAAAACTTGTATCAATTCAACCAGACTTACTAGTCCAGAACGTGAGCGTAGAGATTTCTTCGCCAATTTAGACCTAAGGAATAGATCTTTTGGTATTCCTGGCACCTTAACACCGCCCATGGAAAGATTTACTTCAAAGTTCGAAGACGGTCATATTGTTGGAAACGGTATAAGGCATATAGATGCTGCCAGAGACTTGGCGGATATTCAGTCGATCTTAAATGTGACGTCTGCCGGGAGTCTCCTAGAAAGGCTGACTGGAACTAGAGTTGCTTTAGAAAGCGCTGCCCTCACCCCACCTGATACAATAGTGAAGGAACGCGAACAAGAAGAAACTCAAGATAATTTTGCAGCTGAATTCAGAAGAATGAAACTTCGTGGCGAATTCCCATGCAGATTATGTCCAGCGAAGTTTCCCAATCTTCGAGCACTTAAAGGACATAACAGAGTACATCTCAGCGGAACTGGTCCCGGGCCTTACCAGTGCAACATGTGTCCTCATGCATCTTTAGACAAGGCTGCTTTGGTTCGTCACATGAGGACTCATAATGGCGATCGTCCTTACGAATGTGCAGTGTGCAATTATGCGTTTACTACTAAAGCTAATTGTGAGCGCCACTTACGTAATCGCCACGCCAAAGTTACCAGGGAAGACGTCAAGCGCTCTATTATTTACCATCCATCTGAGGATCCAAACAACGATGAAGTGAATTCGAAGTTGGCTCGAGATGAAGTCAAAAGGTCTCTCGCTTTTCATACTCCTGAAATTGAGCGGCGCAACGAATCAACTGGTCGCGATACGCCGTTAACTCACTATACGCCAACATTTATAACAGACAGACATCCAGTTACCGCTTTAACTACCAAAACGCTGCCCGAAACGCCAACATTGACTCCCAAGGAACCAGAACAGTCTCTTCCTAGAATCAAAGTGAAAGGAATCGGACAGTTGACACAAATCCCGGAATTCAGACCACCCGAGATGACATTTATTTCTAACGACACTCCGCCTGAACCTTACGATGATGATGCTCCTGTCGATCTCAGCACAAGCGATAATAACAGCTGCGATGTTCTGGATCTCAGTAAAAAGAAACGCGAAGTGGATGATGAACCTAAAGCGGTCCCACGAAATGCTTTTGAGACAAACCCGTCCACAACCGCAGCATCAGTAGCTGCTACGGCATTGGAAAAGACGAGATTCCTCTTAGCCCAGCAAAGACTTTTCGAGTCTTCTCTACCAAAGATTGACCCATATTATGCGAATCAGTTTTCCCAGCTATACGCCGGCGCTGTCTCCGGCCTACCTGGCTTGACAATCCCACCTTCAGCTTTTCCTATCAATCCTTACTTTCTTCAGACATCGTTTTTTCCTCACCCAACTGATTCACAAGAACTTGCCGAAATAAAACAGCGCATACAAAAGGAAATTATTCGTGGGCTGAGTATGTCGGGGGGACGATTGGTTACCGAACCTGAGACTCAGCCGAAGCAAGAGCCTGAAGAGGAAGACCTGAAACCGCTCTCTCAAGCTACCTCCCCCACCCCACCACCTCGTCCCGAATCTCCGCGCCCTTTAAGCAACAATGTTGTACCTCAAAGCGATTCCGTCAAGATGGTTATTAAGAACGGTATACTGATGCCAAAGCAGAAGCAAAGACGTTATCGCACCGAAAGGCCATTCTCGTGTTCGCAATGTTCAGCTCGGTTCACTTTACGTTCAAACATGGAACGTCACGTGAAACAACAACATCCCCAGCATTGGAGCGTACGTAGACCAACGCCAAGAGCCCCGCCGCCGTATCCAACACCAGATAACATAGCTGACAGAGTGAAATTCGCTCTTTTAGCGAGACATTTAGAAAGGCCGCTGCAACAAAACGATCGGTCTCCTATTCGCAGAGACTCTGACGAGGTGGCTGATAATGAGGAGGACGAAGATGACACTTTAATCATTGATGAAGAACCAGAAATTGATATCAAACCTCTAGATCACACAGCCGCACATAAAGCAGCGGCAGAAATACTTATGGCTACCCGTCAACAAGAAATGGCTAAAGATTTCGATCTTAAAATAGCAGGAAATCTAATTAACAAACCGATCCCAATCGCTACTGATAAATCTGAAACTGGGACAGACCCTATACCAGACACGGAAACTATTCCTGTTGTTCCCACTCGTAGCGATGAGGAGGAAGACGAAGAAGGCCTGGTTGCATCAACTAGCGAAGGCAATAATTCTGGAAGCGACGAAAACAAGTGAGTATTAGTATCTATTAATATGTTCTTACACATTCTATATTCGGAAGTGCAGGTTCGTGTGGTTATGAAGAAAAACATTGTCTAAACTTCTGTTTATTTTTCAGATCGGAATCAGACACCGGAACTCTTCCTCCTAAGAAGAAGTCGGCATATAGTCTAGCTCCAAACCGAGTGTCATGTCCGTACTGCCACCGCAAGTTCCCCTGGTCGTCGTCCCTCCGTCGCCACGTGCTAACCCACACGGGACAGAAACCCTTCAAATGCCCTCACTGTCCTTTACTCTTCACCACGAAGTCAAACTGCGATCGTCATTTACTTCGAAAACATGGCGGATCTGCTAGAGCTATACTCGCTGAACCAATCACAGACTCGATCTCCCCTCCACAGATTGATACCAGAACAGTCCCAGAAAGACCGTTTAAATGCGCGTCATGTCCATCCAGTACCTTCTCCTCTATGGAAACTTTAAAGAAACACATGTCATCACGTCACGGAACTAGCGATTCCCAACCGGGTTCTCCTAATCCAGATGGGAACGAGGAATTAGTGGACGGTATGGTGTTCAAGTGTCATTTATGTGAAGGATCCTTTGGAGATAGAAGTGCTGCTTTGGCGCATTTAGCAGCGAATCATGCAGCGGAATATGAACAGTTGGTTAGCAAAGGAGCGCTAGATGGCACCAGTGACCGTAGCGAAAGCGCTGATGATGACGAAAGGGGCAAATTTCCTGATCACGCTAATAGAAAGGTAAGATACAAAATTTAACTTCATAAATGTCCTTACACTTTCAAACATAAGAGCGGGCGCACAACTGTTGTGCGATTGTCGATTGTTTCGTAATCAATTCAACTGTTTAGTTGCACAACTAAAAATCGAGTAGTGTACCATATAAGCTCATAGGAATCAAAGCGAGACTAAACAGTTGTGCGATAGTTTAGCCAAAGATATGCGCGCGTTCAGATAAATAATTTAGGTAATTGAGGTAAAATAAATTGTAATTGTTCAATTATCTGCCATTTATTTTTGAACATTAAGGAAAGTGAAACACGGAAAATGTGCAAAGGTTAGTTTCCAAGTGGACATATCAGAAAACATAATTATCAGTACCACCATTTACCGTCTAACAAATAAAGCAAGGTTTCCACTAATTTTCAGGTTGTGTGTGCGTTTTGCATCCGTCGTTTCTGGTCGGCTGAGGATTTGCGTCGTCACATGCGTACGCACTCCGGCGAGCGGCCATTCGCATGCGACTTGTGTCGGCGGCGGTTCACATTAAAGCACAGCATGCTTAGACATCGCAAGAAGCACCGAGAAGAACTCACTGATGATGAGGAGACCACGCCTCCTAACACACCATTGGAAACCGCTAATACTAATGGGTAAGTTAACTTAAAAAAAAGTAGTGCAAACACAATAAAATGAAGCTGGAGCAATGATCTATATAGATGGATAGGCTATTGTCTGGAAAATACAGCTTTTGCCATGCTTTTTTGTGTTAGAGATAGTTAAGTGTATAACTATTATTGATTTAAAAACTCCTTTACCGCCACCAATTTCAAATTCAAATAGACACAAAATACCGTAGTTTTTAGCCTGTCCATTTATAGAGATCAGTGAGACGTATTCATTCGTGTTTTATTAGTAAACAGTTTTTTTTAAGACTAGGATCCTTTTAATAGATTTTTAAGCTAAGAAATAATGCAGAGGCAATTTGATATCTATAAAAACATGCATTATAGTTATTATGTTTCCTGATAATTTATAAGCATGCAATAGCGTGCAACCGACATCGACCATGCAGAGCTTAATGCATGCTAACATTAATGTTAGATTTTAACATTTTTATAAGCTAAACCCACTAGAAAGTTTCATATTTTATTGTTTCCTTTAGATATCGCTACCAAGACGACGAAGGTTCAGGCGGGGAAGTGCCCAGTAACGTGAACAACAACAACTCACCGCCATCTATCCCCTACGACAAGAAACTCAAACTTCAAATGACGTCACGCAAGTACTCATCCGACGCGGAGAACGATCCAGAAAATGGCGGCGATCTGATCGGCAAACTGCTCGGGATACAGGACAAGACTATTATCAACAAACTTCTCTCATCAGCGGATGAAGCGGCCAAATTTCTTGGAGTTAATAAATGAGAGTACGCCTTAGTCCTCGTGACGCCAGCCAGACTTATTCTGGCTCCGCGAGGACTAAAGCTTTCAAACCTAACAAACCAACCTACAACGCCATCTATCAACGAGTAGATTAATTATTGTGCGAAATGACTACTGATGTCTGAATATCTTAATCGATTACTGCGAAATATTTAAATTAATAATTCTATTATTGCTTAATAAGATGTAAAAATTATGAAAAATATCGATGGTCAAAGAACATCTCTAGACTTTAGCTGCCTTATTTAATAATAACCGTCCGTTTCTGCCTTAAATTGTACATTTATAAATGTGGGTGACGACAACGAAAGATAAATTAAGTGCCAGTTTATTTTATTTTAAAAGTACATTGTTAATTCTTACTGTGTCGTATTGATGTGAATTTATAAGTTTTTAGGTTAGGATTTTAGCGTCGGAATGACGCATAAGTTTTAGCGCGATATTTTTTAAAGTCTACGGGATAATAGCTTAAAATATTCACGTTTGCATTTCCATCTAGTCGTATAACATTTTGTATCAATCTTTGAACACCGTTCCGTTTCACGCCGTATTTTTCAATATTCACTTATAATGGTGTATTCCAAAAAAAACATTTCGCAATTGAATCCAAATTTCTCTAGTCAATTTCTTAACTTTTAATAATGATCCTAAGCTTAAAGATACCAAAATCAATAGTAATTATTGCATTCAAATATTTAATAAGTTTTAATTAGTATTACCAACCTCATTTTATCCTACCAATGAATAGATTGTAATTTTCAGAATAAGTATGTAGAAATTTCTAGAACTTCGTTCTTACACTATACGATTGATTTCTTTAAAATCGTCACTTTTCACTCTTCAATACTTTTTATTACTATTTTATAAAACTTTATTCTAAGGTTAAATTTTATTTGCTCAAATTCATGGCATTTCTTTATATTTAAAGACTTTATTATACTAAAAAGATTGCTTTTAAGGAAAATTTAGGATCTCTTGTAAATATAATTTGCTAATTATAATATTTTTTTAATTTGTACCAAAGGCTTTGGGTGAATTTAGTTTACCGAATATTTTACTGTAAAAATATTACATAATTATAAGGTTATTTGAAGTTAATTTTAAGATTGATGATAGAAGAATATGTTATATTTTTAGGTTATTGGTGCAGCAATAGTTACTTAGTGAGTTTTAAACTCTTCATAGTTTTTAATAATAAATATTATTCAGTCTCCCGAAATGGATCGACGAATCATACGCTAGAATATACCTAAGTTGGAATTTGCTTTGTATAAACTTGTCGCTAAATATACCAAATATATCTACTAATATAAAGAAATATAGATTTAAAAAATATGTCATAGGGCCTGTCCCACCAAATTGTAAATTGTCTGATAACAAACCAATGTGTAAAATATGTGATGGAAGTGTCGGATTTTGTTACCATATCTGACAGTGACGTCATTTATCTGAGCCTCTATCAGCCAGTGGTGGGACAGGCCTTTAATATTCTAAGATTGGTCCTATATTATTGTTTCATAATAATTATTATAATAGCTTGATAATTTCTAAAGGAATTCTTGAAAGCAATATTGTAATTTATTAAAGAGAAATGTTTATTTGAATTATTGTTTTAAATTAGTAATAATTATTTAATAATTTTAATATATAACAATGTATTATTTAAATGGGAATCCCGCTTCATGTCAATTATGATTAAAAAAGCTTTGTAAATTATAATTGCAATTTTTTAATTTAACTCATAAAGGTCTAATTTTCTTATAGAGCCAGTAATGAATGGTATTTCGATGTTAGTTTAAGAAATCTTACGAATGTCGTGTATAAGGATTACATTTTAAAATCGTATACTTAAAATAAAATAAAGTACTTTAAAATTAAGGGTTAAATTAAGTATATTCTGGCAACACCGCTTGGCCTTTCAAATGTAGTGTCGTGTGTTTAAAAAATGCTGTTATTTAATAAATATTATATCCTAAATATTGTTAAATATTACCAATGTAATTGTATGTGTGGTAATTATTATATTTAAGTATATTCACTTTTTGCCTCTCTTTCTTTTTGCAATAAGAGTGTCGTTTTAAAAACGTTTTTTGTGAAATACATGATGTATTAAATAAAGAATTATTTGCTTTAATTTCGGTATTTTAATTTAAAACCTATTTACAAATATTCTTAGCCATTAAATTTTTGAAGCATATGTACAAACGCTAAAAAAAACTAAAGTAAGTAATATAAGTACATAGGCCATGTGTTCTTCCAGACACATCTCCATCAAAATTTCACCAAGACCAGTTCAGCTGTTTAGGGTACAAATTTTAAACTTTTGCATTTATATTAAAGTAAAATTTTCAGATTAGCTGATACCTTTTGGAAACGTTCTGGGCAAAATAATATTTTTTACATTTTTGATGTTACTACTCAACGCTAGATGGCGATGACTTCAAACTTATTAATAGCTTTCAAATATGTAATAGATGACGCTACTTACGATCATGTTTTATGTAAAATGATTTGTATCATTCTTTATTAGTAATGTCAAGAGGTGTAAATACGTAATAATAATAGAATTTATTTTTGTACTAATTTTTTAATTCACTAATAACCTGAATTTAATAGTAGAAAAGTTATTATGAATTATACATGAATATTTACATTATTATTCTGAACGCACTTTAACTCAATTAACTTATACCAAACGCTTGACAAACCAATAAGCAAACAGGGATACTAGGTTAAAAAAATTACCGCTTTTTGTGGAATAAGAGTTTACTAAAATTACTACACTAAAAGATTTTTGAACAACTTTGAGATGAAGTTCCGAAAAAGTTTACATGACAATTATACCGAATTACACCAGTATAGGTATTTTACAAGTCACTGTGTTAAATTACTCTTTGAAAATGAGAAAATGTCATTATGCCAAATATATTTCAACTTCTTAAATTAAGAAAATGATAATAAATTTAAAACACTTTGAACATTTTCTGCATTAGACTTTCATCGAATAAGTGGAATACTGAATTTATAAAGTGGCAACCCAGATTAGGTGAATGAAGGAATTTGAAGAAATAGAAAGAAGTCACTAATTTATGCAAGACGGCGTCTTTATTTTCAAATTTAATTGGTTAAGTTTTGAAGTGAGAACTGTGCAATATTACTTGGGTGCCCTTGAACGACCGTTATTTTAGTGATAGTGAATTTCATTTGTAGATTACAAATACATATTTTGTAAGGAATTGTCTAGGTAAGCTTGTTTTCTATGCAGTGCATTCCACATAGTGACGTATGTACTAATCTATAATGCATTATTTTCATACATATATTATATATGATTTTCATTATTCATTACTTCATCTGTCGTTATTTACACGTAGATATAAATTCTAACCATATTTTGTTTACAAACCCATAATTTGAAAAATTACAGGAGAAAAAAATATCCAATATGGGCGACCAACAGTTTTTCCTGAAATGGAATGACTTTCAGACTAATATGGTGACTTCGTTTAGACATTTAAGAGATGAAAAAAGCTTTACAGACGTAAGTTCTAGTAATCCTATTATTTTAGCTTTCTCATAACCTAGACAAAAGTTTGCACTTCCATAAAAACTTACTTAAATCGTCGATTTCTTAGAGTAATAATGTCTAAGTTAGGCTATATACACTTAGATTTTTCTATACTAGTGTCATTACCTTTACTTATTTCTTATAAAGTAAGTAAATGTTGTAATGCCTGACTGATCAAATAAAATTCTTGTGGCATTAAAAATTATTTTGAAACTTTCAAAGCTTATAAACCTTTTTATGCCTAATCTTTATTATACCAATAAGTTATTCATAGTCAATTTAATATTTATTTGAATATATTTCAGGTAACTTTAGCCTGCGAGGGGCAGACATGTAAAGCTCATAAGATGGTTCTATCCGCTTGCAGTCCATATTTCAAAAGCTTGTTAGAGGTGAGTATGTTTTCATACAAATTTGGGAGTTGAAACAGGAAAAAAATTTTGTAAAATGATATGTATCCTGCTTATTCTACTCCTGTAGGATCATAGAACAGGGTTTTTATCCTAAAATAACTCTATCATATGTCATCTCAGTCATCACTCCCTTCTTGATCATGTCACCTTTCATGAAATCCATCCATCTCATTCTACGTCCACCTCTACAGGTGTACCACACTCATAACTAACGCCTTTCTTGTTACATGTGATTCATCCGAACTCATATAATGCCCATACCATGCTAACATTTGACTCCTTAATTTCTCTACCACTAGAGCTACTCTCAAACTTCCTCTAATATACTCATTTCATATCTTATCCATTTGTGTTACCCCACACATCCATCTTAACATTCACATTTCTGCCACATGTAGTCTCCTTCCATCTGTCCCTTTAACTGCTAAACATTCAAATCTCTTCTTACAACACTTTTGTATATCGTCAATTCTGTATATTGGTTCAACAAATTTTGAGTTTTTTTTTATTTTTAATTTATCAATGTTTTTATTAAATGTTTTGTTACTAGAAACATATGTTCATCAGAACCAATGAAATTTTAAAAGGTGTCTATGAGAAAAATAGTTTGAGAATGTGTCTAGAACTTTATTAATAATAAACAATGTTGTGTAAACGAGGCCAGGATGTTTTCACTACATTGTCTTGTAACAACAATATTGTGTTCATTTATTGACTATTATGCATGCTTTAGTTCATCCTGTATTAATCCAATGTTTTCTATATATTTTTTAAGTTTAATATTAATCAAAAAGTTTATTTTTAAGTGGTAGGATTGTTTGCTATATTTGGTTTTGATTACAGTTACCAATAAAGAAATAAAAAAAGCATGGCTTTATATCCCGTTACATATATAAATGTAATTTCAGTATTTGACCGTTAAACCAAAAAAATATATCATTTAACCGTTTTTGTCGTTATCAAGTCTTTTTTCGTTTTTTTGACATTGTTAACTCTTAAAAGATGATTACTTTATTCTTCCTCCCTTCTGATGTACCAATTTAACTATTAATAATGTAAAATTTAAGACTTTTTTTGTATATTTTTTCAGGAAAACCCATCGAAACATCCAATAATAATATTAAAGGATGTGTCATATCTGCATTTACAAGCGATACTGGAGTTTATGTATGCAGGAGAAGTGAATGTGTCGCAGGAACAGTTGCCGGCCTTTCTCAAGACTGCCGCAAGACTTAAGGTTACTATCAAAAAATTTTTTAACCCTTACAAGACCATAAGATGCGAATACAACACGATATTTTATTATAGCTATTTTGGTTGTAAAGTAAGAGATCACTAGAAAAACATAGCAGGGTATATAGATTTCCTACAATTTAATATAATAAAAAATATTGATTCAATAATAATTGAATAATCAATATCGATTTTTGTGGAAGGGAAAAATATATCCTTTGAGTGTGAAAGGGTTAAATCCATATCTGACAGTGTCCAGTGTGATGAACAACTAATTTAAAGGAATCTCCTTAACTACTTTAGAAAAAAATACATGAGATTTAAAATTTAGCGTGTTGGTAACATAATTTTTTTTTGGTACAAAAACTCTGTCAAAAGGGTTAACTAAATTTTATGCTAAATATTTTGTTTATCAGTCAAACATGGTTAGGGACAAATCTCTTTAAGTGAGATTCATCGTGGGGTTTCAAAGGAAGACCTTTATAAAGGAGAAACACAGATTATAGACTAAGCCAGGACAATATAGCTTAGACTACTGATTCATCTGGCTAGTTCAATTTCATATTAAAACTAGTGGAATAGGATGTGATTGTCTAAGGTCAATTTATGATACAGCTATTGAATTGTCAAATTAAAGTGAATGACTTCTCAATTGATTTGAATTAGTCGAGCGTGGCGCTGAAGATTTTAGTTACATTTCATTGATTCCTATGAAAATTAACATGTTTGAAACTCAAATTTTGTAAGACACAAAGATTAACTATGTCACATAAAACATGTACATAATAAGACAACCAAAATTTTTTACAATTTCGTTTCTTTCTAATGTTACTTTAGAATTTGCACAGAAATGAGTATTTATCAAGTTAATTAAAAAATACAAAACAAGTTGTGAATCGCATTATTGTGGAGTACTGTAGTCTCCGCAGTGCCAGCAACTTTAGGCTTTTTTCCATTGAATTTAGACTTTTTTCCATTTTTCCAGGTGAAAGGTCTCGCTGAGCCACCACCGCAGATGCCCACCATCAAGCGAGAAGGCTAACACCTGCTGAGTGCGCGAGTGCCCTAAAGACTTTAGTGATTGTAACAGAGAACACCAATTTAACAAACTAACCTCAAACCATTCTGTTGATTTCAAGCCTTAATTTTACCAGCTATCTACACATTGGACTTAAGTAAGTGTAATTGCAGATTAAAAACCCTAAATATGACCCTTCGAGGAAGGTAAAGAGAGCAAATATTTTTGCAAAAAAAAATTTTTGACATATGGTACGCCCAAATTTTTTTTAATTTTAAACCAATGTGTAGATACAAGTCCATTCCATAAAAAAAATGATTTCCTGACTTTATGGATTTATGTTTTGCACATAACATTTTTGATGGATAATTTTTTCGTATAGTTGTCATTAAAAAATCCACGGTCCATAGAATTGATTGTCAAAATATAGTTGCTTCATGAGTATTCAATTTAAAATAAAGTACAATAAATGATATATTACTATATATTTGATATAAAATTATAACGGAAATGTTTATGGTATTTTGATAAATCATGCCATAATCTAATGATTTTTTTTAACTTTAAAAAACAGTAGTAAATTTTTTTTTAAATAATTTTACGAATTTTTATCTCAAACATTGGATTTCGATCTGTACTTTTAAAGTCATGTAGTGACCTTAGATGTTTGGAATGCATCAATTATTAAAATATGTACAATCACGGAAATCCGCAGTGTTGCAATTATAGAAAAGTGCCTTGTTCTTAAGACAAACTAAACTCTTAAAAATAACCAATTAAGTAGCTGTAAATTGCGTAAACGAAGGAATTACCTGAGTACTATTGACCTATCTTTTTTGGACATTTGGATGGCGTCAAATTGTACTGTACCTAAAAGTGGAACACTGCCAGTTTCCCTGACTGTACTTATTCAAGGGTTTAAGGGTTATTCCATACAGATTATAATTGTTTTCAATGTTGCCAGTGTTGATTATGGTATGATTTATCAAAATACCAAGCATTGTTAGGTTATAGTTGTTTTATTTATAAAGCAGTTTGCACGTTGTGTTAGCATAGACACGCCCTTAGCCTCACACTGTTATCCATAAGTTACCTGTCGACCAAAGTGTGTTTATTCTATTGTCTAGTTCACGTTTTTAACAGACGCAGTCGCATTTAGATGTAAAAGGTTTTAGGAAAAGAACTGAAGAAATGTAATTTTTAAATCGATCTTTTGAACCTTAATACTCTCTAGTATAGTTTGATTCAAATAATTTACTTGATGCAATGAAAAAAAAAGGATTTGATGGGATATCATACAAAGAGATAGACTTAGGGCCTGTCCCACCACTGGCTGATAGAGGCTCAGATAGCTTGAAAATGACGTCACTGTCAGATAAGGGAACAAAATCCGATATTTCTATCACACATGTTCGATTGTTATCAGACAATTTACAATTTGGTAGGACAGACCCTTATTCTCCTAAGTTACATGAGTCCAGATAGCATGAAATAGAGTTTTTTTATTGCTTAAGTCTGTTTTTTTTTTAATTGAAGGGTCTAAGAGTGTAAAGTACTGTTGTATGTAAATGGTACTATAAGCAATGTATTTACTTGTGTTGGCTATATGCGACTGCGGCCTAAGGGCCGGTCTGTGCTAGCGTCTCGTCACTCTTTCATAGATCTATCCACCAATGGTTGCCTTATAATTTACAAAGCCCACAAAACAATAAAATATTTATCTATTCCCATTGTAAAATCGATACAATTTTAATTGTAAATACATTTGTTTTAATATGCAATTTATGGGAATTTATAAATATTTCGACCTGTGTGGCGAAAAGAGTTTTATATGTGACTCTTTCCGTTAGGACTGTTTTCTTCGTATGGGTTTGTTGTGTGGGCTCAGTTGACTTAGCAGTAAGTCTTTGATGTTTAGAGCTAAGTAATATAGCAATAATTACCTTCATGTAGACACTATATTTGTGTCAAGAAATATATAATTTTTTATATATTTTTTCTGTCACTAATCGGTGTTCAATTTATTTGGATTCTAGATGTATGACGCAATTGTTAATTCTGACCAAGAAATTGTATGTCTCTTCCAGTATGAATGTTTGTGTGGGTTTTTTCAAACTTTCGGCACTTTGCGATTATGATTTTTTATTCATTTTGCTTAGACGAGATCTAATTTAATTTTTTTTTCGAATGTTTGTGTAAGTTTTTTTTATTCGGTATTTTCTACTTGTTTACTCTTGTAGGTGCAATTGTAAGTTAAATTTTTACAGTTGTTTTTAAATATAAAATTGTCGATTTATATTTGGAAACGCTGTATTAGTGGTAAGTATTCATTTTTTTGTTTTATTTTGCTAATTTGTTAATATTCAGCACCAATATGTTTGGTTTATTTCTTTTTTTGTTGGAAATTACAGTAATGTATGGTGGGTTTCCACTGGCGAATTCTTTAGGAAAATATAGTGTTGTCTAAATGTTTTCAAGTATTGTGTGAAGGGTATGAAAGCAAATATGCTTCAGTCCATTTTATTTTAATGTTTAAACTAGGTATATCAATTGGGAGCGTATTAAAAAAGCAACCATTATTAGTAATTCTAGATTTTATTAAAAAAAAATAGTAACTGTGGATTCCAAATTTTTTATTGTTTTTACAATTTGAAATGTCTAAAAATTAAAAAAATTGGATTGCATGTTTAAAAATTTGGTCAAGAGCGTATTTTGCTTTTATACCCCTCATGTAAGAGATGAGAAAATATTTTTCTATAAATGTTTGAGCAGTGGAAATCAACTTTAAACAATATGTAGCCCTCCGCCCCACATCTTACCTTTTTCTTAATGATAGTTGTAAAAATGTAAATCTGAATATTTTTAGACGCAAGCTAAGCAATAAGATGTGCTGAAAATAGATTCACTTGAAATTAGTTTGTAATAAATATTGAAATTATGAAAACGAAAAGATTTGTAATTTTAGAAAATATAAAAATACAATAACTAAATTTTGTTTTATTTTTAATCCATATTTATAAAATATACAGTATCCGGGAAAGGTGT
This sequence comes from Papilio protenor, assembly GCA_029286645.1. Taxonomy (NCBI): domain Eukaryota; kingdom Metazoa; phylum Arthropoda; class Insecta; order Lepidoptera; family Papilionidae; genus Papilio; species Papilio protenor. Next base: position 2,836,148 of record JAGSMZ010000016.1, on the reverse strand, counting down.
GTAGAATGGACTACCACTGATTACTTGGTCGAAAATAGGACGATTTGACCCAACATACTTCTATCCAAAGATGCGTCGTTTGGGCACTAGAGGGCTAAGTTTGCTATATATTTGACTTTTATTCAAATATGTCGAAAATCCTTAAATACATTTTATTAACATTGAAACTATGGTTTAGTTAAACTACACCTTTAAGGAAAGGGACAAATAAAACAAGGTTTTTTATAATAAATTACATTTATTATCATATTCAAATATTCGGTAAAAAGCAGCACCTTTGAAATAAATTACTACGTACATAAATAATAAAAAATATTTTAAAATTAAAAAATGTAAATCTGAATATTTTTAGACGCAAGCTAAGCAATAAGATGTGCTGAAAATAGATTCACTTCAAATTAGTTTGTAATAAATATTGAAATTATGAAAACGAAAAGATTTGTAATTTTAGAAAATATAAAAATACAATAACAAAATTTGGTTACTTGAATAAAATATATATCAGATAATTTCATATTGGGTTATTCCCAAAGTCAATAAATTTAACAGAAAGGCGATTAAAACTTTATCCAGTATTTAATATTATTATAATGGATATCGCCAGCCGATAATCTAGTATAGGCAGCTACTATTAATACATTTTTTTTTACATTTTTCAATTCTCGAGGGGTGGAGGGCGACGCCCTTACATCACACATAAAACTTTTGAACAATAAACTAGCAATTTATAAGCATTGTTTAAATAATAGACAATAAATGCCAAGTCAAAAATAATATTTATTAAATGCAATAACAGAAATGTCAACAAAAACTTAAAAACTAGTATATTTTAAAACTACCTGGATTTGCTTTGGTACATTTTTGGTTTACATTAAATTGCACTTTTTACAATTTCAAATTATATTTTTAAATTAATAAGGAAACAATATATAATTTGGTTATTTGAAAAAAATCAACGTCAGATAATTGCATATTGGGTTATTCCCAAAGTCAATAAATTAAATAGAAAGGCGATTAAAACTTTATCCAGTATTTAATATTATAGAAAAAACAAACTTTAAATATCTTAAAAAATCAAAATAACAATAGTTATATTTGGCAAAAAAAAAACATGGCAACTCATAGGAACGCTGTTTAAAATTTAAAATACAATATAATTATATGGCTTTTAGAAAATAATGGTAACATAAATTTCAATCACTCAAATATTTAGCAGTCAAACAAGGATATCTGATTTAATTCGTCTATTTCCTCTTAACTATAACCCCTACAGGTTATAGATAAAAAAAATTAACATGTATAATGCCAATTCATAGTCATCTACCTACATCGTTCTATTATTATTTTACTATTTTTTTTTCAAAATAGTTTAAATAAAAAAATATTTTTCTATACCAGACCATAAAAAATGTTAAATTTATTTTGTCGGAATGTTTTGTTTTAATCTCCATAATAACAATTATCGGTTACATAAAATACAAAGGATGTTAGTATTATAATTTCACAGAGAGAATTGGACGAACCCCAAATATCCCTGTCTGATTATAAATTTCAATTCTTTGGCCTTGTCAAAGAATAAATCGTCATAGATTATAAACCACAGATAAAACATACCATAGACTATTGGAATCATAATTTCAAAGCTAAATGCTTTTCGTCCTTTAAAGCAGAGATTTCCAAACTTTTTTGCTCTGGGCATCCTTCCCTGGCAATCTTTGGTATTAAAGTTTAATAAATAAGAAATTCTACATTTATTTTAATCTAAGGTTCCTCCAAATGCAAAAAAAATGAATTTAAACCACAAGAAAAAACAGTTTGGGAACCTCTGCGACATCTATAAAATATAGAATATAATTTTTACATATAATTATGTAGATTTATATCCATCTGGATGGTTGCTTTGCCAGCGCCAAGTGTCCTCGCACATGTCCCGCAGCGTCCTTGTCGCGCGCCAGCCGAGCAGCCTGTGCGAGAGCGAGACGTCCGCGTAGTTGGCGGCGATGTCTCCCTCTCGCCTGGCTACTATTTTGTAAGGTATTTTCTTACCGCTGGCCTCTTCGAATGCTTTTACCATCTGTAGTACTGAATAACCAGTACCTGTGCCTGCAAGTGACATATCCTTCTTTTCAATCAAAAACCGAAACGTCAAATATGGAAATCTTCAAAATCTGCTGTCATCGTTTTGACTTTTTTTTAGTTATTTTCTTAGAATTGTGAAATTCAAGTATTCTTGTAAAATAGGGGTAGGTATAGTTTTGTGGGAATAAAATAAAACTTTGTACAGATAACTTACGAGGAAAAGTAACAAACATATTCTTAAAAATAAATGTGCCGCAGTTATTGTTTCTTACGACAACATTTTATTCGAAGAATATACATTCATAAAGAGAATGGAACTTAACTCGGAGTAAATTTTAACAACTTTATAAAATGTGTTTAAATCGATAAAAACCTGATTTAAAACATGAACTACCCACACTAAAGAAAATATCTTACCTAAATTAACAGCATGGAATCCATTAAAACCAGTCTGATTGAAGAGTTTGATGGCTTTAACGTGACCTTCAGCGAGGTCCTCCACATGGATGTAGTCACGCACACCAGTACCGTCCACTGTGGGGTAGTCAGCACCAAACACTTGCAGTTCCTTCAGACGACCTACTGCTACCTACGATAATAGATGGCGTTACTTACGTTATAGAAGTCGGTAAAGAGATTTGTGTTTATGTTTTCAAATTAGTTTTTTTTTATTACTTTTTTTGTATGAGTGTTGTGTTGTGTATGAGATACCTTAGCAATGAATGGCATGAGGTTGTTGGGCACGCCGGCGGGGTCCTCCCCGATGCGGCCGCTGCGGTGCGCGCCCACAGGGTTGAAGTAACGCAGAGATATCACAGACCATTTCTATAACGAATACTATATTATAATCGATAATCGAATTGAAATAAAAAATAACAAACCTATCTAAATCATTATCTATAACTAGCTGTTGCTCGCGACTTCATCCGTGAGAAATTAAAAAATAGCCTATGTTACTCATCGACAAAGTACCTTCCTAATGGTAAGAGAATTTTTATAATAAAATCGGCCAAATACTTTTGAGTAATTTCAATACATACAAAATTCAAATCTTTCCTCTTTATAATATTAGTATAGAAGTATAGATAAAGAGGAAAGATTTGGATTTTGGGATTTTTGTATGTATTGAATCAACTCAAACTACTGGGCCGATTTTAAAAATTATTGCACCATTAAAAGCTACGTAACCTCTGAGTAACATAGGCATTTTTACTTTTTTTTACTTCCACTGGAATAAAATTTTATTAGAGAAATGTTACTTAAAACATTTCCATTGTCAAGCTTTTTAAAAGAATAAGTAAGAATGAACATAACTTTAAAACAGAGCCATGTTAATTTTTTCAAAAAAAAAAAGAGACGCCGTAAAAAGACTAACAGTAATAAGAGTATATTTGTGTTGTCAGTCATCGTAAGGAGAATTCACTCACCCTATCACTCCTGCAGATATCCTTCATGATCTCCTCGCAGAAGTATTTAGACTTGCCGTAGGGGCTGGCGAGGCCGCGCCCCGTGGGGTGCCCCTCCCCCAGCGGCAGCGACTCCGGCTCCCCGTACACTGTACACGACGAACTGTACACTAATTTGTACACGCCGAATGCACGCATTACCTAAAATATAAACAGAAAATCCATGGGTAAGGTAAGGATAAGATATGAAATGAGTATATTAGAGGAAGTTTGAGAGTAGCCCCAGTAGTAGAGAAATTAAGGAGTAAAAGGTATGGGCATGTTATGAGGAGGTATGAATCGCATGTAACAAGGAGAACGTTAGTTATGAATGTGGAGGTACACCGGTAGAGGTAAACCTAGAAAGAGATAGATGGATTGCATGAAAGATGACATGATCAAGAAGGGAGTGATGACTGAGATGACGTATGATAGAGTTATGTTGAGGACAAAAACCTGTTACGCCAAGCCTAAGGGAGTAGGATAAGGAGGAAGATAATATACAGAAAATACATCTTGTATGTTCGGAATATCGTACGTTGCGCAGAACACTTTTATGTATAACAGAAAGAACAGTCAGCTGCAACAACAACTGTACATTCACACAACTTGTATACTCCATCGGTTTCAAATATATTCATGTTGTTGTCACTCCGTTTGCTTGCGACCTTGAACACATAATATTGAATCCGTGAATATTTTTAAAACCAAAGGTTTATTTGTAGAAACTTGTGTTTCTAATGTTTTGTAAATGTATACATTTATGCAGCTGACTGTATAGGTATGCTGGACGAGGATACAGCGAAATGTATCCATTAATTTGAAAAAGGAAAAGAGAGTCAAACTGCACATATTATTCTTATCGTCGGAACTGTAAATCTGTATTTAAGTTAAATTAAGACGTACTTACATCAAAAAGCGTGCACGTTCCAGTGATGTTGGCCTGGTAGTACTCCAGCGGTTTCTGCACAGACTCTCCCACCGCTTTCAGCGCTGCGAAGTGGATCACACACTCTATGTCGTGCTGGAATAAGACATGTGACGTCACATTTACATTATAATTTACCGATAAATTATCTCAGTATTTACAGTAGTTATTTCAAAATACTTTTTGTTTAAATATTCTCTTCTTAATCTACATTTGAACTACGTTTAAATGTGTTAAACTAAACTTACATAGTTCGGAAACGTATTTCACGAAGTTTTCGAACCAAAACCGATAACGAATGGTAAAAATAGCTGGTAAACCAGCCATTAGTTTTTCATTTACCTTTTCAAAAACTTCCCGTAAAGCTGTCGCATCTCTGATATCAACATCGTAGAAATGTATCGTTCTCCCAGTTAAATCTTCTATAATATTTATCGCGTCTGGTTTCTTCTGCCCTTCAGATTTGTGCGCGTTCGTCAGATTGTCAACTACAACGACCTCTATATCTGCGTTAGGTCTTTCTAGGAGTGCTGCGACGGTATGTGAGCCCACGTACCCAGCACCACCGGTTACTAGGATTGCTCGTTTCATTATAACGCTAAAAAAAGAAAACTTACTTATCTTACTAATATTATAAATGTGACATTTTAGATGGATGGATGGATGTTTGTTAGTTTGTAAACGAATGAACAGATCTGTATGAAATTTGGCATAGACGTAGACCATAATCTGGAAGAACACATAGGCTACGCATTTTTGTTTTTTTTTATTTCCACGCGGACGGAGTCGCGGGCGAAAGCTAGTATATTAAAAATGCGAAAGTCGAGATGGATGTTTGTTAGAGTTTGTAGCCTAAACGGCTAAACGGATCTCGATGAAGTTTGGCATAGATGTAGAGGATATTTTGGAAGAACGCATAGGCCACTGACAGTTTTTTTTAACACCACACAGATGGAGTCGTATGCAAAAGCTAGTAATAATATAAATACGAAAATGATAGATGGATATTTATTACCACATAACTACAGAACGGCCGAGTGGATATGGATGAAATTTTTCGCAGAGTTTGTTCTTAAATTGTGAGGAATTAGCTCGCAACAGCCATTATCTATAGTTTGGTACATATTCTTTTATGTGATAGTAAATGTAACATAGTAACACAGAGGGCAAAGAAGATAAGTAGAAATAAAATAAACATGCATTTGTACATCGAATGAATTGTGTGAAAGAGGATATGCTTAAGAAAGGAGTGGATTCAGATATGACGGCTGATAGAGATGTATGGAAGAGCAGCACATACTGTGCCGACCCTCCATAAGGGATAAGGGCAAGTTGATGATGATGATGATGATGATGATGATGATGATGATGATGATGATGATGATGATGATGATGATGATGATGATGATGATGATGATGATGATGATGATGATGATGATGATGATGATGATGATGATGATGATGATGATGATGATGATGATGATGATGATGATGATGATGATGATGATGATGATGATGATGATGATGATGATGATGATGATGATGATGATGATGATGATGATGATGATGATGATGATGATGATGATGATGATGATGATGATGATGATGATGATGATGATGATGATGATGATGATGATGATGATGATGATGATGATGATGATGATGATGATGATGATGATGATGATGATGATGATGATGATGATGATGATGATGATGATGATGATGATGATGATGATGATGATGATGATGATGATGATGATGATGATGATGATGATGATGATGATGATGATGATGATGATGATGATGATGATGATGATGATGATGATGATGATGATGATGATGATGATGATGATGATGATGATGATGATGATGATGATGATGATGATGATGATGATGATGATGATGATGATGATGATGATGATGATGATGATGATGATGATGATGATGATGATGATGATGATGATGATGATGATGATGATGATGATGATGATGATGATGATGATGATGATGATGATGATGATGATGATGATGATGATGATGATGATGATGATGATGATGATGATGATGATGATGATGATGATGATGATGATGATGATGATGATGATGATGATGATGATGATGATGATGATGATGATGATGATGATGATGATGATGATGATGATGATGATGATGATGATGATGATGATGATGATGATGATGATGATGATGATGATGATGATGATGATGATGATGATGATGATGATGATGATGATGATGATGATGATGATGATGACATTTCAAGGCTAGTTTAATTCAAGTAACCTTAATTTAGTAGGTAATTAGAGTATTAACACTTAAGTGCATTGCCATTAATGTAGTCACAAACAGGGTGTTTGTTTTATTTCATTTAGGGCGATAGGTAAAAAATTTTAATTGGGCCGATCAGTCTAACGGGAAACACCTCACAACCATAGAATTTTCTATAGAATTTAGATTGCTATAAGCACTTGTAACGTATTAATTAAAGAAAAAAATAACGCTTTCTGCTTGCGTCATTACTATGAATTTTAACTATACTATTTAGTACTTTTTCAAATAATTAGAAAAAAAATGTCAATGTTTTCCGTAATGTTACACGTGTCACAAACACGTAATCTTTATGTTTCTCTAGAACTAGTAAACGATGATCTCTATTGTATTTAACAGAACAATATACTTTTCCGGATAAAACTTAGCAATTCTAGGGCCTGTCCCACCAAATTGTAAATTGTCTGATAACAATTCAACGTGTAAAATATGTGATGGAAATGGATTTTGTTACGTTATCTGACAGTGACGTCATTTTTAAACCTTAAATACCAAAAGTTTCAAATTTGATACCGGGGTTATAAATCGCACCTACAATCGCTTTTATTTTAATATTAGGCTGTTTACATGTTACTGTTGACTGATAATCTTCAATTTAGAAAACAAAAAAAACATATCACGAAAATATATAAAAACATCGTTTTGATTTTTCTACTATTTTTCTCCATTAGTAAAAGGAACACTTATACATTTTGTAATTTTATTCAAATAGGCTTTTAAGGGTTAAGCTTTCTGAGCCTTTATCAGCCAGTGGTGGGACAGGCCCTTACATGCGTAAAGTTAACACGTTTTTATCACGTACAAAACTTTGATAATATACGTAAGAAACATTTTTACAGCATGATAGTGAAGAATATACGATTAACCATTAAAATAAAAATATTTGCGATAACAATTAACATGGGTAATCCATTTAGAAAAATTACACAAAATGTATTAAAACACACGCAAATACATAGATATTTTATCGATAATACGAAAAACATAAAATATTAATGCATTAATTGTGTTTCGATAAGATATTTTCAATATTAAGAATTATAGGGTAAAGGGATCTAGTTTCCTTAATGATACGTGAGAGTCAAAATAAAAAAAAAAAAAAAAAAAAAAAAAAAAAAACATATCACGAAAATATATAAAAACATCGTTTTGATTTTTCTACTATTTTTCTCCATTAGTAAAAGGAACACTTATACATTTTGTAATTTTATTCAAATAGGCTTTTAAGGGTTAAGCTTTCTGAGCCTTTATCAGCCAGTGGTGGGACAGGCCCTTACATGCATAAAGTTAACACGTTTTAATCACGTGCAAATAAAACTTTGATAATATACGTAAGAAACATTTTTACAACATGATAGTGAAGAACATACGATTTTTAACCATTCAAATTAAAATATTTGCGATAACAATTAACATGGGTAATCCATTTAGAAAAATTACACAAAATGTATTAAAACACACGCAAATACATAGATATTTTATCGATAATACGAAAAACATAAAATATTAATGCATTAATTGTGTTTCGATAAGATATTTTCAATATTAAGAATTATAAGGTTAAAGGGATCTACTTTCCTTAATGATACGTGAGAGTCAAAATGGCGGGTGTACCATAGCGAATTAAATTATACCATTTACTAAAAAATGTACCTAAATTGTACTATTTAGTACCTCGCTCAAAAAAATAGTACCTTCTCCAGAACGAAATTATAACGTAACTAGCTGTTCCCATGCGGCTTTATCCGCGTGAAATTATAAAAACTTTATTTTATTGTTTACAATTATCAAATTATCAATAGCAAATGTCGAAATACCAATTACGTTACTATGGCAATCTTGCTTCCTTGATGTTGGCAGCAACTTATGGTCCCTTTCCCACATGAAGGTTTTTGTCTAATTTATTTACCCCCTAAGTTTAATAGCGTGAAAATATGTAGCCTAAAGCGTTTCGTAAGCGTAGGGCTTTTTATTAAAGAAGGAATTATTCAAAAATATACTGTAATTGCTGACATCTTAGGCAACAAAGAAGTGTGTGTTAACGCTTTATTATAATAGTATAGTATAGATAAAAAAAGTATAGATAGATTAAGTTACACCAGCCATAACAACTTCTAATGAAGGTACTTTTTTTTTAACTTTAGGAATGATAAGACTAAGGGCCTGTCCCACCACTGGCTGATAGAGGCTCAGATAGCTCAAAATGACGTCACTGTCAGATAAGGGGACAAAATCCGATATTTCCATCACATATTTTGCACGTTAGATTGTTATCAGACAATTTACAATTTGGTGGGAGAGGCCCTAAGTCAATCACGCTGGTCTAGAACTTATTGGTAGATTCGAGAATAACAAAAATGTCCTGTAAAAGGTTATATTAACATTTATTCATAAGAAACATACCATATCGGTTCTAAGAAACAATAATGGTAAAGGATAATGATTCGATATCAACTACATTGTTGATTGCCTGAACAATAGCAAACATGACGTAACATTTCCATTACAATTGGTAGCAAAACAAATAGATATAGTCTTACAAATTTAATTGGCTTGATGTAGCGTTACCACAAAAAAATTAAAAATATTTTGTTAACGGAGCCAGATTTGTCATACTATACTGTAAATACTGACTGAATTGCGTCAAATGACCGAGAGATGCTATCATATTGACCTTACGTAGTGCTAACATTCTCAAGTGTAATTGTGTTGCCACTTCAGTTTAATCTCAACACGATGTTATTACATGAAAAGTATAGTGAAAACAAAACATTTCTATCAAGGTTAACGCGTTACACCATATTGCTGATTAGTTGTAAAGAAAAATAAATAAATTGGACTAAAATAACCTTTTAAGGGAAAACAGACTGCCGTTAAAAAAAATAAAGTTTTTTTTTAAAATACGTTCGTAATTACGATTAAAGTATTCAGTGTAGTAGCGTTAAGTATCATTAAGTAATAAAATAATTAAGTATGCATTCCATTCATTTATCTAAATTAGGCGAAATATTTTTTAACGAGTACTCGACGTGTTTTTATTTCTCAAATAAAAAAACTTACGATATAACACTGGCTGTTGATAAAAACTTCCTGTGATAACCACAACAGAATAAAAAATAGTAATTCGAAATTTAAAGTAAATTAACAATAGAATTTAATTGACGCGCATGGTTGTGACCAAGTCTGCCAGCTCACTGTTCAGTTATCGGAGTGTGTCCCATATAGGGTGACCAAGGTGGACAAAAATATTTTTTAATTCCTCTTACAATTTTTATTTTTATCACCACCAAGTTAGCTTAGTACAAAAAAAAACCATTTGTTTCGATTGGGCCCATCTAAAGGAAGCTATTTTTTGTTGAAAGAATACATAAATGAAAATCGGTTTGCTTCCTGTACTGAATACAAAGGTGTAATTTAAGATTAAAGAGATTTTTTTCGAAAACTAAAATCGGATTAGTTGTATAGTAGACAAGAGTAGCTTACAAGTTTCACTCTTTCGCTTTATACGTAAATTGTTTTATATCAAAAATAATTTCCCAATATTTGTAAAAACATGGTATCTCTACACACTCGCGATCCTATTATTACAGGCTGATTTCCTTATCACAGTTAGTATCACAAGTTGTTGAGTGCCATATATTTTGTAATATTTGATTAGAATATGACATGTGTACAGTAATCCTTGATTGATTCATATTAAATTGTATTTTACTTACTATCACTTAACAAACCCTTCAAATCAAAGATGAAAAAAAAAACCAGATTAAAAAAAAGTTAAAGCACTGACATTTTTTTGTAAATATGGCATAATATTATAAATGCGAAAGTTTAGATGGATGGATGGATGTTTGTTAGAGTTTGTAGCCTAAACGGCTGAACGGATTTCGATGAAATTTGGCATAGATGTAGAGGATAGTCTGGAAGAACACATAGGCTACTTGCATTTGTTTTTTTTTAATTCCGCGCGGACGGAGTCGCGGGCGAACGCTAGTATGGCATAATGTTTAATGTTCTCAATGACAATTGGCCATCATTTAAATTTTGATAAAGCTCAAACTCCATATGCTACTGGCTTAACATGGCAAAAGCTAAAAATTGTCCAATGATGTAAATCTGAGTGTTATACACTAGAAACATACAGCCTTATTAATAAATGCGGTATGAAGTAAAATCTAGGAATAAACTGAGTATAAGCAAATATTAGTACAAATTTTACTTATACTCAGTTTATTCCTACGTTTAACTTTATACCATGTTTATTTGTAAGGCTGTAATAATTAAAATGTATTATATTTACAGATTTTAACTGTAATTTAAAATAAGTCAGAGAACAAAACATACCAAGAGTATTAGAATCTTTAAACCCAAAAATATCCAAATTTTAGTTTGGGTTACTGTTAATATTCCCTCAACTACCCTTACATTTACATATTAAATTAATGGTTTAAGAAACACATAGTATTTAGTAATTTAATTAAACTGATAAGTTTTATGGTAAGACAAGAGAAAACTAAACAATGTGAAAGGAATAAAAATTATATAAACTATTATTTTTACTCTCAATATGACATGAATAAAATACAAAATAACCACATATGAGTATTGGAATGTTTTTAAATTAAAATTTAATATCTTTTTATCTAATACTTTTGTATATTTCCTATTGGAATTTTTAAGCAAATTCTGTTTTTTGATAATTGCTATTATTTTTACTCTCAATATGACATGAATAAAATACAAAATAACCACATATGAGTATTGGAATGTTTTTAAATTAAAATTTAATATCTTTTTATCTAATACTTTTGTATATTTCCTATTGGAATTTTTAAGCAAATTCTGTTTTTTGATAATTGCTATTATTTTTTAAGTTTATATTTGTGTTATTGAAATTTAGGATTGGAATGATAGCCATTGAAGCAAAATTGCAACTGATAATAATAATAGTAAAGATCTTTGGGTTTGAAATGTTCAGCTATTGATCAATTTAACTGAAAAGCCATAAACTCCAAAATTACCTCTTTGAAACCACTACCTACGAGGCAAGCAATTAGTAAAAATTAAAAATGAAAGAAGGCATTAAAAGTAACATAGAAGTGATCTTTATAGTGTGAAGTTAAGAGTGTAGAAGTGATTTTTAAAATGTTCTAAAAGAACTGATGTATGAATGTGAAATGAAAACTTGATTTATAAAATTAAAAATGAAAGAAGGCATTAAAAGTAACATAGAAGTGATCTTTATAGTAGTAGAGTAAGTAGTAGTAGAATGTAGAAGTGATTTTTAAAATGTTCTGAAAGAACTGATGTATGAATGTGAAATGAAAACTTGATTTATAAAATAAAAATCGACTTACATGTTCTCTGGCTTCATTGTTTTAATAGCTGCTGACGCAAATACCAGCAATATAAATTGATTCAAGGTTTGTTTATATTACACACAGTATGCGGCTGAAAACATTTTGGGAATGTAAGCATTAAAAACTGCACATATCAAAATACCCTCAGTGTTGTTTTAAATGTCAAGAAATAAAAGATTATGTATCGTTTTGTTTAAACAATTGTCATTGCTTTTTTATACACAGCTCACTATACTGTTTATCCACATTTTTGTTTTAATTATTTTTGTTGATTGATTGTTGTTGTTTATCCAATTTTAATAATTTCATTTTCTGTGCTCTTGGATGTTGCCAAGTTCAGAACCGCTATGTATTAAATATTTTTCTTCACATTTTCTCGGTATTTCTTTACATTTTCAATAAAGTTGGTTTAGTGTTAATAATAAAATAAAAATTAGTAGAAAATAAGTGTTTCACGTCCTGTTAAATAAATTAGGAATTAGCCTACAATTTTTCTATCTGTGCACACAGTTTGGTTGACATGACAGTTTCTCTGTTTCTGTCTCTTTCGCTCCCGCTCAGTTCTCAAGGTAGTGAAATCTTCGGGTTTTTAAGTTTATATTTGTGTTATTGAAATTTAGAATTGGAATAATAATAGCCGTTGAAGCAAAATTGCAACTGATAATAATAATAGTAAAGATCTTTGTGTTTGAAAAGTCCAGCTACTTATCAGTTTAACTGAAAAGCCATAAACTCCAAAAATACCTCTTTGAAACCACTACCTACAAGGCAAGCAATTAGTAAAAATTAAAAATGAAAGAAGGCATTAAAAGTAATATAGAAGTGACCTTTATAGTGTGAAGTTAAGAGTGTAGAAGTGATTTTTAAAATGTTCTAAAAGAACTGATGTATGAATGTGAAATGAAAACTTGATTTATAAAATAAAAATCGACTTACATGTTCTCTGGCTTCATTGTTTTAATAGCTGCTGACGCAAATACCAGCAGTACAAATTGATTCAAGGTTTGTTTATATTACACACAGTATGTGGCTGAAAACATTTTGTGAATGTAAGCATTAAAAACTACACATATCAAAATACCCTCAGTGTTGTTTTAAATGTCAAGAAATAAAAGATTATGTATCGTGTTGTTTAAACAATTGTCATTGCTTTTTTATACACAGCTCACTATACTGTTTATCCACATTTATGTTTTAATTATTTTTGTTAATTGATTGTTGTTGTTTATTCAATTTTAATAATCATTTTCTGTGCTATTGGATGTTGCCATGTTAAGAACCGCTATGAATTAAATATTTTTCTTCACATTTTCTCGGTATTTCTTTACATTTTCAATAAAGTTGGTTTAGTGATAATAATAAAATAAAAATTAGTAGAAAATAAGTGTTTCACGTCCTGTTAAATAAATTAGGAATTAGCCTACAATTTTTCTATCTGTGCACACAGTTTGGTTGACATGACAGTTTCTCTGTTTCTGTCTCTTTCGCTCCCGCTCAGTTCTCAAGGTAGTGAAATCTTCGGGTTTTTAAGTTATATTTATGAAAATAATCTAAAAGTTAAATAAATACATGTGTATTGTAGTTTTTAAGATATTGAGAAGTTTATATACTGATAGTTTTGTCCATTTACGGTAATGATTAATTAGATAAAACTCGGTGACTTCCAACCTATCGTCTTCAACGTTGTTGTTGTTTTAGACAATTTCTAAAAGTTTGTGTTTTTGCTTACAATATTGTCGCTCTTTTTAAAAACGATTCAAGTAAATGTGTTATCGTAGTGACTCTTGCTGAATCTGTAGGAGTAAAAGTGCTAAAACCCTCTTAACCTAAAATATTTGACGTTAAGAATACATTCAGTGATTGTGCTTTACAGATGAGTACGAAAATCATCAAACCCAATGCCGCGGAGGCTGACACCTTCGAGACATCGATCTCGCAGGCGTTAGTTGAGTTGGAAACAAACTCAGACCTCAAGGCGCAACTTCGGGAGCTATACATTACCAAGGCTAAGGAAATTGAACTACATAACAAAAAGGTATATTAAATCAATTTTTATCTATTCAGTTCGATTTAATCGTTAATTTCTTTCAGCTGTAGTTATATTTATGGACTTACCATTTTTAGTTTACCATCAAACATTGAGTTGTCAGATCTTGAGAGTTTCTCAACACAGTAATAAACTTTCGACAATGTTTAAAATAAGATATTTAGATTTCATTTTGAAATAGCTTGAAATTGTTTTAAGTACTGTAAAAATGCAGTAATCTACTTATTTATTACCTAAAATACTCTAGTCTATCATAATCATTAGCTTTTATCTGCATACTGTTGAACATAAACCTTCCCCAATACCCCGCGCAATGACCTCATGTTTTGCTAATTTACTTGACTAAATTTTCAATGTTCAGATATGATTAGTTCTAAATTACTCATTACTTCACTAAATTATAAATGCCATAAAGAACATTGTGAAAATATTATTATAATTCCTTAAGAAATAAACTAATTTCAAACATAATTTTGTCAATATTCTCGCATTAACATTATAATCATAAACTTTCAGTCAATCATCATCTATGTGCCGATGCCCAAACTGAAGGCCTTCCAGAAGATTCAGATCCGTCTGGTCCGTGAGCTGGAGAAGAAATTCAGCGGCAAGCATGTTGTGTTCATCGGAGACCGCAAGATCTTACCCAAACCCAGCCACAAGACCCGTGTTGCTAACAAACAAAAGAGGCCGCGATCAAGGTAAGGAGTATAGAACTCTTTAACACATTTTCTTTATAACAATCTCACCACAAAATAGATTAAAACCATGTATACTAATTTAGTTACAACTATTACTACCACTAATATACTACTGGTTCCTTTTAACTAAATTGAGAAAGCTTTTTTAAAAATATAGATTATTTTAAAACCAATTTGATTCATATAAGCTTTATGTAAAGAACAATAAACTTATTGTTTACTACCTTTTTCGCTTTTGTAATATTAAGTAAGAATATAAAGTTAAAAACCTTTTCTCCCAACATGCAGTTCAGTTATTCCATTCTTCATACCTTGTATTGGCATTGCCAGTGGAGAGAGCAACTGCCTAGAGCATCAAACATGTAAAATTGATTTTAAAACTACCTTTAATAAGACCATTTTGAAAATAGCTACCCGAATTTCCTAGATCAAGTCTAGGTCAAGCTGAAGATACCCATGCCTTTTCATGTTATATCTTACTAATATTATAAATGTGAAAGTTTAGATTGATGGATGTTTGTTAGAGGTTGTAGTCTAAATGGCTGAATGGATTTTGTTTAATACCATGCCGACGAAGTCGTGTGCAAAAGCTAGTATACATATATATTCTATTATATACCAACTTGTAACTTTGCAGAACACTGACATCGGTGTATGACGCTATCCTAGAGGACCTAGTGTTCCCCGCTGAGATTGTTGGCAAGCGCATCCGAGTCAAGCTGGATGGCTCACAGCTCATCAAAGTGCACCTTGACAAGAACCAGCAGACTACTATTGAACATAAGGTAATTGTTACATTTTAGTGTGATTTATGCACTATTTCTAATGTGGAAAGCATAGCTTCTGTTAAGATTTTTATGCATACAAGGAATTAATGGTCTAATTAAAAGTAACTTTGTAATAAAACATAATTCACGCCCATAAACCACTTGGGTAGGTAGAGACTATGGATCTTGATGGCTCAATCATGACAATTTCAGCTTTTTGTAGAAGAAGACATCTATTAAAAAAATAGTAAACTGTGTTCTTCCAGACTATAATTTATATTCCAAATTTCAATGAGTTGCATCCTGGACATGCAAAGTAACATCCATCCATCCAAACTAGCATTTATATTTACTGATCACAATTTTGTTAACAGGTGGATACTTTCCAGTCGGTATACAAGAAGTTGACGGGGCGCGAAGTCACCTTCGAGTTCCCCGAACCCTACTTGTAAACTTAAGGACTAAATTTACAATAAAACTAAAACCTTAACTTTGACTTTCATTTTAAATTCCAATATAACAATACACCAAAACAGTAATGAATATGATTATATGGCAAGATAGTAAAATGTATAGGAGGATGGAGAAAGTATGGATGGATTGTCAAAGACAGCTGATAGAAATGTATGGATAAATTCTGGAGTACTCTGCTGACCCTCCATAGGGAAGAGGGCAGGAAATGTGTGTGTATGGGTACAATTTTAGACTATGTTGTGAAATAAACAGTTACTGATATCATTTATTTTTACATAACTATGTGATAGTAAATAATATTGACATTTTCATAACATGAGAGCTGTATATTTTGATTTTATTATATAAACTTAGAATAGAACACTACTTAAATGCAACATCAGTCAAAACTAATTTATTGTAATAATTTTGTGATCCCTTATGCACAGTTAAGGTGTTTTAGCAATAATATAGAAAGTTCATTAATTTGGTTATTACAAATAAATCTATTAAAAAAATAGTAAACTGTGTTCTTCCAGACTATCATTTATATTTACTGATCACAATTTTGTTAACAGGTGGATACTTTCCAGTCGGTATACAAGAAGTTGACGGGGCGCGAAGTCACCTTCGAGTTCCCCGAACCCTACTTGTAAACTTAAGGACTAAATTTACAATAAAACTAAAACCTTAACTTTGACTTTCATTTTAAATTCCAATATAACAATACACCAAAACAGTAATGAATATGATTATATGGCAAGATAGTAAAATGTATAGGAGGATGGAGAAAGTATGGATGGATTGTCAAAGACAGCTGATAAAAATTGTTAATTTCTTATCACTTTTGTTAAGGACATCTTTTTTTAAATATTGAAGTTTGTTTACTTATTCAATTTTAATGTGCTTTCTTATCATTTTGTCTAATAGAAGAGATGTTCTAGTATCTATTTATGTGGATATTACAACGATTATTATTTTCGTAAGGCTTAAAATATAGTGGACTACTACTGTCTTAAAGCTTGTATGGGAGTACAGTTATGGCCATAGCACTTTACAGTTATGGACCTAGGCCGAGATACAGTTTCGGTCCACCCAAACTTCATATTGTTCCCTGTTTCTTAAAGGGATGGGTAATTTATTTTATGAAATTTCCGAAAAAAAATATCGAAACAAATCTTAAATAGATTGTTTATTGAACTTTCATTGCTTTGTTACTTAAAAATTGTAAAAGTCTTATGTAGACTAGAAGGAAGGAAAATAAAACGCGTTTTTAGTAAGATAGTCTTATAGTTAGTGATCCTACGAACATAATCAAAATATAAAAAAAATAAAAGCATCTAACAGAAAGTTTACTTTTTCTACGTGATCTCACTTTTTGATACTACATTAATTTTCCAAAGTACATTATTACGCAGAAAAAATGCTATTTCCTGAAAGTTAAGAAATAATTATATTTAAAACAGCTATCCAAATTATTATTTAAAAAAGGTGTATGATTGAAACAATAAAATTTCAGCAATTTACACGAATATTTCGATTTGCATTCTATTCTAGAGACCCGTAAAATTAATATCCTTGATAATACTAATAGGACTTTTTTGTGTGTTCTTTATATTAAAAATGGTAATTCAAATTATTTCGATTAGTTTCTGATTTTATATAAATAAATTTTACTGTTCAAAAAGGCAAGACAAATGACAAATAATAATCATTTTATAACTATTATAGTCATATAAAGGTGGACCGTAACTGTACCCCAGAGGTGGTCCATAACTGTCTCGGGTGGACCGAAACTGTGCTTTTAGGGGTTTAATTTTAATTGACTAATATTTTATATTTGATAAAATACTCTGTCTAAAATGTTTATGTTCGTGTAAACAAAATATTTTCGTTTAATAAAAACATGCTTTCATCTATTTTACTCTTCAATAATGATAATTACGAAGAATTTTGTGACTCAATCTGCAAAATGGACCGTAACTATCTGATCTACCCTAGTCAATTCTGTCACAATACAAATTCATAGTAGTCGAAACATATTTTTTATAAAAAAAAATTTGACATTTACTTATTGTCTATGGTCATAGTCATGTTCAAGAATCCCAACATTGAATCTTTGCCAAGGTTTCAAGTCACAATATAACTCACAACTCTTGTTTAAATATTTTATCTAAATCTTCCGGATTTGATTCTGTAGGTTTTTCTACCGTTTCGTTATTTGCAGCTTCATTATTCGGTCTAATAACTTTAATATAGTTAACAGGGACTAGTCCTGCAAATTGTCTGTCTGTTGTTGCCATCAGCCAGCCGGAATTCCAGAGGTTTCCTTGCAAATGTTGAGGTGCGAGGGTCAGGACCTGGTTGGCACCGAAACTGATCTCCTGAGGAGACGAAGCTTGGAAATCGTGTTGGGCAACCGCACGGAGTGGATTCTGCCATGATGTTGGATCATTCACTGAAATAAATTATTATTTTTTGTACATTATTTGCTAGTAGAAGAATTCAATGTTAAATGTACTGAATAATTTGAAACTCAATGTAATTAAAGATTTAATTTTATTTTAGCATCAAGGTCAGGTAAAATGTTTACAAAAGTCATTATGCAAATAAACTAAAGTTATTATTTTCAACGACGTTTCTGAGAACAGAATATGTATTTTCTTACAAATTAAAATCCCTGATTCTGTATTACAACAGTGTTAAAATAATTACATTATAATAACATTGCGACGAATTAAAATCTGCAAGGAAATGATATACTTACGTTTCTCATTAATGCTGGAAGATAATCCATTTAGCATCCTCAATACAATGTAAGGCGCAGCCGCGACTACTCCAAAGAACAGTAGTATGGGCCAACTGGAGCCCTTGGCCTTCTGCTCCGCGGTAGCGGTGCCCGACTTTGTGGCCGCCACCGCGTCTGCCCACGCCTGGAAATAAAAATATATTTATGTTCCAATGATTTCATGAACTTCTAATAAAAAAAAATTAAAAAGATACTCATGTACTAGCTTTTGCATAAGACTCTGTTCACGTGTAATTAAAAAAACAAAACAAGCATCCTATGTGTTCTTCCAGACTATCCTCTAGATCTGTGCCAAATTTCATTTTCAGAGATTTTCTAAGCAGTTTAGCCTACAAACTCTAATATACATCAATCCATCTAAATTTTGGCATTTATAATATAACTAGCTTTCGCCTGCGACTCCGTTCGCGTAATATTAAAAAGAAAAATAAGTAGCCTATGTGTTCTTTCACGCTACATCTGTGCCAAATTTCATAGAGATCCATTAGGCATTTTAGGCTACAAATTCTAACAAACATCCACCCATCTACACATTCGCATTTTTAATATTAGTAAGATGTATATGACTCTAAAAAATTTTGCCGATGGTTGTACCATATCAAAAATCATATGATAACTCTTTGTTCTTACACGTAATGACGTCAAGAGATTGTACATATCATGGGCAATGTCCTATCTACACATGGATAAGATATTGCGCATTGAGATTGACAAAATAATTTTTACAATATTTCAATGTCATATCTGAATCACTACAACAGCAAGGCTGTTATATAGTCCATAGTTCACCTTTTGTTCTAAAGTACACTTATTAAAATAGCTAATAAGCTAAAATACTAATTTATTCATATTTCTACATACTAATAGGCAGTTGATTTCAATTTTGCAATTAACCACTAGGATATAGTATAATGCAATACACCTAATGCATCAGAGACAACAACATCTTTTTATTATTTTTTAAAAGAATGTTCGTGACAATTGCTAATACATATATCTTATATACCAATAAAAGTAGTTTTGTAAAACAATAAAACATAAAAGACATTAATTTATTGCATTGCAAATAATCTATGTATAAATTATTTTATAAACAAAAGCCATTGAGTTAATATAAAATGCATTGATCAGTCACGTTTTTAAATAAAAAAACACAAGATTTTGTTCACAAAATATCCATGAAATAAATTACTGAAAGAATAAATTTTTAAATAGTGACCGAAATCATAATCGATATCTTAGCTCAAAGAACAATATCATTAAAAACATATATCTAGTAATTTAAATAACAAATTTTTAATCAGAAAGAGAACATAAACAAAAAATGATAACAATAAATTCATAAGATAAAAAACATCAACTGCTGCGAAGTACACCTTGAAGTGATTACTGTTTTTAATCTTACCTCTGTATATTTAATAGTATTTAAATATCTGTATATATATTTTTAAATAATGTATGTACAATGTTTTTTTATTTAGTCTGTGACGCAGATGTTTATTGTATAAACTTTTAATACTTCCAAGGACAGAATAGACAAGAATGGATAAAGTTAACATATATTTACAAATGTGTATATGACGTAATTTATGGTTTACACACTTACATAT
This sequence comes from Papilio protenor, assembly GCA_029286645.1. Taxonomy (NCBI): domain Eukaryota; kingdom Metazoa; phylum Arthropoda; class Insecta; order Lepidoptera; family Papilionidae; genus Papilio; species Papilio protenor. The sequence continues at coordinate 2,815,606 of JAGSMZ010000016.1, read as the reverse complement.
ATAAAATAACAAGTTTGAGATGTATACAACCTTGAACATTGTCTTAAATAGGTTTTAAACCTTTTTTTACAAAGAGAATCGTGTGATTTTTTAACATATTTTGCGTCATAATTAAAATTATTTCACGAACTACTGACCAACCAAAAAGACAACGAAAAAAGGCCATCAAACCACTCTTGTACAAAGACTATGCAACCTATCAGCAGTTTTGTGCAATGTACATGTCATCCCTTACAATCTTTTAGAATAAAGTAATAATGACTTCTAGCGTAACCGCAACTGACCTTGAATTCATTCTCCGTTCTGATACCTAGCATGACCAATAGCTTCCTCACTAGCCAGTTCAAAGTACGGACAACTGCAAATGTCGACCAGAACTGCGCAAATAATGACCTTAGACGGCCAAAGTTTTCTGCTACACCTGTTTACAAAATTTTCATTAATGATATGAAAAAGAACTTTTCTCCTTCTTGTATTTTAGGAGCTATAGAAGACTGATATTGATGTTTAATCTAGATATTCAGTCAAAATATTTGATCAAATTTTACAATAAATCATACAACAAAAAAAAACAGAGAGTTGCCTTTCTTTGCTTTGGGACAAACATATAATTTTGAATATTTCTTTAATAATATTACAGAAGAAATATATTCTTATGTAACAAATAAACTCAAAAAACATTGGACCAATTTCTAAAATCTTTTGCACTTAGATATCTGCATAATCACCGAGTAACATAGGCTATATTGAATACTAGATTTTATTTATTCTGCAGGGATAAAGTCTTTTACAAAATGTAGTCATATTTAAGTTGTAAATGAGAGACTTACCTAATATAGCTCTAAAAGAGCTGGTCAATGCAAAAAATGTATTCTCCAACATCATGGCAACACTGCCAACTGCATTTACCAAACTCTGTATTGAGTCAAATGCTGGTCTTGAATTCTCTTCCGCCATTTGTATGAATCTGTAAACAAAATTCAACATATAAGGCCTCTTATGCACAGTCACTTTTTTAACACACTTATAATAACAATTCAAAACAAATCTTGTTTAATATAAAATTAATTTCAAATTAAAAAGTTGTGGTATATCAACATATATTTGGAAATTAATTAGTTTTATTTCAAATCAGAGTATTAGAATTAAGAAAGTTCCTTTTACTTTTACAAAGTATGGTTTATATATAACTGCCAGTTTAACTTTTTTTGCATGAAGCATATTTTTTGACCAATGTTTAAGCAGGTGAAACCAAAGCTTATTATGCAAACAGTACCAATACATGTAAAAAATTATCATTTAAAATTATATCAGTTAAATTGTATTCAATAAACACAGTTTGTAAGGTACCAAGTTCTAAGCATATACCTAAATACATTATTTATGTTAATAGATAAGTGCAATGAACCAAAACAATGATGAGGTAGAGGGTTCTGAGAATAGTTGTTTACGAAAAATAACATACCTGCTTTCAATATCACCACCATACATTGGTCCATATCTATTGTATCCTCCATAAGGACCACCCATACTGATTCCCATACCTCCCATACCATAACCACTGTTCATTCCTCCATATCCAAAACCACCATATCCGCCCATACCATACGAACCACCCATACCATAAGAGTAACCAGGATTCATATTATAACTGGGTTGCATTCCGAAATCAGGTCGCGGCGGGAGAACTGGTGGCCCAATGTTCCCATTTGATGTCGACGGTATAGGATTTCTAAATGATGGTCCCTCCATATGTGGTACAACAGAGTTTGATAATGTAGGGTCAGAGTTAACTTCGAAATCCTTCACTGGTTGGCTCATTTTCTTCTTATAGTCACACTTTTATGTAAAAGATATTTAGTACAACAGTCTCAAATGCATTTGTAGCACTGTTTTCCGGTGTAGTATTTTGCAATAAACAAACAAGAAACGTATTAGACGCAGCTACGAACAAGGAAGGAAAATATGTTTTTAACACTTTCGTACCACAGAAATCTACTTTACGTCTTTACAAAATCACAAAAGATCAAAGAGCACTGTCAAAATGAAATTGATAATTTGACAATGACATTTAATATATAACAAGAATATCGGAAACTTAGGCTTGGAATGCGGAAAACGAGAGAAAATTCTTTCAGAAATCCTAAAAATTGACCATTGAATAGCTTAATAACCTTAAAAATAGCTCCGTTGTCTTGTTTTTTTTTTTTTCATTTTACCACCTACGAATTATTACTAGGATATATATTTGCTACAAATAGTATTGTCTATGGTTCTATGGGTGTCAATCATCAATGGTGTCAATGTATCAATTGTGTTTGTTGTTATTTTCATTTAAATTATAAGTGATTGTAATATTTTTATTGTGTGCTATAAAGTCAACAAATCACTACAAAAGGTATGTATTTAAAATTATCGCTTTAACATCCAAAAGTAAGTTATAAAGAGTAGAACAAAATTATTACCTTTTAGGTTCTGAATGTAATGTTTTATACTTTATTGTGATGAATATTAATTTCTGGAGTTTAGTTGTTTGTTTATTTTAAACTAGCATGTTATTTAGGTAGTCTGTTGCGAGTAACATGAATTTTATGGATAATAAGAATGTTTTTTACGACCGGTTTAAAGTTATAGGTCTTTCTACACGGTCGATCGAAGTTGACACTTAGAAGATGAGTTTATAAACCTACAAATAAACTTTAATCTTACTATCAAGTTTGTAATTACATTCTACTTTATTACATAAGTAAATTACATCATGAGTAAAATGATTCTAGACTTGTAGGTAAATATGTGTCTTAAATACTTTTAACCTAGAGTTGTCAGATTATGTAAGTTAAAAATTTAATTGTTACATAAATTCATTAGTTTACTTTCTATAACTAAGATCACAACTAGAATTTTCAAATAAAAACTTAACATTAATCACCTAATTACCTACTTTCATTATTTCCCTGGTATTTTATTATAGACATTCTGCTTATGCCCAACTTGTCCTCAATAAAATTAAAAGGTAAAATTATTTTAACATTAATTTTTTTATACATATAATAATAGTACTAGATAAGCTTATATCAACCATTTTGGTTAAAAATTCACAATAGAC